>OZ059902.1:15951096-16098596 GCA_964057215.1 Oscheius myriophilus
GATGGCCGCAGGTCTCACCGACTCTTTGGCAGCCTCTCTCTCCCTCACTCTCTCCATCCCCCTCTCCTTCCTCGCTGACTCCCTCTTCCGTTCCTCTCCTCCCTCCCTGGCTCAGCTCATCGCAGCCATCCCCATCACTCTCTCATTCGTGGGTTCGGCTCTCGTAGACCAGCCGTCTCCGACACGAACGGCTGTCACAGACGACGAACACGACCAGGAATCATTGCTGACAGCCGAAGACGGAGATGATAACACAGGTTCGTTCGTGGATGTTGCGATTTCCGCACCCGACTTGCACTTTGCGCCAAAAAGTCTGCCCCACTCTCGCCCGAACGGTCGGAGATCTCTTTGTTCGAAATGTACACTCATGTGTTTTTGCGAAAACGGCGTAGGGCGAAAACAAACGAATTTAGAACCTTTTCGGAAATTTTTTTTAACGATATTTGAAAGTTGAACTGCCCAATGAGGTTTCTGCCAATGAGTTAAGTTTGGCGCTGTGCGTCAAAAGCACTCGGAAAAATACTTATTGTTAAACAATTTTTTGGTTCAAATACGGAACAAAGTGAAAAACTCCTTTAGGCTTCAATGGAGCCCCCCATTTTATATAAGCCCCCACATGGATACAATTAAGCCCCCAATCTTGAATAGCCGATGTTACATGTTTTAGAATAATGCGCTTACTTTGTATCCTTTAGGATTTCTGGGAGGGGGCTTAATTAAACAAGATGGAGACTTAATAAAAACTTGAGGTCCCTCCTGGTAAAGTAGCCGAGCCCCTCCCCCACCACAGTAGGGGGGGGGGGGCTTAACTGCATAAAAGTCCCCCCTAGGAAGCTATATCCAAATAGGTCGCGCGCCGTGCCGCATTGCGGTTCCGTGGTGCGGCCTTTGCTATTGGCTACCGTAATTCTGGGAAAATTTGAAAATGTGTGTGTGCCGCCAAATTTCTTACAGTAATCAAGAGTAAATCGCAATCTAACTATGGCAAACCTTATTGGTAGCCCTCGATTTCTACCACGGCACTAGGGTGAAAAGACTGAAAGACACAATCAGAATAAACCAGTGGTGTCCTTAAGGCCTTAACCCCTAATTATCTCCTATTCCCTTGCTAATTACCGTATTTTCAGGGACGCTGTAGCGGTCGTCCCGCTGACCCGGCCTTGTAACCGTAGCCAGTTGTTTTATGCGCTGAATGCGAGTGGGTGGGCGGGCCGCGCGGCGACCTTCGCCGGGTTTGGCAATCGCGCCAGCCGCCACAGCTTCCAGCCAGCCGCTGGATGATGGTGCCAACCTCTATGCCGTCCAGTCCGAGGCTCCCGGCCTCTCTCTCCCTGCCCACCTCACTTAGCCCTCCTCAACTGCTACCCTCCTTGGCCTTTGGACTGCCCTCTCCCGCCTCTTCTGTCGACAACAGCCCTCTACAGTCCTCTGCCTCAGCATTCCGACCCATCGCTCCTGCCGGAGACTCTTTCTTTCTCTCCGCTATTCACACTCTTGTTCTTTCGGCTCCAGGAACTGAGGACGCCCTCTCAGAGTCAAACGCCTCTTCTGACAAAGGTACGTCTATTTTCACTATTACGAGTGTGCGTGTTGATCCAGCCAAGCTACAAAAGTGGAGCTCAAAGTTACAACTTGTCTCTAAAATCGACTTTTCTGTTTTGGAACCTTTTAAGCGCATGATATCTCCTGATGTCTCACCAAGACCGATTACCAATGGCAGTGGCGCGCCTAAGGTGTAGTGGCTAGCACCCCAAACTAGTAATCAAAAACTTTTTGGTTCAATCCCGCCCAAAGACATTGTTTTTGAATCGACTTGAAAAGAAAACAGTTTAAAACCTTTAAATCCCTTAGTCTTTTGCCAATTTGCTCGTATTCCCTAGCGTGTTTACCCATCTCCTGCACCACTGTGAAAAACAAAAATTCGAATCTGGCGCCATTTTCCCACTGTCCGCGTACGGTCATCGTGTTTACTTCATTTTTTCACAAAGAAACTAGGTGGCGGTCAGTCGCGTGTCCTATGATGTCATCTCGGAGGGTGACTGACATTGGCCGGCTTTCTAATTCAAAAACGGAGAAATTCCCGCCCGACCTTCACTTTGTTGTTGAGAACTACGGTTAGTCACCTGTGCGATTCGCGTTTTCACGGTCAAGGTCAGCGAAGTGCTAATTGGAGAAGTAAACAACTTTGACAGCAAAATTGGATCAGTTTTGGAGAAAGGGATTCCAAAAGAGTGGAAACTTTTGCCAGTACCGCAAAATGCAACGCCGCGGCGGGGTTCGAACTTGGGCCTTTGGGCCGGGGAGAAGCGGAAATGCTAGCCGCCACACCATCGAAACATTTGTGCATCCTGTGACTTGCGCGTTGACATAGAAGGGCACACTTTCACCGGGGTTACGTTCCTTTCTGTTTTCCAGATGTCTCATCCCTTTCCCACCGTATCTGCTCAAAATCACTTTGATCGCAGCCGCATGTGCCTTTCGTCGTTTGTTTGAATCCTCTTTCGTTTTGGCGCCCTCTTTTACTGTCTGCGCCGTCGGCTGTGTATCACGTGTCGTCCGTCCTTCTTGCACTTTTGCCCCCGGAACCATCCAAACTGCCATCCGATAGACGTGTAATTCTCCCTTTTGTTCACCTAAAACGAGGGAGCGCGGGTGAAACGCGCGCGACGTGATGCGCGTTTTCCAATGTCAATGCCAGTGGAAAGTAGGCCGCCAAAGACCAGCCCAAGGTTTCGCCGCTCGCTGCCGGATTTTTCGAGAATAACCTAGTTAAGCCGAGGACGCGGCACAGGGAACTGTACAACTGAATCCTATGGAGTAGAGAGGGAGAGGAAGATAAAGAGAGATAGAGAGAGGGAGCTGAGATAAAGAGACCTTTTCAGGAGGCAGTGATGACCTCTCATCTGGCACACATCTCCTGTGCCAAGTGTGCTCCGACAAGGCTTCTGGATTTCACTACGGAGTCTTCGCCTGTGAAGGATGCAAAGTTCGTTTTTCTCTCTATCAAAGAGCTAATGAAAAGTTTATTTACTAACAAGGTGTCTGTGTCTAACTTTCTCTGTATCTCTGGGTACCTCTGGGTCTCTCTGTCTTCCACTTTCACTCTGTCACTATCTCACACTCTCATGTTTTCACTGTCTATATTACATACACACATACATACACACAGACATACAGACATACATACGCACACACACAAACACACACACACACCCACACAAACACACACACATACACACACCTTCCGCATCTTCACACACCTTTCTTCTCTCTCTCTCTCTCTCTCTCTCTCTCTCTCTCTCTCTCTCTCTCTCTCTCCTTCTCTCTCTCTCCTTCTCTCTCTCTCTCTCTCTCTCTCTCTCTCTCCTTCTCTCTCTCTCTCTCTCTCTCTCTCTCTCTCTCTCTCTCTCTCCTCTTCCCTGTCCAAATGCCCTGGCTGGCTGCCTGTGCGTGGCCCGGTGCCCTCGAGCCGACCGGTTCCCGCCGTGTCTCACGGCCACCGGCCATTCAATTCTTTCCGTTTTCTCCGTCAAAAACGATTGCACAAGGTCGTCGAGGCTAGGCCAGAGGGAAGTCGGTCGCGTGACCGACTGGGGGGACCCTGCTGAGATCACGGGCAGACGCTGAAAAAGCCGAGCGACGGAGAGTTTTTCATTGGTTTGCCACAGTGTAATCTGACCGAGAAACGAAGGCGCCATGTTGCCATTTTCGATGGCAATCGCCGGTTTACGCTGGCGAATGCTATCAGTTTGAGTCCGAATGGCGATTTTCCTTTCGCTCTGATTGTAAACGAGGGAAAGGGAACGTCTGTCTCTCTGGGCCAAACAACAAAGGCGACCTTCGAAATAGTGCATGGCCTGATATGACCGGTATTTTGAGATCTTTTGAAGTCATTTAAGAAAGTTTTGCAGCTATTGTAATTGGGAAAGGCTCCGGGATTATACCGCAGCGGGGCGCATTAGCGTCCGTTGTCTCATTGGTGTAGTGGTTAGCGCAACACACTGCGGCCCGCGCCGTGCTGGTTCGATCCACTCCCCGTGCTTTTAATATGGCAAATTTTGTCATGAAAGCTGTTACATTTTACAGTTAACTTTCAGGGATTCTTCCGTCGCTCGATCCAGCAGAAGATCCAGTACCGTCCGTGTTCTCGTTCACAGGAGTGTCTAATCGTACGTAACAATCGCAACCGTTGCCAGTACTGTCGTCTGAAGAAGTGCATCTCCGTCGGAATGAGCAGAGACGGTCAGTCGGACAAAGCCCAGACAAAGACGCCGCCAGATGTCTGGCCATTTGTCAGACACTTCACTTTTCGCGCCACACTTTGCGCGAAAACTTGCACTGTCTGTGCCGGACGCAGTGGTTCGGAAGAGGGAAAGCGGGGAGAAGGAACAATTTATAAGGATGATTCGACTGTTTGGGTGCCATACAAGATACTCAATCAAAATAAGCAGCTAAATAAAATCAGAATTCACTAAAAGCAAAATAAGTAGCCAGTGGGGACTCGAACTCACAACCCGCAACTTATGAGACGAAGCCCTAACCAGCTGCCCGCATAGTATCTCGGCGCGCCACATTCTAATCCACGCGGATCTCAATCAGTACCATAAAAGTGACATTGACAGAAAAATTCAAACTCCAGAGTTTGAAATTCACAATTTCATTTCAGCCGTTCGCTTCGGCCGTGTTCCCAAGCGAGAAAAAGCGAAAATGGTGGAAGACATGCAGCGAACGACGGCTCAATCGCAACTAGACGCCGTGGCAGTTCAGTACGAGAGCGACAACGAAGCCTCCGAACGCATCCACCACGCCTTCTCTCAACTGGTCATGGCAGTAAGTCTTCAGAAGTCTTCAGAAGACATCGCATTTCAGTTGGACGCCAGCAGCCGTCCTTTGCCCGGAAGATGTCCCCTTCAGTTCCACTCCTACCTCATTGCGATTAAGGTAGTGTTAATTACCCCTAATTAAGTGTCATTTTCTTTTTCAGGCTGTTGTCGATTTCGCCAATGCCATCCCGGGTTTCCTGTGTCTTCCGCAGAATGAACGGGTCCAATTGCTCAAGGTTTGTTTTCCGCCTAATATATTATACTCCTCGCCCACGGACCTTTCTTAAAGTTTCGATGACCTGCACATCTAACGGGCGAAATAGTGTGCAAGTCGCGGAGACGCAGACAAAAAGCCGCTTGTTTCCCGCTGCCGGCTAGGAAAGCTCGCTGGGCGACGAGTATAAAGGACTAATTAGCTAGCATTGGAGCGCCGTTGGTGCGAAAAATGAAAAATTGTCGAAGCGCGTACTGTAGCTCTAAATTTAGCTGTAGATTTCACAGATTTCAAGTTATTTTTGTTGCATGTCAAAATGCTTCTTATTTTGCCGATGATATTTTGATTCCAAAATTCCAAAATTCCATGAAACTGTTTCTGTAAACTAAATTCTTCTAAAAATCAGTTTTTAATAGTGTAACGTTTAAAAATGACATATTTTGCTTTGACTGAAAAATGTAAACCAAATTTTTCATGGCGACAGTTCAAATTGCGCTCCAATGACAAACAGTCCTTTAAAATTTCAAGCATTGGAGCGCAGTTCGTGGAAGATTGGGGAATCAAAATGTATTCAAAATTAAATTTTTCGATTTCTAATTGTTTTTAAAGCATAAAAGATTAATAAGGACAAAATTAAAAGCCATGCTTAATTTTAAATTTAAATGCCTGCGAAAAAACGCGCTCCAATGCGAAAACCGAAAAAAACAAAAAAGTTTTTCAACAGGTCACTATTAATGTCAAAAAATCAATAAAATCTCTTTTTTTAATTCAATAATAAAAAGTAGAATACAAGTATTCATTGTGTACCCGTGAATAACCGGTTGATCACCCGCCGTTTGCAGGGAAGTGTGCTCGACGTGCTCTTGGTGGCCTGGTCCTCCTCCCAGCAGTCTCCTCAATGGCTCCCCTTCTCTCTCCTCCTCTCTCAGTCTCTCCTCCACTTCTCCCGTCGAGTTCGCCTCCTGCCTCCCTCTTCTGTAGCCCTCGTTGCTGCTCTCTGCGTGGTCCAACCCCTCCCGACTCAGCCGTTGGCCATGCGTCTCTCCGAGAGGATCTGGCTCCTCTTGGCTCGAATCGGAGGCGCTTCTGGCCTCACAGCCGCTCCTCTCCTCCTCTCCGATGCCCGGACTCTCCGTGTTTGTCACAATGAGTTCTTCCGTGCTCAGCCTCTCCCTCCCTCGACGCCTCTCTCCATCTCAGTCCCGTCGGAGCCTCCTCGCAGCACCTACAGAGAGAGACATCCCTCGATCGCCAGCCTCCTCGACAAGCCCGTGATCTCCCTCCTCTCTCCCGCCTCTTCTGGAGACATGGCATCTTGTGAATCGGAAGATGAACCCCTCAATCTGTGTGTGAGGGACCATTAGGTGCCGAATTTCCTCTTTCTCTCCTGCACACTTGGAGACGCCTTTCCGTCGACGATGCTCAGCCTCTTCTTCGGATCTTTCGTTGTTCTGCAGCACACGACTCGCGCGAAGGAGGTGCGGAATTTGCCTGAAAAAGTGCCTTTCTTATGCACAAATCCCTCTTTCTGTATCATATTTCGAGCTTTGGAGCCCCGTGTCCCCGTTAGGTCTGATTAGTTGAATCTCCCTCCCCTCACCTGCCAGCATCTCACTTATTCCCCATAGTTCTCTAGTTGTTCAAGCATTTATACATTGTATATAAACTGTTAAACATAAAACTATCGATCGGTTGAGGGAATATTGATTTTCACACGCTGTGATGCTCAGTGAACACAATAACTGAATGAAAAAGCATTTTTTTTTCGATAACATGGTAATTTCAATTGGAATGGGGAATTTTTAAAATTCATTTACAGTATTTGAGAAAAAAAGTGTTTTTTTTTGGGTTACTGTAGCCCATCCAGGGATACCATACCTTAGAATTATAAATTGATGTGTTTCGGATCATGGTAGTTTACGCTGGGTTATGTAGCTAATCTAAAATTCTTAGTCTACTCCTGGTTACTGTAGGTTACTGTAGCAAATTACAGCTAAGATAAAATTGCTTTGGGGCTACGGTAGTTTACCCTAGCTTACTGTATCACATCATGGGTTACTGTTGCGTAAAAGCGTTTTAGAGTTTTAAGCTTTCGTATTACGGTAGTTTACCAAGGGTTATGTAGCTAAAATCGATAGTAGGGTTCTAGGGTTACGGTAGCTCTCCCTAGGTTATATAGCTAAGTTTGATAGGCTGCACTGGATTACTGTAGTTTTGAGAAATTGTTGCTTGCTCCTGGATTACTGTAGTTCATCCTCGTTTACTGTATTACTTCTTGGGTTACTGTTGTTTAGAATCATTTGAGAGTTTTGTATTTTAGGGTTACGGTAGTTCACTCTGTATTATGCACCTACGCTAGATAGTCCACTCGGTTACTATAGGTAGGAGAAATCATAGCTGGCTCTGGGGTTACGGTAGTTTATCCTGGTTTACTGTACCTCATCCTGGGTTACTGTATCTTATAGTCACTATAGTTTTGTGTGCTAGGGTTATGGTAGTTCCCACTGGGTTATGTAGCTAAATTCGATAGTAGCCTCTGGGTTACTGTAGCTACGAGAAATCGTTTTTAGCTCAGGGATTACGATAGTTTGTAGTTTATTTGGATAGACTACTGTAGCAAAAATACAATCATTTGTTCAAGAGTTATGGTAGGTCATCTTGGGTTACTGTTGCTAAGATACATTATATATATTTGTTTCAGAGGTTACTGTAGCTATGGGCTACTGTAGCAAAGTTTCACAACAGTTTTTCTGTTCTAGGGTTATTGTGGATCTCACTGGATTACTGTATCTCCTTGTTCTAAGGTGACGGTAGTTAACCCTGGGTTACTGTACCTAAGGGTCCCTATCTTTCTGTCTATAGGGTACTGTAGGGCCTTATGGGATACTGTAAAGATACATTAACGATATTTGCTCTAGCGTTTTGGTAAATCACTGTGGGACTTTTAGGTAGGAAAACTTTGTCATAGCTTTTAGGGGTACGGTAGATCACCCTGCTGTACCCAATCTCATGTTGTCAAAATTTAAGGGTTGTCGATATTTTTGGTCATTTTTGTATTTAGAACAATTTCAGGGGTAATTTGAATACTCACTGCACATGAAGTTGTAAAGAATAGGGTTGAGACAGCTGGAACTGTAGCTGAAGACGCGTGGAAGCAGCTTCCGAACGGCGATCAGATTCATGTCGTAGTCTTCACCCTCTTCGCTCGACGGAGTCATCCAACCAAAGGCACTGGCTAGGTTGTAGAGATGGACGGGGAAATAGGAGGCTGCGAAGACGAACACAACCACCATCAACATTCGGATGGCCTTTCGACGGTTGGCCATCTGACGTTCGCCCAGTCTGAAAAGGAAAATTGTATTTTCATTCACTTTTCAAGGTTTACAAACTTCTGCGCAAAAGTTTTCAAAAAGGTTATTTAAAAGTTAAAAATTATTAAGATTTATGAAGAGACTGTCTCTGTGATTCTTGATAACTGCTGTGATATTGAAATTTGTCTGTAGTTTCGGATTTTACAGAAAAGTTGTCAGTCAAAAAGTATCATTTCGACAGAATAGGATATTATGACACTTTTAGGGATTAATATCGATTTTTCCTCCGGAGCTACGGTAGGTGACCCGGGTTACTGTAACTCGGGTCACATTTGAGCAAAAATCAAAGTTAGGTATGTTTTCAATAAAAAATTTTTACGCTGACAAATATTGAAATTGACCAAGATTTGGCTTTGAAAAAAATGTTAAGACGGCGGAAAGCGGGTTTTTCAAGCTTTGAAAGTGACCTTATTCATAAAAAAAAAGGTGACACAATTCAGCGTTGACTAGAAATGCAATCAATCAACTTGGGGGGGCCATCCTGCCAAAAACGAGCTCCAAGGATTTTGTTCATCGTTTTGATAAGATGGGAAATTCAACTTGGAAACACACTATACCCCTTTTGTATGATTTGGATTGCAACCGGTGCAGGTGTACATGGCAGAGAAAGGCGAGAGAGTGCGGGAAAAAGCGAGACGCAGAATGGCGCGCTATTCAAACGATGTTTTCGACAAAACTTCAGGCGCTCCTAATTTGGTTCATTTTGCTCCAATAGAGAAAATGTCACACTTTTCTTAATCGAGAGAATTAGATCTACGCATGCCCAGAAAATTTTTTTTACGCGGTCCTTCCTCCTTAAACAAAAAAAAGTAACCCACTGTCGCAGTGTGCAGTATTTGAGAGTATTCGACATCTGCCAACACATGTAGCTGATGACGGCCAGAGGAAGTACGTAGGACAACATCAACTGAAAGACACTTCAGTTACGTTGAAGATTTATCTAACCTGCACAACTTGATAGACCTTCTGAAACTCTGATGACCACGTTTCTTTGCACTGCGTGCCCCACTAAACAATGTTTGTCAAAGGTTTTAACAGTTCTTACCGTTGTAGTAAAATTAACCCTATTGAAAGGAGCTGGTTGTAATTGTAAAGTTTCAAGTTCTGGAGTAGAGAAAAGTAAAGAGAGGAGCCAGGTGCCGATCACCATGTAACGAGTTCGGAAACGTTCCTAAAAGGTAAATTGAAAGAAAAATTTAAAGAAATGGTACCCTAGTGGTTTCGAGAGGACTAGTCACTGCTCTCCACCTCTCGAAGGTTATGGAAATGAGGGAGAGGATGGAGACGTAGACGGAGGTGTTCTGGAAAAAATAACGGTTGAGGAGGTCTCTTCAAGATGACTTCAGAAGAGTCATAACATTAGTAAAGCGGGACTATTTCACTCAAGTTCCCATTTGTCGCCTTTTCTTAAGGAAAGGCTTTCCAAAAATTTTAACAACCGCTACATTCGCAGGGTCGGAAGTATTTAGTACCTCAAACTTGGGTAGTTAAACCGACAACTGCCGTGGCCATCGCGCTATAGCGACCGAGACTAGACGCTTTGGTGCGGGGGAGGCAGAAATACGACGGTGGAAGCCGGAAAATGAGGCATATGATAGTAATTTTCGTTGAAAATCATCGATTGTTTATGAGAAACGACAAAATCAAAAAAGGGGTTTCTAAAATTCGAAAAGGCCCATGGCATCGGGCAGCCAGGGTTCGCAAGACTTGGTGTGGAAATGATTCGAGTGTGTGTGTGTGTGTTTGCGTGTCTGTGTCTGAGCTTCGCTCCCCAGTAAAATTCTAATATCTGCAGAATTTGAGGGAAAACGCGATAATATGATTCAAAAAGTGTAACTGGAGCGGCGTATTCATACTTCCCTAACCCAATTTTCCAGCGTGAATTCGGCAAGTTAACGTAACACACAAGATCGAAAGATGTGAATCTTGCAAACTGGACTTTAGACGAACTTTGAATTGTCCGGTTCCTTCCTTGTTGCCTGAGGCATCCCTGTGTCCACTCTTTTCCCGAATGTTTGTGAAAAGCGTCCAATTTGTCCCCTGGGCCTGATTGCGTCCACGTGGACTCAGGAAATGAACATGCTGACATGGATGCCTCCACGCAAACACACGCAGGCATGGGCTTTTGAACCTTTCTCTAGTTTAAAATAAGAACCAACCTGCATGAAAATCATCGATTTGCAAAAGGGCTGAGAGAGCCAGAAGGTCTTGGTGACGTCATTGAGCACGGTGGGTGGCAGACAAAAAGTGAGGATCAGAAGGTCAGCCACGGCCAGGTTCGTGAGGAAGATGTTCATGGTGCTCCACTGGAAATACAGGTTTTAGGATTTGGTTGGAAGACCATCACGGAACTTTTTGAAAGGTCAATCGATACCTGTAGGTTTCATTATTAACTTTACTTTTTACAATAAGAAACCTTTGGCATGGTAGTGGATCTACGAAGAAATCACACAAATTTGTTTTTCATTGTCAACCCCCCTGATTTCATATTTTTGTTGAAAATCAATGCTTTTCGATTTACTTGTCATACATTGTATTTACGCGCTCTACCGAAGTGTCCCGGCCTCCCCGCACAAATGTGGCTGGTCTCAGTTACTATAGCGCGGTAGCTGCAGCAAAAGTCGGTTTAATTACCCAAGTTTGAGGTACTAAATACTTCCGACCCTGCTCATGTAGAGGTTGTTAAAATTTTGGAAAGCCTTTCCATTGGAAGGGCGACAAATGGGTATTTTAGTGAATCTGTATTTCTTTACGAATGCTACGAGTCTTCAGAAGTCCTAAAATTCCAACTAACTTGAAAAACTCCCCGATGGTCGCTTTGAAATGAATTTTCTAAAGCCAATCAGTGAATTCCCACTGTCAATGCCCCCCTAAACTAAGTTATTTTTCTAAATTCGTTTCAGTTTGCCCTTTTGCAAGATGGCAGACAAAGAATCTCGAAAATTGATGGCCCTGAGGGGAAATTTATTATTTTTCATGTTTGTCGCTTGACTGGCATACGAATTCAATTCCTCTGACGCATTTTGTTTTTTGAGGCGAAGGAACTTTTCGATGTTTCGGTTGACTGCCTTTTTAATAGGTCAAAATGGTCACAGGAAAGTTTTGATCTTAAAAAGGACACACGTATTGGCATCTTTAGCCAGATTTTGACAACGCCAGGCCGCTTTCAAGATATTTGGGTAGCCTCAGGCCGCGTGAACAAGCTTTAGGCAGCATAAGGCCGCCTTACCGAGATTTAGACTTTTTAATCCCCATTGATCCCTTGTCCCTTTTCGGTCGTCCGCGTAAAAGTTCGTCGGTCCGCCATCCCCAGTGGCATTGTTGTGACGCAGGGTGGCGCAGGTGGCGCTGATTGCCCGGCTCTTCGCCCCAACCACGAAAGAATTACTCGCGCTTCGAAATTTCATAACGAATTCGCACTTCTCTTTGCAGAAGCGTGTTATTTGAATGCTGGTCAACTTTGGAGCACAGCGCGGGGGTGGATAGCCTGAGGCTATGCTTATGAAGAGGCGGCGAGGGGCAGAGTTCAAAGTCCTTTTACCACTATACGAAGGACCACAGTGCATTCTTTAGACTTAATGAAGGACCAAGTGGTACCACTGCAAAACTAGACCATAAAAGCACCCCAGCAGGTTGTAGACAAAACAAAGAACCATAGGGTACCACCACCAGGGTGTATACTACGAAGTACCACATGCTTTAACTACAAGGCTTTTGACGACGCGGAGTACCATATGGTATCATTATAAGACCTTCACAAAGAACCATGTAATACCACAGCCAGTATGAATACTGTGCGAAGTACCACTACAAGTTTATGGAAAAAAACGGGCCACATGGTCCCACTAGTGCCGAGGTCCCACTAAAAGGGTGTAGACTGTATGTGGGATCGTGTGAACCGAAACCCACAAAAATGAAGTACCACACGGTATAACTGTCTACACACGAAGATCCGTGTGGTACCCCCAGAGAATCTCACTACAAGGCAGTATAATCTATGAAGTACTACGTGGTTCCATTACAAGGCTGGAAACATAGCGAAGGGCCACACGGCCCCACTTCACGTTATGCATAGTACCAAATGGTCCCACACAAAGAATGTAAACCTGCGAAAAACAATGTAGTACCACCACAAATCTGTAGCACGTGGTTCCAAGGAATACTGTAGACTATTAGAGGTACCCAATGGTCCCACTACAAGTCTGGGAAAATGTCGAAGGACCACGTGGCCCATTGCAGGTTAAAGGAAAAGGAATACATAAAAACGTTTTTTTCTGGACTTGAGATAAATGAGTAGATCTCATCCTCCCGATTCAGAAAAATGTGCGATTTCTTCTTTTTGGAGCAACCAAATTATGAGCGCTTGAAGTTTTCTAAAAATTTCGTTTGAATAACGCGTCATTCTGCGTCTCGCCATTTACCGTGCCCTCTCGCCTTTCTCTGCCACCAAAACATATAAAAGAAGCATGTTTCGTGGAAATGTTATCTATCAAATGGATTTGTTATTAAAATGACTTGGAAACTCAATTTTACAAGATCTTCGGGAAAAAGCTTACCATAGACCTTCTGGAGACAACGACTATGACAACTAGGGTGTTTCCGAGGACGCCAACCACCATCATGCCCACCAGAAGAACAACGAAGATCATCTCCACTCCGTTCGGGTAGAGTACGGATTTGACCAATTCCTGGAGAAAAAAGGTCTTTGTTTCAGAAGTCAAGCTGCCTCGTAGTCGGTGTCCGACAGATTGGCCGTCGAGTCCTCGTAGTCGTAATCAGACGACATTTCAGAACATCTGGAATTTGTGAATTTCGAATGAATAGAGAAAATAGAAGTTGAAAATGTACAAAGAAGAAGGGTGGGATTTATTTTGTGGGGGGCTTGAATTCCCAAGCCCCACGGGAACATTTTATGACTTTTTGTTTTGGAAATACAAAGTGTAAAAGGATAGAAAGTCAAAGTCACAAGTTTATAGATTGAGAGTGGATCCTTTCTAGCCTGTTGCCCCACTCCGTCTCATAAACGGCAGATTGTTCCCAATTTGTGTCATTTTGAGGATTATGCACAGATTAGGCACATTATTAGAAAACGAAAATACAATGACACGCATCCTCTTTTCGCCCTCGTTTCTTTCGTTTTCGTGCTCGCAGAAGATGGCATCACGAGTGGAAATTGGCTTAATGTATAAATGTTCGATAGAAATAAGAGAGCAGTAGCCCCTTCAGTCGTCTTCTGAAGCCAAGGGATTTCAGAAAAGAAAAACAAAGAAGGGGACAAAGAGAGAGTTAGCTTGCTCTTTGTTCATTTGTCGTTTTCATTTCCGGATTATAAGTCACTCGGGCGTTCGGGCTTGAAGAACCTTGTTTTCTGACAATTTTTAGGATTCACGCGCGCGTGTGTGTGTGTGTATGTGTTGTGCGTGCTTGTGTGTGCGTGCGTGTGTGTGGTGCATGTGCATATGTGTGTATGTGTGTATGTGTGCGTACGTGTGTTTACGTGTGTAAGCGTGTGTGTACGTGTGTGTATGCGCGCTTGTGTGTATATGGTTGGTTTCCGAAAAACAGAACATGATTTGGCCAATTCTTAAAGGACTGCGGTCATTGCATCCCACCGCGAACAGCGCCGCAATTATTTGAGTGTCTGCGCACTCCTCTTTTTCAATGCTATTTCGATTGTTAAATTTATGTTCATTTCAATGTTTCAAGTCTTTGGTGGTTAAATACGATTGAAAATCAAGGTCTGTGGGATGTCGGCATCCCTTCATTGGAAACACACTATACATGTGTGTGTGTATGTGTGTGTGTGTGTGTGTGTGTGTGTGTGCGTGTGTGTGTATGTGTGTATGTGTTGTGCGTGCTTGTGCGCGCGTGTGTTGGGTCCCGGAGCGAAGCCGCGTGTCATTTGAAAGAAAAGCACAGATTGCAAAGGGCGCGGGAAATGAACTCATCAAGTGTTCACTTTCTTCAAACCGTTCTTTCGCTGCTCTTTGGCTAATGTATTTTTTTGGGTTAAATTACTCTCCGAGCCGGAAGATCACTTCGATCGCGATGAAATCAACCGTATTAAATAGAATAACGTGGCTCGTCGACTGGACAAATCGCACGCTTTCGTGACTCATCGTTATTTTGGTTATTGAACCCTTGGCTAGGCTGGAAAAGTTGAAGAATAGAACTCTTTGAATAAAATAAATAAAAACTTTAGAATAAAGCCAATCAAGATTTTGAAGATGGCTTGTGTTGGAAAAGTGAAGCTGCGCTGAGTGTAATGAGACAGAATGAGGGAAACTTTCACTTCTCTTCCTGTCCCAAACACACCCTTCATTTCCGTCGCTGTCACCCGCTTCGGAATGGGTTTGGCTCAACTTCAGTTGAATTCTTCAAACAGTGGGACGCATTTTAACAAAAGGCGAGAGTTGGCTTAAGAAGAAGCAGAAAAGCCCGCAGCCCCAAAGTTTCAAACCACCCGGTCGATTATTTCAGACTTTGAAATTTGATTCCGAATTTCTCCATTTCACAAACGAATTCAATCTATTTTCCCAAAAAATGCAAGTTCATTGTATCAAAATTTAGACAACATCGGGGCCGCTTCAAACGTTTTGGGCCGCCAAGCCGCCTTAATGAGATGAACCACAAACTCAGCCCGCGCAAGCAGGCCGCCTCAAGGACTTGCCGCTTTATTTAGGCAACCTTAGGCAGCCTTGGTCATTATAAGACACCCTCGCGCCGTCTTATCGAGAATCATGCTAAATTATGGGAATGATCCTAACTTTGAAGCCCTATCCTGTTATCAACTAGTTTGGCGACGTATCTATTTGAACGAACTCTAAGCACGTGTTCGATTCCCAATCTCCCAGAAAGAGGTTGTTTTTTGGAAAAACACGAAGAAAACAATAACTTCGATGAGAAAGTGGTTATGGGCGCAGAGAAAATTTGAGGGGGTGCGAGAATCGAAGTGAGACTTAGTATAAAGGTTAAGAACCTTAAGCCTTAAACCATAAACCTTCAGCCCTAAGACTTTAACCTTAACTCGTTAACATAAGCCTTAAGTCTTAAAAAACCTTAACATTTAAGTCTTAAACGGTAAGTCATAAACCATGGCCCTCAATCCCTAAGCCTTAAGTCTTACATCGTAAGCCTTAAGCCTTCGCTCTTAAAACTTAAGCTTTGAACGTTTAAGCCTTAAGCCGTGAGCCTTGAACATAAAAGTTAAACCTTAAACTTATGCCTCAAACCTTATGCCTTGAACCTTAAGTCAAAGGCTTTAACCCTTAAGCATCATACGTTAAGGCGTGCCAAGTGAAAGAACAAAGCTTCTGAGTGGGCGTGTGTTAATTTGAAATTGAAGAATAGGGCGAGAGACAGAGGAAGGACCTGGAATTATTCAAAGCCAGGCGGATCCGACGGGAATTCGGAGGATTTAAAGGGCGGGGCCAGGGGCGAAAAGAAGGCGGATTCTTGCAATGGAATAGCGGCTGTCAACAGAGAAAACAAGGCTAAAAGCAGCCAGAAGACTCTTGTGAAACAGGAAAATGAGGTTAGGAGGTAAGGAGTGGGATAATCAATGGCTCTGGTCCCTTTTCCTCCTATTTTCGCCAGACAAAAATATATCTTTCACTCCATTTGACGAGAAAAGCTAATCTTGTCGGCGGCCTTCGAGTGAAAAACATTTCTGAGGTATGCTAATGAGATTCTGGAGCATCTTTCGAGAAAACGAAGGGAGAAAACTTTACAAAAACGAAATTCCGAATCCAGTGTTTAAGGACTTTTGGTGATGGACCCGCTGACTTGTGATCTACTCGGGGTGCAGAGGAAGTCTAACGAAAAACGAGGAAACCCCTATTGACATTTAAATAGGGTCGTTTATTTTGAATTATTATGCAAATGGCAAATGACCGTTTAATTGGCAGACGAAGGAGGCAGAAACATGATCTCATCAAAAAGGGAGATGCGATCGGAGAAAGGGTGAGAAGTGAGGCAGAAAGAGGCTTTTGAAAGGGGAATGAGGTGGTTTGAAGTGAGATAAACACAGAATCACAGAAACACACAGTATCACTCACTCACTCACTCATTCCATCCCTTGCTGCCTCACTCACTCACACCCTCATTTTTTCACTCCCTCACTCCCTCACTTCCTCACTCCCTCACTCTCTCATTTCCTCACTCCCTCACTCCCTCACTGCAACTACTTCACTCCAAGGACACGCTTCACATTCACACACACACACACACACACACACACACACACACGGGCTCGCATCGAAGATGAACTTTCAGAAGTCGCTTTTTGAAAATGGATCCGAATATAAGAGAAATCGGCCCAAAGGCCGTGTTTCAGGAAATACGATGCTTGGTTCATGGGGACGGCTCTCATTTATCCGAACGACGGATCCCCGGTGCGAATTAAAGGACTGCGCCGCCCACTCCCGACGAGACAATTGGCCAAATCCACTGCACCTCATGTGTGACGCGGAAATTTAGTGCAAACGACACAAGGGCCGAGGGGATAAACTAGAAACAATAGATTGGAAATTGGGTTTTTTAAACACGTTTCTTAAGAGGTAACCTGGACTTGTTCTATAATTCCCACAACGGAAGCTTTAAATTTCAAGTGTCACTTGACGTTTTAGTCGACACCATCTCTACGCTGCAAACTCCTAATGAAAACGGCTCAAAGCGGGCTTAGGTTGATTGAGAGTCGTAAACAACGAGTAGTTGACGATGTATTACTAAAAATGAATGCTGTAGCTGACGCCCGCAGTTGTTCTAAAGAAGACTGTCTATAAACGTTTCCGCTACCTAAAGGCATTTTCCCTTACAATATTTTTATCTTCCTCTTTGGGTTACATTAAGATAAAATGCGATAAAAACACGTTTCTTAAAAGGCAACATGGACTTTTTCTAACATTTAAATAAGAATTTAATGTTTAAATAAGATATTGCAAGTGAAACACAGTTAGGTAAACGAAAAATTACAGAAATGTGAGCAAGATTGGTAACATCCCTGTTATACCTTCTGTTCAAGTGACATTTGCAATTTCACCTGGAAATCGTAGCATAGAATATTCTAACCGAAACTAAAATGTTCCTCCAATCAACCTCAATTCACTATCACCTGCGTGACGAAAGGAAATGGAAAAAAAACGGCCAGGAAATGACACTTTTATGAAAAACCGGGTAAAAACGTTGTGAGTAAACAAAAAAGAGTTCTCGGAAGACAGACGAAGTGATAGTGGAAGTCTGTGTGAGGCATCTGGTGATAATGCGGTTATCCTCGAGAGTTCCCGCGAGACTTCTCCGAAGCGACGTACACTTAAAAGGAAAAACAATTAAGTGGCAAAGTGACACCGCCGAATATTCCACGGAAATTGTCTCTGCAAGTCAACATTCGTGGGTGGACATCCAAAGCACTTTGAAGCGTCACGGAGGATCTTTGGAGGACTATTTTCATGCTGGGAATGTTGCTTTCGAAGGAAGGAGTAACTCAAGGAGTTTGCAGAAATCATCTCTATTCCCACAAACTGTCCAGTTATTTTTTAAAAATTGGCATGGGAGTTTTGTAAGTCCAGCATAATTCTCGAACTTCTTCAGCATGTCTTCTGTAGACTCATAGCATTTACAGAATAAGACATTTTCACTCAATTCCCCATTTGTCGCCCTTCTTAAAGGAAAGGCTTTCCAAAATTTTAACAACCTCTACATGAGCAGGGTCGGAAGTATTTAGTAGCTCAAACTTGGGTAATTTAACCGACTACTTCTCAAGCCATCGCACTATAGCGACCGATACTAGCCGCTTTGGTGCGGCAAAGGCCGAGATGTGACGATTGGAAGCCAGAAATTGCATTTTTAACAGACCCCCATAACTGTAAATGCGATTGATGGCTTCTCCCCTGCCCTGGCCAAGGCGACAGAATCCGGCCGATTATTTGCCGATCGGCGTTCTTCTCCCCGCGGAAGTGTTCTTTCCTTTTCTCTCATTGAACCAGTTGTGCCCAAGGGGAAATACTTTATGGATTTGCTGTGAATATTAGGCATGTGATGGCTTGAGGTGATTTCTTTTCTGAGATTTCTTTTGTCTTCATACCACTTCTCTCTCTTCCTGTCGTGGCATCTGAAATGCGTCTTCCTCCGGTGGTTTTCTCTTTTTAAACCTACCATTGTTGATCGACTACTTGGCGAAACGGCTGCCGATCCAGCGTAGGACATTCTACATTTTCAACGGATTGAGGACTTTTCTTATCAAACTTACAAATTTATTTGCGGGACTCCGCCCATTCTGACATTTCCATCTTCGGGTCGTTTCATTCCGAGTTTCACTCCGCCCTGCGACCGACGACTTGAGGCCTGAAACGAACACTGAAAGAGGGAAAATCCAACTTAAAAACACAGTTTTTGAAAAAGCGGCATCAGTGAAGCCTTTGTCTTAGAAATGGTTCATAGTCGCAGAATAGGCTCAAATTTGATTAAAAACCTTCCTAGGGCCCTTACATGCTATTTGGAAAGTTTTACGGCCAAAATTCATCTTTAAATAGCTACATGATTGTGTAATTCCGCGTAGGACCCAGAAAACCTAAAAAAATTAAACTTGGCGTTTGAAAATGTGGTCAAAATGTGACCTAAACGAGTGAATTATACGTTTCTTTGCGTATCGAACGAATATGGGAATGTTGAAATTGTCTGGATCCCATAATGACGAAAAGTGCTTTTAAAAATGAACATTTCCATAGATTCGATCACGAGAAATTTAAACTTATTGACCAGATTTGGCTGATTTTGAGATTTTGAACTATTTTCTAACTCTAAGACAGTCGCCTGTTCAAATTTTCCAAAAACGATGTCATAATTACTCAATTATCCAACTCACCAAACAACAGCAAGTGATGAGAACGATGACGAGGACCACAGCCACCCCAACCACGGCTGCGATGAGGAGAGGAGAGGCGGAGGCAGGCGAGTAGGAGGCATTCACCCGGTCGAGATAGGCCCTCGAGGGAGCTCCATTCACAGTTACACTGGTGGGATCCACCGTATTTCCGCCCAAGCGACTGCCAGCAGCGGAGAGAATAGCTTCGAACCGCGAAGCGGCTTGTTCAGCATCAGAAACAGGAGACTTCAGAGACACAAAGCCATTGACGACAACCGAACCCTTGGACAAGGATTCGATTTCGAAGGAGATGAAGTCGTCTTCAAACACATCTCTCAAGTGCTGGTTCAACTGAAACAATTGTGAAGAGGTTTCAAGATTCTAAAAACCTCGGGTAGGATCTGTTCCACAAGTTTCTTGTATTTTCCTGAAGTCACATTGGCAAAATCGTTCATCCACTCGATCGAGGTGATTTTCACTGTGACGGGAGTTAGAATGTTGGGTGAAAGAGGGCGATGGGCGGGTTCTTCTCTCATCAGAGGCGCCATAGTTGTTGTGGACATGGTGGTGGTTTCTGAAAAGCTATACTCCTCGCCAATCCTACTTCGGCCGAAAAGCGGCACGTCCCTTTTGAAGCCCACTATTTTGATGTAATAATGGGAAATTCAAATTTGACATCAGAATATTCTCACTCATTTCCAAAACTGCCGAAAGTTGGCGAGTACTATATTTTTTACTGTTCGCCCATAGAACTTGACCGGAAGTATAAACAACTTGCGAAGTAATGACAGATTTACAAGTTCCCATTTTAAATGTACATTGTTAACGATTGAAAACTATGCTAATGCCCAATATTTCGGGTCAAGCTCTATGGACGAGTAGTAAATAATAAAGTTTCTATAGCTGTCGCCAAAATGAAATAATATTCTAATTACGGAAATGTGCAAAGCATGCTCTGTCGTCTACTGATTAGACTACGAACTTCAATATCAACAGAGGATCACTAGAACATTCTAATTTTACTGGCATGATTCCTATTTGGCGACAGATATAGTTGCCATTAGTTATAGTCATATGGTTATATTAAAATGAAACAAAGAAAATGCCGAATTTTCATTTCAGCCGGAGAATCTTTCTTTATTTGGAAAGGTCAATTCAATAGCAAAATTTTATTTTTGTTCCAATTTTTTTTACGCTTCATAAGCCTTGTTTAAGGATGGGATATTGAGGGTGCACCTATTCAGCGCTGCGCCCCGGTGGCCGAGTGGTCTTAGGTATGCGACTTAAAGTTTGCACGGAAAAATCCATGGCGGGTTCGAATCCCGCCCGGAGCAAACTGTATTAATGGAATTCGTTTTCGTTGTAAAAGACTTTTGTTTTTGTTTTTAATATGTTTTGCCACCTAAGACTTTTCACTTCCGATTCTAAACCTAAGGGTCGTAGCCGACCAAGGATCGCATTCATTATTCAAACTACATTCAGTTGTTGAATCGAAAATACCACTGCCCCAGTAGGCGGCGATTACAATCTTCGCTTCCCATGTTAGCCCGCGCGTGTTCCAATCTCTGTTTTGCTTATGTAACCCTAATTTGGCGGTGACGCACATTTGGCAAGTCTATTCGCTCCGCCCATTGAAGTAGTTTTAAGTTACCTGCGCATCTCACTTTCAAATTAGCGTGCGGAAAGTGGTGACACAAAAATGTGTGGGGGTTATTAAGTTGAACCCGCAAATTTGGTACCGGATAACGGCCACTTGAAAAAGTATGGTCGTCTCACCTTCAGCCTTCACAGTTGTTGTGGTGGTTGTGATCTCTTCCATTTTAATGGTTGTGGTTGTTGTAGTTTTCTCTGTAGTTTGCTCCTCTATCACTGCAGTTGTAGTGGTTGTTGTTTCAGTTGTGGTTCCAGTTGTGGTTGCTTCTGTGATTGTTGTGACCTCCTCCATCTTAGGAGCCATGGTGGAGGTTGTCGTAGTCGTAACAGCTTCAAAAGTCACCTCGGGAACCACTACTCCAGCTGGGCGAGGGTCCTGAACAAACAGGTACATGGGAGACAACGACAGAGACAAAGTAAGCGAAATAGAGATGAAGAAAGAGAGAGAGAGAGAGAGAGAGAGAGAGAGAGAGAGAGATGAAAACTAAAGCCCACCTCGCTTCCCAAAATCTCCGCACTGTGTTCCTCAGGCAACTGCAGAATCGGAAACTCCGGCCCTCCCTCAACCTTCGGAGACCCATCCGCCTCAAAGAGACCGCTCTGACTGTCGAAGGGCGTCTCCTCGCTGTCCTCTGCCTTGGCCGTGGTCGTCTCCTCCATCTTTGCAGTCGTTACCTCCTCCTTCTTCTCCTCCTTCTCTTTGACCTCTCTACTCTTCTCCTTCAAAACCCTCCTCTCCGTCGTCTCCCTGGCCACCTCAGTTGAGGCAGTCCACACCGTGGCTGTGCTTGGGATGGGCTGTTCTTCCTCCTTCGACACTTCAGTTGTAGTTGTTTGTTCGTCTTCTGATGCCTCAGTTGTCTTTTCCTCTTCGGAAACCGTGGGAGCAACAGCTGGCGCGGAGGTTGTGGTCGTCGTGGCGTCAACGGCATCAACTGAGGCGAGCTTTGTGTCTTTCATTTCGAATGGATCCTCCGCCATTGCCTGAATATTAAATGTGGTAAAAAAATAGCAGACTTTTGAAGCTGAATATCGAGCATCCAAAGATTTAGCGCGCGCTGTTTAGCGCCCACCCTGCGGCATTTTTCCGCCGCCGCCGCCTCAGTAAAATGGCCATATCTCCTTTCAAAGTTAACAAAAATTCAAATTTCAAAAAGAATTTTACTGCTAAGACTTAGATCTACCCTCTCGGTAACAAATCATGTTTACTTGTAGTGTCTCCGTCCTCTTACCTCTTCCGAACCCCCCGGCGCTTTTTCAACTGCAGGCGGAGCTTTCGTGGTTACGACTATGGGGTCCAACATAGCTGTGCTCATAACAAATCCGTCCATTCTTAAAAATAAATCATACGTTTTCCATTCTAAACCCACTTACCCTTCATTTTGTGGCATTGCGAAGGCATCTTCGCTGTTTTCGTCTTGCGCAAAGGAAGGCATCGCCAAAGCGATGAGAAAAACGAAGACTAACATAGGGAAGGGAATATTAGGCTAGAATTCTGAAACTAAGCATTGATACAACGCGACTTAAAGTCAAGAAAGTCGGTAAATATAAGAACCTAAGCAAAAAAGGTCTTTCAAAGAGAAACCTTGAATTGAACAGTCACGAATGCAACATAACGCAAAAGTTACGGTAAAAAATCTGTTTTCAGCACTGAATTTTTATGGGATGATTCCTAAGATGACGTTTAATCGACTAAAAACATCTGATCAACTAAACAGTAATCTAATGAACTAAAATGGAATTAACAATAAACGTGAACGTGTAATTACAGAGTGAACAGATCTTTATATTCAAGGACTGTTTTCACTTCAGGAAAATTTGGCATGTTCACCCCGTGGTAATAAGCAAAGTTCCACTTTTTGGCTGATTTAAAAGTCATTTTTGCCTTCAAGAGTGGCATGAGAAAATTCGTTTGATTGAGGGTCTTCTTAGGAAAAGACTAAGATATTAAACGAAGAAATTCATTAGCATATGACATAGACCAGGTTTTGTTCGACACAATTCACAAAATTACGGCCGAAAAAGAGATTTTTTGGACTTCATAATTGCCCCAGTCGAAATCCCTCGAAAAGTTGTCTTGGAAAATGTTTTTGTTCAGGCTTTAAAAAAATTGGTTTTTGGAGCAGATATGCTTTGAAAAACAAAATCATCCTCGGTATTCCAAAGGAAAATTTACAAAACTACCATTTGTAGCAGAAAACCCAAATTATTTTCAAAGCTTGTCTGTTCAAAAAAATTTTCAGATCCTTAACAAAAATATTTTTCAAGATAACTTTTTGCTGGCTTTCCAATGGTGGCTGTGACGATGTCCCAAAATTTTATTTTTGGGCCGTAATTTTCTGCATTTTTGCAAAAGGCTAATAAATTTCTGGTTTCAACAACTGAATGTGTTCCTGAAAAGGCCCCAAAATCAATGAAAATTTTGATATCACCCCTGAAATTCAAATTTAAACCAGCAAAACCAATCAAAAAAGAGCTGATCGAACACTCTGACTTCTTACGTTCTTACGGGCTCCAATTAGCTAATTATCGACCTCTTTGTGATGTAAAGCTAACGGGAGGCTTCCTTTCGAAAAAGTTGAAAATGGTCAAGACTTTCTTGTTTTGCGTTTATAGATCAGAAAATCTGGAGAATTTGATGGATGCAATTGACGCAGATGCCATAGAAATTGAGAAACATCTCTAATGGAAAACTGTGAGAATTCGAGAAACGGAAGGTGTATGGCACTCGAAATGAAGATGTTTTGTGGTTCAATACAAACACGTTTGAGGGATTGCGTAACCGAAAACAAGGCCATACAAGCTGACCTTACGAGTGCTTATCCGCGGAAGAACTGGCCATTGATCGAACGACTGACTGGATCTCGTTTGCTAAGGGACTCGGCAAGGAGAGCACTAAGCGACCAATCAATTAAGGGATTAGGGAGAAAAAACAATGCAAGATTTTATTGATTTCAAATAAAAAATCAACAAAAAGAATCGATTTATGTAGTTTTTGAACCCCAGAAATCAGTGAATCCGTCCCACGGATATACACAGGTGAAAAAGCCTATATGATATGAGATGTGCACTAGGTTATTTTAGGAGCTAAACCCACTTTTACGTTAAAGCGACCATAAGGGGGGTTTTTCACGCTCATGCAAATCATATGCTAATGATGACTTGGCAAGCATTCTGTGAACAACCGTTTCCTGGAGCGGTGTTGGAAAATGACATTTCAATTGGAATGGCGCAATTAGCATACGGCTCATTTCCGTTTCCAAAAGCAGGCTGATGGTCCCTTTAACGTTAGGGTCTGAGGAATGCTTGCAAAGTGATAAAATGCCTATAATTAGCAACTATTGGCGATTTTCCCCGTTTGGTGCAAGAAAATCGGCGTTGAAACTTCCGCAATCGGTTCGGGGGCATAAAAAGGTTGATTGGTTTTCAGAAACATTTGATCTCGCTGGAAAATCAGCTGAGGGTTTTTGAAACAAAACTCTCTTTATGAAAAAAGAGGAGAGAGACAGAGAGATATGGAGAGAGAGAGAGAGAGAGAGAGAGAGAGAGAGAAAGATTCAAACAGGCAAGCGACTTTTTCTTCGCACTTCGATGATGGTTGACTTCGAAGAGATCAATCGGAACAAGGTACTGGTGTTTAAAGGACTAATGCTCAATTTTAGGACTTGGCTAGGCAGGGCGTATCAAGTGCAACCGTTTCTTCTGTTTCCACCGGCGCATTTCTCGCTTCGCCGCTCCATTCGGTCAGTCGCGAGAACGGTAGAAGAGAAAGAGGGGAAAACATGGGTCACGACCATGAAGGCGAAATAATTTACAGAAAATTTAGACAGCGGACAATAGGGTAAGAGATAATAAAGACATTAGAGGGACAACGAGAATTAGGGATACAAAGATTCAAAGCGGAGACAAGAGGCAAAGAGGAAATGTGGCAAAGAATAACAAAGAGGAAAGAGAGATACGGTGAGATGAGGAGACTGAATAAAGGAGAGGCATATAGCTTGAAGAAGAGAGAATACGGGGGAGAAATAGGGTTCAGAGAGGCTGAAAAGAGGAAGAGAGATTGAAGAACGCCAGATCCAATGCTAAATGGATGAAGAGGGAAAGATCCAATATACGAGAGGCATAAAGGCAAGAGACATAAAGAGAAGAGAGATACGTACAGTCTTGAGAGGCAGAGTGACAAAGAGGCAGTGAGACGCTGAGAGAGAGAGAGAGAGAGAGAGAGAGAGAGAGAGAGAGAGAGTAGCAGAGAGGCAGGTAGGCAAATGCTATAGGCACAACAGAAGAACGGCAGATAAACAGAGATGCATTGAGACAAATTTGGAGATTCAGAGATACAGAGAACTACATAATGAAAAAAGCCTTATAGGCAAAGAGATTGAGAGAGATCTCGAATGAGAGATACAATACCAAAAAGAGATTCGAGTGAGGCGTCCAAAAGGGTAAAAACAAAGTTTTCCCCTCGCAGCATAAAGCTCAAAGAGTACAGCAAACAGAAGTCAAAATTAGCGGCCAGGGGTGTGAGGGAGATTAGCTGTGCGCCTTGGACACTGCTTGTAGCGCTTGTTATGCGAGAACAAACAGGCGGCGCGTGAGCGAACGAACACGGACACTCGGCTGCCAATGAGGGCAGGAGAGGAATCCGAAGAGAGGGAGTCAATCCATGGCATTTGGTAGAAATGGGGTCAGAATGAGGAGGTTACCGCAGGGAAAGCCCCGCAAAAAGTAGCGTTCGTTCGTCGAGGAACGGAGGGAACAGGATCCAGTCGGCTGGCGCTGGATTAGACGGGAGGACATTCAGTCAGCCGACTGGCAGCTTCGATTTGATAGCGCTGTGACACCTACCGGTTCCGGATACTAATTTCACACTGTAACGCTATTAGACACGGTAGGAGGGAATTGAGGGAGAAAAGAAGTGAGGGGGGAAAGGTTGTGAATGCATGGGAAACGGCATTTATGTGGCAGGAGGCGTATGTTTAAGAGAGAGAGAGAGAGATAGAGAGAGAGACAGAGAGAGAGAGAGAGAGAGGGAGAGGGAGAGAGAGATAGACAGAGACAGAGAGAAAAGATACTTACCTCACTCACTCATTCACTCACTCACGCCGTCACTCACCCACGCCCTCACGCACGCACTCATTCTGTCTCTGTCTCTCTCTCTCTCCCCCCCCCCCTCTCTCTCTCTCTCTAAACAGACAAAAGATCCAAATATCTCTTGGATGGCAGCCAATCGTCCGGAGCGTCGAAAACTCAGCTGATAGTATCTAGACCAGCCTTGGCGCTTGAAAGAATTCCGAAATTGCCGGTTTGTCGGCTGAATGCGGAGACACCTTTGAGGTGGAGTAGGCAGAAAAAAGACTGCTAGACAGTGACTCATCTATCATTGAAATTGCCAAATAAGTCCGGTTCATTTCTGATTCAGAAGCTTGTTTCCAACGCCAGTGACTTCTGAAACATCTCCCTTCCGTTAATAGAGAGTCCCTTGTTTGATCTACAGAGGTCATTATGCGGTTGGCGTCGACGCGTTTTTGCTTGATCGGGGAAGATTCACTGCTTTCGTACAGTTCTCTAATGTCCCGAGATGTTGGCGCCACCCGGCTGTCGCTTCGATTTCGTCTGGAGCTTCGACCGATTCTCGCGGTCACTCACGAGAGCTCAAATAAACAGAGAGGGACACTTTTAGACGGGCGAGAAAATCAAATGAGTGGATGTGTAAAACAACGGGAATTTTGTAAAACATAGGAAATATTGCTTATAATGCCATTTTGTCGTAATTAGATGGGAAAAGTTGTCGAAACGAGGCGCCCGAGTTGAGCCAATTACCAATTAATAGGTCGGGGTCAGTTAACAGAGAAAGGATAATTAGCTTTTAATTGCGTCATATTAAGGGAAAGGGGTTAATTTCCGATGCAGGATAGAAATTTTTGGTATTGAGTCTCGCCACGATTGCGCGTGATCTACCCGGGCGCGCTTACAGGGAGAGAAAAGGGTGTAAACCTTGAAAAAATGCATAAATCAGTGGGTAAAATCAGAGAAAAAGGCGGCCTCCGTCGCTTTGACCGTCGAAAACCCGCTGCGGAAACCGAGGAAGCGGACCCGATGAAATACATAGATAGGGGGCGACAGGCGGCGGCTAAAGCATTTTTTCTCGCTCTCCAAAAGGAAAGCCCAGCCGACACGGGGACAAACAGGGAGAATTGTGTCTGACTGAACCTGGGGATGAATTCGAGGCTGGATTCGATCATGCAAATCTCGGGCGGATTACTCGGACAGCGACTGCCGTTTCGTACAATTTAGTACAGACGGGTGGACAATGGGTTACCGCTAGGGCTATGTTATGATTGCTCGCTATTCAACAACTCTCGCAGGGGAATAACAGCGCTAGGGTACAATGCACAGCAGGAACATGGTCTACATAGGTTTAGGCGTGGGTGAATAAGTGAGCGTGACTGTGGCTGTGAGTGTGTGTTCCCCGCGTGGTCAGTCGAAGCACAAACTGACGAACCAGTCGCACAAGCGTCTGGCCTTCAAGGTCCCCTTGGTCCCATGTGGGTTGTGGGGAAATGACCATGGGTGGAGACGTGCAGTTTGCATATACGTAATAGTATTTTTGAGCGCTCAAGTGGCTTTGACAGGTGTAAATGGGCAAAAATTAGCGAGAGAGCATTATTAGCATAAGTATTGGATAGTTCTTCGAACAACTCCAAATATAGCTGTCGCCAAATTTGAATTAGAATGTTCTGGTGATCCTCTGTTGACATTGAAGTTCGTAGTCTAATCAGCAGACGACAGAGCATGATTTGCACATTTCCGCAATTAGCATATGATTTCTTTTTGGCGACAGCAATACATCGTTTCCACCATTTTGGGCTTCGTCGAAGTTGGTCATACGGTGGACATTGTGACATTCGCAAGTGAAAGCCCAGGGAGACAAACTCGAATTCCAGAGTGTCGATGTAGTCGAGAATACCGTTGACTCTCTTGGTCCGTTTGTCTCGAGCAGGGCTGGCAAAGGGCCGGGCAAGTCCACTGGATGAGACGACCAGAGAGAGGAAAGTTTTTGCTATATAGCGAGAATTTTGCCAATTTGTGAATGAAGTGATTAGTACGCCCAAACGGGCGGAGTTTTTTTTCGTTTCATGCTTATAGCTAGAATATATTTTTTTGCCAAACTATATTTTATCGCACTGTTCTGCGTGAATACTTGCATTTTCCATATTTTTACTTTTGTGCTTGTTTACTCATATACCATTTCTATGTCTTTCTGCTTCATTTTTAAGCAATTCGTTCGGGAACCCATTTGTTTTTCTATGTGGTCGCCCAAGGGACGAGCATTCGAATGGTTTCTCTGACGATATCTATATAGAAAAATTTATAGAAAATAGAAAAATACTTATAGAAAAATATGCTTATACGGACAGGCCAAAAAATTTTTATAGAAAAATATGCTTCTATGCAGTTCTTTCACAGAAGAAAAGGCCTGTCCGTATAATTATCAGACTTTTTTCTCGTAACCGAAACCTGGTGCCAAGATTGTTCTGAATAGTATTTCACATTATTTTCGCACTGAGGATTCTCTGCCCTTTGAAGCTACTGGCTTTCTGAAGGACCGACATCACCCTGTGGTTCCGCTCTTTCTCTAGTGTGTACCTAGTCGCCTTTTCTGAGGGGTTTTCTACCGACTCTTCGCAATCCCAACCCCAGCTAAAACACGCTTCTATTAGATAACTTGTATTCAAGTAATGAGCACCAGTGGTACAATTATCGAAACGAATAGGCTAAGAATTGATGGGGACAAGATACAGAACTGTGTTGATTAATCAGACCGGAAGACAGCGAACATATCACATTCACAATGGGCTGTGTTTCAAATAGAAAGTAGAGCGAAAGTCTCGGGCAACTCGTGGTATTTAAACAAGCTAAATAATAGTAGAAGGATGCCCTGAGGCCACACCTAATTGTTGTTATTAATTTGGTTTTGGGTGAACATGGGGAACTGCATCACGGGGAAGAACATGTGGCCCTGGTTCGGGTCGGCGATGATCATCGGGTAGGGAGCCGTTTGGATGGGCAGACCGGGCGGGAACTGCGGACGGAACGTAGGAGACTCGGTGGTTCGATCCTCGCCGTGGCCGTTGAGAACCCCGCTTAGAGCGTCTGCAACTGGCTTGACTACACACAGATATAATAAAACGCTCTTTTTCTTAAGAAGTCGGCTGAATCACAAATTAAAGGGTTAGAGGAAAAGGAGAATTTCCAACTCTTCACAAAACCCTCAATTTGTAAGTCAACCGCACTCCGTTTCAAAGAAAGGTCTTAAAAATACACTTGGGCTAACAGAGAGCCATGGCCCAAATAAACAGTATTTTCCACAAATTCCCTTCAACGGAGCTCTACTAACCTTGTTTTCCGTCCGCATTTGTCACCTCCAGAATGGTCGGTTTGTCGCACTGCACGAACGAGTGCTCCCCACCGCAGTTACTGCAGCTGGGTCTGTTCACCTGTAAAAATAGGGATTATACTACAAAAAAGTACAAAAATCACCTGCAGACGACCGTTGTTGGCATTCGGGCCGTAGATGAGCGGCTGCGAGGCGGCGACAAAGGTCTGAGGGGCGGTGGAAGGGACACGGTGGTTGGCGAGAGGAGGGGAAGTATTCGACACTCGGGGAATACTCTCGCTCACCTGGAAAGTTTTCCGTTAGAGAGAGAGAGAGAGAGAGAGAGAGAGAGAGAGAGAGAGAGAGAGAACATACACTGGGTCCGTTGGCGTGGCTCCTCGACGCGTAGAATTCCTCGAAAATCGCCGGACAAAGCATCATCCTGGCCGGCAGGTCCGAAAGGCCGTTGATGTAGTCGATGAGCTCAGACTCGGGTCCATCGGGATTGAAGTAAGTGAGGATCCTCGAAGAGAGGCCTGAAAGGAAAGGTTGAACAAACACAAAACGAATAAACGAACGAGATTGGTTAGCCGGGGCGGAGAGCGCCGTGGGAGTGGTAGCAGCCGTGGCACTGGGAGTCTCATCTCGGCGTTCCTCTCCAAAAAGATCCAGCAGGCGGTGGTGAAGAGAGGCGATTTCCGCACGAGACCTATGCACCCACGTGTACAGACCGTCATTCCACAGCAGCTGAAATGGAGACTATAGTGTGGCCAGGGATGAATAAATGAGTTTGTAAATATTATTATATATGGATATAATACGTCCCGGCTGATTTTCAACAAACGCAACTTATCGCCCGTGTCTGTTCGTGTAGCTAACAGACATACAACTTGCCCGTTCAGTTTTATTACAAAGGTCGCGTTAATTGTCATTGCCATAACTACGCCATTTCCGGCGCAAATGGCACCCAGCTATTGCAGAGGATGCGCACTGGTTATCATAGTTCTCACGAGATGGGCCGGTCCGCGAACCTAAGCGGGCCTGGCAAAAAACGGGCTAGGCAAAACAAAAGTGTCGACACGGCCCCGTATTAAATTAAAAGTTATTTAAACCCTTATTTCAGCCGGGGTTCTCACGGGCCCGGCCGCACCATTTGGAAAATATTGGTCGGCCCCGGACCATCCACCATCCAGTCAGATTGCCACCCAAACGACCAGGGTTCGATCCCGGTCGGTGAACAGTTTAAAAAATTATTGTACCGATTTATACAAAAATTAAAATTTAATTTTTCATACCGGGCCGGGCCTTCCCAAAAAATCCCTCGGCCCGGGCCGTCATTTGAGAACCCAGATTTCAGTTTACGTAAAAATTTAAAAAAAAAAAAAAACCCCACAAACTCTTCGGTAACACTGATGGCATATTTAAACTAATTCGACGTTAGCTAAAATAAAGTACCGAACGCGTCGCGTGGGTGACAGTTTGACTAGGTGTTCCGAATAGACGAGCCGAAGCGGACCGCGCCAGGTCGGGCCTATGCTGGCTATAGCGCAAACGTTTGGCCCGTGTCTGGTGACTAAATTGTTAGTTGAAACGAATATACCTCAATGATAAAATCATTGCCATTGGGATCGGCCGTCGCTTTGATTTTCTTGATGTAGGAGATCTGAGGAGGTCCGGGAGGGCCAGCAACAGGCTGCGACTGATGAGCAACAGGCGGAGGAGACGGCGCCGATTCTGAAAACGAAAATGTTACCGCGGGTTCAAAGAAAAGCATATTTTTGAATGTTGAAGGCAGTTTGTTCAAAGATGAATCATTGAATAGCTCTAAAAACAAACCTCTCAGGGCGACAGTGGGCAGGCTTTCCGCCTCATTCCTCAGATCGTCGCGGGCGTTGGCCAGTCGAATCCTCTGGTCCACAGAAAAGGCGGGGTGGTGCAAAGCGGCCGAAACTAGAAAATAGCAATAAGAATTAATAAAAATTGAACCGCATACCCAATTTTCCGAGTTTCTGTATGACAGCGACGCGTACGTGTTCGGGAAGCAGGGGCAGTTGAGTGACGCGATCGGTCAGCAATTTGTCAATGAGGCGCACGAAGGAAAAGGCCGCTTTGCGGTTCGTTGAAGTCATCAGGGAGACCAACATGAAGGCGTGTTCCACAGTCTCAGGGTAAGTCATTCTCGCACTAAAAACTGAGGTTCGAGCTGTTTTAGTATATTTTCCCCTATCAAAAAATAAATACAACTCACGTATTCATCGACACATTCTCGATAAAATCGGCTTGGTTGGCGCGAAACTCTATGTGCTTCAAATTGGGGATGTTGGAGCGAACGGCGCCCTCCACGCAGGCCGAAAGAAGGCGAAGTTCGAAGGGATTCAGATGGGCCACCATCTCACACATCGACTCCACGCGGTCCCACTCAGAGGACTAAAAATTTTTTAAATGAAATATCAAAAATTCTAACCCCTGCGAAGGCGATAAAGGCATCCATTTCAGGACAGGATGTCTGAGCATCGGAGGAACACGAGGCACTCGGCTCGGGGATGTCATTTGACTCCCTTTCCGGACTGAAAAGTGAGAAATTAGTGATTATAACTGAAAAATTCTTACTTTGAAATGGGTTGCGGTTGGTCCAGCTGACGGGAGGGCGAGGCAGGAGAGGTGACGGTCAGCCTCGAAGCCTGGCTTCTGAGACTCTCCTCGTCCACATCGCGAGTTCCGTTTTTCTGAAGAAGAACGAGTAAGTTGGGGGTACAACAAAGTCTCAAAGATTGTTGAGATAACATGCTTTGTCGATGAAAATGTATCAGCAGTTTTCGCAGAAGTCAGCTTAGGAACAAAAAGAAACACAACCTACAACCGTAACTTCCAGGTTGATGCGTAATTGCATCGAACAGAAAAATAAACAGCGGGAAAAGGTAAATATCGGGGTTTTTGTTGTTCAATCAGTAGTGCAGTTATTGGAAAAAATGAAAATAATATTTCCGATTGAAACACACATGAAACTGTCAGACGATTACCACCACGACCAGGGTTCGATCCTCGAATTCAAATTTCGAGAGAAGTTAGCAAGCGCACGGCCAGGGTTCGATCCCGATCATTGCGTTTCTTTTGGACAAGGAATGGTTACAAGCTTAGAAACGTAGCTGGCATTAATAACGCGTCGCAACTTTTGCATCTGCGTGGATATATTAAGGAGTTAGGTAGATTTACCACAGTCGACGGCTCAACATCGAAGTTAATTCGACTTACAATGTGCGATATCTTATAGAAATCACGCGGAAAGCTACCAAAATGATGAAATACGCGTATTTTGTTACAAACCTCGGTTTAGCCGCAAAATCGGAATGGGCCCGGCTGTCGCCGGGCCCATTCCGATTTCCGCGGTTCCCCGCCATGAACTAGTTTAAATGTGTAATAGAAGTTTCTAAAAGGATTTGCGGTGTTTTAAAATTTTGACGTAAGCTCAACGAATAAAAGAAATTTTAACTTGACAAATTTATAAACCGGTCCAAAACGGGCCGACACTTTTTCGGCACGGCCTTCTCGTGAAAATATGACGACCAGGGTCCTATCTCGGCCACTGTTTCTTTTGGACATGTCCACAAGAAACGGAACGTTGTCGACAAGGAACGTTACAAACTTCAAAGCGTAGGTTTAAACACAGAAAATATCATAACTTTTAGATTTATCATGGCAGAATTACCATAGGCAACAACTCCACATTGGAGTGAATTCTATTTGAAATGTAGGATTTCTGATAGAAACCGTGCGGAAAAAACTACCAAAACGACCGAATTTGCACAATTTCGGATCTTCTTAGTGTCACTAACCATGGTTAAGTTTAAGTTACTTCAGAAAAAAAAACGGAATAAAACCTCAAAATTATGAGTACAAACCTGTGAAACCCCATTGGTAAGGGCCTGCGTGCCGTTCTGAACAGACGACGCAGTAGTAGACGAATGACGCTTCTTCTTCTGATTAACCATCTGAGGCAAACAAAACCACGTAACATTAACAAAGCGGAGCAAAGGTATGTTGTGGGCCAGCCACCAAAGGAAGAAACGAACAAGAAGGAAGTGAATATTGCATGATAACCCGACTGGCAACAATTAACATGGAAAATTTACAAAATGGAACAAGAGACCCGGCGTGAAAGGACGAGTGTAAAAGGAAGTGTCTTAGGAAGAGGCGACCTTGATCGCGTTGTTCCGCTCGTAGACGTGGAAGGAGAACGGCACGCCGTCGTCGTTGTGCTCCTCGCGTTTCTCTTCGACTTCCGCGTATTTGCTCCAATCCACGTTGATAATCAGATCCGCATCGTACCTTAAAGGACTAATTCACACACGAAACAAGGGCCACCGTACCTTTTATCGATCTTAGTCACGATCAGCTTGTCGACGAGGTCCTTTTCGAGCGCCAGGCGGTAGATCTCCGTCCCTCCGATGTTCCAAACGGTCTCGATTTCCTGAGCCAGGGGAGCCGAGGAGAGTTTGCGCAAAACATCGTCGAAATCATTCCTGAAAACCGTAGTTTACAAAGAACATGGTATAACGAACGAGACGATAAGATCGGGGGACTCCTGGGGCTCCATTGTGCGGCTGATGACAATGTTCAGACGGTCCTTGAGAGGACGGAACTTTTCCGGAATACTCTCCCAGCACTTTCGGCCCATCAGAACGACGTTGCGCTAGAAATTCATACATTTTGATAATAAACATCGAATATAGGACATTTTTACACCGAAAAACCACAAAAATTTGATCAATTTCTGCAGATTTTGAGATAGCCAAGTCTTTAGCAGCTCAGCAACATTAAAAAAAACCCCCAACTAGCATTCAAAATAACGCGATAAACACAAATGCTATCAAACTGACAAAGGGGAAAAAGATTCCAAATCAGTGTAACGCCACGAAAAATAACGAAGTTTAAAAAAAATCCCCTCTTCTCTACCTTTTCCGGGTTCTCCGTCTTCGAAGTGACCGATTTGAAGAATTCCACGTCCCGGCGAATCCTCCACGGGATCTTTCCATTTTTCGCAATTCCATTGTCGATATCCATGGCCACAATGAGGCCCATCTTACGTGGAAGCGCCACGGCACTCATCTTCGGCTACAAACAAAAATACTTTAGAAAGTTTTCAATTTTTTAAAAATAAGTAGATGGCAAAATAAACAAAAAAAACAAGAACTACGAACACATTACAAACTTTTAAAAAACACCTTAAAACATTTCCTCCCAACGAGATCGCCAAATTACGCCGTAACCGCAGGGCAGGCACAGAGAACACTTCTGCGTTTTTTGAAATAAAAGCGTAAAATGTGAGAACAAAGCCTTTTTACCTTTCCACCTGATACACAGGATTTAAAATAGTTATCATTGCTACATAATTACTATTTTCGTTGCAAAATATGTTAAATACAATTACAAACAAGAAAGAATACGCAGAATAATGTTCCTTTACACGTGTGAGAAGAGAAACAGATCGGAATAGATCTGGTATTGATTCACGTGATCTACTCGGAGTCGGACTTCTTCAGATGACGAATCATCTCATCGAGGGAGGAGTAGTTGGTCGGCGGGGAAGAGCCATCCTCAATGAGGAACGGAGGGTCTGCAGTCCACCAGGAGGGACGGGATTCCTTCTTTCCGCGGAGGATTCGGAAGTGCCTGATGAAGGATTTAGAGACATTTCTGTATCTCTGAGAGGCATCTCTGTCTCTCTCTCTCTCTCTCTCTCTCTCTCTCTCTCTCTCTCTCTCTTTCTACCTGTATTTCCCATCGGGCATCAGACGAAGAAGGAACAACGGCAGCTCGTCCTCCAGGGAATCCAGCTCCACGCCCTCTTCCAGTCTGTGGTAGATGGTCACCTCTCCCGTGATTGCTGCCAGATCCTCCGCCTGTTGCCAGCCGATAATCCCCAGATAGGCCTTTTCCGCAGCTCCTTCCTTCGGTTTGTTCTTTTTCGGCTTGTTCTTGGCTGCGCGGCAAATGCTGGCGATGGACTCGAAGGACTCCACTCTCTTCGCCTCCTTACTCCTGCGGGGTTTCGACTTCTTCGACTCACTGAAAAGAAACCTCTCTCTCTTTCTCTCTATCTCTCTCTCTCTTACCTCTTCTTCTTCTGCTCGTGAGCCAACCTGCGAGACTTTCTGTAGCGACTCGACTTCTCCTCCTCCCGTTTGTCGCTCTTCACATCGAACTCCTCTCCTCCCTTCTTCTCTTTCCTCCCACTCTTCTTCTGATGCTTCGGTTTCTCTCCAATCTCCATCGTCTTCAATCCTTTGCGGATCCTCCTCAGTTCCTTCTCCGTGTCCTCACTCTTTTCCTCCTCCTCTTCCTCCTGCCTCTTTCCCTCTTTGAGGTCCTTCAGTCGCTCTCCCAAAGAGGCGTTAACGTCCATTTTCTTCTGCGACTTCGGAGTGTCCGTTCCTCCTTTCTTCAAGATGTCCAGGTTCACATAGTTGGCCGAGTCGTCTTCTTTCTTCTTCTTTTCTTCTTTCTCTTTCTTTTTCTTTCCCTCCTCACACGGCCTTCCATGGGCACAGCAGACGACCTCCTTCTCCTGGCCGCCTTGCGACGGGAGGACCGAGTAGATCGAATTGTACGGAGTGTTGTTGTTCGGAGCCTGCATCTGTAAATGAAGATAAATGAGAGAAGTTCGGAGATGAAACCAACCGGACGGCAGGGTGACTGGGCGTACAATGAGACAAACTTTAGGTTAGATGAACCGTCACGTCTCCCTTCCCCGTCATTTGTACCTAATTTTTCTCTGCAAGTACCCTTCAAAGTTGAAATGTTAAATTTTGGTTTGAGAGCTTTTTTCATCCACAACAAATAATATTAACTTTTCCCAATAAGTATTTCCTGAAATTTCTGATTAGGGCAGGGTCCCGCAACGAACTGCGGATTTGTCTTTGCACCAACTGCACATAATTCTTTTCTATTTTCGCTTCTATTTTTTCATTGCTTTTACAACCCCTCTGTAATTAATTTTGTAATTGTAATGTAAAATAATTTATTTTTAATATTTTAGGATCTCTAATAAATCATGGGAGCGGATGGCGGAACAATCCCGAAGAGGTGTGAGCTGGTGAGGAAGAAGAAAAAGACGGAGAAGGTCGACAAAGCTACCAAAAACGCCACAAAGTGGAAGAACTGCCAGCTGACCCAAACTTCTTTGAAGGTTTTTCATTTTGTTTATGTTTTGTGCAATTTCTGCTTCAGAAGCCGGTTATAGCGTGTCGCTTGGGCAGGCTGTACAACAAAGAAGCCGTCATCGAAGCGATTCTGACGAAGACGATTGGAAAGTTCGAGATTGCTTCTCACATCAAGGGAATGAAGGTTCGTTTTTTTCTCCTTTTATGCTTTATTATTAAACTGTTATGATTCAATTGTTCCTTTTTGTAGGATTTCAAAGAGTTGAAGTTGACCGACAACAAGGATTTCAATACGGACAATGTGAAGGGAGATGAATACCAAGATCACAACCAGGTTTGTTTTATTATTTTATTTTCATATTTTATTGTTCAGACGCAGTTCCTGTGCCCCGTTACCTCAGTTCCCATGAACGGCAACCACAACTTCATCGTCAATTGGAAATGTGGCTGTGTCTTTTCAGAGAAAGCCACGCAAGAGGTGTTGTCTTCATTTTAAATTTGTGGTAGTATTTGCACAGGCAGCCCCATTGGGGTGTAGTATCTTAGAGTGTTAATTTGCTCTTAAATCTTGCTTAAACGGAATTGTCATGCTAGTAGTAGCTGAGAACATAAATTGCTTAGATCTTGCATCAGTATTTCTAACCATTTCGTTGCGGTAAGAGCATGCCAAAATTACGCATTTTCAACCGATTTGGAGGCATTTTCCCACGAATTCCATTAGAAAGCTCAGTCAAAGCCTCTTTTCAAACACAATTTCTTAATAAACACGCCCAAAATGTTTTGTAGTTGAACTTGAATTCAATCTAAGGCGTTCCTGCCCCCAACCATGGCGCGAATGGGGCTGCCTGTCCAAATACTACCAAATTTGTAATATGTGTATTTCAGGTGAAGTCTAATAATTGCTATGGTTGTGGTGGAACCTGGGACCCCAAGGAGTCCCTTCAGTTGAATCCCGAAGACGACGTTTTGGAGCAGTACAAGCTGAAGTTGGCGGCCGAGAAGGCGGAGAAGAAATCGAAAAAGGAGAAGAATGGTGAGCTTTTTATTTTTTTTCTATCTGTAAAATTTAAAAGAATTATTTATGGCCCGGCCGTTCAAAATGAACTTGGCATTCATTCAGGGAATCCGTACTTGGTACGGTATTTCTTTTTAAAAACACTGAAAATTCAAAAAGTGCGCTTCAATTTTTACACGCTGAATCGTACACCTTTTTTAGGCCTCTGGGGCAGAATTTGAATTTTCGCTGGCTTGGTTCTATAGAATTACCCCTCGAAAAACGAATTCCTTGTAATTGACCAGAATCATCCTGACTTTAGCGGCTAGTATAGTCAAAAATGCTGCGGGAACCACTTACGAAATAATTTACTCGTTCACTGATAAATTTTTCCTACTGACTGGAATAACAATAAATGTAGGCATTGTAACTCTACCTACATTAGGTTTTTTGTTTCAAAATCCTGCTTCTCAGCGTAGAATTACCTGTCTTTTGCTCCGTTTTTTAAACGTACTATTGTCAAAAACTGCTGTGTAGTAAGATTAGCAATTAAAAAAAGATCACTCCTTCTTGCGGATAAATCTACGTTTTCTGCGCATATATATGTATGAGTTGCTTGCGGGGGGTTCTGCCCGATCATACTTGGGCAACCCACCGCGGGTGTTAATTTTGCGACAGCCCCTTCTATTATAAAAAGTTTCGAATATTTGCGGGCGACCCCCATTCTTTAACAAAATTTACTGAACACTTAAAATGGCGACAGCCCCGCCGCCATTTATGGCGGAGCTTGACAATGTATGTGCCCGATTTTCGGTCGGCGCCCGAAATGCGGGCCGAGCCCCGCGCGCCCCCCTAAACTTGAGATGTCCAGGTGAAAATGTGTATTGTTGAAGAATATGTCCGTGGAAAATTTAGAAAAGTTTCACCCATTTCTGAAAATTGCCTCAGGCGATACTGCTGAATGGGTGCGGTAGCCGTTCCGGGAATGGGGGGGGGGGGTCACTCTTTCCCGGCGGGGTGGGTACCTTGTTCATGTATGGTTGCGAGAATGTATCTTAGCAGTTCTGTGTTTGTGCCCTGGTTTTTCTTCTTCACAAATGTTAGGTGTTTCAGGCACTGCAGAGACTGTGGCCGCTGCTGCTACAAACGGCGTCAGTGTGAAACAGGAGACGAAGGAGGAGGCTGTGAAGAAGGCGGAGAAGAGAAAGGCCGACGACAGTTCGATCCAAGCGGATCCCAACAAGTCTGACACGTACAAGAAGCTCTTCACGACGTCGAAGGAGGCCATGGCGAAGCCCCAATCCCACTGGACCACCTTCAATCCCCTGTATTTCTAATCTGTACACATTGGCAATGAATGATCCTCAGTTGTTCCTTTTCTCTATGGCTATTTTTCGGTTTCCGCCTTTTCTATCAGTTTTGTCACGTTTGTAGCCCACTTTGTAACATTTTAGATGTTGTCGGTTCCCCGGTTGGCGAGGGCCACCCCGAGGCTCGTCCGCTACGCCGCCGCCTCCCAAAATGTGCAGTACAGGTCGATCTCATCAGCCGACGTCTTCAACACCACTTCCGTTTGTTTTGTCTTTTTTATTTATTATTTTTAACTTTAGAACATCGCATCCAATATTCCGGCCATGCCGTTGCCTCCCGTTGCTGGGAAAACCATCGAAGAAATGATCGCAGTGAGTCGAATATTCAGTTTTAAAATAAAACACGTCTTTTCCGATCATAAAGTTTGAAAGAACTTCAAAGAAAGAGTAAACGGATTTGGCCTTTTTGCCATTTGCCAGGAAATACCGGCGTCTTGTAAGAAGAGTACCGCTAGGAAAGAAACGACGATTGACCAAACCCGCAAGCGGGGTTCTCACGGGCCGGGCCAGCTGGAAAATATTGGTCGGCCCGGCCCGTTTTCCTTGGACCACCGAGTCAGATTGCCACCCACACGACCAGGGTTCGATCCCGGTCGGTGACATTCTTTTTTTGTACGACTAATATTGGCTCACATGTTAGTAACAAAGATTATAAAGCAATTAAAAACAGGTAAAAAAAAAGTTATTGTAGCGATTTATACTAAATTTAAAATTAAATTTTTCAAACCCGGTCCGACCGGGCCGTCCCAAAAAATCCCTCGGCGCTGCCCGGCCCATCATTTGACAACCCCCCCCCCCCGCAAGTGTGTTCAATACGTACACTTAGCAGGGCTGTTCTCATTAGCCACCAGAAACATTTTTAGAAAAATTACTATATATTATTTTCTTTCAGGGCGGAGAGTCGGTGCTGTCTGAGCTGGGTCTCATTTCCTGGTGGAAGCCGTCGAGTTACTTCCGAATGGCCCTCGAAGGCATCCACCACTACGTGGACATCCCCTGGTGGGCTACTATCGTCTGCGGTACTTTTTGCCTCTTTCCCCTGTCAATTCGTATTTTTAGCCACCGTAGTCCTCCGTCTGGCCCTCATTTCCGTGCCCATTATGTCTCAGCGTCTGGTGGCCAAACAGTCGAAATACAAAAAGGAGCTGGACGAATTCAAAAAGAGACAGGAAGAGGCCAGAAAAGAGGGAAACAACCTTCTGCGTGAGTTTTCTCCAAAAAGCCATTCAATCTCTCTCTTTTTAGAACAGCAAATCTTCATTGAACAGCGTGATTTCCTGCGATCGAAGGACATTCGCCTGGGGCGTCAGTTCATGATCATGCTTGCTAACGGAGGAGTCTTTGCCACGCAGTTCTTCGCCATAAAGAAGATGGTCGAGGTGGGCGTGCCTTTGTTGCTCTGTTGACGTTCAATCAGGTGAGCTACCCCGGTCTGTCGACGGGAGGAATCGCCTGGTTCACCGACCTCACCGTGGCCGACCCCTACTACGCCCTGCCCCTCATCAGTGCAGTCACCATGGGCCTCGTTTCCAGAGTTAGTTCACTTCGATTTCTGTAATTTTCGGTGTTTTAGGTGGGAATTGAAATGGGAACGTCGGCGGATCAGATGCCTCCCGCCATGAGGCTGGGAATGCAGTACGGACTGCCCGTTATTATCTTCGCCGTCAGTTCCCAGTTTGCATCTGTTAGTTGGATTCATAAAAAAAAGTTTTATTTGTCTTTTAGGGTCTTTGTATTTACTGGTGCGCCTCCAATATGATGTCACTTGTGTATTCCGGTGCTTTCCATCAGCCAGCCATTAGAAAGTGGGTTTTTTGAATCAAAATTGCTGTGGCCCAATCATGCCTGGGCAACCCACCGCGGGGGGTCATTTTGCGACAGCCCCCTTAATTATGGAAATGTTCGAAAATATGCGACGGGCCGACTTCTTTAACAAAACTCACCGATAACTTTAAATTGCGACGCCCCCACCGCCGCTTATGCCGGTGCTTGACAATGTATGGCGCCCAATCAAGCATGGCAACGGGCCGGCCCGCTCCAAAATTTTTCACGGCCCGGCCCGGTCCGGCCCGACTCAACCGAAAATTTATGCCTTTTTTCAATGTAAAAATCAAAGAAAACGAAAAAAAAAATTTCGGGCCGGCCCGCTCCAAAATTTTTTCCGGCCCGGGCCGGCCCCAAATTTTGCCATGCTTGCGCCCAATCGAGAAAAGCAGGATTTCTGTGGCCAGCCAGGTCGTGGGATTTAAGGATTCTGGTTTTCGTTGTGCTCAGCTGTGGAAAAGTTCTGCAGAGCTGTGACCCTGGCTGTGAAAATGATGTCCCAATTTGAGAATTCCGCTGACCATGAAAGGAGAAAGTTTAGAATTTCTGTGGTACAAACGGAAAAAAGTTGGGGATAGCTGGGGCCCTGTCAGGGAAGTTGTGGTTTCCTGTGGCTCACTTGGGTAAATTGAGGAGTTCTGTAGGTGAAAGTGGAGAGTTGACATGGCTCCGTAAGAAAAAGTTGCGGATTCCTGTGGTCCTTTACAGGCATTGGGACTAAAATGACAATAAATGATGCCGTCAGTATGACTTGTGACGCTCTCCCTTTGTAATAAAACTTTTGACGCATCCTCCCCCCCGGGGTTCTCAAATGACGGACCCAGGGGTTGGACATAAGTTTGTAGTTCGATTCTACTGCACCCCCCCCCCCCTCTTGGTAGGTTGTAATTACAAACTATGGCCCACCCCTGGGCGGACCGGGCCGAGAGATTTTTTGGGGGGACCGGGCCGAGAGATTTTTTGGGCGGACCGGGCCGAGAGATTTTTTGGGCGGACCGGGCCGAGAGATTTTTTGGGCGGACCGGGCCGAGAGATTTTTTGGGCGGCCCGGCTCGTCTATGAAAGTCAAAATTTTAATTTTTGTATACATCGCTACAATAATTTTTTAAACTGTTATAAATATCATAATAGTGCTTGTTACTAACATATAAGCCAATATTAGTCGTACAAAAAAGAATGTCATCAATCTGACTGAATGGTCCAAGGTAAACGGGCCGAGCGGGCCGGGCCGACCAAAATTTTCCAAATGTCCCGTCTCGTGAGAACCCAGATTCTTCCTTTGTAATAAAACTTTCACTTGGCAAGCGCTATGGCCCATCAGAAGAAATTTGAGGATATATGGGGGCAGTTCCTTGCAACTTGTGCCGTTTTGTTTCTAACATCTCTCTTTTCAGATTGTTGAACATTCCTCCCGTTGTTAAATCAGACGCTGCCGCGAAAGGCGGCAAGGGCGCCTTCAAAGAACTGATGGCCAATTACAAAGGTAATTACCCCTTTTCCCTTAATTATGCTCTCCCGTTTCAGCAAACAAAGTGGTTCCGCCGACGATGGCCCAGTTGCGCGAGCAGGACGCCCAGCAGTTCAAAAAGGCCGGTCGTGGAAAGCCGTTGCCGAAGTGAAAAAGGAGGCAATAGATTCACTTTTGAGAGGTAGTTAGGCCGTGTTACCCGTTGTTTTCTTGTTTTTTGTTATGCATAAACCGTCTATTAATCTTCGGTTCATTGGTTAAGTTTTTCTGTGTAGCCTAGTGAGAGTTCTATAATTTTCAGACTTTGTCTGCCCCAAAGTCGATTCTAACTGATTTCCGTGTGCATGTTTTGCCCCCAACGGCAAAAAAGTAGTGGGGTTCCCTCTGAGGCGAAATTCCATGGAGGAAGAGCTTCCATCCGCCTCCCTTTTCGCCCGAGGGTATTTCTTCGCTGAAGTTGTTTTTCATAGTTTTGTTTATACCCATCGCCCCCACCTAATACTCTTTTCTCCTCTTGAGCTATGCTCTCCGGCTTTTCAAGTTGCCAACTTCCGAGCAAGAATAGATTTTCGGTCAGGGGAGAAAAAACAACGGGCCGGCCCCTCTTCAGTTATATTTTAGCCTGGTCTCTTCGTTCTTGAGACGGCAATGTTTTCCGCTCTTTGCCCGTTTTTTATCCCGACCGACAGCTGATAATTCGAGAGAATTACGGTGGACAAGGCGAAATGTCGACGATTTGTCTGTTATCACCGGACACTTCACTCCCTCGCCATATCTTCAACGGATAAAATATGAAAATACCGATTTTCTACGCAACTGACCCAAACGAGACTCGACATGCAAAGAGTGCTTATCAGAGTCGCCGAGCAAATAAATAGTGGGAGGTGGTTCCGCTTGGGGCGTTATTTTATTATCTGGGGTTTGCTTTGCCTGTGGTAGTATAAATGTTTTGTTTAATAACTTTTGCGAATAAAAAATTTGCAAAGGGCCAATCTCAAGGTTCGCCCGCCGCCCCTTGAACAAATTTCTTGTGTTACTTGGTAAAATCAAGATTTAATTTTCACGGTTGTAAAAGTCGTGAATATTATTGCATCGAAGCATGGCAAAATTTGTGGCCGGGTCGAGAAAATGTCGGAAACGGGCCGGCCCGTTGGCATGCTTCATGCTTGATTGCATCTAACTTTCCTGAGTACGTTATAAAGGTCCTAAAATTAAGTTCCTTGTCCTAATTTCAATCCCAAACGCTAAGGGAAGTCCTATATTTTATTGACCCAAATTTAAGGGCATTACCCTAATTTACAGCCGGAAAAATAAAAGAATAAGCCTTTTCAGACCTCCGAATTAGGGAGAATACCCTGCTTAAGGCCCTAAAGTTAGGGCTTAACTTGAGGGATCTTCCGGACCGGGCCGATTTGAAAAAAAATCCTCGTGCCGGCCCGCTTCGGCCAGTCTACTCAGACAACCTTGTCAAACGGTCACCCACGTGACCAAGGTTCGATCCCGGTCGTGACACATTATGAAAAGTTTGGAAGGTTTTAAAAAGTTTATGTATGCTGAAATAACGATTTAAAGAAATTTTAATTTGAAACGTTTACAAACGAGGTCGGCCCTTTTTCGGCCCGGCCCGCGGACCGGTGCTTCTCGTGAAAACTATGAGTTAAAGGATGTCTGGACCTTAAAATAGGGCTTAAAACATTCAACAAAAAATTTTCTTCGTATCCAAGTCGGGGGTAGTTTGTTTAAAAAAAACAGGTGAAAATCAAGAAGTACAAAGTTCTACAACAAGTGCCCTGGGCGCCTATGACCTGAGGGAGGGGAGAGTTCCCCCTTAGCCCTGAGGTGTTTACCCGTTTGGAAGGGCGTGGTGCGGTGGTTGCGGACCGCAATTATTGTTATTTATCTGCGTCGCAGTCGCAGTGACCACTCATCGGCAGCCTGTGCGGGTAGTTATCGATCGATGGTCGATCGTGCGTCGCCCGCACCTGCGCGCCCACCTACCAAATATCGCCCCGGCTGCGACCTTACTGCCCTAGTCAGCAGACTTTGCGGCAAATATTGACATCCCAAAGACTGCCTTTGCCGTATCATCCCAGTCATCGATGATACAGTGCACACTTAGTAATCGATGAATATCGATCCGGATTTATGTGTTTTCCCTTCGAGACCACGTGATTTGCCCAATCCGTAGTCTCCGTAGTTTTCTAGTTTTCCCCTTTGAAACGGTAATCTGTAGCGTCTCCGTCTGATAAGGGATTGAGAATCGACTGCGTTATGGTATCGATTCTCAGAGTACTCCTTTTCGTTAAGAGAATCGGTTGAATCAGCTGTTTTATAATGATTCATATACTTCGCTCGTTTTTGCTGCTAATCTTGGCTGAGTATCGTATGTAAAACCAGCCAGGGGTTTAATTACGACCCTTACGATGTTGGCACATCGTAATAACGCAACTGTTCTAATTACACGGGCCGTTTCGACCCGCTCCGACCCGTCCATCGGTCAGTTTGTCACCATTTGAGCCCAATTGACTTTAAAGAGACCGTCAGGGGCCTTTTCGAATTGGAAATGCAAATCAAGTCATTTCAATTGAAATCATTTTCCCGAACACCGCTCTAGCCAACGGTTATGCGCAAAATGCTTGCCAAGTCCTCATTAGCATACGATTCTGATAAGGCCCCTGACGAGCCCTTTAAAAAACGTACCGTCTCTTTTGGTGCCTTAAAAATTTATTTATTTACAACTTTTCTGTATTTTGATAACCCGAAACGAGCTATTTGTTCGGTCTGGCCCGCCTCAATGGACCTATATTACCTTTATGTCCCACGGGTAACGGAAGAGCCAGTGTCCGTGGGTCGTATCCCGTTACAGAATATCTGGTTTCCCCTTACGAGGTTGTTGCCACCCAGCTGGCCCCGTTCGACTTTTGCGCCGGTGGTCTTTGTCCTCGCGCAGCATGCGTTAAGTTCATTCGCCGTTGGTTCTATTCTCCACTGCCGTTTTTGCTCCTGAAACTCGATTTTTGCGTATAAAATTTGCTGGATCCTCTTTCAGGCTTTAAAAATGGAAACTTCTATTTTAATTGTATATATTTTCTTTTCCTTTTATTCGCTAATGTTTTGACTTCAATGTTCCATTCGCCTTTTTTCGGCTTCTATCCATAACCTGCAAATCATTATATTGGCATTTCTAATTACGACAGCATAATCTTGGCACTTATTTACATGAATTCCTGGAATATCGATACGCGTAAAGTGCACCCGTACCATTTTATTATCAACGGATTTGTATTTTCACCGCGGTTATCAGGCGAAGTTCGAAATCATTTGGATTATTTGATCGTTCTGTTCTCTCTCTCTCTCTCTCTCTCTCTCTCTCTCTCTCTCTACCTCTACCTCTACCTCTATTTCTCTCTACCTCTACCTCTATTTCTCTCTCTCTCTCCCATTATCTCTATTTACCTCGCCTCTCTATGCCTCTCTATATCTCTCATGCTCTTTCTCGCCCTGTTTCCCTTGCATATTCTCACTCACTCGCTCTCTGTCTCTGTCTCTGTCTCTGTCTCTGTCTCTGTCTCTGTCTCTGTCTCTGTCTCTGTCTCTGTCTCTGTCTCTGTCTCTGTCTCTGTCTCTGTCTCTGTCTCTGTCTCTGTCTCTGTCTCTGTCTCTGTCTCTGTCTCTGTCTCTGTCTCTGTCTCTGTCTCTGTCTCTGTCTCTGTCTCTGTCTCTGTCTCTGTCTCTGTCTCTGTCTCTGTCTCTGTCTCTGTCTCTGTCTCTGTCTCTGTCTCTGTCTCTGTCTCTGTCTCTGTCTCTGTCTCTGTCTCTGTCTCTGTCTCTGTCTCTGTCTCTGTCTCTGTCTCTGTCTCTGTCTCTGTCTCTGTCTCTGTCTCTGTCTCTGTCTCTGTCTCTGTCTCTGTCTCTGTCTCTGTCTCTGTCTCTGTCTCTGTCTCTGTCTCTGTCTCTGTCTCTGTCTCTGTCTCTGTCTCTGTCTCTGTCTCTGTCTCTGTCTCTGTCTCTGTCTCTGTCTCTGTCTCTGTCTCTGTCTCTGTCTCTGTCTCTGTCTCTGTCTCTGTCTCTGTCTCTGTCTCTGTCTCTGTCTCTGTCTCTGTCTCTGTCTCTGTCTCTGTCTCTGTCTCTGTCTCTGTCTCTGTCTCTGTCTCTGTCTCTGTCTCTGTCTCTGTCTCTGTCTCTGTCTCTGTCTCTGTCTCTGTCTCTGTCTCTGTCTCTGTCTCTGTCTCTGTCTCTGTCTCTGTCTCTGTCTCTGTCTCTGTCTCTGTCTCTGTCTCTGTCTCTGTCTCTGTCTCTGTCTCTGTCTCTGTCTCTGTCTCTGTCTCTGTCTCTGTCTCTGTCTCTGTCTCTGTCTCTGTCTCTGTCTCTGTCTCTGTCTCTGTCTCTGTCTCTGTCTCTGTCTCTGTCTCTGTCTCTGTCTCTGTCTCTGTCTCTGTCTCTGTCTCTGTCTCTGTCTCTGTCTCTGTCTCTGTCTCTGTCTATGTCTCTCTCTCTCTCTCTCTCTCTCTCTCTCTCTCTCTCTCTCGTTTCCAGTCCCATCATCACGACTTTAACTGCCTTAACGACGCCACGAGGGAAAACGCTACATGCCTCCATGCCTTGATTCCAATCCTCCGATTCCTACTTGCTCCACTTGGCATATCTCTTTTTCGAGGGGTTTTGCTATTCTATATTTCCATTTGAGCTAACACACAGTTTTATGCTCTTTAAATGTGTTGTGTCACATATGAAAATGTGAGGTTTCTTTTTTCTAATTGCGATTTGAAACATTGACAGGGCACTCAATCCTGGTTTCAAATTTGGAGTTAAACCCCAATTTACGCTATATTTTGTATCATGGTTAAAAACGGCTCTGCTTTTTGGTGTAAATGCTCCAAGATTTGACCGTCATGATATTTTTGCGCTTTGAAAAATTGTCATTTCGATATATATGTTGAAACTCGTCATTCCGTTTGAAATTGAATCCCGTGCCATTTCTCGCAAGGACATCTGTACTCGAGCCCCCATATTTGAAGAATGGCAGCCGCTTGTCTGCTTCTTCAGCAGGAGTTATCTAAAAGTGCCCCCAAACGGGCGTTAATCGTAGGATAGGCGAAAGACAACACCAGCCGTAATGAGCCCCTCTTTTCCCAACGAATCAATCGCCGTCTTCTGGAGCTGTAAACAACTTGGAACGTGCGTTCGGACCGTCAGCTGAGAGCTCTCCGCACCGGTTCCTTCCGCTCTCTTTTATTTGTCTACCACCTTTGGATAAATCCCTGCGCCGTCGTCATTTCTACGTAAATATCGATGGCGGATTTACGGGAGGATAATCGACGGGAGGCGATTGATCTCGCTTCTGGGCACTAATTGTACTTTTTCGGGCCGAGAAAATATATTGGCCCGGGCTGGCCCGAGTCAAAGAAACGTTCTCTTTGCTTCAGAATCCTTGGCTATTCGGCTTCGGGTGCTTGAGTCTGTGAGTGTGGCTTCTGATTCAGCCATTAGTTAATTTAGCAGGCGCTCGCCAGCCGCCCACCCCCCCCCCGTCTCTGCACACATTCAATGAGCTGTGGCGCCCCACGGCCGTCTACACCCATGAACTCCCATTTTCCGTTAGAAAAATGAGAAATTTAGACAAAAATCCATTTGTTCCGTTGTCTTTCGAAGGGAAAATCGATTAAATGTGCCCTTAATGTTTCCTTTCGCCCCTCCGTCTTATTTGAGCCATTGCCAGACATCAAACTTCTTGATTAAACCCGCCCCGAGTCGAACGGCCGAGCGCCTTTCCAGCTAAACTCGCCTTAAGCAAGAATTTAATTGAAATTTAGCGTTGTTGTACAAATTACTTACTTATTTTACGAAGAAAACGTCATTTTGCTAATCTAGATGTTTTTTTTCAGTTGGGAGATGTAAACGGCTATCTTTGGATTTCCTTAAAGTATTGAGAGATACACATTTTCCTCTTTTATTGACAGCCGACTCCTGTTTTTGAAAAGTCGCTGCCTCGGGAATGTTGCTTAATCTACTCATTTTTATCTCAATTGTCGACGAAAAAAGCGAAATTTAAAGGGTTTTTTCACAAATATTTCATTTTGGTTTTGGAAATTTACTTTATTGCCTTTTTGATGTTTTCCACATTTCTTGTAAATTAAAATGAAAGAATAAGACGTGGAAGAAATTTATTCTTTCGAGAAGCTGGGCCCTGTAGCGATTGCACTGGGTCCCGAGCCGATACAGTAATGAACGCTAATTTCAAATTATTGATCGTGTAGTTTCGGTGCACTCGTTGCAAACTTCTCTTCACTCGTAAATTTAAGCGATGTCTGTATTTCACCTTTTCTTTTGTTTTTAATACAAAAATGATACGTATCGTTGAAAAGTTGGCTCAATTCTCGTAGTTTGAACCTCCGCTCACCCCTTGATGTGACTTTACAGGAAATTCCCATACTTTTTTTCTATTTTGTTTCCAATTTCTGATTTTCAAAATTTTCCAAACTTGGCATTAAAAGAAAAGAAAACTAACCCTTGTTTCTGCTAATGACGACGAACGCCGTAGACATTCCCGTCAAGGCTTGTCTGACCCAATTTTCACAGTTCGTCTAATTTTCCAACAAGATTTACGGCTTCAATCTCGCTTGGAATGCGCATTTTTCGTCTCAGATAGATATTCTTGCCATGAAATCGGCATTCTACAAAAGAAAAGTGTGTAACGGGGGTACGCATGATAGAGTGTGGAAATTGTGAAGACGGGAAGTTATTTATCAATTTTACATGGTATAGAATAATTTGTGGGTGCATTTTCATATGATTTTCGTATTGCCGCCCGTTGTGTTGTCCTCAAACAGCCTTTGATGAGTCACGGTGCGTCTGTTTGGCAGAAGTGTCATCGGGTGTTGACGGGTCGGTTATCACGGCGGATCCGCAACATATCCGTTGGGAGCGATCGGATTTGTGTCCGAATCGGCGCATTTGTCCCCGTTTGCCGCACAGCCATCGGTGAATGTTTGGCACGTTCGCGACAAGAGCCTGCAAACAGCGCGTCATAACTTTTCCCCCCTCCGCGCTTCCATCGATCCACTGTATTTCCCCCGATTTCCTACTGTATTCCCCTGTTTATCTGTAATTATTGAAATCAATTCCAGATCTGTGCATATGATGAATCTTCATTGATTTCTGCGAACGACGAGCTTCCTTTGTTTCTCCGCTTTCTCTACAATGTACGCCCACCCCTCAGCCATGGACCACCAAGATCTCATCGCCGAGTTGCCGGAGATTGAGAAAATGCTTGCGCCGCAGCGCATTCACCTCGCCAGGTACGCGATATTAAAAGTTTTTACCTGCAAGATGACTGGCAGTTCTACCATTTAACGTGTCAATATGATCCCACTCTTGCAGAGAAAGACGTGCCACCCAGCTCCGCTGTGCAGACGAGAGAGAAAGGGCTTTGGGTCCCCCAAGGCCAAGACGACCGCGGTTACGGTTCAGCCCCGAGGTAGCACTTCTAGAAGCGACAGGCCGAGACGACGTGGCCGAAGGTAGGCAGATTTTGCTGTTTATTCACTTTTTATTAGCACTATTTTATGAAGGGAATTTTTAATGTTGAAAAAAAAGGTTTCGTTTCTATCTTGAACGTGAAACTAGATTTTTGCCCGGCCTTTCCCTCCTTAATGTTTGAATACCAAAACTCCAGCTACCAAATACCGACATGGGCACTGTGCCAACCGCCCAAAGTGTTATAGGTTGCATTGGTCCTATCACGAACAGTAATGGCTGCCAAAACACTCGAATGCGTTGAATACGCGGTTTTTTTAGCGCAGATCGTGGCGGGGCGGACTTTTTGTCCAAATGCTTGAAACGGGCGGAGTTTGGCACAATTCCAGTTTTGTGTAACATAAAAAGGCCACGCCCCTTTTTTGTCAAAGTAAAAATAGCGAGGAGTATATTTGTTTCGAAACGAGATATTTTATTGTAGCCACTAATTGTTGTATCGGCGCTCGTGACTTGTAGCGAATAATATTTTTATTTTGAGAGGGCTGAGGCACTAAGAAAACTGGGACAGTGCTTTTTGAACCATGGGATTTACTATTATTCGCTTTCAGTGGAGAGACTGCTGAATGAAGGCGTGGACCCGAACGTGCACAACGAGGATGGTCTCACAGCCCTTCACCAATGTGCAATCGACGACAACCAAAAGGTTTGGAAGTTTTAAAGTTCCTTTTAAAAAGGCCTTCAGATTATGCTGCTATTGTTAAAACACGGAGCCAACGTCAACGCAGAAGACACGGAGCAGTGGACGCCGCTGCATGCGGCCGCCTGCTGCGCTCACCTCAATGTAGTCAAGATTCTCATTCAACAGTGAGTGGAACACATACACACACACACACACACACACACACACACACACACACACACACACACACACACAACCCTCGTTTTTCAGTGGCGCTGATCTCTTAGCCGTGAATGCGGAAGGCAACATGCCCTACGACATATGCGATGATGAAATAACGCTGGATGCGATAGAAACCGAAATGGCTAACGGCGGTATTACCCAGGTACCTTATTTCTTCTTTATTTTAATTTACTCTTGTTACAACGGTCGATTTTGAATTCCAGAGCTTTATTGATGAGCAGAGGGGAGCGCCGGAGAAGGCCATGCTGGAAGACATGAAATTGCTGCATCAACAGGGACGCTCGCTGGATGAACGAAAACCCGATGGATCCACTTATGTGTGTTTTTATTGCTACTTTTTTATTTATTCTCTGATTTTAGTTGCACGTTGCTGCCTGCAATGGGTACTACGATGTTGCCGCTTTTTTACTTCGTTGTGGAGTACAGCCGAACGTACGGTGAGTCAAGAAAATTCGAGAATTTGTTTACATTTTCGCGTTTTTATTCAGATTACAAGTGCCGTATTTGAATCTCTAGTTTACATGAGCGGAGCTCCGTCACTGTGTTTTGGGTCCCCGCCCTTTGAAAAACGGCATGTGGGGGAACGTAGCGATATCCCCCTCTTATTAGAAAACTTCTAGGTGAGACCCCACCCATAGATGGGCGTCAGCCCGACTTTGACGGCTCGGGTCTCGCCAAGGCAATTTTTAAAAGGTGGGGCTCCGTCGCTTCGACCCAAGCGACGGAGCTGTGCCCATGTATGATCACTTTGCTTTATTTAATTGAATTCGTACCACCAGTTATCGTTAAAAGGTGTATTTAACGCCTTTTCGTCGCTCTAGCTTACAATTAGACTGATCCGCTCATTTTGCTCCATCTAACTCTTCGAATCGAATTTTCAGCCTTACACCCCGGGTTTCATTCCAGTTAATCGATTTTCTTCCCGTTACTGTGTCTGTATTTTTTCATGATTCACCAGAAAGTGTAAAAGAACAAAAGCCCCCCAGGACCACGTGATGTGTGCTGTTAACTGAAAGGCTATCCAGAAAATGTTAATCTCACTGGCCGGGCCGGGCCAGTTGGAAAATTTTGGTCGGCCCGTTTTGCCTGGGCCACCCAGTCAGGTTGCCACCCACACGACCAGGGTTCGATTCCGGTCGGTGACTGTCTTTTTGTTCGACTAATATTGACTTATATGGTAGTAACAAACATTATTAAGTAATTTAAAACAGTTAAGAAATTATTGTACCGATTTATACAATAATTTAATGTTTCATACCCGTGCCGACCGGGCCGGGCCGTCCCAAAAAATCCCTCGGCCCGGCCCGTCATTTGAGAACCCCGCAAGGAGGGGTAAGGAGTCCGATTAGTGAGAAGGGTGCGCCAGGGGTTCATTTCTTTTTTCGACATGGGAGGGTACCCTTCACTCCGGGGGACGCCCCGCCGGCTTTGGGGGGGGGGGGTCACGCCGAGCTGGATTTCTCATTTGCTGAACTCTTGCCGCACGCAGAATGTGGGGGTCGCGCAAAGCAGACCCCACCAGTAGCTTGTTCATGTGTTCCGTCATCCGTGCTTAACAAAATGTTCACAATGTCTTGAAAATGGACCCTTTCCTTCTCAAATCGTTCCTTTTCAGAGACAACGACTTCTGGCAGCCACTGCACGCCGCCGCCCGCTGGGCGCAGGTGGAATTGGTAGAGCTGTTGTGCGAGTACAATGCGGATATCAACTCGAAAACACAAGCCGGCGAGACTCCCATGGGTAGGCCTTTTTTATTCAGTTTCACTACATATTTGTGAAGATCTGTGTGAGGACGACCAGACGAGAGGGATGATCAACCAGATGCAGCAGCAGGAGGCGAGGAGGAGGAGACACGCCTTCGGAGTGAGGGACAGCCGTCGCCAGAGCAGGAGGTGCCTCACTCTCCATTTTCTCTTTTATCTTCTGTTTTAGGAGGAAGAAGTTCGAGTCCCCTCAGCAGCTGCCTCCCGTGAACGGAGAGAATCCCTTCTCCGCCCGAGGCGCCATCCGCCGTCTCTCCCTCCGCGACAGAAGCGGAATGACGCCGGCCCGAATTGAGGCCGCCCGGGAGGGAAACAACATCCTCAGGTTTACTTCCCTTTGGGACCTTTTTATATTTTTTTTTTCAGATCCTGGTCGAAGGAAGACGTGTCAAACGCCGAGGTCTCCACGGTGCCCCATTCGAACCACAACACGTCGCCGAACAAGCGAATCCTCAAGGGATCGACGAAACGGAACGAGACGAAGCCAATGTCTCCGGACGAGTGGCTGAAGTCGCTGGAGAACAACGACGAGGACGACGAGTCGCCCAGAAGAGCCGGAAGTCAGAGGAGACGGCCGAAGAAAGGCAACGGTAGGCCTCTTTCTTTCGGAATTGCTACTCTTTTTAACATTGTCACATGGCATTAGCGAATTTTTCACCCCATATCGTTACCTTGAAGAAAACAGAATTACGGCAATTATTGTGCATCCTTTTTAGGGCGTGCGGATGAAACCCTTGGTTGTTCTTTTTATGCCTTGTTATTTAGCAGTATTCCCTTTATGCCTGTTGTTGTAGACACAACTGTCTCAATGTCAGGAATTCTTTTACTAATTGAAGATTGCTTCAGACATTGTTTTGGAATTATCGTAGTACGCCCCTAATTTTACGCGTATCGGTTCACCCCTTCCCAGTTCAAGGGCATTTCCGCCAAAATACGTCCCAAATAGCATCGGTAAAGATATCTGGTAGCTCACTCGCATATGAAGCCACGTTTTGTGGAAATCTTACCCAATATTACCCCAACTGTTGTAACATCAATTGCAAATTTTGAGTTTATTACTGTAATTTCAAATTGGTCCACACTTATGCTTAAAAATTTGCCGATATCCTCACACGATACGGATCTGGTGAATAAGAAATGTTCCGTAGGGTGTTCCTCCGTTCCTCCATTAAGATGTCACACCGTTTTTCCGAAGCCCCCCAAAGGTTTCTTCACCAAGCAACCCCCCCCCCCAAATTTATTATTTTTGTTCTTTATCATTAAAATGTGCCCAATAGGACAATTGCGCTTGCACAAATCATTTCCGCGGTAGAATTTGATCGATGATGCAATAATTTTCTATCTATTTTTCCAAATCTTTCGTCGAAATCTTATTGAAATGTTTGTTTTCAGGAGGTCCAATCGAGATGCAGGATCTGCGACCAAACGGCGACCCTTCGAGTCGCGAGAAGCGAGGCTGTTGCTGCGTGATCTGCTGAGTGCTCTAGTCGGGAGAAGTGCCCTCTACGGTTAAGCTCACGATGACATCCTCTCTTGGTGGTTCACTTTGTCCTCTCTCCCCTTAGTCCACCGGGTGCCCTGAATATTGCTCCCCCTCTTTATTTATTAGCTGCACTACTATGCAACTCTTTCCCCGCGAGCTGTGTTTGCTGTCTGTGATTACTTTTACTACTCCCCTACTTTTCAAGCGTTGTGAAGTGTCTTACGTTGTTTCAGATAGATATATTTATGTTTGCATTCCACAGAAATAAAATTACAACATTGAATAGAATGGGATTCCAGAGGTAGGGGTACTCGTAGAGGGAGATCAGAGGCCGCCATTGCGTCTCAGTAAACACAGGAACTGCAGCTGTGTCTGGTCGTGGTCCGCACTGGCCGGGTCGCAGAATTGGTTGAACGTCTCCAGAGGCAGCGTGCGGGGATCCAACGTGGCCAGACGGAACAGCTGAAAAATGGAAATAAGGGCGACTTTGGAGGGAAATTACCATTTCGTGAGGAATCATCTGCACCAGAATGGTCTTACAGCGACTGGGGGACGATCTGGCCATCATGTTCAAAATGTGAAAGACGATGGAGGTGGAGGGAGTGTACACAGCTGAATTATGGAACGTTATTGGGCCGCAAAACAAGTGACGATTTCATTTGAAATTCAAGTGCCTTGGGTTCGAGTCCGCCCTGCGTTGGTTCGTTTCGCATTTTCGCTACGAGTTTCAGAGACAATGGAACACCTCTTTCAACTATTTTTTTTCCTTCATAAAGGAAATTCCAGAGTTAAAACTGACGGTATTTGGTCCCGACAGTGCTGGTAAATTTGGGGGCCAGCCCGGGCCCGATTTTTGTGAAGCGGGCCGGCCCTGCCGTGAAAAACCAGTACAAATGTGAGCCAAATCTAAGGGCCAGCCCATTCCGGGCTCCAAAGCCAGGCCGGGCCCGAATTTTTAAAGTGCGGGCTGGCCCGGCCCTTTGACAGCCCTGGGTCCCGCAACGCTCATCCGTGATCTACAAGGGTGCGCAAGAGATATAGCACGCAGGATGAAGAGGCGCGTTGATATTGTGATCCTCGTCATGAAATTTGCAAAGGAAATTTTTCAAGCAAACCCAGCTATGAAACAACACTTCACAGCTATATTTTTTCATTATTTTTCAAAGATTTTTAGAATAATAGTCAAAAGCAGAATTCAATGATTATATACGAAAGTGTACCAAACAAGTGCATATGTTTAAAAAGATTGCCCCGTTTTAAATTGGTGAAATTTAAGAGATGGGGTGCGAAAAAAACTTGCTCTGATCCAAGAGACGAACAAAAAAGTTTCATACATTGAAATTTCCTTTAAGAAAACATGTATAAGTTAGTAATTTAAAAGAAACTGCGCAATTTCTACCGATTCTGGTGTTACAAAAGGGTCCCCAAGTTTCAAAATGCTAAATTTGGCCCATAGTAACGCCATGCAAAACTTTGCAAAGTCAAAATCACGATTTCAAGGGATATCTCAGGAATAAAATGAGGCTTCCCGCCGACAGCTTACAGGTTATGCAGTGTGTTTCTAAAAGTTCTTCAACTTGGTCAAAGAAAACGTCCGTCGAAAACGTAGCTGTCCACCATTCTCCGGAAGTTATCGAAACTATGCACTATCGTGGAAAGAATCAAAGAAGACTAGAGCTATAGTTCGTGCCAAAACTACTTCGGAACAACGTGTCAATGTTTGGATGTTGTGCTTAGAGTAAATCATGCAATATAGGATACTCAGGCCGTGTACGCAGCCAAATTGACCGAAGTAGGTTTGGCGAGCAGTATAACCGATTGGAATAAAACGGTTACGCTTCACTACGTGACTTTACTCCACGCAACCCTCCCATTTCCCCTTCAATTGGCTGAGTGACTGCCCCCTGGGTTGGTCGACTATGCCAGATGTAAGTTTCGTCCTCTACTTCCTAAAGCAATTTGCTATTTCAGAAGGAGAAGGAACTACCAAAGTCAGACGAGATTCAAGATGGGACGAAAACGGCGCGCACTACGATTATGGAGGTGACGACAGATGAGGCGGTCCTCGGAGAGGAGGAGAAATCGAGGCTGCACGATATGAAGCCGGGGGAGATGAAGCGAATAGAGGAGGATAAGACGGCGAGGAGAAAGAAGTCCGGAGAGAAAGTGAATATGGCCGAATCCCCAAGGAGGAAGGAGAAAAAGGACGATTCGAAGGATGGAAAGGCGGACAGCAACGATGAGAAGGAGAATGAGGGAGAGAGGAAGAAGAAAGTGAAGTCGGACACAATGCAGCAGCGGAAGAAAAAGAGCAAAGACACGGGAGGGGCCAAGTCTCCGGATAGGAATGCGAAATCGCCCGACAAGAAGGCGAAATCGCCGGATAAGAAGGAGGAGATTTCGGATAGGAAGAAGGAGGAGATTTCGTCGAAGAGGAAGGTGCAGAAGAGACCCACGGCTCACAAGCCGGAAGAGACGACGAAGAAGCTGGAGAAACTCAAGCAGAACCTCATCAAACAGGAGGTAGGGATATTGTCACTGACATAGATATACTGCTCGCCAATCGTACTTCGGCCAAAAAGCGGCCACGTCCCTTTTGTAGCCCTCTATTTGGATGTAATAATGATAAATTTGAATTTCGCCATCAGAATAATCTGAATCATTTCGAAGAATCACCGAAGTAGGATCGGGGGGAACTAGTTATTACGATTCGTGCTAATGTTTCGATGTTGATCAATGCGCTGAGTTAATATAGCCATCGCCAAACGAACATATTTGGCTAAAAGCCATTTTTCTCTGCGTCTCGGCTTGTTGCACACTATTTCCGCCTGCGCATCGCACGAATGCTGCCGTTTTTAGCAGATGACGACAGCTATATATGGACATTTTAACAGTCTCTGGAGAGCTTTAGTGGACCAATTTTTGGGTAAAAGGTTCGAAAAATGGTTTGGGTGTTGAGTAAAAAGGAGTGGTGGAGCACGATTTTCGGTAAAATCGCCCCTGAGGTCATACATTTAACGGGGTTAACTTATTTTAGGCCCAAAAAAGTTAAGGATGGGTACGTCAAATCGCGCACACTCCCGATATATGATTCCGTTCGAAGAGAAGAAAAACATTTTTCGAGAGACGACATTTCAAGAGCTTTCGAGTGGTGTCTGGGTAGAAAATTCACATTCAACTGTTACTTTTACAAACTTTTGCGAAAATGCAGATACGTGAAGTCGAGTATTTCAAAAACTAATGATTTCAGGTGAGCAAGAGGAGTTCGAAAATCAAGAACAGAAAGAGCAGGGCGGAGAGGAAATCGCTGAAAGAGCGGCTGAAGAAGAAGTTCGACTCGATCAGCAGCTACTTCACCAGTAAAGGCTTCCAACAGTCGCTGAAGTCGGCCCAGAGGAAGCTCTCGATGACTTCGCAGAAGAAGGTCAACGCAGGAGATGACACGTTTCCGATCAACGCGGCGCAGAAGAAGGCAGTGGACGCGGATTCCTACGAGGAAGACGACGTGATGATGAAGGACACGACGCACCGGGCGGACCTAGTTCTGGTGAAGAACCTCGACAACAAGGGCAATCTGTTCGTCGATGGAAAGCCGTTCTGGAAGGACAAGAAGTTCGATTCGGAGATCCAGGCGGACAACAAACTGCTCTCGAAAGTGCTGGTGGAGGTGGTTAACAACAAGAGGACTTTGATGGAGCCTTCTGATGAACCAGCGTGGGTTACTCTAAAAAGGGGCTAGAATAGATACTTTTCAGGGATCTGGACGAGTTCCAAGAGGTTGCGGATATGAAGTCGAGAGATGAGATGTGGTTCAAGGAGGATCACATCACGAGCAACACGATTCGCTCGATTGTGGGAACGATGGTGTGCGAGGAGCCGGCTGTTGCGCTCAGGAGGGAGGCCAGGAAGCCTTTGACGATCGTCGAACCGAAGCAGATGCTCTCCTACAGACGCTTCTATGTGCCCCAGGGCGTAAATGTGCCGTTCGTCAAATCGCCTGCCAACGTTCTCCGTGAACTGAAGGTGAAACAGCCCAAGAGTGGATCCTCCAGTGGCAGCTCTTCGTCTCCGAGCGCCTCGTCTAGCAGCAGTACTTCCAACGCAGGTGACAAGAAGAGTCCGGATTCCGAAAAGAAGCCGCCGAAGAAGGAGGAAAAGCGACCGGCGAAATGAACCAGCGACACTTTGGGAAGTACTAAACAGATACGAAATGAAGTACTCGCAGAGATCTGTTCAATAGATGATTATTGTAAATCTTGTCAAAAAATGTGCTTATGAAGGCGTTGTTATTATAGATGTACCGCAGTATTAATGCAGTGTCAGTAGAAAAACACTAACTTTGTATACCGTATTTTTTTAACTGTTAAAAAGTAGCCTTGTAGGTTGATCTTTTCGTAGGCTTTTGTTGTAAAGTTGTTGGTTTCTCTTACAAATGCATATGATTGCTTCAAAATTTAGCTCCAGAGGTAATTTAAAACTTTCTTGTTCATTGTGTCATTGTTGATCACAAATTCTGATTGTTCTTTGGGCATTTTCTCCTAAATGACGTAGTAACATTCAACCAAACGCCGCAAAACTAAAAATACCAAATTTAGGTAGAAAGAGATATTTTCGAGTTTAATAAGACTCGTAAAGGGGAGAATTTCGTTAAGAATGAACTTTTTCGGAAAGATGAAACTTAAACCGTAACATCTCTGGACACGCGGTGTTTTCGGGACCAAAATTTTTGGGGGTTGCTTTGTATGGGGACCTTGAAAAATGTGGGTACTTGAATTTTGCGTCCCCCTCCCTTTTGGGGGATCTTACTTGGTAAGCCCCCTCCGCACCGTGACCAGGTATGAACCGTAAAAATCTATTAAGGCCCAAGGTAGCAACATTCAAACATTTTTTTCTACAATCTTCCCAATCATTTGAAAAGCTGCCTCCAGCTTTTCAAATGATTGGGAAGATTGTAGAAAAAAAAATACATGGGGCTGAAGGTGCTTCCGAGACACCATTTGGGTGGCTTACGCATCGAACCCTCCTAAACGAAACATGGGCCTGGCTGGACAGGAAGCATTTGGGGGCTCGTTTCGTAAGCCCCTCAAATGGTATCTCGGGGACAACTTATGCCCCCCGTTCGTTTTCTGTTGTCATTTTCATTTAAAAGCCAAATTACGTAGGTGCCGCGAGCATCTTGGGTCCAACTATGTCTAAGGAGTGAATCAACCAGCTTTACGGAAACATTTCAAATGTCTTTCTCTGGCGGGAACACGGTATTTTCAACCGCAACAAACTCTCGCCAAATACTGATCTGGTTTGACCATCCGTTAAAACATCTAAAAAGAGCTTCCATTGCTCACCATTCATCGACTCCTTCAACATGCAGTTGACGCAGTTCTTAATCGTCATCAGAAGCGTCTCCACTCTGTCCGCCTCCTCCACTTCTCCAAACGCTCCGTCCCCTACTCCTTCCGTCTCCATTTTCGCCCTCTTCTCCGGAGGCTGTTCCTCCTTTTGTGCCTCGTACGTATCCACAATCCAAATGCCCATGAGGAGAATCTAAAACCAAAATCCATCCACATCCATCAGATTCGAACCTGTACGATGAGTTTCACCAGGGGAACAACGTATTCCGACTGATGTTGGAGGCCCGGCTTGGCTGGATCCGTAGAACCGTCGCGAGAGAGCATAAAATCGAAGAGAATCTAGACATTGTATCATTTTTGGGGGGTAAATTGGGTAAATCCACCTCGAGGGCAACTATGATCGAGCGAACGGGATCCAGAAAGAGGGTGGCGCAGATGAGTTCAATCGCCTTGCCCATGTGGTCCTGCGTGTCCAGTTTCATCATATTATTCACCAATAACTGAAAATTTCCATAAATTTGAAATTTAAGCCGTGATTTCACTAGTGTTCGAATACTCGTGCGACACGATGTCATGGATTTTGCCCAAACTTTTTCAAAAACGTTTATTTGATTTAAAAACACTATTTTGAAGCGTTTAGACTTATATCGAGTTTTGTGTTCCCGGATTACGGTTGGTTACCCCTGGTTATTGTAGTTTTGCTCAAATTAGCCCAAATGCTGCAAACAATGTACCTTTCAACTTATTTTGGTTTAGTGACCAAAATTTGTTACCCGAAAAAGTTACCCGAAAAAACCATTTTTTGAAAAGTTAGAATTTATTTTTCGCCAGAAACGTTAGAATTTTGAAAAGTTAGAATTTATTTTTCGCCAGTCAATTTTTAGTGGGTTTTCAATTTTTTTAGTGGGTTTTCAATTTTTTCAAATATAAGCACTCAAATGGGAGCGTTTTCATTATTTCCATCGAACTCAACGTAAAATTTGCAACAGAATAAATTTTTAAAACTCAAACATTTTGCGACCCGAAGTATTCAAATAACGCGAATATTGGCTAACACTCAACGGCGCCAGGCATTTTTAGGCGCTTTTCGCACTTTTTCACGGACTACTATATTTTTGTGCACATAGTGTGCAGCATTTGGGCTAATTTGAGCAAAACTAGAGTAACCAGGGGTGATCTACCGTAACCCGGGAACGAAAATCGATAAAAGTCTAAAAGTCTTCAAAAAAGTGTTTTTACATCAAATGAACGTTTTTGACAAAGTGACAAAGTTTGGGCAAAATACACGACATCGTGTCGCAGGGTCTTCCAATTTCGACTCTTACAGAAATTTTGTCTTAATTGAAATCTTGTCTTAATTCCCTCGGCTAACCTTAATCCATGATCGGTGTTGTTTCGCTCTGTTCATATGGTCGATAAGGACCAAAGTACGCTGGTTCCACCAGTTCTGTCGCTGGGCGTAGATCCAACCGTCCTTTAGGATATTCAGGTCGGGAATCTAGAAAGAGGGTATTTTAGAGAGCGAGAGCGAGAGAGAGAGAGAGAGAGAGATTCGCACCTGGAGACGGAGGCACTGAGGTAGAGTGCGGTTGGCGATGGATTTGAGGTAGATGGAGACCGGGTGAGGGGGCGGCGGAGTGGCCTGAACCTCTTCCAGATGGAGACGAACCACACTGCGCACGAAGGACCAGCTGGAACAGACATTGAAATAAAATCTGATTGAGTTGAATTAGTTGAATAACAACTAAGGCCTTTGTAAAATTAGAGCAAGGCCCTAAGAGAAAATACATTTTTGTCACAGAATATGCCTTGCATTCGGCTAAAATTTTGGTATAGACAAAAAACTTGCGACTTGAAACTTTTGAAGCCACAACAGTTTTCGGCTTCCTTGAAAGTGTCAACTTTTTTCCATGTGAAATGATGCATCGAATCAACAATAAAGTTTAACTTAATGGTGGAAGAAATCATAGATAAAGTTTTTCGAAAGGGTAGCCGAAAAATTTCTGTTCGGTTGTAGTTGGGGATGTATGTTTCGGTTTTGCCCGTGGAAACCTTCGGAGTTTCAAATAGGTGTCGAAGTTCATCAGATACATTAAGAAATTATTGAAAGCATGGCAATTGTTTAAATATCTGCCTGATTTCCAATAAGTCGGCGTTCTCAAATGCCGGGCCGAGGGATTTTTGGGGTTGGCGCGTGAATGAAAAACAAAATTATAAATTTTGTATAAATCGACACCACAATTTTTAAACTGCTTTCAACTAACTTATCGTTAATAAAGTTTGCTCTTAACATAAGTCAATATTAGCTTTACAAGAAAGTTTTCACCGACCGGGATCGAACCCTGGTCATGTGGGTAGCAATCTGACTGGGTGGTCCAGGGTAAACGGGCCCAGGGCCGTGCTGAGCAAACTCACATGTTCTTATCGAAGGTTCCAGTGGGATCCACAAAATCTTCCAGAACTTCGATAATCGACTTGGCCATGAGGTACCGCTGCTGGGACTGGGGCTGAAAAATCCCATTTATTCACGAAAACTAAATAAATGAAACCTCGCTCTCCAGCCACTGAGCCAGACACAACAGCATGACGGGCAGTTCGCTGAACGAGTAGATGACCGCCTGGAAATCGTCCTTTAAAGGGGGAATGGGTAAGCGATTCTTAAAAATGTGCTGCGACCGGGATCGAACCCAGGTCGTGTGGTTTGCAGTTTTAAACTTAAAAGTGCAATTTCTAAAACTCCAGACTGACCCTGAAGGCGCCTTTGCTCTTTTCTGGCGACTTCGCAGCGAGGTTGAATTCCTCCAGCCAGACGGTTCCAATCAAAGGAACTAGTTCCAGAATCTCGTAGAGGGACAGTCTGAAAAAAGGGGTTAGAGACGCTGAGGTGGGGGTTTCAAAGGGCCAAGCGAGAGATTTTTTGGGCGGCCCATTTTTGAAACTCAAAATTTTAATTTGTGAATAAATCGATACATTAATTTTTTAATGTTTTGAATAACTTGATAATGTTTGCTACTAACATATAAGTCAATATTAGTCGTACAAAAAAGAATGTCACCGGCCGGGATCGAACCCTGGTCGTGTGGGTGGCAATTTGAATGGGTGGTCCAGGGTAAACGGGCCGGGCCGACTAGGCCCGAGCCAAATGATATTTTCCAAATGGCCCGGCCCGCGCAGGGGAAGGGGGGCTTGCCTGTTTATGTCCCAGAAGACATCTCCTTGAGCCAGATTCAGGCACTGCATTCGAAGATGCTCGGGGATGGCAGCGTTCGCTGACTGAATATTGGATCAAAAAGGGCAAAAGGCCAAAAGAACCTCGTCCACGGCGTCCGTCTCCATGGGAATGTCTTCAGAAGCCTCAGAAGTCTCTGCCTTCACCGCGTCCAAAGGAGTCTTCGTTGGGACGATCTTCTTCACCATTTTATGCGTCCATTTGTAGCTGAAATGGATGAATTGGTCCCACAGCGAAAGGGGGAACTCACAATGAAGTCTCGACATTCTTCTTATCAATTCCCGTCTTCCCGGCAACCAATTGTTCCACGCTCTGAAAAAAAAAACAGTCATTTAAAGAAACTTTCTGCTAAGGCTCTACCAAATAAGGATAATTGAAGGCAACGCGGGCGAGGAGGGCGAAATTGATGGTGACGACCTTGAGATCCTCCCTCAGATGACTGGAATCCCTTCGCTTCTCTGCCTTCAATGACTGCCTAAACAACAAGATACTCAGGGAAGCTTTGAATTTGTACGTGGCAATTCTCCTTGTGAGTTCGGGGAGATCTCCATTGACGCAGAAGGCGGAGCAACAGGAATCGAAGAGAGTCACGCCGCTGGTAACGATTCTCCCCAGAAGAATCTCAAATTTGTCCTGAAAAGGAAATTATACAAAGCGCAAAGAGAACAGATTGTACTACTGTGGAGTGAAATCCGATTAAGTCCCCCCAACGAATAGTCGCCCCCCATGACGGGCCCACCCTAAACTTTTGGGGCCACATATGGGGTAACCCCTCTTAACTTTTGGCATTCCTTTCCGCAGAATTTTACGAAAATAGTGCCCCCTTAACTGGTGCGTTTTGGGGCCTCTCCTCCCATAACCTGGAGTAAGCTCGGGATTCTCAAATGACGGGCCGGCCTGGGCCGAGGGATTTTTTGGGACGGCCCGAGATAAAAAAATAAAATTTTAAATTTTTTATAAATCGCTACAATAATTTTTTAAACTGTTTTTAATTGCTTAATAATGTTTGTTACTAACATATAAGTCAATATTAGTCCTACAAAAAAGAATGTCACCGACCGGGATCGAACACTGGTCGTGTGGGTGGCAATCTGACTGGGTGGTCCAAGGAAAACGGCCCGGGTCGGGCCGACTCGGGCCGGGCTGGCCAAAATTTTCCAGCTGGCCCGGCCCGGCCCGTGAGAACACCGGGTAAGCTGACTATACTCTCCCGAAGTATGACTGTATTCTAGCCAAGAGTTGCTGAAACTGAGGCCGACCAGGGCCGGGCTGCGGATTTTTGGGAAGGAACCGGTCCCGGTATTTTTAAAAATCTCATTTAAAATCTAACTCATTTTCAAAGTGAATATTTTAAAGTTCTGTTTGTTGCAAAACATTGTTCTAATGATGCAAAACATAATGTGTTAAGGAGGCTTCGAACTACCCTATATAAATTGTATGTAATTTTCATGGCCGAGTGGCTAAGAGGCCGGACTGGTAATCCGGAGATACCCCAGTTCGATCCCTGTCGAGAAAACTTTTTTTTGCCTTAGTTGTTTTATGTAACTGTAATGTTAGGGACACACGTTCTATGCATAGCCAGTGTAAAAGTAAAAGTGTTTTCAAACATAAATTTTGACCTCGGGCCGAGATTTTTCGGAGAGTGGGCCGGCTCCATGCTTGGGCAACCCACCGCGGGGGTCAATTTTGCTACAGCCCCTTTCTATTACTGAATCCCCCCCCCTTTTTTTTTAACAAAAAATGCCGAAAACTTTAAGTTGCGAGGGCCCTACCGCTGCTTTTGGAGGAGCTTGACAATGTACGGCCGGCTCAGCCACCCTTGATTCCAGTCCCCGAAGCATTCAACTCACAGTGTCCCATGTCTTCTCAAACGTATTTTTGAGCATCTTCGTGCTGAGCAACATGGCGACCTGTTTGTCGTTGCTGTCCTGATACGTGATTATGTGCTGATGCAGCTCGATATTCAACTTGATTTGATCTATCCTGAAACAGACCTTTAAAAAGGATCAATCATCAAACAACCTCCTCGACTGGAGCTTCTGTAGACACTCCTCCTCGATTATGCCGTATTCGAACAACTGGCTGGTAAACGTCTTCACGGAGTTCTCTTTCAACGCCTTGTCCACCACATCCAGTTCCTGAAACAATCATAGAAAACATCGACCGGTATTTCCGGCTGAGGGGGGGGGGGGGGAGCCCAACTTCCAATTTGGGGGACTCGCGCCTCATTTGTATTGGGGGGTCGCACAAAACGGGCCCCACAGGTAGCTTGTTCATTTATGGAAAAATCATAAGTCATAGGGTTTCCTTAAGACTTTTAGGGTTGAAAAAAAAACCCTAAATTGGGGTACGCGAAGAGCAAGTCGTAAAGGGTAAGTCCCGAAATTTTGGGTAAACATTAAACTTTCAGACCCGAATTTTGGGGCCCGAATTCTTGCGATGCAACGAATGTGTAAAACGTACATGACGAAACCTTTCGACGATAAACGTCAACGTCTTCTCGATTGTCTCTCTCGTCACGAATTTCCGCTCCAGGAAGTACTGAAAGGGGAAATAAGAAAAGTTCACAGATTAGCAGGAAACCTCGAGGATTTTGGGCAACTTGGCGAAGAAGAACAGCACGCTGTGGCCTTTCCCTTCATGATGCTCGTGTTCTTCCAGCTGAAAACAAGGAAATAAAAGAAATGCTTGAAATTCTCGACTTTAACCAGACAGCGGGGTTCTGAGGGCCGGGCCATATTAAAAATTTTGGTCGGCCCGGCCCAGGACAGCCCGTTTACCCTGGACCACCCAGTCATATTGCCTCCCGCACGACCAGGGTTCGATCCCGGTCGGTGACATTCTTTTTTGTACGACTAATATTGACTTATATGTTAGTAACAAACAATATAAAGTTATTTAAAGCTGTTCAAACAGTTATTTTACCGATTAACACACAATTTAAATTTTTTTATACCCGGACCGTCCCAAAAAAAAAAATGCCCCGGCCCGGCCGGCCAGTCATTTCAGAACCCCGCCAGACCGCAGGCACAATTAGGGCCTATGACCTTTTTCAGAGTGATTTTCAAACCACTTGGCTGCTCATTTCTAATCGAATCCAACAAAAAACTCACCATTATCAAAAGCGACGCGTGTAGGAAATCCAGAAGCAGCACATCGCTGGAGTAGCCGTGGATCGTCCCAAAAACCATGATCTAAACGCTTTTTTAAAGCTTAAGAGAACCGAAAACTAACTGTTTCTGCGACTTCTTTCACCGGCGAAAGCACGCGAAATGAGATCAAAACGGAAGTTAGACTTCGAATTCCCGGGCGTCTCTGGAACAACCAAAAAATACCACAACAGGTGGGAAACTGACCAATTTCTGAACCAACAAGCAAATGTAGTCGGGTTTCATCGTTTCCAGGGGGTCGAAAATGCTTAAACAGACATTTCATTGAAAAAATAGAGCATTACCGGATAAATTGGGCGTGGAGCTCGCCAATTTCTCTAAAGAACAGGATCGAAGATGTTTTCCACTGATCGAGTGGCTCGGCGACTTCGGCTCGGAGGGATTCAGGGCCTCCTAAAGAATTGATCTACCAGCCGGCTGTCTGCAAAGCTTACCGGCAATATTCTTAGACCTGGCGACCAGCTTCAGAACCCTGAAGATGAAGGGATCAGCTATGTACTGCTGCGCTGTTTGAATAGTCGACATGATGGCGTTACAGGTGTCAGAGCAGCTATCGAAGGTTGTTAGGGACTAAATAAGGATAAACTAAGGTAAAAGGGAAAACCTTACGTCAAGGGCGGCTACGAACCACTTGAAGAGGTTGATAACGGCACAGGCCAACTCTTCGCACTCTTTGAATTGGACGAAGGAGCAACTGAAAGGTAAAATCTATATGATAAATTATGGGGTTCTCAAATGACGGGCCGAGGGATTTGTTGGGACGGCCCGGCCCGGTCCGGGAATGAAAAATTAAATTTTAAATTTTGTATAAATCGGTACAATAATTTTCTAAACTGTTTTAAATTACCTAATAATGTTTGTTACTAACATATAAGTCAATATTAGTCGTACAAAAAAGAATGTCACCGACCGGGATGGAACCCTGGTCGTTTGGGTGACATTCTGACTGGGTGGTCCAAGGAAAACAGGCCGACCAAAATTTTCCAGCTGGCCCGGCCCGACCCGTGAGAACCCCGATAAATAAAAAAGTAAGTTGAGGAGGCGTAAAATCCAACCAAAAAACGCTTCACTCACCCCATTCTCGGGCGATGTCTCTGTATCAGATGGAGAACTTGCGAGAGACAGCGCACCTTCTCGAAGTCGGTGAATTCCGTGAAAACCTCCAGAACAGTGGTACTTGAGATGAAATTATACTAAAATGTGATTATTCTTAGTTTAAAATAAAATCTACATCGGAATCTGTCAAGGCCAACATCTCCAGACACTCGAACATCTTCAACTCAGGCATGTGGGTCATGGTTCCGGCGCGAAGGAGCTCGGCTGGAAATCAAAATATGGACTTCTTTGAAACAGACTTCATAAGCTAAGAGGTTTGCGTCAATTTATTTTGAAAATCGGGTTACACAACAAATTTAATGCAAAGAACTCACAAGCTAGGCGCTGGCAATCGGAGTGGTCAGCCTGTGAAGCGGAAATCTCCTCGACCAGCATGTTCGACAGGGCTCCTTCTCCAGAATCTCCCATTTCGAACAGCCTTGACGTCAGCTGAATTTCAATAAATAAAGGAAACTAGAGAAAGAACTCACGGAAGCCGCCCAATCGGCAGAACTTGAAGAACTGACGACCATTGTTGACAACTGGGTGGTTAAATAACCATCTGCGTGTTCTAAAAAAATAAAATGAATAATAAAATAATTCTAAAGCAAAATGTAAAATTTTAAAAATTAAAATGCAGAAATGCGCATGGACAATAACAGCGTGGGGGTGGTGAGCGCGACGAGACCCATGTTTCAGCCAAGCGGACCAAATTATTTTGAATGACACATATATGAAAAATATTTCTATTTTTGTAAGTAATTAAAATAAAGGAATTTGCTCAAATTAAAGATACAAATTGTGAAAAAATAACCTAGGTACTGCTACTGAATAAATATTAATTCGGGTTCGTTTTTATTCGGTCTGTGTGCTGGCGGTTTTATCTGTCTCACTCAAGCATGGCAAAATTTGGGGCCGGGCCCGCAGAGGTTTTTTTGGGCCGGGTTGCGGATATTTGGGAAAACATTGGGGTTTTTTTAAAGAAATATCGGGCCGGCCCGTTGCCATAATTTGTCTCTCCTTTTGTCTTCCTTATGGAGCTAAGGGGCCTTAGCTCTTTTCTCAAAACTGCGACCTCCGAACCACTCTCTCTCTCTCTCTCTCTCTCTCTCTCTCTCTCTCTCTCTCTATCACTCTAATGTTTTTAGGGTAACAATGGCATCCCGTTGGAAACACATCTGAACGTCCTCCCTCCTCCGCTCTCCTCCCGGATGCCGCCACGCCCTCCTTTATGAATATGGATATGGCACCTCCCGCTCTCATTATCCTCGCCCGTAGAATGTGATTCCGTGACGCCGGCCAGTTCCGCCGACGTCCTTCCGATTTTGGCAGAGTCCCGTCTCGGTTTTTGCGCGTTGCGCAATCGTCGGCCAGCCCCAATCGGGTTCCCACATCGGATTCGTTTTTGTAGCTGATCGCCTTTGTTTATCGAGTCTTCCAAATAGCCGTCTTTCGGTTTTCCCGAATGGTTTCGGAAGACCGAGAGTCGAGAGCATAGACAATGCCGAATGGATTCATAAGCGGCGAATCCAGTGGCAACGGGCGATTCTACGCTAAACTGCTTTCTCACTTCCTTCCTTGCAAAGATGCAAGTCTTCTGAAGTTGCGTGGTGTAATGTCAGAATTACGTCAACACGCAACCACCGGTATTTGCGATTTCGGCAGTGGATATCAGATCGCATTTTAGCGGGCGCAACCAAAAACATGAATGCTAACAGGCGGCGACCTTGAGCGCCTCGTCGAGGAGAGAAAGCCGGCATAAGAGAAAGCAGCAACACTGATCCGATCTCAAGGCTTAGCCAATTAGCAGAAAAAGGGAAATTTGAAAAGATGTTGCGGGAAGAACAGGCCAAGGTGACTAGAACATGTGGAAGCGATAGAACTGCCTTCTTGGGAAATATTAAAGGACCGAAGTGTGCTGGGTACGGTAAAATGGAACATACTGGGATCCACTCAAAACAGGGGATACCCCGTTTAGAGTCTCTGGTAGGGCATAATCAACGGTCACGCATCTTCAACTTCTAAGAGTACAAGTCTTCATCCTGAAATCTTGAATGATTTGCCGCGACTCAGAGAGAGAGAGAGAGAGAGAGAGAGAGAGAGAGAGAGAGAGAGAGAGAAATAGAGAGATACAGATCTTCGTTTGCTCACGATTAGAAGGAAATCTTTGTTGAAAGCACCATATAAAATGTTGTTTATGAAAATTAAAGACAGAGGCCAATGTAAAATGAAGAGGGGGCCTGTCCATGCTAATCACAAAACTCTCTGTATTTGACCGTTGAACATGACACTCTCTAGCCTACGCTACGCAATGGATAGGTCCATTTTCATTTTTGTGGGCCTCTGCCTTTAATTTCTGACGAAGGGTATGTGGGTATTTCGTGAACAACTAGTACTCGGAGCAGTATTCGGAAACTCACTTCAGTGGGGTGGCGCTACTTGTTTCCAATCCGATACGTTTCCTGTTGATCCTTTTAACGATATTAAATGCTCGTTGGTGAGAAACGAAGCCTCTTGGTTACAAAAAGCCGGGTAGGAAAATGGGTTAGTTTGAAACCGTCAACTTACAAAACAGCCACTTACAAAAAAGAAGAGGTTACAACAGCCTTGAAATCTTACAAATAGTCTCAGTTGCAACGTGCCCGGTTACAGCAAAGGGGCGTATATCGGGATGTGTTGTAAATACACAAACGTAGCAAAGTCGAAGATAAAAAGTACTTTCATTGATTGAGATTGAACCAAGTTCTTGTCGTGGCATTTTTAACAAATGATGAACCAAATGTCTTGAAAAGAGAATGGAAACGAGGGTTGGATGAAGGTGACACAGAGAAATTCAATGAGCATCGTGATGTGCGAGTTTTAAAAAGAGTGGGGAGGAGATGACGTTTTACGGCAAAAGAAGGGAATGAAGACAACTGTACGGGTTGAAGAAAAAAAAGAAATAAAGAGGGAGAGAGAGAGAGAGAGAGAGAGAGAGAGAGAGAGAGAGAGAGAAGTAGTGAAGGGAAAATGAGCTCTGTTTGTTTGTGCATGTTGTGATAGGAATAGTTGAGGTTTTCCTTAGAGTTAGGAGAGTTGATAAAACCACAAGCAGCCAATATCTTGGTCCGCCTCGGCTCGAGATCAGAGAGTGGAGCAGGAAGGTCCGAGGTCATTTTTAGGAAATACAGGGCTCAGTCTGAAAGTGGAAATGCATAAAAATGAAATGTGTCGAATCAGAGCTCCGTGGGCGAGATAGAATGATCAATGTAGAGGCGCATGTCAATTGGCATGAAAAACTCTAATTAGGTACAGTTTCATTTGGCGCAGTTTTCGGGTTGAGCGAGATACATGTACTAATGAGATACATGCAAAATGACAGAGAGAGAGAGAGAGAGAGAGAGAGAGAGAGAGAGAGAGAGAGAGAGGGAGGGAGGGAGAGAAGCGAGATATATTCAATGATGAGCATTTTTGGCAACGGGTCCTGCCGCGATTATATGTGATCTACCCGGAATGACAAATTACAGAGCTTAATCAATATTGAGCAGAGAATCGGCCCCAAATCAACAATTTCCGATACTGACTCCCGTGGAAATGAAACGATTTGTACTTAAGAACCATTCCATGGTGAAAGGGAGGTCAGAGAAGACAGAAAGAGCTCCTTTTGAACAGAAACTTCCTCTTACTAGTTCCAACTGAATTGAACTCTCAGTAGTGTTAATCTGGCACCTGTTTGCGTTCCTCTGACGCCTTTTTCTCCAGCGCGTGTCTCACGCGTGTCCGAATTACCGGTCACACGTTCCCAGGTCCGCCGGGGGCGGGGCGGCGACTGTTAAAAGGCGGCGGCGGCAGATCCCAGCAGCATCCGATGCGCTCCTTCCTCGCAACCGTCCTCCTGGTCTCCAGCCCCGCCCTCGCCTGCATCGGCGGAGGAGGTGGCGGTGGCTGCTGCCCTCCCTCTAGGCCCTCTTGCGGACCTTCTATCCCTCCCTGCTCTAGCTCCAGGTTAGTTCTTCTCACTTTCTCTTTTAAAACGGCTTTCTAAGCTTGTTCTAAGTGAAATTCTATTACTTTACGACCTTTCGAGACTTTTACAACAGTCTAAAAGCATCTAATGAAAAAGATTCAACTAGCAAAACGCATTGCACCGAGAAGGGTTCGAACCTGTGACCTTTACAACTACAGTCCGCTGCTTTAACCAATAGGCTATAAGTGTAACGTGTTTCTCTTTTGGAATCCTCTTAAATAACACGGCCCTGCACTACAAGACAATCAGTGTGTGCCCTAGGCAGCTTTTTCCCCCGCGATAACCACGGGCAATCCACTTTTTGCATTCCAATTCAAAGACCGGGAAGGGATTCCAGATAACGAACGACTTTCAGTTTTTAGCTCGTTCGCGCACCGGTTGCGTTAGCCATTGCCTAAGTGATTTTGCGCGATTTTCCGGTTTATCTCGCGCTGAAACATTTGAACGACCTTCGAAACAGATCCGAAACATTCCGGCGAAAGAACCGTCTAGCCGCAATCAAAGCGTTCTTTCAGCTATGTCTCCGCTCCGGCTGCCTATGCTCCTCCTGCTCCGGCCTACGCTCCCCCTCCCCCTGCCCCTGCCTACCTTCCTCCCGCCTCTTCTGGATACGCCGTAGCTGCTCCCGCTCCTGTTCCCTCTTACGGAGGAGACGGAGCTACCGGATCTGGCGGAGCCTACGCCTCGCCTCCCGTCGCTCCCTCTTACGGACAAGTGCAGACTGTTCAGGAGAACCCCCAGCAGATCCAGCCCCAGATCGGAGGTGGATACCAGGGACCCGCTGCCCCCGTTGAGGCCGCTCCTCAGGGAGGCTACGCTCCTCAGGGATATGCCCAGCCTCAGGCCGCCCCCGTTCCCGTAGAGGCCGCTCCTGCCGCCGCCTACCAGCCCCAGCAGGGAGCCTACCAGCCTCAGGTCGCCGGCCCCGCTGAGATCGCTCCCCAGGGAGGATACGCCCAGCCTCAGGGAGTCGCCCCCGTTGAGCAGCCCGCTCCTGTCGCCGCCTACCAGCCTCAGGCCGTCGCTCCCGTTGAGCAGCCCGCCTACCAGCAGCCCGCCCCCGTCGCCCCCGTTGAGGCCGCTCCTCAGGGAGGATACGTCCAGCCTCAGGCCGTCGCTCCCGTTGAGGCCGCTCCCGCCGCCGCCTACCAGCCCCAGCAGGGAGCCTACCAGGCCCCCGTTGTTGCCCCGGTTGAGGCTGCCCCCGCTCAGGAAGCTTACCAGCAAGGACCCGCCCCTGTCGCCGTCGCCCCTGTTGAGCAGCCCACCTACCAGCAGGTTGCCCCCGTCGTCGCCCCCGTTGAGGTCGCTCCCCAGCAGGTAGAAACTTCTAGAAGCTAGCATAATGTTTTCGTTTTCAGCCCGCTCCCGCCACCTACATCCAGCCTCAGGTCGCTGAGCAGCCCGCCCCTGTCGTAGCCCCCGTCGATGCCGGAGCCGTCGCCCCCGTCGAGGTCGCCCCGGTTTGAATCTTCTTTAGGCTGGTATATCTTTTTCTTTAGGTCCAGCCTGCTCCTACCACCTACATCCAGCCCCAGCAGCCAGTGGTTGCCGAGCAGACCGTTGTTGTTGAGCAGCCCGCTGCCCACCGCGAAGAACCCGCCGTCGAGCCTGTGCCTGAGGCCCCTGCTGAGGTCGCCGAGCCCGCCCCAGCCCCCGCACCCGCCCCCGTTGAGCCTGCCCCCGCTCCTGCCGCCAAGGAAGAGAGCAGCTACGATGACATCGTCGAGGAGCAGACTGAGACCGAACAGGCCCCCAAGGAAGCTGCCCCTGGTAAGCCAACCTTCTTGTTGCAACTAGTACTTGTTTCAGAAGCTCCTGCTGCTCCCGCTGCCGCTGAGAACAACGAAGCTGCCGAGCACGCCGAAGACTACGGAGATGAGGAAGGAGATGAGGGAAACTGCGACGACGCTGACCTCAAGGCCATCGTTGAGGCCGCTCTGAACGCCGAGAAGGACAACCTCGAGGCTGCCCGCAAGATCGAGGGAGACTCCTCTGCCAAGTTCGGAGGTCGCTTCAACTCTATCGTTTCCGGAGCCGAGTTCGCCTACGTCAACTGGTACGGAAAGAGGAACTGCCAGCTGAAGGTCGGAACCCGCCACTCTCTCACCTGGGAGGACTAAAGACCCACAGCCTTTATTTATTCCCCCAGGGTCCTTCTGCCATCAGATTGTCTGTACAAATTCGTTGTCTTGAGAGTTATATGAACTGTTTCTCAATCAATCTCATTGTCAATTCAACGTTTCGGCGGACGGGGCCCATTTGGCGCAGTTCCACTTGAGCTGCTGCGTCTCCACTTGGGATCAGGATCAGCCCGATGACTCCGTTTAGGGAACACAAAGGGGATAGCACTTGGAATGACGAGATATGAGAAAAGCCAATTTTAGGGTAGCTGAAAGGGGAAGTAGAGCGACAACAACTTTGGCGACACTCGAACTGGAAAAAGTTCAAATCAGGAGATGCTGGGGACACGCAATCTTTGTACACACACACACACACACACACACACACACACACACTTAGATCTATTTTTTCACATCGACATGAATATTTAGCTCGGCTTGAAATTTCAAAAGTCTCGCCCTTCACATTAAAGGCCAGTTCGTCTTTAGTGTAACTTTGACCTCCGTTCCAATCACAATTGGCGAGATTGTATCTTTTGACCTTCTCCCCGGTTGAGGCCGAGTGAAATTCACTTCGCCTTCGAGCCAGGCGCCGAAAATCCTACTTTGTTTTTCATTAGGCCACATTCTGTTATCGGAAATTGGAGCAAACACCATTTTTAGCTCAAAGCAACAGCTGCGAAAACTTGCTTCTGTGGAATTTGCTCTTTCTCTTATAAATCAGGTGTTGTCAAGTATCAGGCTTAGCTGAACCGCTAAATTTTGACGTTTCCCGTTAAATCTCCATTTGTCTTTTGAATCTTTCCCTTCGTTCGCTGTGTTCAATATGGATTTTTCTGGTCACAAGTGGTGCGTAACAAGAATGTCCGCTGACTAATGATATTCATCACTTAAAAAAAGCAGCCACTTATTTACAGATGACTCATGTTTTAGCTGTTTAATGAAATGCACATAGCCTAAGGTTATACAATGATGACTAACGACATGTTTGTTTGTTGTCGCACGTTTGCTAATCGAAAGCTTGCATTTATATTGTATTAATTTCCGTAGGTTACGACGCCGCTTGGGATGGGCTACTTAATAGTAACCAGCTCCAGAAGCTTCGGTTTCCCATCTTTTGTACTTCTGCCATCATCGGGCGATTGGCTTTTCTGCTGTAACGTTGTAGGTCAACAGGGAATGCCGCACCATCACAATATCACCACTATCGCACCGTAATAGCCGGCCGTTCACGATTCTGGTGTAAGAGATTCCGAACCTCTCTTCTTTCCATACAGTTCTCGCGTAAGATATTCTGAATCTCTTTTCCAATCTCCAAAAGGTGTAACTTGCTTTCAATGTTTGGCAATGGTGGTCCCAAGGCGTTCGCCTGCGCCTGTTTATCATTCACGTTTCGTATTCTGTCTCCTGTTGTGGCGTTTACCCAGCGATAACAGCCATGGCCCTTTGATTTTGATTCTTGTTTTTGTGGTTGACAGTTTTAGACAAAACTTCCCTATCGCGGAATTCTCGATCATGAAATTGTGTCAATTGCATGTATCCCAAGCGCGTTTTGCTTAAAAGTGAATAATCATATTCTCACAAGAGACACAAACCACATTCCCCGTCTGTGCTACCAGAAAACCACATTCTGTTAGTCTCTCAGGTTTCGTCTGATGTCTCCTGAAGCCTCGTTATTCACCTATTCACTTGTAGCGTTAAAGAGTTATAGTTGTCCCGTGAAGCTTCAAAATTGGAGATTTAGGGTAAAAATACCTGTGAACACTGCAATTGTTTGTAAATTTATTTGCATTTGTTCTACCCTGGCTTGACATACAATGGAGAAATCGAGCTTTCCGATCCCGCCTGCGGGTTGTTTAACCGCCTGAAGCTGTTTATACAGCCGCCGGAAATTGTAGTGCAGCCGATACATGTTGAACTCATTCACTTCACGCTAAATCTTCACCACCGAGCGGTCGGTTCTACCTTCGCTCCGCCGCCTAGCTGAATCCGGCCCCAGAACCTCGTCAAGGAGGGACCGTCATCGACATTACTCCCAGTTGCTGTGAGGGATCGACTACTGAAGCGCCTGCTCAACGTCTACCTACACAAGAAGGCACTGGGATCCGCCGGCAGAGCAAAAACACCAGCTCAAGATCTACTCGTATGATCCAGCCGTGATTCGGAAATAAAATTGTAAAATTGTAATTGTTGAACTCAACTGTGGTACATTTTCTCTGTCTTAGAATATAAAGTGAAAGCCTTTAGACCTTGTTATAAGGAATTTTAATGGATTTGCACATCTAGCACGGTGATTATCGTAATTATATATGTATTAGTAGTAATAATATGCAAAGAATGAGCGAAACATGGAAACACATGTGTCTGTGATCCGGCTGTCACGTGACGCCGCGTTCAGAAGCTCATTTGATTTTTATTTACGCTTTTTCCAAATTACGCGTGCTCGTTAGTTTATTTGCAACATGACACATAATTATGTTACCTTTTTTATTAATATTGAAAAGATCCCTGCTAATGATCTCCGTGGCCATCGCGCAGTAATTGCCCATGCATCATTTTTGCAAAAAGCGTGCTCAGCCGGCGATTGATCCGCACCGGCGCCTTAGCTGCCTTCTCTCAGCTGAGATATTCGATTTCCCATCTCCTTTTCTTCTCTTCCTTCGTGTTGAAATGAGTGTTTTGCTTATTTGCTTAAAGCGAAGGCTGTTATTATTGACGAAGGCGTTCCATGCGAAGGCAGGCACCAACGTCTGTTTTTGCGCGTGCACCCGCACCTCCGAATGACCTTGAACCCCTCGCCTGCCCCTTGCTCACCTTTCCCCTTTGCAACCCTCGATTTACGGCTATTTTGTGTTATTTGAAGTTTATTCATGTTCTAATAGTTTAATTTATCGTTTCAGGTAGCTTCAAATTGTTACATCGGTGTATTCTACGGTTTATGAAGAATTAATTGGATTTAGTTTGATTTATAGGTGGGTTTGTTTTCTTTTTCTTTATAAAACAATACCCTAGTAACTATGTCGGTTAAATTCTCGTCTTCGTTATAGGGGACGTTAAAGCCTTAATATTTCGTTAAATATTTATGGCATCGATTTTCTCAAATCAATAAATCTGTGAATTTTGGATGTGCCTTATTTTGCCTAATTAAAAAATACCTTTCACGCAAAGTATGAAGCCGTGGAAGTCTGTTTCTTTATTTTTAATAGTTTCTCCGACCAGCTGACTGCTTCCGATTACGAAAACACCCGCTCAGACCGTGAGAAATTGTGAAAACAAAGCCGAATTTTGGCAATTTCGGTCTTTGTTCATAAACCACTTCGAATTTGTTTGTTTTGGTGTATAAGTCAGTCATCTGGCGGAAAAATAAACCACTGATTTACTGAATTTCTCCACTTTTCGCTCCCTTTGGCTATTAATCGGGTTCTAATTAGTGATTTGCTAGATAGTGCCTTTGTTTTCCGCCTAATCTTTCTATTATTCCACAGTCTTTGGTGTGCTTTTGCACTATCAACACTTTAAGGCCTTCGGTCAGCGACGGCCGTGCCGTTGTTTTGCTGTAAACGATAAGATATGTTCAGGAAGCAGCTGTTCCCACACTGCCGGCTGTTTTTGTACAAACACTATGCGGATACTCATATGTATAACATTACTAGCCTATTTCTCAGAAGTAAGTCCTTTTTTATTATAAAATTCAAGTTTTATTCAGGCCCGGCGGATGAAAACGGGCTACGCCGATAGCTTTACCTTCGCCACTATTCGCAACACACAATCGGGTCTTGAGAAGACAGTCTGCGCGAATTATCTGCAATTCCGGAGTAAAATCCTCCCGGCCACCAAGGAACAAGCCGTAATTTCGATGTTTTTTTTCAGCTGGATGGGTTATTTTAGGACCCTGTGCGTCTGAGATGGTGGAATGATAACACCGGCAGAACGAAGATCTGCCCCCTCCCCTCGGCCGCCGAAAAACCCAAAAAGTCAGTTTTCTAATGCCTTTATTTTAAAAATACATTAAATATTCAACTACTCTTTCATTTCTAGGTATTCCGGTGATGTGGTACCCCTGGACTACCGAGTAGACGACGATGGGACCAACTGCACCCGCCAATTCAACTACAATGCCTCGTCTTTCCGCCTGGCCGCGAATTTTATGGTTTATTTTACAACGAAACTAACATAAATACCATTTTAAGGTCCAAGAAATGCAGAGTAACGACGCGTCGAGTGTGCTGTTCCTGTTGGACAAGGGAAGACAGTTTGTCACCAGATGGAGGGACTATTTGGTGAGTGAAGTGACAGTTATTGCCAGTTATCTGCCTAAATTTGGGGAAATTCGCGTTGAAGATCTCAATTTATGCTCGAAAAGGAGTTTTAACATTTTCAGAAACATGATTGTTATTTAAAACAAAACCATTTTCAAAATTGTGGCCTGGAAACAATGTTCTCACGAGAAAACCCATGAGAACTATGCTGGAAACATCACTTGCGCACCAACTCGTCAAATTCCGAAATCCCTTTTTCCACAACTTTTGAAAAGTGCGTCCCAACACAAAAATCTGCCCCACCGATAATATTGTTTTAGCACAAATATGATTTATTCAAGCACGTCGATAACATCGGAGGAAGTTTACGATTTTACCTAAAAAAAATTTCTTCTGTTTTGCGTTAAGGGACTGTTGCCAATTTGACACACACTCTTTTAAGGGCGTGTGTTAAAAACGGCCAAGAGAAGGATGTACCGTGTTTTTTTTGCCCCACAAAATTAAGAAGGACTAACTTCTTTTTGGCCCCAAGATTTCGGAAACTATTTAGCCCCTAAGCGATTGTATCCCAAAGTTAACGGTTGGTACATCAATGTATAAATTTTCCCAACGTTATTCACTTTTAAGTCTCTTTTTTCAGTTCTCCGACTTTTACGACCCGTTCATTGCCAACAGCAGCAGAGCCATTCCCGTCTACTTCATCTACTCCCATCTTTTTAAGGACACCCTCCAAGTATGTCCATGCTCCCCTTTCTTCCTCAGTCTCCGTTTCAGGAGATAAGTGATTCTGAAGCCACCTCCGTGGACATTCGCTTCCACCGCCCCATGGACCCAGTTGTGGACCTCTCCATGCTCATCATTTGGCTCCTGGCCATGATCTGTGTGGCCGGAGGAGGCTCTTGGGCCTTTTTCAGACACAGGTTGGTATATTTATGGATTAGTCGAATACCTTTTGTTCAGGCTGGGGAAGGACAAAGCCACTCTGAGGACGGTGACGACCACGGCCACCCCTGCGACCACCCAGGTGGAATCCTCTGCTTCTCCCGCCAACAACTGGTGTGTGACCCATGCCAACTGCTGTGCCATCGTCACTCTCATGACCTTCCTCTGTGGAATCCTCATGGTCGGCTTCTTCTTCAGATCTGTTCTGGGTAAGTTAATTGGCATTCTTAGATTTATCTCATATAGATGAGCATCATTTGGGGATCCCAGGGGGGGGTCGGAGTCGTGTCATATCCCCCATTTACCGTTGGGGGGGGGGGGGGGTAATTCATACCCCCACCAACGTCAGTGTCCTAAAGCCAAACTTGGGGCTCGGAGGCGCGGGACAGAACTCCCTAAGTTATTTCCCGACAGGGAGGGCCTTCAGGGTAGACATACCGTGTGCCGATGTGCTTTCTATCTTACGGCATACACGCTCCGCTATTAGCGATTCGGTGACGCCCACACTTGTGCAGTCCACCGCGGGCGTCGATTTTACGACAGCCTCTTTTAATACAAAAAGGTTTAAAAAATTACAGTGGACCCCTTCTTTACCACAGTTTGACTAACGTTTAAAATTGCGATGGCCCCACCACCACTTATGGCGGAGCTTGGCAATGTATGGTGACGCCCTAACATTTCAAATTTCCCTAAGCAGGAACTCTTCTTATAAAAAAAAATTCTCATGGCCGAGACCCCAATCACCGTCTGGATTGACTGACGTTCGTCTATGACTTACTGATTCCCCTGCTTACCTTCTCAAATGACGGGTCGGGCCGAGGGATTTTTTTTTTTGGGACGGCCCTCCCGGTCGGCCCGGGTATGGAAAATTAAATTTTAAATTTTTTGTAAATCGGTACAATAATTTTTTAAACTGTTTTAAATTACTTAATAATGTTTGTTACTAACATATGCGTCAATATTAGTCGTACAAAAAAAAGAATGTCACCGACCGGGATCGAAACCAGGCATGTGGGTGGAAATCTGACTAGGTGGTCAGGGTAAACGGGCCGACCAAAATTTTCCAAATGGCCCGGCCCGGGAGAACCCCGGCATCAAAATGTTGGGAGGGGTCGACTGGATAGCCAGGATGATATGCAGAGATTATGTTTTCATCCATTGAAAAATCCACATTCCATTTTCCAGTGACGCTGTTCAACGTGCTTCTGATGCTCTTCGGCTCCTTCAGTGTCTTTGGCTGCATTCGTGCCCTGATCTCCAACTTCTCCTGCCTCAAAAACCGTGCCTTTTTCACGAAAAAGATGACTCTTCCTCGTTGGCTGGGTAATTTCCTTTCTTTTAGTCCTTTAATCGGAATCTTTCAGTTGAAGCTGAATCTAGTCCCTCATTCGTCGATCTGGTGCTCTACCTCCTTTCCCTCTCCTTCTGCATCAGCTGGTACGTCACTCGCAAGACGCCCTACGCTTTCATCCTCCTCGACATTATCAATGTCACTCTCTGCCTGCACATCCTCAAGTCTCTGCGTCTGCCCAGTCTTAAGGTCAGTTTTAAGTGCCCTTACCCTAAATAAGGCCGTAATTTAGTGGATCTCTACCCTTATGCTGTGTATGTTCGTCTACGACGCCTTCATGGTCTTCGTCACCCCCTTGTGGACCAAAAACGGCTGCTCCGTGATGTTGGAGGTGGCCACGGGCATCGACTGCTCCGCCAGCAACACCATCGGCTACCCCATGCCACCCATAGACGCCAATCTGCCCGAGAAGGTTACTGTAGCATCGGGCCACATTTACATCTTCTTTAGTTCCCTATGCTAATGCAGGTGATGCACTTCCACCCGATGATCGAATGCATCGATTTGGAGGTGGAGAGGGGATTCCAGATGACCATACTCGGATTGGGAGACATTATAATCCCAGGTTAGAGACCTTTGGGTGCGGAATACAGTGTGTTTAGGGTACTTGGTGACCCACTGCTTTACGATGAATGGATTCTCGGAGAAGACTAGGATTATGTACGGAGTTATTTGTATCGTCGGTGAGTTTTCGTGTCGGGACCTAGCTGACATTGAGGTCCCCGAGGTTTAAGGATACTCCCATTATCTGGGACCCCTAGAACAGCAGAAAAGTTTTTTGAGCCCTATTTTACCCTTTGGGACACAAGTTGGATACTCTCTAAAATTTGGGCCAAACTGTGCCTAAACAGTGGGGCAGTCCTTTAAACCTCCTCTTGACAAGGTTTTATCCTTTTGGGGGTTTCCCTCACCGTGGTTCTCAAACGTCGGGCTGGGTTGTTTTTGGGACGGCCCGTGAATGAACAACGAATTTTCGTATAACTCGGCACAATTTGTTTAAAACTATTTTAAACAACCTAATAATCTTTGTTACTAACATATAAGTCAATATTAGGTGTACGGGTCGACCAAAATTTTCCAAATGGCCCGGCCCGTGAGACCCCCCACTACATAAACCTTTTGACCACAGTGTACAAAGACAGATAGGCAGTCCTTCAAACCTTTCACCTCCCATTTTTCCATTCGGGACCCAAAAATTAGGGTAATACCTTTGACTTGGGGACACAAATGTGTCCAGCAGTCCTTTTTGTTCCTCTAATACGTTTTCTCTTTAGGACCCAATGTTTGGGTTTCCTGAACTTTGGCGCCACAGACTAGTCTTTAAACACCAATTCCTCATAATTTTACCTTTTAGGGCCCAAAATGTGGGTATTCCTTCCATCTCTGGGGAAATTAGGTCTATCCTTTAAACCCTATTTTCTTTGTTTCAGGCTACGGAATAGGCCTGATTGTGACTTTCATCGCCCTGACCCTGATGAGCATGGCCCAACCGGCGCTCATCTACCTGGTGCCCTGCACTCTGTTCCCCGTGATGACCACCGCCCTCTGCCGCAAGGAGTTCAACCGAGTGTGGAACGGCGTGCCTCCCGACGAGAAAGTCACCGTGGTACCACATTTCCAACATTCTGAATACAAACTACAATTTCAGAGCGAGACGACCACGGTGCAGCTGTCTTCCTCCTCCGACGATGAGACCCCGATTGTCCCCGTGTGAAAGCCCCCTTCCCTCCCTGATCTGAAGATTGAACATAATTTCGCGCTTACTGAAGCAAATACGTGTACATTCCATCATAATCAATAAAATCTTAATTCGCGAAATCGGAAGCTAACAACAACATTCAGATCTAACAAGATAAAAGGGCCAAGTTCTTAGAAACCTCCGCCGCTGAAGCCGCCGGCGCCGGACGTCAGTTCCTCCTGGAGTCTCTTCTGCAGCGACTGGGAGACCAGGTTCCACGACTCCATGAAGCGGTCCATGCACCTTAATTGGGGCAATTAAAGAAGGAAGGGGTAGGGAGACTAACCGGGTGAGACACTGCTTGTCGGAACTGGAGAGGGAGCTTCCGAAGCTAGTCATGCACTTCTGGGTGCACTTTTCCGAGAGATCCTGAAACATGGAGTGGTCAGAAGCGCGATCAACTTTCAGCCTTCTCAATCATCGCTATTTTTTAAAGAAAGGAATTGACTTTTTAAAACGAACACGCGAATTTGCAAAAACATTGCAATGGACTCTGAATCGCATTTCCTGCCTACAACAGATCCAACGGAATTGGTTTGTTCGGCCACGGCGGGGATTCAAATAAGCTCGAATGCCAAGACTACGAGCCCGGCTGAAGGTATAAGATGACGTCACTAACCTGCGTATCGTCCCTTCTGGGACCCTCTTTTGCTCGAAGCGACAGACAAACTTTTGCTTTGCATTGTCATAATTTTCAGGATACTAGCGTCATAATTAACCTTTAATCTGGCGTCTTTTTTGCGGATCCTGTCCCCGCTGTGCGGCAGAACGCATGAGGTATAAAGTGATGTCACTTAGCAATTGAGCGCGGCACTTTATGAATGGCGAATACGCCAGGCTACCCTACGGCAGAAGGTTAAAAATCATTAAGAAAAGAAACCCTGAATATGATGTGCCTTGAAACAAAAGTTCGCAGATTCGGATGGTAACGACTCACAACGGACGAATTCTGGAACTCTCGTGTTTAGCCCGCTGTATCCAGGGTCCCCCCTAGTTTCTTTTTAATGGCGCAGCTACTGTCACCCGGGACACAGCATGTTTCTACCGATTTAGAGAATGGGGCGAGTCTGGTAAATTGAAAGTAAGAATGAAAGGAACTGACAGTGATGAGGTTCTGGGCGTTGGCGATGGCGGCCTGCTGCTTGACTCCGGCGATGACCTGCTCCTGCTGATCGGGCGTCAGCTTCTTAAGAGCCTCCATATCCATCAACTGATCCATCTTCTGAAACACACACGTAAAGTCACATTTCGAGCAGTGATGCAAACAGAAAGATGGCGCGGCATAAAATGGACAATTGAATTCGAAAGCACATTTGAAATTACTATTTTTCTATTAAAATACACTAATTATTTCTCCGTGAACAAAAACATATACACAAGGCTTCGCCGTGCTCACACAATAAAATCAATAGAAACTAGCTTCAATCTGACGCCTGCAGCCGATTGCATACGTGTGTTTTCTCATTTCAGCCTTCCCCTTTTCGTCTTCAACATTTTTTAAGCATTTACTAAAAACAGAATAATTGAATATTGAAAAATAAAACAAAATTTTAAGAATGAACACTTCAGGGCGCCCAAGTGCAAGCACGTGCAATTTTAGGCGCAAAGTAACAAAAGTGTTTGTCACAATCGTGGTGGGACTTACCTTAATCAAAGATAAGCAGAAAACTTTCTTAAAACTATATTTTATAAACATTATAACTTATAAATCAATAATACATTAAACCAAATTAATATTCCACTTCAAATATAACTGTCTTTAAAGAGATTGGAATACTTTTTCATATTGCCGGATAGGGCTTCATCTTAATTTAGAAAAAGTAGTTTTTTAGTATGAAAAATGTATTAAAACGTGGGAATAAAGAGCATTCTAAAGACAATGGTGGTTCTCGACGCGATTGATCGTTTACACTGCGTGGCCGTTGCGCCCCACGACGGCTCCGGGAACCGATTGACATATATCGGCCCTCATCTATACGAAGACGATAGACTCCACGGCGCCTCTTTTAAAAACACTATAATTCTTTTTCTAACCGTATTTTTCAATAATAGATCACAGATAGAATTAGCAGCCGAATCAACAAAATGTCGCCTTTCTCATCACATAACAACCCTTTGTTTTCCCATTTTAATCTGTTCAGTGCATATTTTCATTAAAATAAAAAGCAATATCGCTTTTATTCTATTATTTAATGAACATTGGCTTTTTTCTTATGATTATAACAATAATTCACCGAAACGCCGTCAATTTGCCATGTTTTCCCCCAATTTTCCAAGTGAGAAATCACGGCGCCGGAGACTTTCGAATGTATTTCGCATTTGCGCCACGTAGTTATCACAGTATTTTTGGCATGATTCCAGCCGATTTAATGACAAATATTCCAATGCAACAGAGTAATATTGGAACATTGCCGCAATTTTCTTGGTGGCAGCTGTAGCTTCGTATTTGGCGCGCGATCCTGCCGGCCACCTGGCTATATTGCCATTCTTTGGTTTTTAGACAGTTACGTAAGGTTCTCTCTGCAGTTGTATCGTCTTCCCCTCTCCCTCCCTTCTCTCTCTTTCTCTTTCTCTCTCTCTCTCTCTCTCTCTCTCTCAAAATAACCTCTTTTCCAGCCTCGGACTCAATGGGGGACAGTGTGGAACCTCACGTGTGTGAGGTGTGCTACCATGTAAGTTAAATATCTCTTTTCAATACATTTCTTATTAAAATTTAGAATTACAATGAAAAGTCCCGAGTTCCGAAGGTTCTTACATGTGGTCACACCTATTGTGCACGGTGTGTCCGGGAAATGTTCAACCACGGGGCTTCGATTCTGACCTGCCCTGTTTGTCGCGTCGTCACTCGGAGCAGGCTGGCCAGGGTTTCTACTAATTTTCAACTTCTGAGTAAAATATTTCATAAAATTACACTATTTTGAGGATTTAGAAGTTGTAAAAGAGCAGAAGTTGCTTTGTACTGAAGTGGACGAAGAAGTAGCTGTGAGTAATGACAATCAGGAACCGATGGTCAATGAGGAGGTTGATGGTTAGTCTCTCTCTTTCTTTCATCGTCTCTTTCCTCTTTCTTTATCTCTCTGTCTCTCTGTCTTTATGCCTCTATGTCTTTCTGTCTCTCTGTCTCTCTGTTTTTCTTTTTCGCTAGTTAGTCCCTAAAGAACATTTTTCAGATGGCATTTTCGCAATGTCGAAGCATTTCGAGTCAGAAGTGAACACCCTCAAAGCCATGACCACTTCCCTGGGATTGAATTTTTCCCATTGCTTCCCAAATTCTAAATTTATATCAGGTTTATTCGGTTATGTTTCAAAAACTCTGTTTTATTCAGGTACCCTTCCCGATTCCGAGGACAGCAACACTTTATCGGCGATTATAAACGGTGTGAATAGTATTCAAAAAACCTATTCGGGTGTTTGTTTCTTGTTGAGGAAAGCGAAACATCAGGTAAATGTGGATAACTAATGCTGAATTGTGATAAATTTAGAATGAATTGGTTGCGGAGCAGATGCAAGCTGGGACTGCGAAGAAGCTGCCGAATGGAGGCGTGGAACTGAAACACGAGAGACCCAATGGGTAGGCTACTACAGAAATTACACACACACACACACACACACACACACACACACACTCACACATACACACACTTCTATTACAGTAACCCTGTGGACGACCACGACCTGCTCTACCCGCCCGCTCCCGGAGCCCTCTTCGATATTCCAGATGACGATGACAATTCCTGGAATGACGACGGGGAATCCTACAGTGCTGACAGTCAGCTGATCAGCTACGGAGGGGCTGACCTCGCAGATGATTTGGACAACCTGATGTGGTAGGATAAATTATTACACAAAACATCTTTTTATTAAGGCTGAACACTCCATTCAACCCGGCTGTTATTGACACAGACTGGGGTGCCCATGTAAGCGATCTCTATGTTCTTATTTTTAATTTCATTGTAGAATGATGATGAAGAAAGCAATTCCTATTCGTCTACGCATCGTCGTTGTGACATCTGTGAATGTGACGTCCCTTATGGAGCCCATCACGCCCGTGTCCATGATAATGGACGGAGGCACCAACATAATCTTTTGTGAGCTTATAAAGATGTTCTTACAAAAACATTCTTTCAGACGTAGGGCCCAGGGTCTGGCTCCGGAGAATCCGTTCCAAATACGCCGTCCAATAGGTGGCCGAGGTGGCCGCGGAGGAGTGCGGGGAGGCCGAGGAAGGGGAGGCCGCGGGAGAGGGTACTGGAATCAACAGCCATCGGGAGCCGTCGGTGGAGCGTCAGTGTCATACGGTGGAGGGTTAGTCACGCAATCACAACTTTGCAAATCTGGTGTTTCAGAATCGACCACGACTTATTTATGGGTGCACCGTCGAACTCGACTGGAGCTCTCTATGGAGGATATAATGCGGATTTTTGGTGATTCACGCAGACGACAAAGCGAAATGTCTTGTAAAATAGCTTTGAATTACAGTGGTATACTAACTAATAAATTTGACGTTATACAGTTTGAGGACACTTTCTCTTTCACATCAAAAATATGTCTTGCCTCCCATCTCTCTCTCTCTCTCTCTCTCTCTCTCTGTTTGTATCTCTTTGTGTCTCTCTATTTATCGTTGTGTGTGTGTGTGTGTGTGTGTGTGTGTGCGTCTGCGTGTGTATGTGGGATTCAACGTTTGAACAACGTACATTATGAAAATGACCAAATTTCTTTGAAAATGCACTCCTTGTTTGCGAATCCTGCGAGAACCCTGCAATTATTATAGCCTTCCCGCCGCGTTGCTCTGGCAACCGCACTACTACTTTCTAGTTCGATTTCCAGAAATGTAGTTCGCTCCCAATCAAACTATGATTTTACTCCGATTATTACTACGAAGCGACAGTATTTTAAAAACGTTGCAGTCTTTTGTTGCTCAACTTGAAACGTATTTTGGTTCATCCCATTGAATTTTACTGAAACGTTTTAAAATCGATTGTGAAGCCAGCCATATATTTTTCTAGTAAACGGCGATGGAGAAGGATGACAAACTTTTGAGTAAAATTATCACGGAAGTTAAAGATTCACCAATATCGCGTGTTATCCAGGTAGGGGTTTGATAAAACTTGATTTAGACTTATTTAGATGCTCTCCAACTTTGCAACTCGTAGTGTCTTAGACGGAAAAATACTTAAAAACACTCCCAAATTAACAAATGAAGGTTTGTTAGGGAGGTTGAGAAAATAGAAAAGATAGTGGGACATAGCGAGAAAGAAATAGAGTAAGAGAGATGCAGAGAAACAGAGATAGAATGGTAATGAGGTAGAGGTAGAGAGAGAGAGAGAGAGAGAGAGAGAGAGAGAGAGAGAGAGAGAGAGAGAGAGAGGACAAGTTGTTTCCAGATGTGACGGAATTGACTTTAATCAGCCAGCGGTTAAAAGCAATGGGACTACCTTACTCAGCCTTGACTCTGAGTGCGGAAATCTCAGAAAATTTGAATTCTGGAGAATTAACCAAACTATACGTCAACTATGACTCCACGAGTAGGCTTCTTCCACAAGGATCTAAACGAACAACGGCTTCCGTTACAAGAGATCAAATTGTTTTAAAGGTAGGCTTTTTCCTTCCTTCAAAATTTCGTTTAGCCGTATGTGAGTAAAAACAACTGGCCTGTGCTTTTGGAGGAGAAATTGGAGAGATTGAGAGAAAGAAAAAGGGAACTGATGGAAGAATGGAGAGACCGAGACTTGAGGGAAAGATCAATGAGACCTGTCGAAGTGCCGCACGATGACGACGACGAGGAGGAGGAGGAAGAAGAAGTCGAGAGTGAGGATACTTCGGAGTCATCTGGAGACGCTCCAAAGTGAGTTAAAGAGAGAGAGAGAGAGAGAGAGAGAGAGAGAGAGTATAGAGAAGAAGCGAGAGAGGAGAAAAGTGAGGGAGGAGAGGGTTAGAGAAAGAGAGTAGAGAGCAAGAGAGGTATTGAGAACCAAAGAGATAGGATACAGAGCAATATGGGAACATACCGAGAAACGGAGACAGAGATATAGAGAGCATAGCCGTCGCCAAACGGAAATCGGCAGGAAAAAACCGCTTTTCTGTGCATATTCGCTTTTTGCACCCTCTTTTCGTCTGCGTATCGCACGAATGCTGCATTAAAACTGTTCTGGCCGAATTCCAATTTGGCAACAGCTATAGATACAGAGAGATACAGAGATACACACAGAGAGAGAGAGAGAGAGAGAGAGAGAGAGAGAGAGAGAGAGAGAGAGAGACGGAGATAGACATTTCCATTCTAGAGTCCCCATGTGGAGTAGATGGAAATACCCAACAACGCCTTCAGAACTTTCAACAGACACCGCCAGTCTTCCTCCGATTACAAAGAAAGCGTAGGTTCCCTTCCAAATCAATGCAAGATTCCTTGTAGGACACCTGTTGAACCTCCCTCTCATCGGCTCAGCGAAATCAAAGCCTCAAGTTGGTCAAAGTCGTTAAACAGTAAAAAAACAGTATTCAGAGCTGGATGACAGTCAATCTGCAGAGTCAGATGATAGTTCCACCGAATCCGCCAGTTCATCTGCAAGTGAAAGTGGAAAAACGGTTTCGGAAAAGAGTTCGGAACACAATTCGGACAACAAATCGGGTAATTTTGGGCAAAATCAATCAACAGAAACAGTCTTTTCAGTGGAAGAGGAGTTTGACGTTGTGGATGCGGGATCCGAGAGCGACAACAGCATTTCTTTTTGATATTTTAGCGTTTCTCTTCTTATATTGATGACATTTTCCAGTGAATTCAATAAAAGACACCATGTTATATACATGTAAGACTTTCCCTCTCTTATTCCCCTGTCTCTGTCTCTGTCTCTCTTTGATCGCCTTCTGAAGCTTTCGCAATATCAATCTCTGAAACGTGATACTTAGAATAAGACTATCTATTCTTCAGATTTAACGTATGTCTCATTGTACGCACAGTCACCCTGCCGTCCGGTTGGTTTCATCTCCGAACTTCTCTCATTTATCTTCATTTACAGATGCAGGCTCCTAGCAACAACACCCCTTACAATTCAATCTACTCGGTTCTCCCGTCTCAAAACGGCCAGGAGAAGGAGGTCGTCTGCTGTGCCCATGGAAGGCCGTGTGAGGAGGGAAAGAAAAAGAAAGAGAAAGAAGAAAAGAAGAAGAAAGAAGACGACTCGGCCAACTATGTGAACCTGGACATCTTGAAGAAAGGAGGAACGGACACTCCGAAGTCGCAGAAGAAAATGGACGTTAACGCCTCTTTGGGAGAGCGACTGAAGGACCTCAAAGAGGGAAAGAGGCAGGAGGAAGAGGAGGAGGAAAAGAGTGAGGACACGGAGAAGGAACTGAGGAGGATCCGCAAAGGATTGAAGACGATGGAGATTGGAGAGAAACCGAAGCATCAGAAGAAGAGTGGGAGGAAAGAGAAGAAGGGAGGAGAGGAGTTCGATGTGAAGAGCGACAAACGGGAGGAGGAGAAGTCGAGTCGCTACAGAAAGTCTCGCAGGTTGGCTCACGAGCAGAAGAAGAAGAGGTAAGAGAGAGAGAGATAGAGAGAAAGAGAGAGAGGTTTCTTTTCAGTGAGTCGAAGAAGTCGAAACCCCGCAGGAGTAAGGAGGCGAAGAGAGTGGAGTCCTTCGAGTCCATCGCCAGCATTTGCCGCGCAGCCAAGAACAAGCCGAAAAAGAACAAACCGAAGGAAGGAGCTGCGGAAAAGGCCTATCTGGGGATTATCGGCTGGCAACAGGCGGAGGATCTGGCAGCAATCACGGGAGAGGTGACCATCTACCACAGACTGGAAGAGGGCGTGGAGCTGGATTCCCTGGAGGACGAGCTGCCGTTGTTCCTTCTTCGTCTGATGCCCGATGGGAAATACAGGTAGAAAGAGAGAGAGAGAGAGAGAGAGAGAGAGAGACAGAGATGCCTCTCAGAGATACAGAAATGTCTCTAAATCCTTCATCAGGCACTTCCGAATCCTCCGCGGAAAGAAGGAATCCCGTCCCTCCTGGTGGACTGCAGACCCTCCGTTCCTCATTGAGGATGGCTCTTCCCCGCCGACCAACTACTCCTCCCTCGATGAGATGATTCGTCATCTGAAGAAGTCCGACTCCGAGTAGATTCAATTGAAACCGGGATAAATAAACACAATGTTCGGCTAAAATATTTTTTTTGCATTCCACTAGTTTTTCGTTGCTCTTTTGACACCTAAAGTATGTGATTAATCTTGTTTAATGAGAAAAAAAACAAAGATTTGTACAGAATAATCTATAAATACTATGTGATAACCGCGTGATGATAGGGTTAAGGAGATATTCACAATCTGGGAAGGGCGACTAGACAAAACGATCACGAAGGAGACACGTTCCCGGGAAGCAGGACTACAGTAATCGGACTCTATTCTAATCCACCACCGGATAAACAAATACTTTTATGACAACAATGCATAATTACACGCAAATCCATGCGAATCGGGCGACAAGTGAACGGGCGACGAGGGCCGGAGGACCCTCAGAAATTGTACCATTTCTTCTTTTCGAACTTCTCCACTAGCTTGTTTGAGCGCGAAGCCATGTTCATCGCAGAGTTCTTCAGATTCTCCGTCGCGTCGATGACCATGTTCAGGCGTTCTCCCCTCTCGGCCAGGTTCTGAAATCGAGGGATACGGTAGGCGGAATGTACGCAGAGGTACCTGCATGGCCATCTGGGCGGCCTGTCCGGCACTCACTCCACCGGCATGACCTCTGTCCATACTGGCAGAAGGGCCGGGGATCGTCCTACCCACGGATCGCATGCTGCTCGGAGTGGCTCCAGGAGCGTTCTTGTCCTTATCGCCGGTCACTGGAATCAATTGTTTGCGAGGGAAACGTTGTTTTTGTTTTAGTTTCTGGCCGCAAATCAATTGCCATTGGAATCAATAATGAAAGGGGAATCCACAAACACGCTATGCAAAATCGAATTCTTGCTGATCCTTCAATCCATTGTTTGACAGTTTATTAGCTTGCCATTAATTTGAAGATGATAATGAATAATATTCCAGCAAATGCAACTTATAAAGAGAAAACAACGAATCGTGCCAATAAAAATAGAATGTTCAAGTGATGCTCTGTTGATATTGGAAATTGGTATTCCACAGAGCATTACAAATCTTTGTTGTGATTCATACTGAAGAAACATTTGATCAGATTGTATGTGGTTGATTTTCAAACAACGATTTCACATTTCACATGAGGTCCATTGCGCGAAATTGTTGTTTTATAGCCTTTTTTCTCTGCGCATCTGCATTGAAAATTCTCTCTCCTCCATTACAAACCCATCGCGACGGGACCTAATACTAAAGATACTTTTACGCAGGATGATCGAATCAATGCCAAAAGAGACCATGTAATAAGTATTTTGAATGACATTATTAGAATAATTACATTCACTTCCAAGAATCTCCAAAGTAAGATTGGCGAGAACTACAATATTCTTTCCCTTAACAGAGAAGAACACCCCCTTGACTATTTTTGCTCATATTCACATAATCAAGCTGTCTTAGGCTTTGTATGGGAAGAAAACCCACAAATGAGATCGACGTCGGTTCCGTCGGTGGGCCTTGGCGTTCCTCCGAAAATGCTGGAGACGCCCTTGAGGAAGGAGGTGTTCTTCGGAGTCTCCGGCATTTCACAGGCGACGAACAGTTCTCCCATGGCCTCCGCCGACTGGTCCGCCAACTCAGAGCACACAGTGTACTTTTCCAGCTGAAACACAGTCCTTTAACTCAAAACGAAACGATTGCTCACCTCACTGGGACTGGCCATGTAGACGCCGAGGCCGTGTTCGGAGAAGGCCGTGCGATGGCACATTCTGAAAGAATACGGTAGGTTACGGTAGGAATGGGGCACGGTACCCGATGCAGTTACTAAACGGGCCCAACAACCACTCCATGCTGCATTTGAGGGAAAAATAACAATGATAACAATGCCCACGCAAAACAAACGCCTATGCTAAACAAGGCATCGCAAATAGAAGGCGTGATTGCAGAAATTTAGCATAAATGCACCACAATCTGAGAAACTATTGAACGGCGAAAGAACGTAGAGATGCTGCCTAATCTATTTTATCCACACCTTTTCAACGTACAGCCGGGGTATATTTTGCCACAGCCCCCTCTTTAAGAAAATCTTTTCTGACCACAGTAGTGAGGAGCCGAGAAGATCGTTTACAAAAATTGGGTCAAAGTCAAATTGCTGCACCCCCACCGCCGCGGCGATTGGCCAAGCATGCTGGAAGGTCTGAACTGAATGAGATCCGGGGGAATTCCCTGACGATGAAGAATTTTAGGGTTCGCATTTTAAGACCCCATACTAATCACGGTTTCATTCCAAAAGCCATCAAGATTCACAATTAAATTATAGTTCCACTCCCCGCTTTTCTAATCTCGCAGTGAGTGGGGGACTACACCGAGCATGCGCTCAACTGAAAACGAACTCAGTTAAGTCCCCCACGCCGGGATGGTTCCACGGTGGCGATCATACTGAAATGGCGGGCTCAACCAGATGGCCGTGCGGTGCTTGGGGTACATGCGTACACTGGTTTATGACAAGGGGGGCTCAGTCATGAGCCAAAAGTTTGCGCTATAACCTGATCGCACCTCTTTTTTGTAATAAACGTGGTACTTCGTGGGTGGTCTACCGTAATTCGTACCAGCCGGGTGTCAATAGGGACTGAAATGACGTCATTGTGACCCCTTAACGCACCCTCTTTTTGTAATAAAAGTTTGAAAAAGCAAGGTGTAGCCCATGGCTGCCTGGGCTGGTAATCGACGTTTTCAAAATTCGGGTCTTCTACTGTCTCAAATTATTTTGAACATGAAAGGAAGGCCAAATACAACTTTGGTAAGAATGTCGCGTTTGATATTGATTGGAATAATCCCAATAATCCCTCACTGTTAGTACAACGAAGCAGGGCTGATAAATTTGAGGGCCGGCCCGCTCACGGAAAACTGGGGCAAATTTGAAGACCGGGCCGCGTCTTCAAATTTTCCCCAGTTTAGGGGCCATATCTTACATTTTTCAAGGTTTTTATTACAAAGAAAGGGTACCTTAACGGCCATAATGACGTCCTTTTTGGGCCCTAGCGACACCTGGCTGGCACAAAATACGGTAGACCGCCCACGCCAAATGACAAGGTCCGGAAAATGTTTTTTCATCTACAAAGTATGAAATTTATGACAAGGGGTGGGTGCGATAAAAAGCAAACTTTTATCCTATGCCCGCCTTAAATTGCCCGTCCCTCACATTTGTGAAAAGTTCACAAAATGGTCGCCCACTTCTCTCATAATTTACCGCATAATTCAAACGTAGACAGCCCTCTACGGTCGGATCTCACTGGTCTTGACAATGACTGTGCCCGATAAATGGTAAGGAAATATAGCTGTCGCCAAATTGAAATCATGGAAGTTCGTAGTCTAATCCCTAGACGACAGCATGCTTTGCACATTTCGGCGATTAGCATATGATTTCATTTTGGCGACAGCTATAAGAGGACGTGGGTATTCACGGTAACTTCACATAAACGCGTACGCAGCGCAAAGTTACCGTGACGTGATCTGCCCCTCTCCCGGTTCATTCATCCCTTCGCTCCCCGGCGAGTGGTCGACCGGCTCCAGCATGCGATCCACTTTTGGTATCGACGACATGGTTGTGAAGATACTGAACGCCGGCACGCCTGGATACAATCTCGAGAAGGTCGTCTCCTACGAAGAGATATACGGCCTTTTATTGGTCGCAAAGTTAGTTTTATTACTAAACAGCAACTAAGTCTGGTTTCAGGAAAGTCTTCCTCAGCCAGCCGTCGTTGGTCGAGATCGAAGGACCTGTGAATGTGTGTGGCGACACGCACGGACAGTACGGCGACGTGATGAGGCTGCTGGACCGAGGAGGTTTCCCTCCCTACAGCAACTACCTCTTCCTCGGAGACTACGTGGACAGGGGGAAGCAGAGCCTGGAGGTCATCCTGCTCTTCTTCTGCTTCAAAGTGAGAATATCGAAGGGCAAACGATAATACTGGGTTAAGGCCAAGTTTCCGAAGAACTTCTTCCTGCTGAGGGGAAACCACGAATGCGCTCCGATCAACCGGCAGTACGGCTTCTTCCTGGAGTGCATGGGTGGAAACCGAGTGGCCGCGGAGTTTCCTACGTGTTTGGAACGGCCATCGTGGACAAGCTGACGGCCGAACTGGACATTGACCAGGGCCCATCAGGTGGTTCAGGACGGCTTCGAATTCTTCGCCAACAAGAAGCTGGTCACGATCTTCTCAGCTCCTCACTACTGTGGAGAGTTCAACAACGCGGCCGCCATGATGATAGTCGACTCGGAGCTCCAGTGCTCGTTTTTGGTAAGTAAGGAGATCAAAGGTGAATACGAATATATTCAGACTATTAAGCCCACTTCTCTCGCTGCCAAGGTGGTGGCGGCGCTGGCGCCCAAATAGGAGACTGAAGATTGGCCTATGATAAAGAATACAATTTCTTCTAGAAATAAAGAATTTGTGTACTTTCTTGTTTTATATTTTGTTTTGCCGTTGTTGTTTTCTGTTATGCTTATTTGACACATGTGGGTCGGACACTACCGGTAGCTTGTTAATGTATATGTGTGTGCAAAATTAGTTGTGCCCCACACAATTTACTTGGGGGTTAATTCTGGTGCGTCTGGAAGGCACACCTCGTCAACGTACCGCCGAAGTATATTTCGCTACAGCCCCTTTTTTTAGAAAAACTTTTCTGGCCACAGTAGTGAGGAGCCGAGAAGATCGTTTACGAAAATTGGGTCAAAGTCAAATTTCTGCATCCCCACCGCCGCGGCTCGCGGAGGTTGGCCAAGCATAATTTTATCCCAACGGGAAACTGTTTCGATGTTGTTGCTTTTAGAGTAAAGTTCAGTGGTATACAGAATAATCAGGCAATGTACGGTTTCAAAGCACTTACGGATCCTCAATGTCGATGGAGCGAGGGAGGAGAGGCGAGTTGAGCATTGGCCTCAGCGAAGGCAGCGAAAGGACCAAAACAGTGCCGGCGGCAGTGAGGCACATGAGCACCGGATAGCCACGGATGTGAGTGGCGAAGGCCTAAAACACCGCATCTTTACATGAAAATAATGAAGCTTTACCTTGACGAGGGGGACATCATCGCACTTGTAGCAGAAGAGCTGACTGAACGAAGGCAGGGCGATAACTTTGACCTCCTGTTCGGAGGCCACTATGAGCACCTGAAGGGGTACGGTAGGTGGTGATTCCAACTTTAAAGGATTACCTGGGAAATCTCGTCCGAGCAGTCGATGGAATTGGAGTAAACGGGGGAAAGACTGGGCTTCGTCAGGACCTAAAACAGCTTGTTTGGGTCATTCCTAATATGGAAAATGTAAAATTGTACTCTCCGAATGCATCTATTACAGAGCCCGTCCGTTAATCCGTCTCACCTTATTGGCGGTACTGCGTTCGGGGCTGCCGGAGTCGTTGCTTTCCCTGCTGGTCTCCTTGTAAGACTCGGCAGAAGGGCCGACGAGGCAGAAGAACTGGTCCATGAAGGCATGGGTCAACACTTGTCCTTTCAATTTCACCACAGTACCTGAAAAGGACCAGTTGGGGCAGAAAAGGACCCTAAGAGTCACACTACACACTACAGTTGCTCTGCAATCGAAACACATCAGAACAGATATGAAGATTCAACTGGAGATGGAGGAAATAAGGAAGGATCGCAGAAATTTTGAAAAGAAGAGGGCAGGGGAACACAGGAGACATGCACGGGGAAGGGGGAGTTTCTAGCATTCTGTACATTCTGTTGGAAGGAGATTTTCATTAGGGGAGGGATGCCCTGAAGACGGCTCTTCGCTGGAAATCGAAAAAATAAACTAAAAACGGTGTGAAATAAGGAAAGGACCGCAGTGTGGCGTAGGGTTGCATGCAAACGCAGTCATGCGCGGTGGTCTAATCGTAAAATGCAGTTGTGGTGTGGAAATCGAAAGAACCGAGGGCTGTTGCGTAAAGAACGTACCCATAGATCTGGTGGTGCCGAAAGCTCTGTATCGGACTAAAGGAGTGGATTGGTGAGGGAAAAAGAGACTCTAGAGAGACAGAGAAAGAGAGGGAAAGCCAAGCAACGGAACGATAGACGCCTTTTCGCCCTGAGGCTACGACAACACGGAAACGCGGAAGCACTACGAATTACTATATGGAAAGTGCGGCGACACAGCGAGGGACTTACTCTCTTCAACGGCTGAAATTGCGAATGAAAGGGTTTTTTGGGTGGAAAACGATGGGAAAAGAGGGAGAGAGACTCACCGGAAGGCGCAACAACTACGGTGGAAATAAGGCGGTCCTGAGGCAGTATGAGGTTTAAGGCAATTGTGGTACCGACGCTGGTACCCACCCAAAGGCACGGCGACGTTTTCGGATCTGAAAAAAAGAGTGAATGAGACTGTTACAGTAACAGTTACAGCCGCCAAGGCCGATAGGATATGACTCTTTTTTCCACAAATTTTGGTATTCCACTTTATTTCCTGTCCTAAGACAAGATGCACCCTAGAGAATAGAACGAGTTTGCGCAAACTTTGCCAAAAACATATATTTCACCCAAATACATAAACTTAAAAGTATCGGACCGAGGTTCTCACGAGCCGGGCCTTTTGAGAAATTTTGGTTGGTACCGTTTACCCTGGACTCCACACGACCGGGGTTCAATCCTGGTCGATGAAAATCTTTTCGTACAAATAATATTGGCTAATATGTTAATAACAAAACTATTAAGTTTTTTAAAGCAGTGTAAAAAATTATTGCGCCGATTTACACAAAATTTTGTTTTTCATTCACGGGCCGGCCAGGCCGGGCCGTCCCGAAAAAAAAACCCTTGCCCGGCCCGTCATTTGATAACCCTGCTCGGGACGATATCGATTTTTCGTCGTGTATACGGTGGATCGGCCCTCGTTAATGTAAGGAGCCTTAAATAAGTCAAAACTCGACCCAAAATCATTCAAACGTAGCAGCATTTTGCATTCGGTATTTTCAGCTTTGACACATTGATCGAAGTGCCTACATTTTTTGTTACTCTTTGTTGCAAATTTTGTTCCTATGAGAAGCTGGGGGTTTCATAGCGAACTGCTGATTCCAGAGCCGATGCACTAATAAACTGCCAAATTTCCAATTCTCGAAGCATGAATTCGATGTGTTGCAAACTTTTGCGCCCATCCTTGAATGAAACCGGGGCGCGAACTTTTCCTGAAGGGAAACCAAATTTTCACATAAAAAAAGAGTCTCCGGGCGCAAATAAGCAATTGGCCACGCCCCTCGAATGGCGGTGCCTGCGTTAGTATACCAATAATTTTTTAAAGAAATTCTTGCACTCGGCGTTAAATGAAAGCGTCAAGTGAAAAGAGAAGAAGACGTACCGTTCCTCTTGGAACTGGATTGGATGAACTGAAGAGAAGTGACGCTCTCATTGGGCACTCCGATCCTCTCCAGGCTGTTTGTGCTGTTCGACGGCGAGGAGTGGTTCGCCCTGCCGAGGGAGGGGGAATCCCGCGGAGTTTCACCTGAACACAGGGTTAGAAAGGAAATACCCATTAAAAGAGAAGGAGAGAGAAGTTGTATGTTGATAGCCCCGCCCCAAGCTTTATTCCGTAATCAAATAGAACCTCTGGGGCTGCCGTTGACCGTTTCCATGACGGACTGTGCCTTGAAGAGCAACGGCCTCCGATCGAAGGAGCGCTGTTTCAGCGACTCTGAGAATTTCGGGAATCCCGATCCACTGCGGTCGCTGAGATAACCGGGCGACTGAAAAACGACAAAGGTCTCTGGAATTGGGGACGGTGGACAACGTGATTGAAAGGACAACATAATTAGTACAATCGAGGAAAAGTTGTAAGACAGGGCTAAGGAGGAGCAGAAAACGAGCAGACAACACGACGAAAGAAAGGAAACAGGCGACATAAGCAGTTAGGAGGAACAACACGAAACGAAAAAAAAGGACAGTCCAAACAGAGCACGAGGCGAAAGAAGCCAAGGCCACAAGAATAAAAGACCCGAACAGGCAAAACGACAGCCAAAACTCTGTTTTTCAGCATAAAATGGTTTTAATGCAAATAAAACAACCTCTTAAATTTGGCTCTTCGGTTGACATACCCAACTTGAACTGTGGGCCCTTATACTTGGGTAACGCCCCTTAACTTAGGGAGATTAACGACGGGTAAAGCTAAAGTTGTACCTAATTATTAACAACTGAATTTTTTCCTGTCTTGAACATGGGATCATGGTATCCACATTTACGCGGCGGCAAACCGTATTATGTCACATTTTCCATAAAATTTAATTATGAAATTTAAAAAAAATCACACAAGAGATGGGCTAAAAATACAGTTTGCTATCATTCCGCTAAGCGGCCATTTTCAGTAATCACTACATCAAATAAGTCAAGTTTTACGCAAAAAAGAATTTATATTACAAAATTTCTTTCTTTCATCACACTATGAGAACTTTGGAACCTATAGCCGTCGACAAAAATTTTAAAAATGAAAACCAACACGGCCATTTAAACCCGCCCCTTCCCCAAATCTCCCCATGCACGCCTGTTCTCCAAACTCTACCGTACTCACTTTCCTCCGAGATGTGCGAATGGAAGGAGAGACTTCTGGCGATGTTGTTGCCCTTCTTCGTCAGTTTCCTCATGATGCTTCCTTTGACCGAATGGCTCCTGCCAGTCAGCTGTCTGTCTCCAGACGCCTCAGGGCCTGGTGACGGCGAGCGGTGGTCCGGCACCTCGGGGCGGTCCGTTTTGTCCGGCTGCGGCGAGTGGCCACCATACTTTTCCCGCCAGCTGGCCTTCAACTCTGCCGTGTTCCTTCGAATTATGTTGACCACTCCGCTGCGTTTCGTGGAATTCTTCGGAGAGACGAGGGATTCCACGCTCAGATGGCCATTCGAGGGAGCGACGGTGTCTTCCTAAAGGCAACACTAAGCACACGACATCGAGAAACGCTAGGACATGCCGAACCGAAAATATTTCCGCAAGCACAAACCAAACCAAGCGTAGAAGGCTTTCCGCAAACCGAACGAACACATTCATTTCAGAAGAATGTAGAAAAGCGTACCTCCATGGGACTGGAGGCGTCGGAGAGCTGCGAGTGCAGCTGGATGGCCGGGGTTGGGTCAGAACCGTAGAGTTCGGAACTGTTCCAGGCGTAGATCAAGGCACATTGGGCAATGTCGACCAGAGCCAAGCCAGAGGTGGTTCCTGAGGGAGGGTTAGGCAAAGGTTGATGAAAGAGGGAAACCTAGGGCGATGACTCCGTAAGAAGAGTTGAGGGTGGTGCAGGTGACACAGTCGGAGGAGGAGGCAGAAGGCCACGGCACGAGGCAGGCCAGTTCCGGCTGAAAAAGAGGCATTACAAACCGTCACGTCGTGGAACAGAAATCGAGGGAGTTACAACCGTAGGTCCCACACATAATTTCCAGGAATTACAGTAACCCCTGTTTATGATGAGGGTTCGGCTTAAAAGAACATTTACGTTAGCAGAGCTGGCAAGGAGCCGGGCCGGCCCGCACTGTAAAAATTTGGGCCAGGACCTCAAATTTACCAGCCTTGAAGGTACCGAAAGAAGCGTAAATCGGAAGGACGAGTGTGAATCATTTTCGGTTTCAAAAATTCTGAGCTTAGGAGCTATGGAAAATGCGAAAAGCTGGCTGGCCCACGCTTGATCATAGGCAAAGGTGGCTGAAACTGGGGCCGGGCCGGGCCGCGGAATTTTGGGAAGGGGCAGGCCCGGTATTTTTAAAAACCTTTTTTTTTAAATCTATCTGTTTTCAAAGTCAAAATTATTTGTATGTTTGTTGCAAAACATAGTTCTAATTGTACAAAACATACTGTGAAAAGGAGTATTCGAATTACCCCATATAAATTTTATATAATTTTCATGGCCGAGTGGCTCAGAGGCATACCCTAAATTGATGGGTGCGGCTGGGTCCGGGCGGAGCCCCCCAGATTTTTTGGCGGGTCCGGTGGGCCGTCGGAACCCCCCGTTTTTACGCGTTTTCGAGGACACAATTTGGCAATCCAAAGTTACCCCGGTTCGATCCCACCGTCGAAAAAAACTTTTTTGCCCTACAGAGACAAAAGTTCTGTGCATAGTCAGTGTAAAACTTATTTTTAACTTTTAGAAATTTTGACCTCGGGTCGGCCCCGAGATTTTTCGAAGCGGGCCGACCCTCAGCCACCCTTGATCATAGACCGAACGGAAAGTATTCACAATTCCAATTTTCATACAACGAGAGAGGCAGTCATTTGGCGTACCCACACTTAACTTTTGGGCCCAAACATAAGACGCCCCCCCCCTTTATGCCCTCAGGGCTGATGTTGCCGAAAATAGTACATAACCATCCTTAACGTCTGTATGTCCTGGGCCTCAACCCCCCTTAACCTGGAAACAGTTGACTATTCCCCTCCCGGGGTATTCCAATTATTTTTTGTAGTTGTGCCAAGGAGATCCTCTCACCTGGTATCCGGGCAGTCTCTTGACCGGCGCTCCCCTCACTTTGAAGGGCACGATCCTCTCGTCTCCCGAGGCGTCGCTGGTGTCCGGAGAGTGCGTAGAGTCCCTGCTGATGACCTAAACAGCCTTAATAGCTAAAGTAGATTCTCCCTCGGAATGAGTCAAAATGTTAATGTCTCGCGAGGCCGGGAGTCGAAGGTGGACGAGACAACGGCATAACATATAAATGATTAGCAATCGAAGAGTTAGAGGAAAACGCAGCACGAAGACACAAAAAAGGGAGACTAAGGAGCATAACTCATATAAGGACGCCGACATGAATGTAAAGGAGAAGGGCCGTCTAGTGAGAATAGGCCGACGCTGGAAAAGGGATTAACTGAGGAGCACACGGAGAACTGAGAACACTATTGACACTCGCACGGTACCTTCCGCTGGCGACGCATCTCCTTGGGCGCAGAGGTGCTCAGTCGCTCGTCGAGAGAGGCCGTGTCTTTGGGAGAATTCATGAGTGGAATATGGACGACCTGGGAAGGGGAATTGGAGAGAAATGGCAAATGAGACATACCGCGATGGAGTTGGAACTCTCAGATTTGCTGAAGCGGAACAGGGACACTTGGCCGGAGACGCCAGTGACCAGGAGCAGCCGGGACTGAAACAGAATGGTTGAAAATTGTAGAGGGTAAGAATCATATCATGGCAGTAAGGAGTCCGATTCGTAGACCCGTGCAGGCGTGAACTCCAAGTTAGCACCCAATATACCGCACAACCGCCCTTTGCAATAAAATTTCATAGTTCGTGGGTGGTGTACAAGGGAGGCTGAAACTGATGCCGGCCCGGGCCGGGCCGCGGATTCTTGGGAGGGCCCCGGTATTTTCAAAAATCTTTTTTTAATGTAACTCTTTTCAAACGCATTATTTTCAAGTTCTGTTTGTTGCAAAACATAGTTATAATTGTGCAAAACATACTGTGTGAAGGAGGATTCGAACTACCCTATATAAATTTTTTACATTTTTCATGGCCGAGTGGCTAAGAGGTCGGACTGCCAATCCGAAGTTACCCCAGTTCGATCCCCCGTCGACAAAACTTTTTTGCCATATTATGTTGGAGAAATATTTGCAGTGCATAATTAGTGTAAAACTTTTTTTTCTAACTTATAGAAATTTTGGCTTCGGGCCGCGGGCCGGGCCAAGCCGCGTGGGGCCGGGCCGAGATTTTGTGGAGACCGGGCCGGCCTCAGCCACCCTTGGTGGTGTACCGTATATCGCGCCAGCCGGGTGTCAATAGGATCCAAAAAAGGCGACTCTTAAGGCAGTGACCGGTAGTTGAAGCGCCGATCTTTTGTAATAACATATTAAAAAGGCAAAGGTTTGCCCATAGCTGGTCCCGTAAACAATGTCTCGGAATTACCGTAACCATAGAAAAACATCGACCGGGATTTTCGGTAGAAGGGGTCGCCATCCATGAACAAGCTACCTGTGGGGTCCGTTTTGCGCGACCCCCCCCCCACAATACAAATGAGACGTGTGGCGCGAGTCCCCTAAATAGGAAAGTAGGCTCGGCGCGACCCCCTCAACCGGAAATCCCTAATTTACTATTTGGGGGACTCGCACCACACATCTGAACCGCCATAAGCTACGCTAGGGCTGCGTTTATGAAATGTGGTTACTTAAGAAGGTCAGCCGAACATCTGTTTTTGCTGATACATGGGGGGGGGCGTCAGCAAATTAACCCCCGCGGTGGTTTACTCAAAAATATTTGCTGAAATTTCAAGGTTTGCCCCGTCTTGCAAGTAAAAAGTAGTCGTAGTTTTAAAAAAAATTAAACATTTATCCCACCTCGAGACAGAGTTCGATGCCCTTGACGGCGTGAGAAACTTTCTCCGAATTCTCGAATTCCTCTAGCCGTTCGAAGTGCGAGCCCGTCTTCAGCCGGTAAAGAATCTGCAGATGTTCTCCAGAAGCTTGCCAGAAGCGAAGGGAGCCATCCTTGTGTCTAAAAAGTGAATAAAGCTATATAATCCTATTACAAACCCCGTAATTATCAATTCCTGGTGTCCTGTGGCGCATTCCCTGCCCACTCCTCCGCTAAGGGGCCACGGCTGGAAACAAATCACAGTTAAGGCCTTAAATGACACCAACCCTATCGCTGAATCCCTTTTTCCTCTGTTTGCAGCCGACGAGGGTGAGGGCTCCGATGAGGTCGGAGGGACAGTCGGAGTAGTACTGTACGCAGGTGATGGGCGACTCGTGGATATCCATGGCGTGAGGAGACTCGATGCAAGGGTAACTAAAGGACTAGATAAAGAAGGGAAAAGGCAGGGGAACCCACTTGGCCGTTTGAAGGTCGATCAGCATCAGGTCGTTCTTCAGAAGAACGGCCACGGCGTGGGGCTGCTGGGGCACAGAGTTGTAGGGTTGCTGAAAATACGGAGTTGAATCGAAAACTAATTTTATTGGGGAACAATTCAACCGTATTAAGACGCAATTTGGCTCGACCATATTGCGTCCTTAGGATTTAAAAATTAGTTCGTGTCTTCAAAATAACTTGAAATACATTCGTTTTAGTGAATTCACATGTTTTTGGCCCAATTAGGTTACATTAGATGGGTTATTGTAGAAAATGCTTTTTTGATTGTATCTCGATTCGTCGTGAACCAAATTTTAATTTGAAAATAGAAATCAATTTATATAAATTTACTGCACGTTTTTTTATTGCCTGAAAACATGGGAAAAAAATTCTACAGCAACCGAGGCTACCGTAACCTCAGTGGCCCAAAAACATGTTAGATCACTTAAACGGATGCATTTTTATTTTCAAGTTACAAGTCAATTCTAAAATTATGTGTCACAACCGAATGCGATGAGCTCGAGTTTTATAAAAATTCGCGTCTTAAGACTCAAACTCTCAATTTTAGATTCTGCTATTAAGAAGAGCGATTCACTCCTATTTTAAACTTTAGAAGCAGAGGCAAAACGAGTTGAATCTTGTTTTCAAAACGTACTACAAATCCCAAACACTCTTTCCGGTTCCTCGCGTAAGGTTGAAGCCGAAAGGGGCATACATCAACTTTTCCTACGCCATTATTTTTGTAATTTACCTGACACAGCGTAACAAAGGAAATGATGGGGTGCTCCATTTCCATGACCGTGGCCGACCGCGCCGCCCTCAGAATAGTCAACGCCGGCACGGGGAGTCCATCATCCGTTGGCATACCTACACAAAAACTATAAATATAACCAAAAAAGACAATAAACCGCCGGAGAAGATGACCAATTGTTCGTTTTCGTTGGTATGTTTCCAGTCTATCAAGGGAATCGGTCGACAGACTCCCTGGCCGTGCGGAGTGCTCTGAAAAATGAAGGGGTATGGTGGGATTACGGTAATAGCTACCTTCTGCACCGGTTCGCTGGTCTTTTTGATGTTATACACGCAGACACTGCCGTCTACGTTACCCGTCATTACTTGTTTCCCGTCGAAATGCCAACTGAAATGAGGGGTTGAGAGAGAGAGAGAGAGAGAGAGAGAGAGAGAGAGAGAGAGACCCACCTAACAGACTTAATAGGAGGGTCCAGAGGGAATCGATCGACCTCCTTTGAACTGAGACACCACTGCACAACCACGCCCTTGTCGAAGGCGATGAGCAATTTGGAAGGGTCGGTTGGACAGGCGGACAACTGTCGCACTGGGCCCGGATGCACACGGCAGCTTCTGAAGCAAAGAATGAACTGAAAAGGGGAAAAGACCTACAGATCGATGGCTTTGTTCCAGTTGATTACATAGGAACTGAGGCTGAATGTGGCCACGGAGACGAAGTAGACGTTTCCCTGAAAAGAGACGAAAATCATTTGGTCCCAAACCCAGGATATAAACAAAATCATAGTTCTCACGAGAAGGACCGGCCTGCGGGCTGAAGCGGGCCGGGCAGAGAAAAGTGTCGGCCCGGCCTGTTTCGACTCGGTTTGTAAACTTGTCAAATTTAAATTTCTCTTGATCGTTATTTTAGCTTACGTTAAAATTTTAAAACCCTGCAAACACATTTATAATACTTAATTACACATTTAAACCAATTCTAAGTTAGCAAAAATAAAGTGTCCCGACCGGGATAGAACCTTGGTCGTGTGGGTGACAGATTGACTAGGAGGTCCGAGTTGGTTGGCAGGCCGGGCCGATCCGAGGATTTTTTTTTCGTCGGTCCGGCCCGTGAGAACTATCAACAGAACAGCGAGTAACTCTCGAGGTTTCTCGTTAAAATGAGCACAGCGTACCTTGTCAGTGCCGACATAGAGCCATTTGCTGCCGATTGGCAGATGGATGGCCGTGACGCTCTCCTTGTTCAACTGCATACTGTGCACCACTTCCGGCGTCTTCTGCCGGAAGTTCCACAAATGGATCATGTCGTTGCCGCAGGCCGTGACCAGTCCGCCCTAAAAGAAAGAATAAAAGGAAAATAATGGACATGCCTACCTCGTTGACCAGGAACTGCAGGTGGTTGACGGCGTGGTCGGACTCGTGCTGGAGCAGGTAGTCCACTCCCTGTTCGCCTGAAAATAAGGATTAGACAGAAATTTCAAGAGACGAACCTATCATCCTGACGGAGCCGTGGGCCGTGCCGATGGCGAGCAAGCGCTGCACCGGGTCGTAGGTGATACATCGCGGATCGTCCGGAAAACCGTGGCGAACAACCTGAATCAGAAACATAATTTGAGCTGAAGTTGTAAGATTTCATCTTTTCATGCTTTTTCAACTAGGTTTCGTTAAAATCGATATCTCATTTATAAAGGTACGCCATGAAAGACTGGATAGATAGTATGGTTGGCGGACTCATATTATACGAGTCATATATATCCTTACGAACCCATAATGAAGTGTATCCAACCATGAAAAAATTTGGGAACGGGCCGGCCCGAAAATGTGTTTATCGATATTTGTGATTGTTACATTTAAATTGAGCAGCAATATCAATATCAATATCAATATCAATATTCATTCCCGAATCACGGCTGGATCATAGGGGTAGATCTGGAGCTGGTGTTTTTGCTCTGCCGGCGGATCCCAGTGCTTCTTGTGTAGGTAGACGTTGAGCAGGAGCTCCTGTAGTCGATCCCTCACAGCAAATGAGAGTATTGTCGATGACGGCCCCTCCTTGACGAGGTTCTGGGGCCGGATTCAGCTAAACGACGGAGCGAAGGTAGAACCGACAGCTCGGTGGTGAAGATTTAGCGTGAATGAAGATTTAGCGTGAATGAAGATTTAGCGTGAATGAAGATTTAGCGTGAATTGAGCAGCAGGCTTGAAAAACTTGGGAGCGGGCCAGCCCGGATCGGCCATTGCCATGATTTTGTGTGTATATTGGTCGCATAGCTGAAATCAGGAGTGGACGGCCCCGGCCCTACGGGGCCGCCCTGCGGGGCCGGAGCGAGGGTCGGCCCGCCCTCTGAAAGCCATGCAGGGCCGACTCTCCTCCACCCCTGGCTGGAGTGAGGTGCTTGCGCTACCTAGGTAAATCGGTGTTTGGTTTAGTAAGTGAACAAAAAATTAAAGAGGGTCGTACGTTGCCTGCGAGGTATCATTTGGGGGCTAATGCATCGAGCCCCTCCCCTCCCACAACCGCTTGTTCCCTTTCAAGCCATGAATGGTTGTGCTAGTCTTTTTGTATCTATAAGTGTCATGTTTTCTATCTGTGTTTGTACCAAAAGTGGCCTACAAACAGCATTTGTATCAAGTTGACAGCCACTGCTAATCGAGTTGTAGCTTCGTAACAGACGGAAAACAAGGATATGTACGAATAGCCCTAGGCTGTCATACTATATGTAATCCGTAGGGCAATGGGGTTATTTCAACTTTTCCCATGTTCGCCTAAGAACGGAACGGGTGTGATCTGTTATCACAAGAGGTGGCCAGTCACATATTTTTATTGCCCTAACCGGATCCGCAAACTACGAATGTTCAAAATTCCGGGCACAAGGAACAGTTACTGCTTAACTCCCTTGATGGTCCCTTAAGGCGCTTCATTTTGCACCCCGTTCTGAAGTGTTCTCGGCTTAAGCCTGGTATAAACACGCGGAGAATCTAGACAATTAGCTATATTCTCCCTCCGCTTGATGGAGAAGGCTGTGATTGAGAAGACGAATGTGACATCTGCCAGAGACCACGGTAGACTTGCCGACCAAACCCAGACCAAGTCAATAGTTGAAGCGATAGTCACAAAGAAGGATTAGCCTAGTTTATGAGAACATTCCGAATCCCTCTCTTATAAATGTTTGCAGCAATGTCCCAGTCTTTCTCTGTGTTGATAGAGAATAGACGTAGTCAACCAGAATTCGACACACCATGCTTTGCATGTTGCTCCGTCTGCATATGACTTCTCTTTAGTGACAGCTATATCTGCCCATTCTTCCCACTCTTCTCAGCTTCTTCTGCCCAAGCCCAGTTCCCTGCGCACCCTCGCCATCAAGGTTCGAGGTGTCGGTGTGTTCGACCACTCTATCCGTTGCGCCAAAATCGAAAACAACGCCGCCGGGACCCGTGGGATGTTGTGAGTCAGGCGAGAGCGGCCGTCGTGTTTTCGAATTCGCCCCAGTGACGGCTGCGGCGGCCACACATAAATACAAGGTCCGTGCTTTATCGAGACCTCTCGATTTGACACGGCGCATCCGTGGGCCGGAAATAAATCCGCCCCCGGGGAATTCGGCTGGAATCCACGTGAAAGAGGGAGCAATTGGATGTGTTTCTCCTCCGCTGAGAGACTGATAGAACCCATTTGTTGCGGCAGAAACAGGTTCTGGTCGAACAGAGGCCAGCCTCCTGTAAAAGAGGACGAAAATAGACGGAAACGTGTGTTTCACTATAAATATATCACGGTGTTGCGTCCTATTATTGGGAAACACGAGTTTTGAGAGCAAATCTGACAGGGCAGGGTAGAATCACTTCAGCGGGACCAAATGGCGCATTGCTGTCGCGGGTCGGTCATACTGGGGAATTTTAACCGGTTACCATCATCATATCCTAAATGGAACCCCTAGTTACTTTCACGAGGGATTCAGTTAAGCCCCACACAATTCAATTCCCCCGCCTAATCTAGTAAATCCCTCATTGAACCTTTGGATATAGAAGCAAAGCCCGTATCATTTAGCATTTTGAACGACTAAGAAGTTCCGGTTAAACCAGGAAAGCGCCCCCCCCCCCTACGTTTGCAAGGAGGGGCTAACTTCCGATTCAAAGCACACTGTTTGATCAAGCCCCCCCAAACTTCGACGATGAAAATCATACGTAGCGGGGACCTAACCGAGTATGGGGGATGTATAGGTGCTTGACGCGTAAGTCCCCCAAATGGTGGCTAGGAGGCAACGTAAGCTCCCATATGTATTTTGTTACCATTTTCAACCAAACGCTGAATTACGTAGGTACCGCACGTACCTCACGTGAACACGGAGCGTTTGGGGGGCTCGATACATAAGCCCCCAACTAGTGTCTCGACGACAACGAAATCCCCCGTATATGTGCGGATTTGACCGCAATGTTGAACAAATTAAAAAGGAAATTACACAATCTTGAATCTCATCCCGGGCATGATTCAAAAACCCTGGAAGTAACTCTTCCGCTAGCATTTCCCTCACAATTTCGTCTCATTTCCTCGATTCTTCGGATCTCCGAGTGCACTCCGTGACGAATTTCCTGTCTTGCAGTGCTTCTTTCGAGAATCCGGAATCCTCTCTTCCCCATTATTCATAAGCATTTCCGCTGGAGATTTCGGTGATGTTTGGCCATGCGGATCAGGCCCACATTAAAGGGCGGAAATAAGCGATATTTCTAATTATGAACAGCTCCCTGGGGGCTTCTCAGATGATGTATCGATTTTTCCATTGCACTTTTCAGCAGAATCAATTATCCCTGCGAGGATTCCCGGGATGCACACTTATGTGACCGGATTATCCGGGAATTTGCAGTTATTCACTAGTCTTTATTCGAAGAGCAGGGGGACTTTCAAAAACACACTGGGGATATTGCATTAATAGAAATTATGGTACCATCATGACCAGCTGAATAGCCCTATTTTGAATAGCACATATGCAGACACATTTTAAGTAAATACAGTGTAAAAATCAGTGCGGGAAAATAGTTTTTGTTGGTTGGAGCGATGTTCGAAAAGATTGTTTTTAATTGGAAAATTTTAACTTATTTACAATCAGAAAAGCCCCCGTGTTTAATTGGCGCATTTAAGGTCCCAAGATATTTTTTACCCTACTGTAATAAACCTATATGTAAAAAAAAACATGCCAAAGACGTGATTTTTCACAATAAAAATTAGAAAAATCGATAAACCGTACCTTAGTGAGGCGACAGTGCTCTGGCAGAATGCGTTCGTCGACGGCTATGTCCATTTTGCTGTGGTTGAAGCGAAATCCATCGAGCGCTGACGCTAGCCTATAAACGGGGGACAACACCGAATCTCATGGAATATATTATGCCGCGTATTGACGCCTAAAACACAACGCCGCGGGGCGCATTAGGGCGAATTTTAACGACGAAAACGGCGGGAAACGACTTTTTCTTGACCGAATGGGGACCAAGGAATCCTTTAAAGAAGGGCATATCGAAAATAAACGTTTCTCATTAATAAACATAGTAAAATTAAGCAAATCGGACGGAATTTTGCAACAAAAAAGAGCTGATTAAACCACACAGCTGGCACTCATTTCGGCCCCAAATTGAAATTAAACAAGGTAATTCCGACTTATTTTGCTAAATGTTGTTCTTGTGAATGACCAAAAGTATAGGATGTGTGCGTGTTATGAGACCTGCAATATTCGGGAGGCCCGAAAACCCCGCCCCTCCATAACTCGACTTTCCTTTGGGAATTGGCCCTCCTGGCTGGAAAATAGATCCGCGCAACAATACAAACGCCGGCAATCAGCCCCACTCAGCTATTTTGCCAAATCGGCGCCTTTTTGGAAAAACAGGTAAACAACTTACTTTTTCTTGGCCTTGTCCATGGTCATAAGTGGAAGTGGAGGTTGTGCTCGAGCCGATGTCACGTCGGTTCGCACATTCCTCGGTTGTCTGAAGGATTGAAAGTTGGAGAGAGCGAGAGAGAGAGAGAGAGAGAGAGAGAGAGAGAGAGAGAGAGAGAGAGAGAAGGCGAGGTATGGCGTTTGGGGAATAATTGCAATAATCGCGACTGAGGAGATTAGGGCTGTGCGCCAGATCCATGGCCACAAAAACAACTCATAAATGCGTGACCATTTCCGCTGATTTTTCCTCGTCGTTATGCCGCCAGATTGATTAGAAAAGGCATCACGTGCTATTCCGGGATTAGGCAGGAAGGGAAACACTGCCGATGTGTTGCATAATGAGCACAAATACGGAAATCAATGTTTCAAAATACATTTACAACCAGAAAACAGAGAAAATATAGCATAAATGGGTATAAATGAGCCAAGATAAGAAAATGGAGATTTTCGCCGTGACCATTTTCGATTACTGTAGATAGCAGTGCGTACAGATGAGATGAGCACTTTTAAAGGACCGAAAAAAAAACCAAATTTTTTTTATTAGTACAACAAAACAAACATTTACACCTCTAAAAAAATAAACAAAAATAAGCCCCTTTTCGAAGGCCCTTGTTGATACACGTGCTCCATTGTTACAGTACTCTTGAGCCTCGTTTAGAAATTATCGTATACGTATAATTATAATTATAACAATTTGTACATTGTTATGTTGTTTATTATTTTAGTCAAAATGTGTCTCGAATCATCTTGTAAATAACGAAACATTCTAGATTCTAAGCGTTGATTGGCTTATCTCTCGTGAGAGTGGTTTTCTTGGAAAGGGAGTGGTGTGTTGCAATAAAAGGAAAACTTTGTTCAGACATTGTTGCGGGTGTGGGAAAGGGGAGATAACACGGCAGAGAGGAGAGCTGCGCCTACTCTGTCGCACGTCAGCCTTAATCAATCATTCAACATCGTGTTTTCGAGTGGAAAATTCGACTACTTTTTGAAATTGACGCCGGAAACGGATGAAGAGAGAGGAAATGTTGGAGAGGCTCGGCGATCGACGAGCTGTTGGTTGAGGCCGTCCATTAGGTTCAATAGAGCTCATTATAAATGGAATCAATATTCTGAAGCAGGCGACGGAAGTGAAATTTGAAAAGAATACTTGTACGCGAGAGGCCGAAACCAAGGAGGAGCTGTTTTTCATTGCCACCAGGCAGTGCATGGAGGCGGGATTAGATAAGGGAGAGGCACGACACGGCAAAAACGAGAGACGGTCGCATTCTCTCCTGTTTAAAAGAGAGAGGGAGTGAGAGACAGAGAGAGAAATAGAGAGCGAGAGAAAGATAGAAAGAGAGAGAGAGAAAGGGAGAGACTGAGAGAAATAGAGAGAGAAAGATAGAAAGTGACAGAAAGACAGACACAGACTGAAAGAGACAGAAAGAGACAAAGAGGGAGAGATAGAGGAAGGGAAGAAGGGAGGCGGATACAGAGACACACAGACACACAGACAGAGAGGGAGAGACAGAGAGACAAAGAAACAGAAACATAGAGACAGAGAGGGAGAGACAGAGAGACAGAGAAACAAAAACAGAGAGACAGCGACACAGAGAGCCAAAGATACAGAGAGACAAAGAGACAGAGAAACGGAGAGAAGAAGAGGCTGAGTAACGATGAGACAAAGAGACAGAGAGACAGATACTGAGAGAGTCAGAGAGAGAGAGAGAGAGAGAGAGAGAGAGAGAGAGAGTACAATAAAAAGAGATAAACAGAACAAAAAAGAGAAAAACGGTTTTTCGCGTCAAAAAGTGTTGAATTGTGTTTCTTTCGACACGATTTCCTGGGAAAACAGCAGTCCGACCATCGATTGCCAAAAAGTTTCCATTCATAGCTTCAGAATTCGCGTCGAACGATCTCCTCAGCCCAAGTGGACACTTATTTTCAAATGCATGTTGCTTTGTGTGACGGGCGATCGAAGGCACACCGGGCCCCGAGTGTTGGAGGGCAGAAACTCGTGAATCGGGAGGATAGAGAGGGGAGATATGGGCTGAATGAGGCCTTTGTGCACCCGAAAGCGACTGGCGGCGTCTGTTGCTGTCGTCAAATGACAGCCGCCGTGGAATTGAAGGAGAAGGACAATTTCGGAAGAACGAAAAGAGGAAGACGACTGACGCCGACGACATTAGAAGGAATGGGGTTTTGGAGGGCGAATAGAGCCTTCCATTATGTCTATACGCCGTTGCAAACGGCACAAGATATCTTCTGGAGACATAGATTCAAAGAAGGCGGTAAGGCTGCTTCGGTACAGGCATTCTGGAGACATAAAAGAAAGAAAGCACGTTCTGGGGATCTTCGTTCCTGATAAACACATTCATTTTTCGTTGGCCTCTGCCTTTAAGTAGCGGCCACTCTGGCGTCTCTCAATTTTGAATGATCTCTTCGTGTTAGGAGGATAACGTACTTTTCTGATTGGAAAAATGGAAATACATTGATTGGACTCTCTGAAATTACGTGACGTCAGCTTCTGAAATCACAGATTTGTGTTAAAAAACGACTTTTTCAAGAAAAAAAAAATTTACTTCGCAATATATTTTTTTAAATCTGGTCGTATCTTTTCTGCTCACCAAATTTTCACATTTTCTGCCTAAATTTAGAATATGAAAATATAAATTTCTGTCCTCGGATGCCTAACGGTAATTTTGTACGAGCTTTCGATAGACCCTATTCAAAATTTCCCATATCCACCCATTTTCGAGTACTTTTGAAAATATGGGTCGCCGTAGAATTATTGCACGCACTCAATGTTAGTCGCGGAGAAATACATTGATCAAAAACTGTCCGTTGTTTAGCAGGATCTGTGCGCACTCTTCAGCCACGCCCCACCCAACCACTACGACAGCCAGGTTCAATTTCGGACATTCAAAACGGAATATCTCGCGTAATTGTGGATGAAATTTCAAAAAGTAAAAATTAAAAGTTTAAGTAAAAGTATTATCTAACAGACTATCAACATTGAAATACCAACATTAATTTATAAATTTTGGTCTGCGATCCCTAAGTACTCATTATCATGCAAAAGACGGAAGGCTATGAGTTGAAATTATACGGCTCGCTTGCAACGTTTCAAATATCTACACTTTTATTTTTGTAAGTTGGTCTGGCCGTGATGGCCCGTGACCTACTTGGGCACGCAAGAGAGATCACGCAGAATTATGAGACCCGGAGACAAAAGGAGAAATTATTGTCTCAAGAAAAGATGTTTATAAAAACACACAATGAAAGTGATGCCATGATTGTTTTGCTACGCCTTACTCACCAAAATACCACTGTTTAGCTGTCAATCATCCTAATAGCTATTTTCAAAGATTCCCAAACAAAAAAAACAATTGCTCAGATTCGCGGAAACCCTTAGAGAATGGTAACAATGCGTTGCGGGCCCTTTGAAGGAGTGAAAGTAAACAGCCGTCATGTATATATGGCTGGCTTAGCAAGGGTTTTCGGAGGGAAAGGTCGGGTCTCGAAGGGAAAGGGGGCCAGCGATCGACCTGTGCCCGGTCCGCCTCCCAATTATGGCTCAGTTGGCCGCCAAATTGGCCCCGTGCTAATCTCTTTTTGTCTGCGCTCCGTTTTTGCGCATGAGAAGCCGTGGGAACCAAAGACAACCACGAGCTAAACGGAAATTCGAAGAGAAGTGCCTCGGATTCCCATCTAGGATTTTCCTCAAAATACAAATGCGTCATTTCCATTAGAGGAGGCTTGTTTAGATGCGCATATTGTTGAGGGAGAAGCATTAGGGATCTTCCTATTTACATGTAAATGACATGCTAAGGGGATTTCCACCACGTTGCAAAAAGTGATGGCGAGTCGTCTGAGAACGCAAAATGAGCAGAAAACCAAACATAATCTTGAACGCAAACGGTCCATTTATTCAAAACGTTAGTGAACGGAAATCAAAATTTAAACTTGAGTTTTAACTTTTGAAGTTAAAATGTTTGTAGAAAATAATCTTATTTAAACTTATACATTTAACACTTTCAAATTTCATCCAGAACGAAGCGAGATATTCCGTTTTTAAAGCAAATTCCTATCCCCATTTTCTAATTTTACCGATGCCACCCCGCTAACAAACGGACAAAATGATGCCTAAATACAAAGTTTTCAAGTTTGACGTTTACATTTTTATAGAAAATAAAACTTAAACTTTTACTTTTAAAACTTTGAAATTTCATCCAAAACGACGATATTTCTTTTTGAAAAACAAATTTCCAACCCTTATTTTACAATTTCACCCGTGCCACAGGCGCCGCTAAACAACGGACAGAATTATGCCTGAATACAAAATTTCCCCATTCAAAGTATAGATATCTTTATGTAACGCAAAGCCTTTTTAAAATTTAAACAAATTCAACAAAAAAATCTTTAATGACTTTTCTTGAATAAAATTACCATCAGTAGAATTTGGCACATGCGTTTACCACGATGAGGATATTGACAAGCGGAAATTGTTGTGCTGGCGGAATTTCATATTGTAAATTTCATTTTCGTTGTTTAGAACATTTTTCCGCTTTATAGATTACAAATCGCGGAATGTTCATTTGAAACGAAATGTATGGAATGTTGAATTGCCTTAATAGAGAAAAACAGAGAAAGAGAGAGAGAGAGAGAGAGAGAGAGAGAGAAAGAGGGAGAGAGAGATGGAAAGAGACAGAGAAATATAGCGATACGAAGAGAATAAATGAAAGGAATAGTGACATCCAGAGCCAAATTCGATCTGTCGTGAATGTTTCTTCCTTCAAAAAAGTTTTCCTCGTTTTTGCTTTAGCTTGAACATGTTTGAGGAAACGAATCTGATCGACGAATGGAAATTCCGACGGAAACTGGATTAACTGCGGCACGAGGACAGTGGAAATGTGTGTTGACATGTTGTCGGACTAGCTCGAATTCGAGACGGCAACGAAATCCGCCGGAAACTACACGGGAACACAGCTTCTGGCCCGAAAACTCGAAAGGACACCCTTTTGTTTGAGGGGACACAATGGAGGCGCGAAGGAGTAACGCCTCAAATGGGAAGAAAAGAGGAATTGATTGGAAAAGTACGCGGAAGAAGATGGTGATTCGGAAGGTTTTAGAAAGGACACTTTCTTTGTATCACACACAGAGCGACTAGAAATCTAGAGAGGCTTTGGGCATGGAATTTCTGTTCGCGCGCACACACACACACACACACACACACACACACACACACACACACACACACACACACACACACACACACACACACACACAACACGCAAAGGGTCAATTCGTGAAGCAATGATACAGGTGCTTGATACATGTCCGTAACAGCGAAAAAGGGCGGCGGCCGACGGAAACGGGTCCTTTTTGCACTAATAATTTCCGCACCAATCGCCGCTCTACTCCGAGGGTTCCAGTGGCGGTGATTGTAGGGAAAATGGAATGCGAGGTGGCCGAAATGCGATCTCTCGCTAATGGACCGACGAGAAGTTCGAAACGAGAATCGGCTCTCAGAAGCAACGGTTTCAGAAAAAGAAACAGGGTAGGAAATAGGGTAGATTAAAAACCATAGAGCAGTGTTAATGTTTTTGCAAAAACATCGGTCTCCTAAATTCATTCTTTCATCTTTCTCTGTCCATCTTGTTTTTGTTTCTCTCAATTTTGGTATCTCTGTGTACGTAAAACATTGTCTCTATTTATCTGTTGCTCATTCTTTCTCACTGTCTTTGAGTCTCTCTCTCTCTCTCTCTCTCTCTCTCTCTCTCTCTCTCTCTCTCTCTCTGCCCCCCCCCCGTAGTTGTCTTTCATCGCCACTCCCTCTCTCTTGTGTTCTCTGATCTGGATCTTTGTCTTTTTCTCTTTTACTGTCTTTGGGTGTCTATACTCCTCGCCCAGCGAGCATTCCGAAGCGGCTGACAATTTTTCTCTGCGTTTTTCAATTACGTGACCTATTTCGCTAATTAGATGCGCAGGTTGTTCAAAAATGACCCTTTTTGTAGCCATGCTCGATGGGCAGCGACTATATATCTCTCCGTCTCTCTTTTTCTCTCGCTCTCGCTCTCGCTCTCTCTCTCTCGCTCTCTCTCTCTCCTCTCTATATTCTTTTTGTATCTCTCTTCCTCGCTTTTCCCGTTTTTCCTTCTGTTTCTCGGAAAGGACTTCCTGTCTTTTTGTGTCTAGGCCACTCTCGGTCTCTCGGATTCTCTCTCATCCCATCTCTCTCTCTATCTCTCTATCTTGAATCTCTATATTTCTTTATCTCAACTTGATGAAAAAGGAGAAAATTTTGCAATGACTCAGATTCAGAAAATACTGACTCAGCTGACTCATATTCAGAGAAAACGCTTTTTACAAAAGTTGATAGAAAGAATAATAAAGAGAAATCTGAGACTCTGATTTTTTTTCAAAGAAGTCATGGATAAAAAAGTAGCTTAAGCCATGATTGATTGACACCAAAATGACACAGCTGGTAAAAAATGTTATTTTGAAAGTGAAGTTGGAATTATTCGGAACGTTAAAGGCAAAAAAGAAAATTAAAATTAAAAAAAAAGAAAAGAAAAAGAAAATGGACCTGTTCATACCGTAAAGAAGGCAAGAGGGTTTCATTTTCAATGGTCGAGTGTCTTATGATAAACATGGACAGGTCCCCCTCTTCTTTTTACGGGGGCCTCTGCCTTTAAGCTCTCGCTTCGTTAATTGTGAGCTTGAAGCCTCTATATTTTTTCTATGTTGTAAATTTAAAAAAAAGACTGAAATGTTTAGTGAACCGGGAATAGAAGGAAAGGCGAATGCGTTGTAGTCATGATCGGCTAATAGACACGAAGGATTGCGGTCTGAGCAAATACGACGGAAACGGCGAGTGCGGGGAGTTGAGTTGGGCTCAATCGGACGGAAAGTGGTATTTGAATTTTAAAATACACCAGCGTGAACGATTAATCATTGGGTGGTCTCTTCATCCACTTGGACTCCCGAAAAGGCGATGAAATTCCGTGCCAAAGTCGTTTTTCATATTTGGAGGCAGGCGGCTGTCGCTTATTACTTGCCAGCTGTCACATAAATCTCCGACTCTCGCAGGGCGGGCGATTTATCGTCCCCGGTGGTCCGATTAGCCCTCGATCATAATCCTCTCGCCTAATTGAAGGTTTTTTCGCAGCACGCGGGGGAATTCCGGCCTAATTAGGAATGAGAAACCCCAAGTTTGCCGAAGAGACTCGATCCGAGGAAAGGGGAAGGACGCCTGAGGACCGGGGAAATGACCAACTCTTGTTGTTTTCTTTATGGCTACTCTATGTATATGTTAGTGCGTGGTAAGCATTTCCACGAGACGGAGCACACAGCGTATCGATCGCTTCGGCTGGCCAGCAGCACGTCAGGATGGCAACATCAACACCCTCGAGTGCGCGAGTGTCCTTTGGCCACAGATCGCCTTAGGCACTCGCACGGAATAACACACAAGCACACGAACACACGACCTGGCCTTACGCATTTGACTTCTGAAGCGAAAAGAACTATTCTACAATCAATAGAAGACTTTGATGTTACAAATGTGCTTGAAAAAACTGAAAACTCCATTCTTTGACGGCTCGAAGGCTGTATGATTTCTCAAAATAAAACTCTTCAATGTCTGGGATATTTCCCAAACAATTCTGGGTTTTCTGTGTCAATGTACAAACCAAGACCGTGGAAGAGCCCTACTTATATAAGAACAGAAAACTTGAGAAAGATTAGAATCTCCAGGTGTCATGAAACTTGTTGAACTGTAAGAAGGTCACATCTAGATAGGAAATTGACAAAACATCGCGAGGAACACAATTGGATTTCTGTGGAGACATTCAGGATATCAAAGAAAACCCCTTTACATTGGCAATAAGGGATGTGTGTATGTGTGTGTGCGTGTATGTGTGTGTGTGTGTGATTTGGCTGCGTACACGGTCTGAGTATCCTATATTGCATTCTTTGCTCTAGGTTCTCTTCTCTTAAAACCTTGGCTCGTTGTTACGAAGTAGTTTTGGAACGAACTATATGTTTCTCAATAATAGAAACCGTTGTCTTCATAACTATGATTAAAGCATTATTTCCACAGTAACTTCGAAAATAAAATATTTGCCTGATAAGACAAAATAAAGAAAATTGCCGCCGCTTCTGCTTTCTTTGGGTGGTCGGCGCGCGCAGGGAGGTCTTTTAACGCGCCGCCCGCCGCCAGGGGCAGGCGCTTTTAAAAGCAAATTCACACGAGTGAGGGGCATAAATACACAAAATCAACGAAAATATATCATTCCACACAATGTCGTGTGAAATGTCTTTCTCCGTCGACAGCTCTCCTTCCTCTTCATTCGAACTGGAAAAGGTATTAATTCTTTCTGTGTTGGTCAATTTGAGTTGTCTTTTAGTCGCTTTCTCCTTCCTCTATCGGAACGTCTGAGATTTCTTCTCCTCCCTCTTTCGGCCCGATCCGTCTCCGAAAGAATCGCAAGAACGCAAGGAAGACCTTCTGCTTCGTTTGCGAGAAAAACCTCATTGGATCGAAAGGACGAACTCAAGGTATGCTTTCCTGAAAACTTTTTTATAACATGGAAATACTGGGATACAGTAATCTGAAAGTTGAACCAATTTAGAACCAAATCAATTCTTAACATAGATAACACTTTTCTGTTTGAGACTAGTCATATAGAACGAGTTTTCCGTTATTTGGGGTGACAATTGGACAGTCGAATGTAAAGAAAGCGGGACTTGTAATAGTACATAGTAACTTTGAACTTTATATTTGTTGTGTCCGGAGGTAGGGAAGACGCGAGGTTCGAATAAGAGATTTATTCGAGGAACGAAGCTCAGATAAGCTGAGAGCAAAGCCAAGAGAAAGCTGCTAAATGAGGGAAACTCTGGCCTTATATAGGACCAGAGAAGGTTCTGGAAGAATCTAGAACCGGGGCGAAATATCTAGTACCGTGAAAGGGGCGGGGCCTAGAAGGTACAAGAACGAATAGAACATAATGGAACATTCCAGAACAATATGGAACATTCTAGAATACGAGTGGGCGTAGCCCCAACACCTCCCCCCTAAGATTGATGGTCACGGTAGAAAACGCGGTGAGGGTCAATCTGAAGGTGAACAGGCGGGTGACGTTGACGCTTCGGGCGCTGAGGAACATCGGGAGTCGTGGAACCTGCAGGCGTCGTCAGAACGGCACTGTTGGGAGCATCGGCTTCGGCGTCGCTGGCATCGATGGGCGTGGCGTAACCGGACGAAGACGGACTTCGGGGAAGTTTCTTCTTGTGGAACGGCACGTCGAACGCGGTCATCATGTCGAAGTTGCGGCGTCGGGTCGTGGAAAGCGAGTGAACTGCGAGGGAGTTGACGGCTTTCGGAGTCTTGGAGACGGAGATCTTCTTGAACAGGTTGCTGAATCCGGGCATCTGCTTGATCCAGGGCAATCCGAGAAGATCGGAGTGGTCACTGACGTAGCACCAGCCATATCCTCGATTGGAGTGACCGTCGTTGTTCTGGATGACGAAGTCGGTCATAAAGCGTCCATGGTTGGCAAGAGGAGATCCGTCGACAGTGTGCAGAGAGTGCGGGCACGGTTCGAGCGGTGGTCGTCCGATCTTGTTCCATGTGTCGAGCGAGATGAGGGTGACGGATGCGCCAGTGTCGAGTTGAAGTTCGGTAGGAGTGCCGCTGATGCTGACTTGGACGTTGATGCTGCGAACGTCACTGGTGTGAGAGACGTTGTTGAGCTTCTTCTGGGAGCGGGACAGCTTCGGGCACTGTCTTTTCCAGTGGTCTCCAGAGCAGATCGGGCACGGCGACGGAGGGCACGAAGAATCGGTTTTCTTCTGCGAACGGTGATGAACAGCCTGGATTCCGAAGGGTCGGTGGTTCGAAGCGGCTTCCACAGCTTGCGAGTCGTCCTTGGCGGATTTCCAGATGTAGTACTCCTTGGCAAGATCGTCGATGGTGGTAGTGTCGTCTTCTTCGAGCTTGCGGAGGAAGCGAACACGGTACTCAGCCAGTTCAGGAGCTTGGAAGGCGAACACCAGAGCGAGGCACTCGAGGGTATCCTGCTTGATGTCCTTCAGCTGGGCGTCCTGAGATCGAGCCTTGAGACGGTTGATGAAGTTGGTGAGGTCGTCGTTCGGCGAGAATGTCATCTTGAGGCATTCGAAACGGCGACGAAAGAGACTCTTCTTGTTGCCGAAGAGCGAAGAAAGCGTCTCGAGTGTGGTGTCCCAGCCAAGGTCCGACGGTTTCTTCGGCAGGATGTGACGAGAGAACCGGGCGTGGCTAGGTCCATCGAGAGCGGAGACGAGGAGACGAGTCTTGGTGGGCTCGTCGAGCGAAGCGCAGTCATGCGTGAAGACGTAGTCGTAGCGACGGTACCAAAGGTCGAAGCAGTCGTCTTGGTCCGGGTCGTAAGCGAACTTGTCGATGCGCTTGAGAAGGCGGTCGAACAGCGATTCGGAAGAAGTGCCAGCGGCGGTGGAGGCGACTTGCTTCAGAAGCTGTGACATCATGGCTTGTTGTTCAGTCATCTTCTGGAGGAGCTCGTTGATGAGGGCGGCTTGGTCCATTCCGGCTGAGAGTTCTTGTAGTCGTTGATCCTGATCGCCAGTTGTTGTGTCCGGAGGTAGGGAAGACGCGAGGTTCGAATAAGAGATTTATTCGAGGAACGAAGCTCAGATAAGCTGAGAGCAAAGCCAAGAGAAAGCTGCTAAATGAGGGAAACTCTGGCCTTATATAGGACCAGAGAAGGTTCTGGAAGAATCTAGAACCGGGGCGAAATATCTAGTACCGTGAAAGGGGCGGGGCCTAGAAGGTACTAGAACGAATAGAACATAATGGAACATTCTAGAACAATATGGAACATTCTAGAATACGAGTGGGCGTAGCCCCAACAATATTCTTTTTTTGTGATTGGCTATCCGCGCAGAAAAATGTCTGGGGGTCAAAACTGTTCTCTTCTACCGATGCCATCCGTAGTGAACATAAGATGCATCGTAAGATTTCTCAATTAAAATACGTGACCAATGGCTGTTGTTGTTAGAAATATGTCTCCCATTCCACATGCTTTCTCTTACGATAATATAATCAAAAGATGCAACAAAATATCTAATTCTTCAATTAAAAAATTCAAACTCTTAATTTTTTTAGGTCGCACTCGTCACATCCAGCAGAGTCATCTGAAATGCCCCATGTTCTTCTGTCCCCACTGCGAATTCACCAGCAATTATGACAAGGCCCAGGTCAGAACTCACATGGGGATGAAACATAAGGTTCGTAATTTTTTCTAATTTTTCTTTGAAATCTATTGTTAATTCGCCTATATTCAATTTTTTCAGGACATGGGCGGAATCATCAGAGAAGAAAAACAGGAGGTTTACAAGATGGAGATGGCACAGTGGTTCAAGGTTTGTTTCTAAGTTCCAAATTTTGAAAGAAAGTTTTCATTTCAGCGTTGCTTCGGAGTTTCAAACGACGGAACCACGACTTCTGAAACGGCACCAAAGGCGTCTCCCTCTCCCGTTCTCTCCGCTGCGAGGTAAATTATCCTTTTGTGGAATCATATTTCTTAAATAAGTTTTAAATGAAATCTCAAAGATTCCTCATTTCAGTGATCGTCCCATTGCTCCTCTGACTCACTCGATCGATCGAATCCTGGCTCCTGAGAACACTGTAGCTACCGTAACCCAAAACAAGACAGAACACTTTTCTGAAAACATCGCTGCCGTAACCCCTCCTTTGTCTCCTCTCCCGATGGACTTTGGTTTCTTTTACCCTCAGTTCAATTTCCCTTTATATTCCCCTTTCCCCCTGTTTCCGTACTTCTAAAAATCTCTTCTCTGCCTAAAATTTCTCTAAATAGATTTACTAAATAGTTCCATTCGATCTCTCTCTGTTATATATTGTTCTTTCAGTTTGTCAATAAAATCTTGTTAAAGAAACCACGTTTTTATATTTGAGGGGAAATCGGAAAGAATACAAAAAGATTTCTCAACTTCCCTTGCTGTATCACAGGAATCCTCACCGTTTCTCGGTATCATGCATGGGTGTCAGCCTGACTAAGATGTCACGGGGGCCTCGCTGACTATGAAAAGGCTTTATATAAGTTAGGGGGGGGGGGGTAGTATCGCAAGGTACCACCATAGCCTATGGTCCATAGGCCATTTATCAAATAAAGGGGTAGTTGCAGATTCCCCGTATGTGAAGCCGCAGAGTCTCGCCCATGTATGCATGGTCAAGGGAATGGTCAAAGTTTTCCTCTTTAAAGCCAGTTATACTCAACTTGCCCCTAGTAACTCCACGAAAGTTGTACATAGTTTATTAATACAAATATGTATACAATTTTCATGATATGATATAAATTTAAGCATAATTTACAGACTTTAGAAGTTTCTTAGATTTTCCTTGCTTTCGAGTGAGGCGGAATGGCGGAAGCCTGCGTGGCCACTTTGTCGTAGATTGTCCCAGTCGGCAACTGGGTCGTAGATGGTGCCGTCCATCTGCATACTGAAAATGATTTATTGTAAGTAAAAATTTATAAAATAGGCATTACCTGGTCATAAACGGGAAATTGTAGAAGGGATGGGGTGGAGGCATAAAGTTCGACGGGAAAGGCACTCCGAGCGGTGGCTGAGGCTGAATGCGATGGCGGGGAACGGGCGGCGGCTGGACAGAACGAGGGACAGCCGGCTGGATGGAAGAAAACGGGGGACGGGGGCTGAAAAGAGCAATTAAACCCAGGAAATTGACAGCAGTGGTTATTTTTTGGTAAAATTCGTAACTCAGCTTGTAAAACAGAAGTAAGCTAAATACTTACATAGTCTCCTCTGCAACTGGGTCGTACTGCGAGGCTGCCCCCAGACTTCCATCAGCGATCTGCGTGAAATTGGAAAAGTCGCGAACGATCGTCGCAGTTCTACTCCACTAAAATACTTAATTCAGTACAATTCCAGCCCAAATCCAACCTGTCCAGCCGACTTGGGACAGAATGTAATGTGTAGTTCCTTCAGTTGGGCGTTCGTAGGAGAAATACGACTGGGCGCAGGAGCAGGGACAGCCTCCGTCTGAACTTCTACCGAAGATTTCTTCGCTATAGGTACCTTAATTATACGTTATTAAGGCCTTAAATGGTAAATTACATCACTGGCGTCCTCCAAATTCCCATCCGATTTCCGTTTTCTCTGGCGAACAAACTCGGGCAACTTGGGAATTGAACGGCTCACGAAATCCCTAACAACGGGAGGAGGGGGGCTTTCACCCATTGGTTCTAAAAATGAATGCATGAAAATAGTTAAATTTGGCATTAACCTGATACTGAAACTCCGGGTTCTGCATATTCTTCCGGGACGACCTCCATTTTGGGTTCCTTAATGAAAGGAACGGCGACTGGTAGGGCGTAGTTCGTGTAGATGGGTGGCGGGAGGTTCTCAGAACGAACTGAAAAATTTAGGCATTATAGGAACAACATAGGAGAATAAGATAATAGGAACAACAAATTCAAGGGAGGCTTACGTGGAATCCGAGGCACCATTTGGGGGGCTTACGCACCGAGCCCCCTTAAACGTTCCCGGTCCAGCCGTGGCTGCCGTCCATGTATGTGTTCAGCTCCGCATTTAACTCTAAATTCTTAGTATTCTCACCTTCAACTGTCGACAAATGAGATCGGTGCATCGGAAGCGGCGGAGGAATCTCCTCTTCTTCCCCCGGAGGACACTCATCAGGAGACACCTCTTCCACTAAAAACGACTGATTTTACAAAATATAAATTACAAAAAAAAACTAGAAATATTTGAATTACAAACTTTTCACACGGCGCTCTGTAGGCCGGCCCATTGTGGGCTCCTTAGAAACAGTGACTGGTGGAGCGTAGTCCGTGTAAATTGGTGGCGGGAGGTTCTCAGGACGAACTGGAAAATTTAGGCGTTGTTGGGAAAAAATGAGTTTGCCAAATTACTTCGAGGGAATTGTATATAGGCTGAGTATCCTATATCATATAGAATAAAACTTGCAGACACTGGAATGCTAGGACAAAGCTTATTTGGTAGCAATTACATATATTTTTATAAACATTACATGGCAGCATAATTGACTACAGGGAACAGCGCCAACACTACGGAAACCGTGGAAGTTTCATCATGTTCTTTTCAACTGCGAATTTCACTGTAATCCTTGGTATTCTCACCCTCAGCTGTCGATAAATGGGAGCGGTGCATCGGAAGCGGTGGAGGAATATCCTCTTCTTCCTCCGGAGGACACACCTCTTCCCCTAAAAACGACTGATTTTACGCCACAAAAATTACAAAAAATAGAAACATTTAAATTACAAACCTTTCACAGGGCGCTCTATAGACCTGACGATACGCGGCTGCTCCTTATAGATAATCTCCGGTTCCGCAACGAAAATTGGCTCGGTTTTTACCACATCGGTAGTGACAACCGGCTGACACGTAGGGGGAATGGTCTGAGCCATCTCTGCGACAGATGAACCGTCGGCTACAGTATCTGCGGGATTTACAGCAGATTCTTCTGTATTTCCAGTCGGCTGACACGACCCCTCAGCCTGAGGACTGTAAAAACAAGACAATTTTAATTACAAAATTTAATCTTACAGTTGCATTCCGGCGATGAACATGCCACCCAGGGCTATCAGCTTCTCGTGGAAGTGTAGTTCGTAGTCGGCCTTGTCGTTTTTCTGCTGGCGATAACTCATGAAATGTAGGAATGGCGTCCGGACATGGATCCACGTTTGGCGAAGGCAATCCACTAAAAATTGGATAAATGTACAAAAATAGAAAAAAACTTACTTTTGATCTTGACGCCGGCTTCGGCAAAAGCCCTGGCTATTGACACCCAGGTCTCATTTCGAAACGGAGCCCGCTTCTGGTATGAACGGAATTCGGGGCTGGACTTGTCCCAGACGGCCGGATGGGATTGGAAAATTTCGATGAACTTCAGACGAGTTGTGACATCCATCCTCCTAGAAAATAGAAAAAAAAGTAATTTAAACAAGAAATGCGAGGAAGTGAAGCAGAATACAGGACATAAATCCCTTATAATAAAACGCTACGGTCTCTGTGTATGTGTCTGAAGTGGATCAGCGGAAGTTCACGCGTTCATTTCCCCAGAGTGAGAGGGTGAGATCGGCCATAGGCAGAGTTCACGCCGCATAGCGGCGTAAACCTACGTAAATTCCTCGGCCGTAGGCTGATCGAGAGTGTCTATGAGGCTGCAGGCCGCGAATGCCAGGAGGGAGAGCGCGTACCCTCCTGGTAATAATAAAAGCGGCGTATGTTGAAACTCAGAAATAAAGCGACAACGGATTTGAACAGACATTAAGACGCTAGCGGAACTACAAGCCATCCTCATTCGTGCCTAGGTCCGCGTTATATATACTTCAGATTGGATTCAAATTGAACTGAACTAATTTAGGGGGTCTAAATTGTGTGCCACTAAGAGCTTTTCGATAAGGTTCAAAGAATTTTTATAAAAATGCCGCCAAAACAGTTGAACAGGCATAACTTTGAAATTCATGCGACTTTGAAAGATGAGGATTCACTGCTAGAGAAGACAGTCTCCGCTATAATCATATTTCGCTTAAAACGAAAAATTGATAGGTTCATATATGCTGTAACACAACAGCATTAAATTAAGCACTTTTAAAATAAAATAAACCCGAACCAAACAAAAAGAAAACCGGTTAACTTCAGAGAATGTTAAACCCAACAACAATTACGCAATTACGTCAGTAAGTAAGTAGTTTAACAGCACAGGGTGTAATTTGCGTACGTTTGGCTAATTTAACGTGGAACTCCTTGAATTGTCAGCATTTCTTCTTCGGCCGCAGGTCCACCCAGTCGTCTCCCGTTCCTCGCCCCTTCGTTCATTTGAAATCTGCTCCTCGAGGAGGCATTTGCTAGGTTAGTTTACATTTATTTTGGAACAATCGATAATGTGTTATTTGCTTTTTTTGTCGCGAAAAATAGTGAGACATGCGCGTGTCGGTCATAACGTCTTCTCTGCAATATGAGAGCGCTAATTATTTGTTAAAAACCATTGTTACCCCAGTTCTCGCTGTGAACGTTAGCTCTTAAAGTATGGTTTGTATCCGTTTTGCGGTAAGAGTAGGACAAAATCACATATATTTAACTGTTTGGCGGTTTTTTTTTTCGAACGAATTAACTATGGAATTTGCGTTTAATGAGCAAGTTAAATTAGCATAGCCTCCCTGTCAGTCTCCTCTCACAATTCCCTCATTCCAGCAGTCTCCTCCACTCCGTCCGGCTGCTCCTCCACCCTTCCCCCGATGCCTTCCTGTTCAATCGCCGGCTGTCTGACGCCACTTCTTGGCCTTCAATGTCTCCGATGCTCGCCTCCTGCGATGTCTTCGCCTCTTCTGATGACGCCTGCTCCGATGTCTCCGCCGACTGGAATGGGTGGCTCCGCCCACAGCTTCTGACCCGCTCTGTTAGAGGCTGCCTTTCGAGGCTATAAACTGTGCCTCTATATTGCGGTGTCAGTAGCTATTTCGCCTCTTAGTAAACGGAAAACGGAGCGAAAGCTCTGCCCGCGAACAGGGTGAAATTTAAAGGGCGGACCCCATGGAGTCATCGCCAAGGATTATTGATGAGGTAATTTCATTCCTTGAAAGATTTCTAAAAACGCGCTCTGAAATGCGGGCACTTTCTGAAACTCCTGGAGCTGACTGGCGGGAGATTAGCTGCAGTTCACATCTGCAGCTGGGGGAAGGCACATGACTCGTAGCCTAGGCTTAGTTGCGTTAATAAGACCGCTAAGGACTTTAACACGTACACCAGTTTAAAAACCTATGGACCACCAGTGTGCTTTGGCCATAGGGGCTGGTTTTAGGATGGTGCTCTTCCCTCGCCCTATTGCATTGCTTTTTATTTAGTTAGTTTAGGCGCGTCTCACGCTACAATAACCATTGGAATTCACTTGGATTTCCCCTAAATCAAAACAATTAAACTTAAATAAAGAAAACTACACTCTTTCTTTTCATCATCGATGTCGTCTACATGGCCGGCCCCTCGCTTCTACGTGGTTCTACGAAGGATGATCGACTTCTTGCGTATTCTGGAGATAGGAGAAAATTGTTCCTGATGGACAAAGTCCAAGGAAGAGGAACCTACTCCCTATGTAGATTTATTGTTTGTGTAGATGGGAATTCGTTTTTTAGACCTTCCTTACCGCCAAAAAAAGTCGGATCCTGCAGCGAACCAACTTTTTTGACTGCTCGTTGCACCATGGCGGCTGCTGCAAGTGCCTCCAGGAACCGCAGCCGTCCCCACCACCACAAGCGACTGCAAATCCTTACCATCTTCACCAGTCGGATTGGGTTAGTGTTTTTATATGGTGTTGGCGAGTCGAAATAAGTTGTCAACATTGCCGTTATCCGTTATTCTCCGCTGTCACCGTGCCGGCCTTCTATTGTATATGGATGTGGTCTCCCAATGACACAGGATGTTGCTTTACGCTGCCGCATATCACTGTGGCCCTCTACTGTCGCTCATCAATGTGGCCTTCGACTGTCACATATCGCGGTGGCTCTCCACTGTCGTACGTGCCAGTGGCCTTTTACTGTCGCATTTAGCTGTGGCTGTCCACTGTCTTATATCGCTGTGGCCTTCCACCGTTGCTTATCGCTGTTTCACTGTCGCATTTAGATATGGCTTTCCATTGTCACATATCGCTCTGGCCTTCCACTGTGGCTCACCACTGTCGGACGTGGGTAGTTTGCACTGTCGCATTTAGCTGTGGCCTTCGACTGTAGCATATCGCTCTGGCTCTCCACTGTCGCATCTCTCTGTCGCCTTCCACTGTCGTACGTGGCTGTTGTTTTCCACTGTCGCATATCGCTGTGATTTTTGACTGTCGCATTTAGCTGTGGCCTTTCACTGTTGTATATCGCTGTGACTCCACTGCTTTTCGTGGTTGTGGCTTTGCACTGTCGCATATCGCTGTGGTCTTCGACTGCCGCATTTAGCTGTGGCCCTCCACTGTCGTTTATCGCTGTGGCTTTTCACTGTCGCAGATCGCTGTGGCTCTCCATTGTCTTACGTGGTTGTGGCTTTGCACTGTCGCATTTAGATGTGGCCTGCCACTGTCGCTCATCGATGTGGCCTTCGTCTGTCACATATCGCTGTGGCTCTCCTCTGTCGTACGTGGCAGTGGCCTGCCACTGTCACTTATCGCTGTAACTTTCCACTGTGGCATATCGCTGTGGCTCTCCACACTCTTACGTGGTTTTGGCCTTCCACTGTCGCTTTTAGCTGCGGCCCTCCACTGTCGTTTATCGCTGGTCTTCCACAGCCGCATATCGCTGTGCTTTCCACTGTCGCTCATCAATGTGGCCTTGGACTGTCACATATCGCTGTGGCTCTCCACTGTCGTACGTGTCAGTAGCATGTCACTGTCGCATATCGCTGTGGCTGTCCACTGTCTTATATCGCTGTGGCCTTTCACTGTATTACGTGGTTGTGGCTTACCTGCACTGTTGTATTTACCTGTAGCCTGCCTCTGTCGCTTCTCACTGTGGCTTTCCACTGTCGCATTTGACTGTGGCCTCCACTGTCGTTTGTCGCTGTGGCTCTCCACTGTCGCATATCGCTGTGGCCTTCCATCGTTGCTTATCGCTGTGGCTTTCCACTGGCGCATATCGCTGTGGCCTTCGACTGTCGCATTTAGCTGTGGCCCTCTACTGTCGTTTATCGCTGCGGCTTTCTACTGTCGCATATCACTGTGGGCTTCCACCGTTGCTTATCGCTGTGGCTTTCCACTCGCATATCGCTGTGGCCTTCAACTGTGGCTCTCCACTGTATTTCGTGCTTGTGGCTTTGCACTGTCGCATTTAGCTGTGGCCTGCCCTTGTCGTACCTGGCTGTGACTTTCCACTGTCTTACATGGTAATGGCTTTCCACTGTCGCATATCGCTGTACTTTCCACTGTCGCTCATCAATGTGGCCTTGGACTGTCACATATCGCTGTGGCTCTCCACTGTCGTACGTGGCAGTGGCATGCCACTGTCGCATATCGCTGTGACCTTCCACCGTTGCTTATCGCTGGTCTTCCACATCCGCTTTTCGCTGTGGCCTTCCACTGTGGCTCTCCACTATTTCGTGGTTGTGGCTTTGCACTGTCGTATTTACCTGTAGCCTGCCTCTGTCGCTTCTCGCTGTGGCTTTCCACTGTCGCCTATCGCTGTGGCCTTCGACTGTCGCATTTAGCTGTGGCCCTCTACTGTCGTTTATCGCTGTGGCTTTCCACTGCCGCATATCGATGCGGGTTTCCACCGTTGCTTATCGCTGTGGCTTTCCACTGTCGCATATCGCTGTGGCCTTTGACTGTCGCATTTAGCTGTGGCCCTCCACCGTCGTTTATCGCTGTGGCTTTCCACTGTCGCATATCGCTGTGGCTTTCCACTGTCGCATATCGCTGTGGCCTTCGACTGTCGCATTTAGCTGTGCGCCTCTACTGTCGTTGATCGCTGTGGCTTTCCACTGTCGCATATCGCTGTGGCCCTCCACCATCGTTTATCGCTGTGGCTTTCCAGTGTCGCATATCGCTGTGGCCTTCTACCGTTGCTTATCGCTGTGGCTTTCCACTGTCGCATATCGCTGTGGCCTTCGACTGTCGCATTTAGCTGTGGCCCTCTACTGTCGTTTATCGCTGGTGCTTTCCACTGTCGTTTATCGCTGTGGCTTTCCACTGTCGCATATCGCTGTGGCCTTCGACTGTCGCATTTAGCTGTGGCCCTCTACTGTCGTTTATCGCTGTGGCTTTCCACTGTCGTTTATCGCTGTGGCTTTCCACTGTCGCATATCGCTGTGGCCTTCGACTGTCGCATTTAGCTGTGGCCCTCCACCGTCGTTTATCGCTGTGGCTTTCCACTGTCGTTTATCGCTGTGGCTTTCCACTGTCGCATATCGCTGTGGCCTTCGACTGTCGCATTTAGCTGTGGCCCTCTACTGTCGTTTATCGCTGTGGCTTTCCACTGTCGTTTATCGCTGTGGCTTTCCACTGTCGCATATCGCTGTGGCCTTCGACTGTCGCATTTAGCTGTGGCCCTCCACCGTCGTTTATCGCTGTGGCTTTCCGCTGTGGCTTTCCACTGTCGCATATCGCTGTGGCCTTCGACTGTCGCATTTAGCTGTGCGCCTCTACTGTCGTTGATCGCTGTGGCTTTCCACTGTCGCATATCGCTGTGGCCCTCCACCGTCGTTTATCGCTGTGGCTTTCCAGTGTCGCATATCGCCGTGGCCTTCTACCGTTGCTTATCGCTGTGGCTTTCCACTGTCGCATATCGCTGTGGCCTTCGACTGTCGCATTTAGCTGTGGCCCTCTACTGTCGTTTATCGCTGTGGCTTTCCACTGTCGTTTATCGCTGTGGCTTTCCACTGTCGCATATCGCTGTGGCCTTCGACTGTCGCATTTAGCTGTGGCCCTCTACTGTCGTTAATCGCTGTGGCTTTCCACTGTCGTTTATCGCTGTGGCTTTCCACTGTCGCATATCGCTGTGGCCTTCGACTGTCGCATTTAGCTGTGGCCCTCCACCGTCGTTTATCGCTGTGGCTTTCCACTGTCGTTTATCGCTGTGGCCTTCGACTGTCGCATTTAGCTGTGGCCCTCCACCGTCGTTTATCGCTGTGGCTTTCCAGTGTCGCATATCGCTGTGGCCTTCTACCGTTGCTTATCGCTGTGGCTTTCCACTGTCGCATATCGCTGTGGCCTTCGACTGTCGCATTTAGCTGTGGCCCTCTACTGTCGTTTATCGCTGTGGCTTTCCACTGTCGTTTATCGCTAGTCTTCCACAGCCGCATATCGCTGTGATTTCCACTGTCGCTCATCAATGTGGCCTTGGACTGTCACATATCGCTGTGGCTCTCCACTGTCGTACGTGGCAGTAGCATGTCACTGTCGCATATCGCTGTGGCTGTCCACTGTCTTATATCGCTGTGGCCTTTCACTGTATTACGTGGTTGTGGCTTACCTGCACTGTTGTATTTACCTGTAGCCTGCCTCTGTCGCTTCTCACTGTGGCTTTCCACTGTCGCATTTGACTGTGGCCTCCACTGTCGTTTGTCGCTGTGGCTCTCCACTGTCGCATATCGCTGTGGCCTTCGACTGTCGCATTTAGCTGTGGCCCTCTACTGTCGTTTATCGCTGTGGCTTTCCACTGTCGTTTATCGCTGGTCTTCCACAGCCGCATATCGCTGTGCTTTCCACTGTCGCTCATCAATGTGGCCTTGGACTGTCACATATCGCTGTGGCTCTCCACTGTCGTACGTGTCAGTAGCATGTCACTGTCGCATATCGCTGTGGCTGTCCACTGTCTTATATCGCTGTGGCCTTTCACTGTATTACGTGGTTGTGGCTTACCTGCACTGTTGTATTTACCTGTAGCCTGCCTCTGTCGCTTCTCACTGTGGCTTTCCACTGTCGCATTTGACTGTGGCCTCCACTGTCGTTTGTCGCTGTGGCTCTCCACTGTCGCATATCGCTGTGGCCTTCCATCGTTGCTTATCGCTGTGGCTTTCCACTGGCGCATATCGCTGTGGCCTTCGACTGTCGCATTTAGCTGTGGCCCTCTACTGTCGTTTATCGCTGCGGCTTTCTACTGTCGCATATCACTGTGGGCTTCCACCGTTGCTTATCGATGTGGCTTTCCACTCGCATATCGCTGTGGCCTTCAACTGTGGCTCTCCACTGTATTTCGTGCTTGTGGCTTTCCACTGTCGCATATCGCTGTACTTTCCACTGTCGCTCATCAATGTGGCCTTGGACTGTCACATATCGCTGTGGCTCTCCACTGTCGTACGTGGCAGTGGCATGCCACTGTCGCATATCGCTGTGACCTTCCACCGTTGCTTATCGCTGGTCTTCCACATCCGCTTTTCGCTGTGGCCTTCCACTGTGGCTCTCCACTATTTCGTGGTTGTGGCTTTGCACTGTCGTATTTACCTGTAGCCTGCCTCTGTCGCTTCTCGCTGTGGCTTTCCACTGTCGCCTATCGCTGTGGCCTTCGACTGTCGCATTTAGCTGTGGCCCTCTACTGTCGTTTATCGCTGTGGCTTTCCACTGCCGCATATCGATGCGGGTTTCCACCGTTGCTTATCGCTGTGGCTTTCCACTGTCGCATATCGCTGTGGCCTTTGACTGTCGCATTTAGCTGTGGCCCTCCACCGTCGTTTATCGCTGTGGCTTTCCACTGTCGCATATCGCTGTGGCTTTCCACTGTCGCATATCGCTGTGGCCTTCGACTGTCGCATTTAGCTGTGCGCCTCTACTGTCGTTGATCGCTGTGGCTTTCCACCGTTGCTTATCGCTGTGGCTTTCCACTGTCGTTTATCGCTGTGGCTTTCCACTGTCGCATATCGCTGTGGCCTTCGACTGTCGCATTTAGCTGTGGCCCTCCACCGTCGTTTATCGCTGTGGCTTTCCAGTGTCGCATATCGCTGTGGCCTTCTACCGTTGCTTATCGCTGTGGCTTTCCACTGTCGCATATCGCTGTGGCCTTCGACTGTCGCATTTAGCTGTGGCCCTCTACTGTCGTTTATCGCTGTGGGCTTCCACCGTTGCTTATCGATGTGGCTTTCCACTCGCATATCGCTGTGGCCTTCAACTGTGGCTCTCCACTGTATTTCGTGCTTGTGGCTTTGCACTGTCGCATTTAGCTGTGGCCTGCCCTTGTCGTACCTGGCTGTGACTTTTCACTGTCTTACATGGTAATGGCTTTCCACTGTCGCATATCGCTGTACTTTCCACTGTCGCTCATCAATGTGGCCTTGGACTGTCACATATCGCTGTGGCTCTCCACTGTCGTACGTGGCAGTGGCATGCCACTGTCGCATATCGCTGTGACCTTCCACCGTTGCTTATCGCTGGTCTTCCACATCCGCTTTTCGCTGTGGCCTTCCACTGTGGCTCTCCACTATTTCGTGGTTGTGGCTTTGCACTGTCGTATTTACCTGTAGCCTGCCTCTGTCGCTTCTCGCTGTGGCTTTCCACTGTCGCCTATCGCTGTGGCCTTCGACTGTCGCATTCAGCTGTGGCCCTCTACTGTCGTTTATCGCTGTGGCTTTCCACCGCCGCATATCGATGCGGGTTTCCACCGTTGCTTATCGCTGTGGCTTTCCACTGTCGCATATCGCTGTGGCCTTTGACTGTCGCATTTAGCTGTGGCCCTCCACCGTCGTTTATCGCTGTGGCTTTCCACTGTCGCATATCGCTGTGGCTTTCCACTGTCGCATATCGCTGTGGCCTTCGACTGTCGCATTTAGCTGTGCGCCTCTACTGTCGTTGATCGCTGTGGCTTTCCACCGTTGCTTATCGCTGTGGCTTTCCACTGTCGTTTATCGCTGTGGCTTTCCACTGTCGCATATCGCTGTGGCCTTCGACTGTCGCATTTAGCTGTGGCCCTCCACCGTCGTTTATCGCTGTGGCTTTCCAGTGTCGCATATCGCTGTGGCCTTCTACCGTTGCTTATCGCTGTGGCTTTCCACTGTCGCATATCGCTGTGGCCTTCGACTGTCGCATTTAGCTGTGGCCCTCTACTGTCGTTTATCGCTGTGGCTTTCCACTGGCGTTTATCGCTGGTCTTCCACTACCGCATATCGCTATGGCCTTCCACTGTGGCTCTCCACTGTTTTACGTGGTTGTGGCTTTGCACTGTCGCATTTAGCTGTGGCCTGCCAGTGTCGCTTCTCGCTGTGGCCTTCGACAGTCCCCTATCGATGTGGCTCTCCACTGTCGCATATCACTATGGATATCCACTGTCGTACTTGGCTGTGAATTTTCATTGTCTCATATCTGTGTATTCTAATTGTCGCCTTCCCCAGCCTTACAGGCAGCTAGGTGGAGGCTTTCTACTGTCGTCAAACCGCTTCATCTTAGTTGTTCCCTTCCGAACATGTGTCTTGGGCTAAATCTAATTTTGATATTTTCAGTTTCTCCCATTTCTGTGCTCGGTATGCCGTCTACTGCGCCCACAAGCTTTTTTGTTGGAAAATATGACGGGTGGAGGGACGATCTTTGCAGCGTCCAAGTCTCTTTGGAGATCCTACCTTTAAATCCCGGTTAGTCTTTTGTTGTTTCAGCTTGTTTAAGTCCGTATTTACAGACAGTTACCCGCCCAGCAATTCTCCATGTATCCTGCCTGGGAAACAAATAGCCGATTCTATCAGAAAGCAGAAGAGGAAGGAGAAGCCCAAGAAAGAGGAAAATAAGGAGGATGCCTCTGAGGTAGGCTTCCTTATAATTCAAATAACTTCGCTTCATTTCAGTTGTTTCAATTGCGGAGACAAGTTCATTCACCTGGACGGACGAGGTCAAGAAGCCGAACGGTGTCCGTGTGCGTTCGAGCAGTTTTTGAGGAGGCACCGGAGGAGCTACTGGTAAGGTATGTTTAGATGCTAATGTTAAGCGCGGATTCTAAATTATCGCTAGTTTCACGCCATGCTTTCAAATATGTGCTAGTTTCACTCTTGGCTTTTAAAGATATGCTAATTTCCCGCCTGGTTTTTAAAGCTATGCTGAAAAAGGAATGGTGCCTTAACACACTTTATTGGACGCGTCCTAACATAAATCGTTAATCATTTATCAAATGTTCCCGAAGGATTCTGTTCTTTTTTAGATATATGGTCTTCTACTCTGCAGATGCTTCGCTCGATGTCTCGTCTCCTTCAGCATCTAGTGCTACTTCACATTAATTGCTATTATTTTTTGTTACTCGATCACAGGGATCCACCTCGTACAAGCGGGTGTTCCCTATTTTTTCTTCGATGGTGGTTTGAAACCACGGTATTTATGGGGGTTATGTTCCCTGTATTTCTAGACTCCTTGCTTTCTGCGTTCAGCAACTAAACTCCCGTAAAAGTGGAGTGTATAGTGAATGGGTTATAGATGTCAGTGTTCTCAGGGGCGCAGTCTCTCTTGTGAGTCACAGGTGGGTATAAAATACCTTAAAGAGTGAATCCTATTTTTGTTCATGTGTGTAACCCTAGTTTCTGTAATCTACGCCAAAAAAGGCAGTTTGGATTAGTGTCGAGGGCGGTCGGTGTCAACCTCGTTTAAAATTGTACATCCTACAGATTATGCGTAAGCGGAAGCTTATCATCCTTCGTAGAAGTTAAGTAAGAACTAGCGTGTTTCATGAAAAAGTAAGCTTTTGTCGTCCCATCCATTTGTGTCATTTATCCCAGAAAACGAAACTAATCACCCTCACACCAAAATTCGGGGGGCCGAACTGGGGGCAACTTCGGATTACCAGTCCGACCTCTTAGCCATTCGGTCATGAAAAACGTACAAAATTTATAAATTCGAATCCTCTTTAATATGCACATGTTTTGCACAATTAGACCTCGTTTTGCAACAAAAAGAAAAGAATATTGACTTTGAAAAGTTACATTTTAAAAAAAGAAAGAAAAAATAAAAATACTCGAGCCAAATTTTCTCGGCCCGGCCCCCTGATCAGCCACACTTGACCCCCACCACATTGAATTTACAAACCATTTATTAAGCACTATATAATAAAAACACAAATACAATTTAAAAAAAGAGAATCAAGTGTACAATAAACGGTTAGATCAGGTCGTAAACGATGGTCACATTTTAACGAAAACATTTTTTTTTAATATTTGGCAAGCTGCCGCCCAGATTGGGACAATGAAAGAGGACGGGAGAGAGATTTTCTTGGGACTGAGAGAGAGAGAGAGAGATAAATAGATAGACTTTTGTTTTGATCAAGGGGCTGCCGCTCTTGGACCCGCGCTGGCGACTGAGAGAGGGAACCGCGAGAGAGAGAGTTTCTTCTCCTTTTTTGTTTTGATCAAGGTTGCTGCCGCCCCCTGTACCCCGCTAGAAACTGAGGGAGAGGGGGAACGGTTATGGACAGGCTTCAAAGGTGCGACCGGTTTAAAGATCTTAAGAAGCTGTTTCGATCTTCGTCTCGCAAACGAAGGATCATTTTTTGTTGTTGGAAAGTTAGCCTCGCTTTTAAGAATGAGGAAATGCGGCTATTTTCGAAACTAAGCAGTCATCTAACCGAACACACATGAAAGTCAGCCTGTCCCCGTCGCGAATGAGAAAACATTAAACCATTTTTTCTGACCATCGTGAACTCACTGAATAACGCGTGACAGCGATATGATGCTTGTGTTGTTTGTGTTCGTGCACGATGCCGGGGCATTCCTTCGAAAGCGAGTCTTCTGAAATAGAATGATGGTAATACATAATCAAAAGCAAGTTTACGAGTTAAAATACACGAAGTACATGAAAAACAGATAATAAAACGCCCAAAAGCCCCGAAACGTATGCTTCGCCTGAAAATTTCGACTAAAATGCAAATGCAAGAATGTTTTTGAAGATTTTCGCCCCCAAATTTGAAAGCCACCCTGGTACATCAATGGTAAAACTAACTGTTAAAATTACGAGCGAGAAAACTTATCAGGAACCAAGATGATAGATATCAAAATCAATATGCACGGCGGGGAGCCGCGGAAATCTGGATGGACCTGACAGCCGGTATTCTCGAGGCCTAGTAACTACGGTATTTTTAAATTAAAATTGCAAAAGGCATGCCGTTTTACGCGCCGCCCGGCGTGTTTTAACGCCGCTTCAAACGGGGCCTTTAGAAACTGTACACCTTGGTATTATAAATACCGTAGAAACTAGGACTCCGGGATGCGGCTGGCAGGGCCGTTCTGATTTCCGCGGGGCCACTCGCTCGACTCACCGTGTATGACAGATTCCACGACTTTTTCTCCGGCCCAAACGACTTTTTCTCCGAGCGACATTTTCTCCGACTGCGACCTTTTCTCCGAATAAGATTCGTTAACTGGTTTTCCCATATTTTGTACCCTTTTCGACCGTTTTCAATACATAACAACTTTTTCTTTGAAGCAAAAGAGCAAAATTGCAAGAAAATAAATTGTAACGCGAAAAATATGACAAAGTAAGAGGAAAAAAGTTGTGCATGATATGAGTTGTAAGAAAAATAACGCAGCAATACTATTTTTCAGGATTTTCTCCATTTAAGAGACCGCAGGGGTGCATTTTCCGACACTCATCCCTATGTAACACTCATCCCTACAGGGTTTTCATCGGCCACAAACCTTACTCCATAGAAAAAAATAGGGCAGTACTGAAACTGCCGCATTCCCGCCGTCGCAGCGCGCGGAATTTGGACGAGTACCTAAGGTTAGCGTCTAGAAACTGCAAGCATAGGTCAGATGCAAAAAAAAATATGGCGCATTTCATGTACAAATTAGACGGACAATTTGAACGCTGGTACGAAAGATACGTTTAAAGTTACTTTTCATGCAAAACTACAACAAAAAATCCAGCACGATTTAAATTTTCATTAAAAATGTCTTTAAAAGCCAAAAACAAAAATTTTAGACGGGAAAATCCAATGGGAGAAATTGACGCGGAGAAAAAGTCGCCAATGGCGGGAGTTTTGAAATTTTCGGAGAAATTGTCGTTTTTTCGGAGAAAAAGTCGCGGAGAAATTGTCGTGGAATGGTAGGACACATTAAAGCGAAAAAGTAATATACTCCGGCAACAGATGGATTACGCGCGTCGTTTTCTCATGCAGATTAGGCAAATTTGGTCCTTTTCTGAAAATACACACGGCTTACAACGTAACTGAACAAGGAGACAATCAAAAAAAGAAAAGAATACCGCAAATCCCCAAAAATCGGTTTTTCGACCGGCAACACTCTCTCATCTCAAAAAAAAACCAGTTTCATGTACCATAAATGTGCATTTTATCCATAAACTAATAACAAAACACGAAAATATAGCAGAAAAACACAAAACAACAACAAAAAGTCAAAAAAAAAACTTTCGAAAAAGTCCGAATAATTTTCGAATAATAATCAAGAAAAAATACGGAAAACGGCTATTTTTCAAACGGCGACGGGTCAAAAAATTCTTATAGGCTACCGTAACCCGACAGTTCCGTCGCCAGGAATTTAACGGACTTTTGTTTAAGTAAGATTTGCGAAATCGTGTCTAGAGAACCAACATTGCTGCGTTCCCGTAGCTGTTGTTTTCATCCTGCCCTATCGTAAACTTGTGGTTTGCTGATGCTAAAAGTCACCTTTGAGATAAAGCAGCCACCGTACAAACTTGTTTTAAAAGGGTAGACATTGATTGAACTTGATATTACAATAGTAAAGTGGCAAAGCCTCCAGCTTGCTCTTCAACTGCGACAATCTTTGTAGTTATACAGCCTTTTCAGATAGTAGGCTGCTATTTTATGGCGCTGCAATATTCCCTTTGGCTAATGTTGCCATCTTCTGATAGCGGGAGCAGATAAACGCAATAAACGGAAAAAGTGGCCTTTTGGCTAATTGAAGGACTACATGGGGAATGCAAGGAATTCGGTTAAGGTACACCGTACCCGGAGGTGGAAAAAGGGTTATGAAACACAGAATTGATCACTGTTTCAAAATGAATGGGATAGAATTATTTTGAAAGTTATTTTTGCTTGATACGAAAGTGAGAGCGACTTTTATATGCTTGCTACCAAAAATGATCGAAAGATCTCCAACCTATAAGCGTGCACAGTAGTATTAATCCTAAAATGTCTTATTTTCTTAAGGAAACCACCCACTTTGCTCATTATTTACTTCACCTTTCCCTGTATTTTCCATCGTATCAGGTCTGCCTCGAATAGCTGCGACGCTTTTTCCGCTATCTGTTCTGCCAATGTCGCTGATAAAGTCTTCAAAGCCCGGTAAAACTGTCAGCTCAGGCAGTCCGTTGAGCAACTGTCCTCTGGATCATTTTCTAAATCCATGCATATCTTTCTAATTAATTAACTGAACTTTAATTATACCTGCAATTACCTTAATTAGCGAATATTGCACCACAAACTATTTGTTAATGCGGCAATTGTTCGATGTGGTGTCGCCTTTCGACAGAATGTGTTACTCGCAGCTATTGTTTATAGTTTTCTGATCAGCCGCCTCACTGTACAAAAAGATAAGCTTGGACTGGAACTGCTTTTTGCGCATTTGATTAGGAAATCATTAGTACAAACACCTTAGAAGCGACCCTGGAAAAATAAAACTCTGAAGAAGCACGCACACCGGGCTCAATGCCAAAAATGTCTCTTTTTCTTCTTTCATTTTCCTCTCTTTCCCACATTTTTTTTTAAAATTTCATCCTCTCTATTCTCCTATTCTTCCTGTTCTTATTCTCCTTGGATGACTCGATTTCAACCTCTCTCTGTCTCTGTTATTCTCTGTCTCTTTGTCTTTCACTCTCTCTCCATCCCTCCGTTCCTTACTTATGGTCCTCTCTTTAGGTCTCACTCGCTAGCTTACTCGTTCTCTGTCTCTCTCTCTCTCTCTCTCTCTCTCTCTCTCTCTTTCTCTCTCTCTCTCTATCTCTCCTTACTCCCTCTGTTCCCTATACCTCTTATAATCTTTCTTATTTTTAACTTAATATCTCGCAATATTTCTCGTCTTCCTCGCATTACTATTCACTTTCTCTCATTCTTGATACCTTTTCTCTCTAGTTCAAAATTTGTAGCTCGCCTGAGGCATCATTTCTTCTATACTGAATGTTTGTGACCAAAAGAAAATTAAGTCACGCCTTCTTTTTGCTACTGCTAGGGTAGTTGCTTCATTACAGTATTGACACTGTAACATTAAGGCTTTATTGTGACAAAATCCTTGAGTCGGCATGAATCTTCAGCTTTACGAGGCTGTAACTGAAGTATTTTTCTTCCTTTTCTGTTATCAACGAACCCTTACACCATTGTTGGAACTGGGCTTATAATCTCTTAAGCTCTCTTCTATTCTTGCGATGACAAAGATTCTCCATCTATCAATCAGTTTGAAGCATTCTTCCGGATTAAATTGTTTCAGATCACTCCCTAAAATTTGTCTTCAAATTTTCGACCCTCCCATTTCCTGAACCAACATTTTTCCTGGATGCCGTGGGAGCCGTACTCGGGCACCGACTGCCTCCGATAGTCCTTCGCTGATTCAGCGCTTATCGGAGAAACGGCCGAACGGTCATTACCGCCACCACTCGTATCCAGGGAAGCTCTCCACGTCCTCCGGGATTTTAAAGGCAACGGGGCTCGTCAATCTCCCGAAACTCTTGCGATCGCGGTCTTCGGTCACGCCCAAGCCTTCCAGTTCCTTTTTTGTCCAGAAAACGGACTGTAACATTCCAATTTGTCTTCTTTCCGTCACGGACTACTGTATATGGGCCATTAAGGCTGTAGTTACACAGTGAATCATCTGTTTGTTGCGGAAACACTATCAGTTTCAAAACCTTTCGCCATAAGCCGTCTCATAAGCGCCTATTCTGTATGTAGATTCAATGCTGCGAAGATGATTGTATTCCAAGAGCGAATGGTTTCGACTGCCCAACTTCAAAGGCTTGCCATGTGAGCGCGTCGGTCTTTGATGTGCCGCCCTTCGGGTCCTGCCCAGAATGGATGTTTCTCCAGATGTTCCTCCGGTTCCTTTGCTTCCTTTTGGTTGGTCACTCGAATTTCAAACTGCGCCAGATGTGTGTTCCTACAGCGAACACATCCATCTTTTCGTCGCCCGCGAAGGACGTCAGCTAACACCCGCGCCCTGCCTTCCGCCCAGCACAAAAGTGCACGGCGTGACCGAATTCCTATTTTTGGTCACGGATTCCAGGGTTCACTTTGCAGGACAAAGCCTCTGATCTTGTTTAAATGGCCCTTCCAGATAAAAATGATACTCAATGTTTCTCCAAATGTCCTTTCGCTTCTCACAGATATTTTCCCCTTTCCTGACTTTTCTTTGTGCCTTTGTCTCACCCACGAACCTTTGCATACTTACAATCAAACCGAAAGTGAGTAGGTAAGAGAGAGAGAGAGTGTGTGTGAGAGAGAAACAGTGAGATAGAGAGAGTGTGAGAGAGAAAGATACAGATGCTAAAGCAGAGGCAGAAACAACGACAGAGAGAGACTCATGCTCACAAGCTCAACATACACACATACACAAATATATACAGAGAGAGAGAGGGAGAGGGAGAGGGAGAGAGAGAGAGAGAGAGAGAGAGAGAGAGAGAGAGAGAGAGAGAGAGCGAGAGTGAGTGAGAGAGCAATGGTATTGTTTCTCTCGTAATATCGTTTCAGAATTCTGACTGTGTCATATCTTTATTGGTTTTTGTTGCGAATTCCAACTTTTTAATCAAAAATTTCATTTCGCCATTCCTTTCGTGTCTTCGAATGCTTCGCTGACAGAGCAATGAAAACGACCTGACTCAACGAAAAAGGAATGTGAGGGAGTCATCTCCAGACAGCTATAAAAGCCGTGTCGTCTAAAGAAATCGTCGTTTTTGCTATCTTTCTGACCAGCTCACTCCCTTCCCTGCCCCACTGGCGTTCAATGTTGCGAGACGACCTTCCGACGAACCCCTTTCTCCGACAAATGTTGCAATTGAGATGCTGTTTCCGGTCATTCTCGAAAATCTCTCTCTCTCTCTCTCTCTCTTTCTCTCTCTCTCTAAGACGAATTCTCTTCAGATGTTGCGCCAGGCAGCCATCGTGCTGTTGCTGTGCACCATCGCAGCCGAAGCCAACCGCTGCAAGTACCGCGAGTCCAGAAGAGTAAGCCCATCCCATAATTATCCTAATTGCCCTAATTAAGCCCCAAGCTCTCGAAATTAGAAGACCGAGGCTTTGCCGGGGTGCGGGATCCTTCATCGGGGAGGACTACTGGACTAGCATCGGCTACGATGGACAGATCCGCGAGGGACGTTCCAGGGCTGACTTTTTGACTTTTGATCAGACCACCACAGGATATATTGCTTATTGGTACTTAAGAACTTAAGGAAACTTACCCAATTGAGTTTAGGATCACAAGGACCAAGTACGGCAACACTCACTACGAAGCCTTCGGACACGCCTTTGTTCGTCCCGGTAGGTTTCAGAAATACAATGATTTTTTGGCAAACTCTGAGTTTTGTTAAGTACGAAAATTATCTTTTGCTAAGGAATCTAAGAACTTAGACAGCTCTAAATACACTAAATTTCACTCTTGCAGACGGCCGCACCTGCGCCTGGTTCGTCGGTTTGAACCGCGAGTTGATCGAAGTCTGCGGTGGATTCAGAATCCTCAGTCGCAACCGTTACAATCCCCAAGAAGCCCTTCCGTAAGTGAGAAAACCTGTGTTTCCCAAGGAAAAACGGCCGCATGCGTCACCGCAAAAGATGGGCGTTTTTGTTCGCGCCGTTTCTGTTATCAGGCGACAGGCGTACGAAAATTCTCACGCGGACCGGTCAAAGCAAAAAAAAGGGAAAGAGAAAAAGTTGTTTGTTTTAGATTCGAATGGGTACAGGTTAACGACTACATTACGCCCAAGAACACCCTCGGATTCCATGAGCACAGAATCGCCAAATTCCAAGGAGACAATGAGGTGAGAATATTCTCTAGTAAAAGCGAAAAAAACTTGTATCTAGGAGTTTATCAAAATTTTTAGAGTTCCTAGATGAATTTGGAATTAATCAAAAATACATATGCTTCTTTTGGGACCTCAGATATTCCAAGGTTCATTGCTGTCGCCCACGGTTGCTTCCTCGGTTCTAAGGTTTAAGGTTCCTTCTAAGGTCGTTAAAGGGCTCGTAAGGGGCCTTTTCCAAATCGTATGCTAATGAAGACTTGGCAAGCATTTTGCGCACGGCCGTTGGCTGGAGCGGTGTTGGGAAAAATGATTTCAATTGAAATGACTCGATTAGCATACCATTCATTTCCAATCCGAAAAGGTCCCTGACGGTGCCTTTAAGGTTATGGGTTTACTTCCGTAATGTACCCAGTGGGTGGATAGGGAACCTTCCACGGAGTTTGAGATTATAGCGCAGAAACATCATATATTGATGAGTAAAAGAGCCCTGAAAACTTCAAAAGTCATGGAATTTCTGAGGAACCTCAATATCACTCAAACCATTGATCATGATGGAACCCTATGATTATGGTTCTCACGGGCCGGACCGACCTGAAAAAATATCCTCGGGCTGGCCCGCCTTGGTCCGGCCCGGCGCGCTTCGGCCCGTCAATTCGGACCACGTAGTCAATGTGTCACCCAAGTTCGAATGAGTTTGAAAGTTTATTCAAGCTGAAATAACGAAAAAAACTCGTTTAGGGCCGCGGGCCGGTCCGGTTGGTCAAAATTGAAATTTTAACTACATGACCTTGAAATCCACACATTTTTTTTCAATTTTATTGAGGTGACGATCCGAATTTGAAATCTTAACAGTTTTGAACTAGAACCTTCCTGGAACAATAGGTTTTTCAAGGCTCCTGAACGTTGTGCAAATTTGTAACATCTTTTGGCTCCCAGCGGCTGTCCCTTGAATGAAAGAATTCGACAGTTTCAATCTTTCTATTCTTTGATGTCATTTCCACGGGCCTTCGATCACAAAAGCGTCACATGATGTGCCTGGAGATCCGACCACCCACGCCGCAGATCGTAGTTCCGCGTGAATTGCCGTGAAAGGTGATAAGACTCTCTCGAAATGTGTTGAAAGGCTGGATACGAAGCAATGTGTTTGCACTTTTCAAGTGGGTGGCTTTTGGAATTCCACGCGTTTTTTTTGGCGCGGACAAAAATTAATTAGAAACACGCCGCTTTCATGACACACGCTTCTCATTCAAAAGGAATTTGTCGGAAACGGAAGTAGCATTTCAATAAAATGAAACGTTTAGATTAAAATGTAGACATAAATAAGAATTCCCGGACATTGTGAATTCTCTAAAAAGAACGAGGGGAAAACGGCTAAACACGGCGCGAAAAGGATTTTGCGGCGGGACCCAACTGACTGTAACCACCGTGACAGCCCTTTGAAGCAAAAATAAAAATTTCTACTTAGTTTTGTGTTAATATACAAAAATATAGATAAGAAATCTGAACAAAAATACAAACTACTAATCCATTTTAATTTCCAGGCTTTCTATGGAGACGCCCGTCTGCAGGACAGAAACTTCCAGGGCGTGTCCCCCTCCACTGAATCCTTCACCGAGGTACTATTTCTTCCGGGAACTCTCATGATTAAGGCCTAATCTGCTCCTTAATCCTCTTATTTCTTGGAACAAAGAAACAAAGGGTGCTTCAGGTGACGTCTCCTGCGGAATTCGAGCGTCGCGTGTGGCTGCTGCGCCGGAAGGCGGATGTGAGTCGCAGCCAGGAGCAGTTCCAGGGCATTCCCTTTGAGCCGATCCACTAGCTCCTCTGTATAGATAAACCCCCGCTAGCCCCGGTCTTTCCCCTGTCCGTCACGCATGAATTGTCTTTCTATTTAATAAACTTTCAATCCCTGCATGCTCTGTTCCCTTCGAGACCTTTCCCTTCGAGACCTTTCCTCCGTAGACCACTGCTTCGACGACTGCCAGTAGATGTGTGTTTGGCTTATAGAGAACCCTTTTGTGCTTCCGAATTCAATCTTAACGACATCTCTTATCAACTGCCAAAAATGAAATAGAAAAATGTGTGCCCCATCGGCGAAAGGAGGTGCTATATCCGACGGTGCTGATAACAACATAATTTCACTAAAAAGGGTAGAACGGGCGAAAATTACGCTGAAGAGTCGGAGATAAATATAGCTGTCGCCAAATTGAAATCATGCCAATAAAATTAGAATGTTCTAGTGATCCTCTGTTGACATTGAACTTCGTAGTCTAATCACTAGACGACAGAGCATGATTTGCACATTTCCGAAATTACCATATGATTTCCGTTTGGCGACAGCTATAGGAGATTGGTTTTGAAGAGTTTTCTTTTGATGGTCGCACTTGAATGTTAAAAAACTTTATGGGGAATTCTAATTTAGTAGTTTAATTTTTCCGTTTCTAATTTGTGCAATTTAAAAATTACTCCCTTTGTCTGTTTGGATAAAAAAACTGAAATGCTAACTTGAACTTTTCGAGAAATTATCGTTGAACTAGGCGCCATTCTGGCATCTCATCCACGCGCTCTCGCCATATTTACAATAAAAAACCACATAGACGGGTACGTACATTAGGGTTGGTTCCAGACAACTTTGAAGCCCGCTTTTCGTACCAAGTCTCTTCATTTAGCGCGATCTCTCCATCGCGCGCCAACATATGTCATCGATAGGGTGGCATGCCCAAACGTTTCTAAAAAAGAATAACTGTTCTGTGGAAATGAGCGTATAATCGGTTTTAGATAAAAATTGGAAAAATGCTTCTTAAAATGTTATATACATAGGCGAATCATGTAGCCTAACCGAATTCGGCCAGCCTACCGGAAAAGCGACTCGCTGAGTTTTCGCCATTGCCATTTGCTTTCTCGCCTGAGGGTTGCACGCTTTCTTTTTTCGCGGCGGGACAAAATGTACCAGCCTTTAAAGGCAGAGGACCGCGTAAATGACCAAGGGACCTGGCCATTTTTTTAGCATAAATCTCTCCTCATTTCATCATTGAAAACTGCGATCTCGAAAGTTACGATCTGTTGTGTACAAGCATGGCAACGGGCCGGCCCGGGCCGGACTGCTCCAAAAATTTTCAGGGCCCGGCCCGGCCCGACTCAACCGAAAATTTATGCCTTTTTTCAATGTAAAAATCAAAGAAAACGAAAAAAAAATTTTCGGGCCGGCCCGGGCCGGCCCGCTTCAAAATTTTTCTCGGCCCGGCCCGGCCCCAAATTTTGCCATGCTTAGTTGTGTATTTGATTTGTTCATTTTCTTTATCACTGCGCTCTGCCTTTAAGGTTTTGGCCAAAACAGGTGCCCGTTTTCGGAAGCACACTATATATGATCATATGATTTCCTTAGGATGACAGCTGCATAGTAATGCAGCAAAAGCCACTATAAGTTCCCGATAAGAGCCCTTCTTCCGGAATCCGGTGCACTTTTAAGCCTATTATGTCAGCTACCTTAGAAATCCGATTATCTATTGCGGGATACCAAAGCACACTCCGTTTGCAGCTGTTTTCAACATTCCTTTTTATAGAAAGGGGGTCGCTATTCGCAAAATACGGTGACAGGAGAACAAAACAGTCGTCGCAAGAGTTTCATATTGGCCTAGGTGTACTTATTTCCCATTTCCAATACAACGTTGGATTTCCCCAACTTACAAATTACTCATTAAAGTAATTGAATCTATTCAGTCTCCCGCTCCGGAGCCTAGCAACATTCGAACTGGAGGAGGAGATCTTTTGGACTCCAGGTATAAGCCGTCTATAGTAGATGCAGCTGCGTCTGTTTCAGATACCCAGACCCAAGAGTCCCCGATAGCCGCCGTTATGACCCTAGAACCCAAGGATACAGACAAGAAGCTGATCCCAGATACAAGGATTTTGAGCATGTGAGGGGAGATCCACGGTAATAAAAAAATCATGAAAAGAGAAATATTTGTTTTTAGACTTGACAATCCCAGTTTCGTCGACTGGCTGATGAGGTGATGAGGTACGACAAGGCTTTTGCGAATGTGACCCCCGATGTGTGGAGATATGTGAGAGATACGAAAAACTGTTGTGAAATGAAAGGTTTAGCTGAGAGGAGAGCAGCAGCCTTACGCGGTTGGAAGTGGAGCTATGCCTCATGGAGCTGCGCCTCAACAGAGGCAGGAGGGCCCTGGAAAGTTAGTATATCCCCCCACCAAACATAAATTGGCCAAACTGGGCGATGGCTTTTTGTAGACCACTAGTCTCTATATGAAGTAGAAGTTCGGAACAAATTACACCAATCCTCTTTTAGTGACGGCTGGCAAGTAGTTGGGGAGAGACCTCAAGAACCGGAGAGACAAGGAGAACCCCTTGGCGACACTGGAAGCCAAGGTCTGGTTCCCTTCAGTGGTCCTCAACCAGGTATAGCCCCATGGATTCATTTCAAAGAACGCTTTCAGGCTTCGATGGCGAGACTGGCACTGGACTCGGTCAAAGAGCTCAGCCTCAACGCCCTGGAGCTGATTACGGTATGTCGAAAGACACAAGTGAAGCAAATATTGCTTTAGGTCGCACTGACGCTTATGGTAGACCCATTGGACCCAGTGGAGATGTCCGTCCTGGAGTTATGAGACCTTCAGTCGGTCATGGAGCTCAGCCCGGAGATGAAAAGCCTGGAGCTGTAGACAGTCAAGGAAGGCCGATTGGACAAGGGGTTCAACCTGGAGGTTTGAAGTTTCGAAATGTCTTTAGCATGACTAGGCGTTGATGCGTATGGAAGGCCAATTGGCCAAGGAGCTCACTTTTCTGGAGGTTCTGGAGCTGGTATCGGTCAAGGAGTTCAGCCAGGACAAGGTCTATTCTAACCAAATGAGCCGTAAAAGAGACGTTGCAGGATCCGTAGATGCCCAGGGAAGGCCTATTGGACAAGGCGTGGGTGTTTCTGACGACCAAGGACGATCCGTTGGCGAGGGAGTTCATCCCTCCGGAGTGGATGCCGAAGGACGACCTGTTGGGCAAGGATTTCGGCCAGAAGGGGGTTGGTTCACGAAGTACAAGTAGATCACACGGTTTGTTGTAGGCCAGGAGCGCGATGAGCAAGGCAGACCGATTGGAGGTGGGGCCCGCCCTTCTTCTGGAATTGGTGAATGGCGCCCGGTTGGACAAGGAGTTCAGCCAGGTTACTTTTAATAGTTTTTAAAAAGGTTTTGAACTTTAGGTCAGGTTGATGAGTACGGACGGCCCATCGGACAAGGAGCCCATCCTTTGGGAAGCGACGCTGAAGGAAGGTCCGTTGGACAAGGAGTACAACCCGGACAAGGTGAGCTTCATAAAAGCAAGACACAACAACGTCATTTCAGGCCAAGTTGATGCCTATGGACGACCGATTGGACAAGGAGCGCAACCTGGACAGGTCGATGCTCAGGGCAGAGGACAACCTGGACAAGGTAGGCGTAAGAAAAACAAGATACACGATGTTGCAGGACAAGTCGATGCCTACGGACGACCTATCAGTCAAGGATCACAGATTGATGAACAAGGAAGGCCCATCGGACAAGGAGCCCATCCTTCGGGAGGTGACGCTGAAGGAAGGCCTGTTGGACAAGGAGCCCAACCCTCATCTGGCAATGGTCTGTGTCTGAAACTGTTTTAAAATTTTAGTTTCTGTTCAGGATCCGTTGATCAGTACGGAAGACCCATTGGAGGACAGTCGGGACAATGGAGGGGTGAGTAAGGAAAAGATTCCTTTGAATATTTTGACTTGAGGCACCGTAGATGGAAGACCTGTTCCTGGACGAAGTGAATCAGTGTCTTATGACTCATACGGACGACCAATTGATGCACAAGGTAGACCTCTGGCTGATTCTCAGAGGACTGACGCATACGGAAGGCCAATCGATGCATACGGAAGACCCATCGGAACAGGGGCTTACCCTTCACAGAAACAGGAGATGGCTGATGGTCGTCCAGTAGATCCTTCGGGGGCTCAAACTGGGTACCCTGGTGTGGGAAGAGGAGCACAGCCTCAATCAGGGTAAGTCACTTACTTAACGTAAGTGTTCTCTGTCTGAGTTTCCTGAAATACAACAACTCTGTTAAAAACGAGCAGACCATTTTGGTTAAAAACATCTCATAGAAACGGCGCAAGTTTGAGTTAAACTATTCGGCCTACAGGAACATCTCTGGAAATTTTAGTTTTGAAAATGTACATGAGTTCACAACTACACCTACTTTGAAAAACTGTTCTGAACAAAGCGCAGAACAAAAAATTTTCGAGCTACGCGGAATGTGATCTCATGCTTTTGCTAAATGTGTCCGTTCGAAGCGGCTTGAATAATGCATATAATTTGCCTAAAACGTATTGCTTCTATTTAGTTTTCGAATCTTTCTTGTTTCATTTCTTAAAATCCTTTTTTAAATGTCCAATAAGTGCAATTTAAATCATTGCATGAGGTTCGACCCACAATTCGCTACCAATTTTCACACCGGAAGTGGGCGTAGCTTGCGGTGCTTACTTTAAGGTGTCAAAGGGGTTGTTTGGACACAA
>OZ059902.1:16108596-16386096 GCA_964057215.1 Oscheius myriophilus
CTCCAAGTCGGACTGCGTGAAAGCCGTGGTGCTCGTCAACTTCAAGAGCCTTCCCTCCCTGCCCTCCGACAAATTCATCTCTTTTGAGGCAGTGGCTGCCACCGAGGGCCATGCTCCCCCTCTCTCCATCAGCCCAGATGACGTGGCTGTTCTCGCCTCCACCAGTGGTTCAACTGGTCCTCCGAAGCTCGCCATGCTCACCCATCGCAACCTCATGAGTTGCATGTTCGCCAGTGAAAAGTACCAGCTGGACGTCGCCATTCCCACCTGTTTCCCGGAGTTGGAATACGAAGAGAGAAGGAAAATGTTGGATGTCCGTTATGTTCACTTTATGCTCTACGCTCATCTTTACGGAATGGTATGTTGATGAAGCTTCAGAAGACATAGGACTTTAGATGTGGATGCTTCGAGCCCTCACTTGTGCCATCAAAATCGCCGTTGTTCCCCTGCAGTCCCAGGCGATTATCGACGCCCTCCACAAGTACAAGGTAAGAATTCTGAAGAAGAGAAATAGGATTGATTTAGCCCTGGCACGTGACCTTCTCTCCCCTCGTTCTCAACATGTTGGTCCCTCGTCCTGACGTTGATCTCTCCTTCGTTCGCCATGTCACCTCCAGTGCCACTGCCCTTCGTCCTGCCGTTGTGGCCTTGCTCAAAGAGAGATATCCTCAGATGAGGGTCGTTCCCGGTTGGGTTTCGGTTCTTTAAAGTGTCTGTGTGGGTGTGTGGGTGTGTGCGTGTATGTATGTGTGGGAAGAAAGTATATCTATTTATTCTTTAGGAATCGGAATGACTGAAACGGCCGGAGCCTGTATGAACCAGCCCCGCCTTGAGACCTTGGCCACTCCCGTCTACGTCCCTGCGCCTGGAGTCGAAGCCCGTCTCCTCAACGACGATGGCCATTCCACGGAGAAAAACGAATGGGGAGAGCTTCTGTTGAAAGGACCGACGCTCATGAAGGGATATTTCAAGAATGAGGAGGAGACAAAAGCCTCTATTGACAAGGAGGGGTGGTACCACACGGGAGACATCTGCTACATCATTGAACGCAATGAATTCGTGTATGTGGACAGGGTCAAGGCTATTATCCACGTCGGAAAAGAAAAGGTAAGTAGTTAGCTTACGGTAGATTAATTTAATTTTCCAGGTGTCTTCATTTGAATTGGAGCGCATTATGATGGACGACGGGAGACTGAAGGATGTGATGGTGCTCGGAGTGCCCCACGACGAACTGGGCCAAATTGTCAAGGCTTTTGTGGTAAGGAAACTTGATTAAACATCAATTGTGTGTGATTTAGGTGAGAAAAGATGATAACTTGACGGAGAAGGAGGTGATCCGAATGGTGGAGAGTAGGACTTCGGAGAAGATGTGGCTAAAGGGAGGAGTTCAGTTCGTGGAGGAGATTCCCAGGGACAAGGCGGGCAAGCCCATGAGATACACTCTCAGGAAGAAATACATTCTGTGAAAGAGAAAGGTAAATACCTTGCAGATAATGGAAATAAAGTGATGTAAATGTAAATTTCGTATAATTTGTATTGACTAAAAGAACTGGAAATGCGTATATGCTTTTGAGCGGACTTTCTCCAGTTTCTCTCAATATCCCTTGCAGGGACCGTCAAGACCCTTTCGCAAGTTTGCTTTATTTGACTATTCATATTTTATTATTTTATGTTGCCATAACCATTTTTTTACGTATGTATCCGATAGTATTTTAATGATGAATAAGTGAAATATTTTGTCCCAACGGCTTTCTGCCAACGGACCATACGCAGAGTCGACGTCGCGGTGTTTACAGAAAAGTGTAAGCCAATCGGCAAGCACTTTGCCAAAATTTTCATTGCGAAATTTCAAACCTGGTTTTAATTTTAGCTCTAAAAAGTGTATTTTAATCGTTTTTCAATTTTTGCGCTATTTAAAATAATCACCCGCTAAATAACTGCCGTAAATAGATGAAAATGAATAAAAATATAAAAAAATATAGCTGTTAGCCGGATTGGATGTAGAAAAAGAGTCTCAACGACGTTTCTCATTCTGTCTGCGTCTCTCAGCAAGAGTTCGATCCTCGCAACCAAATCATTTCAACAAATCCTCAAGGGGTAGTCGCGGGCGATCGTAATAGTAGGGAATGCCACGTTGGTTTTTATTACCTTGGGGGTACTGTAGCATAAAAAGGCCCTTGACGATCCCTTTAAGAATTGGGTCAAGCCCAATTTCCAAAATCTCTAAAGTCTCAAAAGAAACATAGTAATAGTTTATAATATGCATAGTACGCGTTGAGCTCATAGTGACCCGTCTTCTTCGGCAGAAAAAAGTGAATTCTCAGAGGGTGACGTCATTCTTCGAGTTGATCTCACTGCTGATCTCATCCTGCTATTCATAAATTATAGATATTTCATTTGAACCTACAAATTCTCTGATGCAGGAGCTGCTCTCTGCAATCGTTGACAGTCGCTTGTTGGTCTGTTGGTTGCTCGAAGTCTCATCTGACTGTCCCTGTTCCATGGTGTGGTACGTCCTCGTGTCTTCGTCGTCTTCCTCAATTCCATCCGTCACCCAGGCCATTCCCTTCCACACTTGGTGCATGATGTGCACGGCTGGGGCAAGCATAGCGACCGTCGCTCGGGACTCTTGTCTGGAACCACTGATCGCATTTCTTTCGAACATAACCCGCGGTGGGATTTAACACAAATTAGAAGGAAATGGGTAATTTTATTCGATTGTAACTCTACCAGAATAATCCGGCCCGCCTGCGGCGGTCCTGAATATTCTGGCTGCTCGCGGCCTCCGGCCGCTCGCCGGGGGCTACGCCCCCGAAATGAACGGTGGAAATGACCAAAGCCGTAATGTTTCCGTAACATTTACGTGGAGTTAGAACCCGTGAGTGAGAGAGTGCAAAGGAATTGGAGAGACGCAGACACGTGACGGACTCTGCGCAATTTCACCGTGGGACACCACACACACACAAACACACAGAGACCATAAGAGAAGTGTATAAGAGAGGATTCTTACCCAATTTCGGGCGTAAATGCACATATACTAGCACAAATTTGTGTTTTGTTGCGTTGTGGAGCAAACGTAAGCGAAAGTATTTCTCTCTCTTGGGCCGAAAATTCCTTATAACGAAAACTTTTCAATATTTTGCGTCAAAAAATCAATAACAAAGTGAAAGCTTTTTTTCAGGAATCATCATAAAAGTGAAAAAAGTTGCTTCGGCTAAACAGTGTTATTTTTTGGTACTCAAAACATATTTTCCCCACAACTCCAAAACGTTTTGACATTTCCATTGTATGTTCTGAATGTGAAAACGCTTGAAACAGTTACTCGCATGACTTAATAGATTTTTCAAAAATTTGATACTTTCAAAGTGTATATCGCGAACAATTCGACAATATTCAAAATTGCATCTTAGAAGCAGTAATCAACACATTTTCGCCAAATTTTGAAAAATTGACTATTGAATATTTTCATAATATTAAAAATTTAGGTTTGCTGGGAAAACATTGAATTTAGAAGCGAGATATGACAAATTTTCACCATCACACACCATCTGGAACTTAAAGGCAGTGTGTCACCAAAATTCGACCTTCTCAGAATTTAAAAATTATACTTTGAAAAATTAGACCTTTCGAAGACAATTTCGAGTATGTATATATCTTGTCAAAAATGTGTTTTCATTGCTCATATTTGGCTCCTCAAAGTTTTCCCGCGAAATTTTTGAACTGAAATTAGCATGCCGCTCTCTCTTTTTCTAATGGTGAAAATGGATCTCTCGCCTCACGGCACGCTGTGTACACGTCCACCCGTACATGCGTTCATTTTTCATGACACACTGCCTTTAAGAGAAAATGGAAGGACGTTTTTTGGTTTATGTGTCCGTTTTGAGAAACTAAAGCTAGTTTGAATGAAATCAGTGATTTCCTGTAACGTCTCAACCAGATATTGGGTCTTATTTTTCAAACCGAGAAATACTGATTTCCCTGTGTACCTACCTGAGCGGCAGCCTCGCCCCGTCTTCTGAAGTGTGGAAGCTCTGTGCATGTGCCTGCATCCTCGCCCTCAACCCCGTCATCTTCGGACTGGAAGTTCCATCGACTGACACGGGGTACATTTCTTGGATTTGCGCCTGAAAAACAGATGTCATCCGGATCAAATGACGCAAAACATTAGGGATAATTGGCCTAGGTGGAAGCAGGAAAGACAGTAATCGGGACATGCGTCAATGTGCACGCTTTTTACGTCACAGCTGCTAAATATCATGCAGCGATTGAAAGTTTAGATTTTGCGAATATTGCAGATTTTAAATCTTCCAATTTCCAAGCGAAAATTTCCCGATAAGAATCTCATGTATTCAGCCGCTTCGAAAAATCGCTGCATCTAAAAAAAAATATAATCTTCCTTCTAATGAATAGTGTCTAATTTTTGTTTATCTTATTTGCTCCCCCGTGCCCTTTTGTCCCCCAGCCGTTGTTTGTGGGGTACTCGATGGCCCTTAATGTCCCTTTGTTTGTGTCTTTCTCATTGTGTGTAGATGCGTGTTTCAATGCTCGGCTAACTGAGGCGACTCGCCTAATTGCCAGCCGTTTACTCTGCATTCAGAATAGAAACACACGCCATACGCAGTGAGAGAGACCGATTTATACGCGAAATCTAAGCTATTCCGAGGCGAAAGAGCGAAACTCACGTGGACAAGAATGCAGAACTTTGTGTACCAGTGGGGGTTCGGACAGGCCTGAGGGTTGGCTATGCACAGGGCACACGCCAACATGGTTCCTGAAACAGATAACTCGTATTATACTAAAGCATAGATTTTAATATGAGTCATTGGATTCTTTTGAAACTTCGGGTGCGAAGAACGTACTCACAATCTAGAGATCTTTATTCATTTTGGAGACTTCTCAGTGTAATAGTTCAAAAACGGCGAATCTGCGACCCATAGATTTATACATTGTAATGATTCGCGAATTTAAAGACAACCACTTTAACCATAATTTCTCTCAAGTCCGATAAAATCAGTCTAAATCAAATGAGCTTTTTTTAGGGAATTCACCGTGTTTCCCTAAAGTGCTTCGCAGCCGCTTGATGGCTGTCAGATGCAACTGCAGATTAAGCGTACGAAATCCTATTTTTGCAAAAGCTTTTTGCAAAAAAACCTTTTCAAAAGCTGAGATTCTTTCGCTGAAGCGAGACATAAAAATGTTGCGACGGGAACTAAGATAACCATTAACCACCCGCATCTCGATAGGACCACCTTGAAGGGAGTTATGATATGTCAGGTCATTGTTCCATACTTTCGCTGTGAAAATATAACCTTCGAAACCAAAGTGATTTTTGCACTAAAGCGGTCCTAGGTGGCACAGAATTAACGATTCAGCCCAAAGGGAGACAAAAATTTTCTTTATGAACGAGGTCGCCCACTGCTCTCAGAAAACGTGTCTTAAATGTGGTCGAAGAATATTTCGCGATTCAGAGTAAATGGTTATTTCGATGCCAGTAACAAACACACTTGGCAATAACGCATCCAAAGGATTTTCTGATTTAAACAACTGAATCCGGCCATCCATTTCACCCCTGAGCATTAAATATAAAGAAAATATATGTTTGTTTTCAGTTTGAACTCAACGCAAAACCTATAAATATAATGTGTTTACAAAGTATTTTACGCTTTTTGCATAAAACGAGTCTTTAAAGGGCTCGTCAGAGGCCTTTTCCAAATGGTATGCTAATGAAGACTTGGCAAGCATTTTGCGCACGGCCGTTGTCTGGAGCGGTGTTCGAGAAAATGATTTCAATTGAAATGACTTGATTTGCATACTATCAATTTCCAATTCGAAAAGGCCTCTAACGGTCCCTTTGAGGCTGAGACTCTTGATCTGGCTGAGACCCTCCTGGCCCCTTTCATTCCCAGAGGAGCGGTCGAGATTCACGCCTAATTGCCAGCCGGACTACAACCAGCCGGCTCGGAAACAATTGACCAGAGTCCCAAACAGCCGGCTGTCACGACAGGCACTGAGGTTCCGGCGGCTGGCAGCAATTGCATTGGTTTCTGGGAAGCCTTGGGGACAGCCGTAATGCCCCATTGGGTGGATGCAGTCATTTTCTCTCCGGAAACGCGAACTTCCGGTTGACTGGGCGTTCTGACTAATTAAAGGACTGGGCGATGGACTGTGAACCATCGACTGATTCCCCGCGGGACCCAATGGCAGCAGCGGCTTGATTTTGAAACAAAATGAGTGAAAAACAAACGACTTTTTTTGTAGAATTTCGTCTAGTTTGTGCAGAGAACCAATCGCTACATGACGTTTAAAAATCAGTAATTTCTTTATTTTTTTACGATTGAGCGCATTTGAGGGACCCGAAACCTTACCAACGATGCAGAGGAGGACGATGTACAGACCGAAGTTGTACATTTCGAGGTCGATTACGGCTAGAGTGACACAGGAACACATTATCATGAAGAGAAGGAGGATGGCCAGACATGCGTAGAACATCTGAAACAGGGGAGACATGGTGGAATAGAAGGGACAACTACTGATAAATAACAATTTAAATGATTAGTAAAGTAAAATATAAGGAAAAACTTAAATATGTTTAGAGAGTGATTGTAGCACTTGACAAATGCAATTTTTGTAATTTTGTTTATCATAAATTGTGTTTTAATAACATAAAATTAATGCAGTTTCTGCGATTCTTAAATGCACCCCTCGTCTGTAATTTGGATTGCAACCGGTGCACGGTTGCACGAGCGAAAAATGCAAAGAGTGCACAGATACACGTCTACAAAAGCGAGAGAGCGTTGGAAATATAGAGGCCCGAGGGACGCGCAGTTCATATTCCAGGAGCCTCCGTGTAGGCTAGTTTGTCTCCAAAATGGCAAAAGCGGGTGTTTAAAAATAAGGAAAATTCGATGAAATAAACATTCACTTTTGTAGTCTTTGTTAAAGTGTAATATAAATGCGCATTTAATAAATCCACACTCCGCATTGGAAAAATGTATTGAAACTGTTTGTGTATTGAACATTAATTTTTTATCCATTAATAACACGTTGTTTTGCGAAAGATATCTTAAGTTTTTGACAGGCATTTAGTGATTCAAAGGCATAAAAATCCATAAAAGACTTAGACTCTGGCCTGGCTATGAATAATATTAACTGGCGATTAGGCACGGGTGGAGATCAACAATCAAATACCAACAATTCCCGAATCCGCCTATTCCAGAAATTCTCTTAAGGAAGCCACGTCATGAACACCAACGAAACTTAAAATATTGCAAAAACACTTTGATATAAAAATCTATATATGTATACCAATTTAGAAATCATGAAAGGCCTTTTGAGTTCGCATCGCAACCTTTTCAAAGTACGATTCGAATTTTAAAGAAAAAGCCAGACTACTTCTCTACGATAAGCGTAGAAGTTGGCAAACATTTCTGGAACAACCGTTTCTTGGAATGGTGTTGGAGAAAATGAATTCAATTTTAATAGAACTATTTTAAATTTGATATTCAATATTGAAATCGGCTAATTGCTTATTCATAATTTTCTGTGATGGTCCAATTAAGTAAGATTTGAAAATTGTGTAAAAAATTTCAAGGTTTTGTTTCAAAGTTACCACATACTCCGGATACGTTGAATCAAATCGATTCAAGTTTTTCGTTTAAGAAACCTGTCTTTAAATCATGAAAAACAGAAAACACAGAAGATGAAGCTCTTTTTTTCAGAAGGAGCGTTGGCTTTCCAGTCAATAACAGAGCTACAAAATGTAAACAAGATTAAAAAAAACGTAACTTCAATCTTAAAAATAGTTCTAAAACTACTTGTAATAAGTACCGGTACCCAAACAAGAGATTTTTCATAAGAAATGACTATGGTACCTCAGACTTTAAATAGCTGATCAAATTACTAATTTCTCGAAGAATTCTGAAATTTCCAGAAGTGAGGAGCGCTAGAGAAAAGTAGTGTGGGTGTGGTTGGTCGATGAACAAGGGACAATTAGCAGAAGCTGCACTCTGGAGGCAGAGGATGGCCGTTGCTGGGGAAACATTCAAACGAGGCCTATTATCGCCGGATTCAGCAATTGATTCGCACTGACTCACGCACACTCTTCAGCTCAATAACTCTGTTTTTAGAGGTGGAATGGACAACAAAGACTCATTCACTTAATTGGGGCAATTAAGAAAGGCAGAATGGGAAAAGTCATCGTGGAAACGCTGGAGGGTAGGATAAAAGAGTTAGTGATACATTTCCACTGTTTGTTCATTCAACCAAACTTTTATGACATTTTGTCATAAAAAGGTTAAAAACGTCCTGAAAAGTTTTTCCCAGGAATTAATTTTTAGTCCCTTCGGTGCTTCCGTGTTTCTTGGAAAACAAAGAGTTCAAACCGTGTTCAACAGGCATTGTCAATAAAAATGCTCAACATAATTCCAATTCAAAGGAATCGATCAATAAAGATTATAATACATTTTTAGAAGAGTTTGTGTATTTTCGGCTGAGAGCCTTGGGACACACAAAGCTCCTTGGCCGGAAATGTGGCCAACGGAAGGACTAATGTGGCGGTCGACGACCTAGCCTCTTTTCAGATGAGGAGATCCACTGAACTTTATATGAAAGTCAACTTTTTTAAAATCTAAAATGGTTGGCTTTAACATGGGAATTACTTCTCTTCATGTACACGGTGAAGATCATTGTGTGTGGTAAAAATGCTAGCTTAGTGTCTTTTCTCTGCACCTCTTCATTCACTGTGCTCTCTAGCTGTGCACTCGGTTCAATTCTCTAGTTCGGTTCCCTAGTTGATCACGGGTAATCGTGGCGGGAACCAATGCCATAAATCCTTTAGAACTGAATTGTCTACACAGTTAAATGTGAATGATCTACACAATTGCAATTTCTCTACTTGATCGCCATTCTCTATAGACTAATTCCAACGAAAGGCTGGGGATTTTTCAGCGACCTTGACATCCGCTCGTATTTAACCACAGACGATTTGAAACATTGAAGTGAAAATAGCACTGTGAAATAGGAGTGCGCAGACAAATAAAACTATCGCGGCGGGACCTAATGTGCATGTCATAGTTTTTCGGAAACACACTATACCGGGACGTGACAGTCAAAGTACTATGATTATTTCAGTACTTTGAGGAGGTAGAACGTCAAAATATTTTTTTTTGAAAACTTTTTTATTCTTCGTATGTTCCCCAGTTCTCAAAGATATCACTTTCTTATTTTCAATTTGAATTAGCAACCAATTCACATTCACATGGCCCAGCAATGCACTGGGTGCTCGGCTGCGCGCTAGAGAGACGAGAGAGCGTGGGAAATTGAGAGACGGCGGAGTGGCGGGATATTCAAACGATAATTATGTGAAAATATGAAAGTGATATCTTTTAGCATTGCCTTCAGATGCTCTTATATTCACTTGACTTAAAAAACAAACAAATATGGGACGGTCATTCTTATGAGAATAGGATGTGTGGCAAACACTGTCAATCCCATTAAAACACCATTTCTTAAAGGATACTTAGGTATGGCATATGAAAGTCGAATGTTCTGGAAAACACCTCCATTCAAGTGCATTTGCCCTGTGTTTGATGTTTCTGTTTGTTTTCTTGGATTATCAAGATTAGGGAATCTCGTAAAAAAATCAAAAAAGTGATCGATGTAGGGCAATTAGTGGACAAAGTCTTGGCTGCGGGTGTCATGCTGCGAGCATAATTTACGCCTCGCTCATTAGGAATGCGCCGGCCAAAAGCCGTAATCGGCAGTAGCGCAGTGGAAACTCATTCCCACAGCGAAATCCAAACGCACTTTTCGGTCAGGCGATGGCAGATGAGAGATAATGGGGCCATGGGTAAAAGGGTTCAAGGGTATGGGTAAGGACGTAAGAAAATCATTGAAGGCAGAAACTCCGGTTAACGTGTAACGAGACAATCGGGAGAATCAACTGTTAATCATAAATTGAAAAATCGACGAAATAACAATTGAAATTCCATCTTAATGGTTAATTGCGATCGCTCTTTTGCGCGCCCAGGAAGTCGCACGCTATCGCGGCGGGACCCAACGCCAAGAATTGCTTTAACGTCGCGCGGCGCGATGCGGCATTAACCTAAATTGTAAAATGAAACTATAAATGATTTCTAATCCTTGTCGCTCGAGTATGTTAATAATAGAGATAATTAGCGTCCGATTTCTCGCGGTAAACAGATTCTGAAAAAGGTTTGCGCGTCACAGTCTTGAAACATTTAGCCAAGCGTGCTTGGAAAGATTTTGAAAACTGACCATTGTATGAAAATTTAGCCAATGATCATCCCAAGCAAACACTGTCAACTTATAAAAAGCTATAGGACTGAAGCCTCTCTCTCTCAAGAAGCAAAATTTCCTTCAAAACTGTGTTTCTCAGAGTCGGATATCAAGTTTTTCAAGTTTTTCTGCGACATTTCTTGCAGCCGATTATTTAATTTGCAAATGGTATCAACCTGCGCCAGCTGGCGTAAGGCTCCCAAAGAAGAAAAAAGACGAACAAGTTTTTTTAGCCAGAAGCCAAGAAAACCAGAAATTCTCAACCCGGAAGGAAGTATTTTGATAACTTGAGTTCATTTAAGGCATTCCTGAATTTCTGAATTTCTGTGTGAATTGGTTTTAAAAATGTAACACAGTGCTATCGATTAAAAATAATGTGTGCATGCGCGAATCGGTCCACCTGTTTCGCGTTACTTGGACACTTAAGATCCTAACCTTTAGTTAGCCTTAACTTAAGATCTTAGGGTAAATTGGGAAACCAGAAAGTTAAGATCTTAACTTAAGAGTTAAGCTTAACATCTTAAGTGTTTAGGTAACGCGAAACAGGCGGCCCAATTCGCATTAAGATTTTAACTTACGGCTAACATCTTGAGTGTTTCAGAAAACCGAAAGAAGTGGCCGGATTAGCGCTTAGATCTAAACTTAAGGGGAACTTAAGGTTAAGATCGTTAGTTTTTGAAACCCTTAAGCTAACATCTTGGGGCAAATTGGGTCATATGTTTTGTGTTACTTAACCAATTAAGACCCCCTAACCTTAAGTTCTCCTTAACATTCATAAGAACTCATTAACAATTCAAATCTTCACCTACCACTTGTGTTGGTTGTTTTGCTAATCTCTGGCAGCCGTGTCAGATTGGCTCGATCGAGTGAGAACACGCCAAGAGGCGAGTTGTTTACCGCAACGGCTATCGTATTGCGTCTGCTTTGGGAATTTCTTAGGAAAATCTCTCTTTTTAAATTAAAAACAACAGGTGGCTTCAGTCAACATGGATTTGCGTCATTCCACAAGTCTTCTGACGGTGTTTCCGATGAAAATGCGGGTTTCAATGTTATAATTATGAGAAATCGAAAAAAAAGAACTGTCAACAAGTGACACCTTCGAAAAGATATGAAAACAGCTTCTGTTCTGAGTTTAGAGTACACGTTTTGACGGGAATTTGTTATGAATGTGAGGTTGTCGTTAAATTGGAAATGTCGTGATGGCTGGGAATTCCAATTTCGGCCTAATAATTTATGCATTTTGGGTTGTAATTAGATCAGAAAACACGAGAAACGACTGAAGGAGTGAGTATTTAAAGGGGTTGTCTTCGAATGGACTGAGGCGCTAGCATAGATACTCGTAATATTCTTGGGTAGTTAAGGAACATGTCACTGTGTGGCTTTAACGCCTCAGGTAAGAAGAATCATATTCCTAAGTGACTTAATGAGTTCGCTATTGCGTAAAGTTCCTTAACTGCGTTAAGAGTTAAGGGTTTCATAAATACATTTCCATAAACGACCTAAGGAATTACTAATATATTCGAAAAAGGTTTTCTACGAAATTTGTGGACTTAGTTAGTTTTTAACGGCTTTAGATAGTTAACAGACTTTCGTAGAATATTTAGCTAGATAAGGAGGATGTTCCTAGGCTACCCACGATTTTATGAACAAGTTTGTAAATGTGTGACAACTTAAGGAACGTTTTTCATGAAAGTGACTGAAGGATTTCACAAAAGTTATCGTAAAGGTTCTTGGCAGCTTTAGACAATTAAGCGATGTATTTCTAAATACACATATGTTTTTCACAAACATTTTCTCTGCTATTCAACTTTTTTTATTATTTAAGGATTGTGTACTAAGTGAGTTAAAGCATTTACGAACACTCGTTAATGTCCTTAGCATTTTAGGTAGTAAAGGAGAATCTCTCTAAGTGACTTAAGGTGTTTAGGAGTGTTTGGCAGTTGATGAGCATTCCTAAGACAAAGAGACCTTACGAGTGTACGAGTATGTTCTAAAATATCCCTAGCATTTTTGGTTAGATAAAATCTGATTCCTTAAGGAACTTACGATACGAAAGGAAAGGAATTTACGACCAAACTTGTAAAGCGAAAAAACTTTATCAGAAAAAAAATACTACCTGAATAAAATTAAAATGTAAAAAAAATGCTATTTCAGCAAAAGTAAACACGCTTGTTTATGCGTGGGTCTTTTCATCCTGGGCTCTGCAGAATATTGGGGTTTTCTTTGGCTTTTGTGATCGAGAAGACAATAAAGTGAGATGTGGAAAAACAAGGAGGCGGAGAAGAAAACAACTGTGAAATTCAGAAGGAGAATAAATGAACTACACGTGGCTTTCTTGTTTGTTTGACGGCGGCAAGACTAATAAATTATCTGCCAAAGAGGTGCGCATTCAGGGCGGGGCTCAGGGTGTCACAGGAAAGGCTAAGGAGAAGGGGGAGAGTTGCAGAAAATGTTCAAATAAGGGGAATTAATTGGGAACAGTTATAGAAGTTCCAACATAATGTATTTCCAACCTTCCCGCTCTCCCAACCGGGCCTGGATTGCCCTCCCTCAAGCTGGAGTGGAGCTTCGTGAGGACGTAGCTCCAACCAAATGGTACACAGAAATCGTTTGCACCGTTAACCGAGTTTTTCTGACAAACTGCCTTTAATGGCCAATCACGAGAAGTGACTGTAATAGTGTGCATAATTGTCGCCAAACGGGCATCTTGCCCATTTGTGCCGGTATTTTCTGTTTATGATAAATTAGAAAATAATCATAAGCTCATGAGAATCTACAGAGAATACTAGAAGAAAGGGGCATTCAAATTGACATACAAATTGGTAAGTAATCAAGTTGAAAAAATCAGCTATTGACAGTTACGAAAAAAATGTGTTATACACTGAAGTGGTAAATGTCTCTTTTGTAACAACTCCCTCATCCCTTCTCAAAATAAAATCGTTTCAACTGTTTTGAAACCTTAGTTGAAACAAACGACGCGGCCAAGTGTTGCAAGAAGCGCATAGTTGAAGGAGCGAGAGAGCATGGTGAAACGAGAGACGTTAGAGTGCGCACTGTTTAATCCATATGTTTTCTCTGTCTCTGCTTCGAAATCAGAAGAATGTTAAAGCCGATTCAAAAAATGAGCAAATCTATCACGCAACGTAGACGAGAGATCGTAATTTTTAATGACGAAATGAGAGCTTTAAGGTAAAAAAGCAAAGTCCCCTTGCCATTTTTGCGGTCATCTGCCTTTAAGTCAGGTCTCATGACTAAGCTTCCGAACATTTGAAAGGCATAATAAAACTGGACGTGTACTTATCAAAAGGGAAGTTCTATGGAAAATCGAAAATAGACTATATGTTTTCCAGACTTATTAGACTAAATCTAAAACTGTCATAACAAAAGTGCATATGTCTATTTCTAGAAACGCATTTTCATATTGAGATTTAGAGAATGATGTTAGAGTTAATGAAAATAGGTATTCAGAAAGTAGAAGTAACGTTTTTTTGTTGTTTCATGATGGTTGTAAAAAGCCCTTAGGCTACAGATCGTCAGATGCGGAAGCCTCGTTGGCCGTGGGGGCGTGGTCCGTCAGCGGCGGATGGCTAATTGGGTGCGTGTTTTAACTTGTTCCCTGCCTCTTTTATTAGCATAACTTGTGCCAGTGGCTTCGTTCTTCAGAAGACAACGACAGGGAGGGGAAAAAGACACAATGGGCAGGAAATGGGATCTTCGATCGGCGGAAGAATTATAAAAAACAAGGAGGCACTTAGGAAGTGCAGCACAAAGAGGGATGAAGAGACACAATGAAGGGGATTTAAAAGAGATACAAAAGACTGAATTCACTTTTTTACAACCGAAAAAATATAAATTACGAGAAAGTATAAGGAAAAAAGAGTCAGTTTTTAAGCGGTTGTTATTTTTACGTGATTCCCAATTTGTGAATCTGGAGGCATGCTATTGACTGAAATGATATTGATTTTTGTCTTATGTTTGTAAAATACATGGTTAAATTTGTTACGGAGAAATAAAATGTTAAACTGAAGTGAAGAAATTATTTAAAATCAGTTGTGTGAAGGGTTCGGGACAGCATCATATAAAATTTCGAGACGCTAACTTCAAATTTAGAGGCGACTTAAGATTTCATTTGCAAAAAAATCTTAAATGAAATTTCAAAATGTTCCGTTTTTTAAATGATATATTTATTTACTTTAAAGTGTGTCAACTTAATCAATAAGGTAACTTCTAGAAAAATTAAAGAATCTGTTTACCAAGCGACTTTTTTGTGTTCATGGGATTCAAAACATGGTCTTCTGTAGCCATGCCCTCTGCCATTATATTGATTTTTGAATACAGAATAATAATTTACACTCTGAAGATATAAAATTTTGTAAAATGAAATTGTTTTTTCAGAGTGAGACATGGCAATACAATGAAAACGCTGAGTAAAGATATTTTCGGAAATCAAAGGCAGAGGATGATTCATTATTACAAGTGGTTATGAAGTTTTTACAGTTTAACTGATTAACCAAATTAAAGGTTTATCCTTTAATTTAGAAAATTATACTTATTTACTATCAATTATTGTTAAAAACTATGGGTAACGACACTTCCAATAAAATCGCATTGTTTTGTCAAACAAAATTTATCGGCATTTGATAATCGATACTTCACTTGTTTCTCTAACTTATAAGTATTTGCTAATAAGTTAGATTTCGAAAACATTCATTTAAAAGTTCGTTTTCCCCCATTAGAAATACGAAGGGCTGTAAATATTAAAGATTCAAATTTTCAAGCGACTGTTATTTTCTCGGTGGTCCGTGCCATCTGGAGCCATGCCCTCTGGTGTAATTATATCGATTTTTGAATACAAGGTTTGTAAAATACTAGGATAAACTTTGAACATACAATAATTTGAAAATCACGAAATTACTTTTTAATTTTTCCAGCGTTAACTTGTATGGTAGAACGTAGAGTGGAGAAGTTTTTAAAATTCATATGCAAAGGTTGATTTTAAAAAGGAAAAAGGGTTGGAAAATTTTACAGTTAGATAACTATTTAAATGCTTCGTTTAATACTTTTGTAATTATATTTAATTTCTTACAAATCACTTTACAAGCGGAAAAAAAGTTGAAATTAGCTAGCTATCCACTCGAATGATCACAAAGTTCGGAAACGAAGCTATCAGGAAACGGATTTCATATTTTCTAAAATTCTTAAACGAAATTTCAGAATCGAAATTCAGCTATTTATTCAAACACAAATACTTATTAAGTTGAAAAATCATTCTTACAACTTACAATAAAAATTAAAGATTCGAATTTACAAGCGACTGTTTGTTTAACGGCGGGCTGTTTTTCAAATTCTGGCGCGTGTCCGGGGGTCATGGGACACCTGCCCAGATGGAGCGCTTTTTACAATGTAATTAGGAGGGCCTTCTGAAGCCACTTCAGAATCATTCGACAACCTGTCGTCGATGAGTCAAGTGATCATGTTCCCTTCGAACGTCTTCGTCCCTAACCAGTTCATGGATATGTCAAAGGTTTGTATTATTTGTTATTTTACATTTATTTTTAATTAAAATTGTTGTTTTAATGTTGTGGAAGTCATTGATTTATACAAAAATTTCCAGATTTTCTCTGATTACATGTATATTTTAGATGCCGTACCCCATCTCTCCCCTCTTCTACCCTGCATTTGTTCCTCTGACTCCCGACTCCGGAGTCTCCTCCCTCAACGGCTCCCTCCACAGTCTCTTCAACTACTCCTTCTCTCCCCTCACTCCGGCTCCCAAGGAAAGGAAGAAGCGCGCCAGGGAGGACTACTGCAACCTTTGCATGAAGAAGATCTGCGAGGAGGGAAGACGCAGCCAGGGTTCGTTTCTTTCTAAATTGTAGTTTCAACAGTCTTTTAATCAAAACGTTCACAATTTTATTTCATTGTTTCAGGTCCTAGCCGCCACGTTCTCCAGTTCCACATGGATGTGCCCAAGTTCTTCTGCCCCCACTGCGAATTCACCAGCAACTACGACAAGGCACACATCACCACCCACATGAAGTGCATGCACAATGTGAGTTTTTACACTTCTCTCTCTCTCTCTCTCTCTCTCTCTCTCTCTATCTCTCTCTCTCTCTATCTCTCACACACTGTCTCTCTCTAAACCTTTAAATCAATATATCTCTTGATTTCTGTATCTAACTCTGTCTAACTCTCGATGTATCTTTGATTTTTTTGTCTTTAAATCTCTATGCATATGCGTATGTGTCTGCATGCATCTCTACGTTTCCTATTTTCAACTTTCCGATTTCTTATTTCTTCGCGTCGGCCGCTCTGTTTCTCTAATTATCTCTCATCGTCAGTTTCTCTTTACTATCACTCTAATTAATTGATCTCTCACATATAGTGTGTTTCGGAAAAACGGCACCGGTCTTGTCCAAAAACCTTAAAGGGTGGTACATTGGGTCCCGCCGCGATATCTTTATTGTCTGCGCACTCCTATTTTACATTGCTATTTCGCCTACCTTATTTCTATTCACTCCAATGTTTCAAATCGTCAGTGGGGGTTAAAAAGGGTTAAAACATTAAAGCAGCTCGAAATCGCCTGCCCGTCATTGGAAACAGATTATGGACCCTTTTTTCTCCGACTCTCGTTCTTTCTTTCTCTCTTTATCTGCTTTCCGTCTGTTTCTCAGTGCCATGTCTCCAACCATCTGCCTCTCTAAGCTCTTTTCTGTTTCTCAGCGTCTTTCTTTCTCTAAGTATTCATATAAAAGATAATTCCAGGGTCTCGAAGGAAAGGTTCGCATCGCTGAAGACGCTGTCTACACCGAGAAGTTCAACAAGATGCGCAGCCGTTGCTTCGGCCCTGTCCAAGACGAAGTGAAGACTGAAGTCGAGTCTCCCAGGTAACTTTTGCTAACACATTCTTTACCAATGCACAATTTTCAGTCTTGGTACCACTGCCCGTCTAGCCTACTCCATCGAGAGCCTCCTCGGCACTCAGCCTTTCGTCCGATCCGTCACTCCCGTCACTCCTCCTGCCACCCCTCCTTCTAATGATTCTTCTGTCGTTTCTGAGAATTCTCCCGTTTTGCCGTGATTTTCCATTTGTATATTTGTTGTAGCTGTTGTTGTTGGAAATCTTAGGTGGAATCGGGCGGTGAAAATAAATATATCAGGGAATTCAGTTTTGTTTTATACTTTTCAGCAGAATTATCAATGTGAAGTTTTGTCACTAGGAGCTTCAATTTTACTATCACTGTCACTTCCTCCGTCTCTGTCTCTCTGTCTCTCTGTCTCTCTGTCTCTCTGTCTCTCTGTCTCTCTGTCTCTCTGTCTCTCTGTCTCTCTGTCTCTCTGTCTCTCTGTCTCTCTGTCTCTCTGTCTCTCTGTCTCTCTGTCTCTCTGTCTCTCTGTCTCTCTGTCTCTCTGTCTCTCTGTCTCTCTGTCTCTCTGTCTCTCTGTCTCTGAGAGAACCCCGGGAAGCCCAGTCGCATGCTGCTCTCACGCAGTGTAGTTCTACGTCCGTTAGAGTCCGTACATGCGCAAAGTGTGGTCCGTTGCGTGAACCTCCGTTGTCCCATCGCCTCCCTCTCTCCTCACTTTACTACTTGTCTCCCTCTCAGCCGGTTGCCGATGCGTCTCTCCCACTGTCTCCTCCTTCTCCTCCTGGCTTGTCTCTCCTCCACCAAGTCTGCCCCTGAAAAGGCCGTCAAGCGACGTCGTGTGGTCGACCTAGTGTTCGCTCCGAACTTTCCCTCCGTCCTCACGTTTGTGAGCGATAGGAGTTCGCCCGATGGAAATTCCACCGAGGTCAACTCGACCGAAGTGAATTCGACCGAAACGACGTCCACCCAAGAGACTTTGGCCAAAGAAATTTCGACCGTCGAGCTGGTGTCTGAGATGGCAAAGCAGTTTGCGGTTCAGATGCACACGAAAAACACTGATAATTGCTCAGCTATGGTCGAAGGCCGAGGAGAAGACGACTTTCTGCTTCTGATGACTGTCGACAATGCAATCAACTGTACCAAGGATGTTTGCAAGATGAACTTTGCCAACGTGGTCGTGTCTTCGGGCATTTCGAACAAAGTGGCGGTGACCTACGGCTGTTCGAACACGACGACCTTCGAAACCTCCACTGTGAACTGGACCAAACTCGCCTCCGAGGTTCGCTCGCAACATAAGGCCAATGTGCTGGAGGATCTCAAGCAATTCGGAGAGTACAAGAGAGAGGTGACTGTCCTTGAAACCAAGTTTAAGGATGTTTTAGACCGACGGCAAGACCCCGAGAAGCATCGTGGCCGGGTTCTGCGTGATGGGACTGGTGATCGCCGGACTGTTTCTGCTCCTTATCTTCCTCAATGTGAAGCACGCAAAGGAGGTGAAGCTGCTGAAGGGAGGAGGCACGGAGGAGAAGGGAAAGAAGGCCAGCGACGGACCCAAACTGGACTCGAAGACCGGCAAGAGCGAGAAGAACGAAAAGAGCGAAAAGAGCAGCAAGTGACCAACGAATAAACTACTGACTCACTGGGGTGTTCGGGTTTTGTAATTTGACTCTTGAATTTCTTGTTTATTTGTGTTTTGACGCGTTTTGTTATTAGTTGAATGAGTTTGAGCAGAATTTATATTGGTTTCTTGTAGGTAGTTTAACAGTATAATATTTACGAGTCGAGTTAATGTGTTTATACTTGAAAGTGTTTGTGTTTTATTTTGTTTGTTCTCTGTTTCTCAGCTTTGTATTTTCCTGTCGTACTTGATCACATTGCAGTGTTGTCTTTCTGTTCATTGGTAGCTCAATGTATCATTGGGAGAGTGGTTCGTCCATTTCCAGAGTGAAGAAAGGGCGTTGGGTGGAAAAAGGAGGGATAGTGCCTAGGTCGATTGGGAACAACATTGGCGTAACACCAGAGTGTTCGGTTCACGCAATGAACGACGTAAGGCCGCGAAGCGGCTCTCAGGCGGCCACAGACCGTAATCGCTGGTCGCATGGCACCCTCAGGCCGCAACAGACCGGCGAATCCAGAAGGCAAACTCCAGATCCCAGCCCGGATCCAAGATCGTCTTCAACGCGCCGCATGATGACAAGCACACAAGAAGAAGAGGTCGACTACAGCTGACCTTCCCCTAGGATCCAGGGGGAGCTGCACGACTTCGAAGCTGTCCCTCCCCTAGCTCCAGGGGAGGTCGACGTCGACTACGGAGCCGCCCTTCCCCCTTGGATCCAGGGGGAAGCTGCACGAGTAGCTGTAGCAGTTCTACTGCCGGCGATTACGAAGTCGACTTCAAGCTGTAGCTGCCCTTCCCCTCGCACCAGGGGAAGCGGCACACGGATAAGAAGAAGCCTCTTCGTTTTTTGTGTGTTTTTTTGTGTGATACGGTATAAATCAGACGGTGGTCAGGCTTAATCTCCCCCACTCGCCATGGATCTGTGAACCTGTGTAAGGGTGTAAAAACCCAAAGTATCTGAATGTTTTGATTCTTTTTTAATTATTGTCATATAGATGTAGTTCTTTTTTTGTAGCATGAATATTTTTACGATTGGACCATGTTTATGACGGGCGGCCTTCTGTGGGTTTTGCCTACCGTCATAGACATGGTCCTTATTTTGCGTTAATTGAAGTTTTTTTTCTTGGTAATTGTGTATCTTGATTGATAAGTCGCGGGTCTGGAGCCTCTAGGGAAAACCCCGGCGAAAGTCGGGGTATGGCCCTTTTCGTAGCCGGACCCACATGCGGCTAGGCCCCAAGCTGAACACCCATTCCCCCACCCTCCCGCGCGCCCCCTTGCCCCCCGCTGGCCCCAACGGTCATAACGCCGCGCAGTTGTTTTCAACATTACTACATCAAAATCAAGTTGGGTGTTCAACGACAGTAAGACCAGATTGGGGTCACCAAAATCGTCGAATTATGCGCCCTTCTGAATGCAGACGTGAGGTCAGCGACCGATCGATCGATTGGCGGGGTCGTTGGTCGGCTCCTGGAGCTGAAGACGGTTCTGCCGATGGAGATAACGGCAGAGATGAAAGAAATCGCTATACGTATGTGTTGAAACTTGAAGGTGGTTTAGTCGTATTACGTTTTCCCCCGTTGTTTCCATTTTGCTCTTTTTCATTTTTGTACATCTCCTCTAACATTGTAGTGTTGTCATATCATTGTAGTGTGACATTGTAACACTGTTTGCCAGCAGCGGAATGAGTCGGAGAGTTATAATTCGGAGAGTTTTCCTTATTTCCAGAGACAGTAAAAGGTTTGAAAGCGGGGAGAGAGTACCAAAAGGCGGTAAGAATCCGCTCCGCCAGAGAATAGTTGACTTCGGCATCCTTCTGAATATGGCGGCGTGAGGTCAGCGACCGATCGATCGATTGGCGGGGTCGTGGCTCGGGCGGGTCTCCTGGAGTTGGAGACGCTTCTGTCGATGGAGATAACGACGGAGAGGAAACATTGGCATTAAATTGGTCAAAACCTTTGGAAATGGTATTATTTGGAAAGCTCTTATCGTAGACAGACAACATCTAACACTTTTAAGCATTGGGAAACTGCGTATGAGTTTGAACTAAGTTCAATTGGAAATGATTGAATTTTTCGATTTTCAAGGCAAAACTTTTAAAAAAAAACCCCAAAATATGGCGAAATTTGTCTTTCAAACCGATTTTTCCATCTTTACCCCTCTACCCCTCTGAAATCAATCGGTTGATACAAAAGTTCTCAAAAAAGCGTTCTAAATTATATGATTTTTTCGCGGTTAAGCATGTTGGATAACAGATTCGTGGGGTAGGATCTTTGCTTACAAATCTCGCCACCCGGGTTCGAATACGCCCTCTTATAATTTGTTTTGCCAATGTTAAGTCAATTTCATACAATGTGAAAATGCGTTTTTGGTAAAAATCGAAAAAAAAAGTCACACCTTTTCAAACGCCTTTTTAAAAACTTTTGTATCAACCGATTTCTTAACTGTAAAATGCAAAGTTGTGCGACATGATAGTTTGGCCTTTAAAATAGTTTGCCCTTTACACAAATTGTAAATTTTCGGAGAACTTGAAAAAACTCCGCAATTTGGGGTGTTTTGCCCTTAAAGGCAGAGGCCAACGAAAATGAAAAGGGACCTGTCCAGGACGTAGCGTAGACAAGAGGTCGTAATTTTCAAAGGTGGAATGGAGAGAGTTTTATGATTAACATGGACAAGCCCCTCTTTTCATTTACGTGGGCCTCTGCCTTTAACTTTTTCAATTATATAGAAAGCTTTCATTTTCTATTCGGATTGTTTCGAAAAAGTGATTTTCCTCTCAGAAAACATTTAAAAATTACCATTTTGGTAAACTTTGATTTTTCTCCGTATCCAACATCGATATACCCTAACTCGCGAACAAAAAAAAATACCGAGGCCCAAAAGTTTCAGAATTTTACACGAGTTTTCAGGTTATACACGAGTTTTCAAAAAATCCTATTTTTTCTGTTTCACTCACTGGCCTGCTCGATTCTTTCAGAGACGGCGTCTTAATTGACCAATACACATTGTAAACATTTATAAAATTGACTACACTTGAGTGTAAACATACTTTTTTACCTTATCTCATCACCATTATCTCCAAGCGACTTTATGTTAACAGGGGCGCGCGACATCTGCGATGCCCGGGGGTCATGTGAGCAAGATCGCTTTTTTCTCCCCATAAATACGACTCTCCCGATCAGTCGACCAGACTTCGTCTTCTAGTCAAGCGAAATGTTCCCTTCGACTTACTCTCTCCCCAACAACTTTATCGACATGTCCACGGTTCGTTTTGTTTATTTTTCTTGTTCATTTTTTGTTTTCTCTCATAATTTTTGTATTTTAGATGTCGTTCCCCCTGTCTCCTCTCCTTTTCTCTCCTCTGGTTCCTATGTTGGCGGATTCTCCTCCCTCTGAAGCCCCTTCTCTCAACGACTCTTTGCTCACTCTCCTCACCCTGTTGTCTTCTAACACTACTCCTGTCCGCAAGGAAAGGAAGAAGCGCGCCAGGACAGATTACTGTAAACTCTGTATGAAGACGATCTGCGAGGAGGGAAAACGCAGCCAAGGTTGGTACTTCTCACTGTAGCTTACTTGTTTCACAATTCTGTTTTATTTTTAATGTTATAGGTCCCAGCCGTCACGTTCTCCAGTACCACATGGATGCGCCGAAGTTTTTCTGTCCTCACTGCGAATTCACTAGCAACTACGACAAGGCACACATCACCACTCACATGAAGTGCATGCACAAGGTTAGTTCTCTCTCTCTCTCTCTCTCTCTCCCCCCCCCCCTCTCTCCATTTGTCTCTCTCTTCTTCTGCCTCGTTCTCTAAATAAATCTCATTCACTCATACACTCTCACTCTCGCGCTTTCACTATTTTTCCTTCTTCGCCCATTATCTTGCATCTCTCACCCTCAATCTCTCTCTTTCACTCTATCGCTCAATGAAACTTTCAATGACTCTCGTCTCCTCTCAATCTCCTCTGTAGCTATCTCTTCTATCTATCTACCTCTTTGTTACGATTCACATAACTTGCCTCTCTCTCTCTCCATTGTCTCTTTACCTATCATTCCCTCATACTTGCGCCTCCTCTACTTTTCTCCGTTTATCTCTCTGTCTCGAACTCTAAATCTCTTTCATTTTGCGTTTTCATATACAATTTCTTCCTTTCCAGGGAAGCGAAGGACAGGTCGGCATCGCCACAGACCCCGCCTACGTGGAGAAGTTCACGAAGATGCGTAACCGTTGCTTCGGTGCTTCTGAAGACGACAAGACCTTCTCTGGTGCTTCTGAAGACGTCAAGGCCGGCTTCGATGCTTCTGAAGACGTCAAGGTCAAAGTCGCTCCTGTCACTACTTCTCGGCCGTTCTCCGTCGAGAGTCTCCTGGCTCCTTCCTTCATTATCAATGACGTCACTCCTCCTTATACTCCCTCTGTTTCCCCTAGTGACCTGTGATCACTTTTATTTATTGTTGCCTATTGAGGTCTTTCGTATTAATATAATAAATACATGATTGATAGACCTTGTTCTAAATTCTTTGGTTTTCCATAGGAGAGCGGGAGGTTTTTGTTATGTTGCGGTTATTATCATTGATTTCTTATCGATTGGTTTCCTTTGTCCGACGGGGGGTGCACACGGCAGTTTTGGCTAAAAAGCTTGCATCAGATTATTCCCAGCTCATGTTTATCACCAAGGGAAATGAACTTTCCTGTTACATTTGATAAACTATTCGGAACGGACTCAACTTTGAAGATTCACAATGCTCACTCTTAATAACACACATTGTTTCGTGTCCTGCTGCGAGCGTCTTGTGTGATCTACTCCTTTCGCGATGGGACCACATACCTAAAAGCTTCTAGGCTGACAAACGGACGTTTGTTGGTTTGGCGAAGACATGCGAACAGCGTGTCTTCTCTTATTTCGGGAACATACCCAGTTTCCAATTTTGTAGCAAAGTGAATTCATAGCTCACAGCTCCCACAGAAATCCCCGCCGACCCTTCAACCACCTCAACAGCCCTCCTTCTCCTTTAAATACTTTCTAAAAGTTTTTCTCATAGCCCGATTGTTCATAAAGTATCAGCACGTTGCTAGCCAGCGTGATAAAATTATTAATAATTATTATTATATAGGAGGTTTGGAGTTTTGACGACGTTATCGTTTCAAACGCAGCGCACCGATCTGGTGTCCGTCCATTTCCTCTCTCGCTCCCTCTTATCGTTCTGTATATGTGTTTCTGTTTCAAATCATATGAGAAATACGGGACGCCCACGGGTTGTAACATGAAAAATTGTAACTGGGCTACTTTGCTCAACACCCCCAGTTGCAATCAAAACCGTTTGCACCAGGGTCTCATGGCTACCTTCCATTTTCCACTTGGACTGAATTGTAATGGATAATATAACCGGCATAAATTGCAGATGGAGCAAAACACAACATACTCAAATTGCTACGTGAACGAAATGCAACTGAGTCGTTTTGTAACACAATTAGAATATTTAGGCATATAAAGAGTGTCTCATCGCCAATTAAACAAAGCAAAAATACAAATTGATGTATTCTAATCCTCTCTTATACACTTCTCTTATGGTCTCTGTGTGTTTGTGTGTGTGTGGTGTCCCACGGTGAAATTGCGCAGAGTCCGTCACGTGTCTGCGTCTCTCCAATTCATCTTCACTCTCTTTCTTACGGGTTCTAACTCCACGTAAATGTTACGGAAACATTACGGATTTTGGCCTATTCCACCGTTCATTTCGGGGGCGCAGCCCCCGGCGAGCGGCCGGAGGCCGCGAGCAGCCAGAATATGCAGGACCGCCGCAGGAGGGCCGGAATATTCTGGTTGTGTTACAAAACGACCCAGTTGCAAAATGTCCACGTAGCAATACATTCAAAATGCACTTGCTCCATTTTTCATTCAGTCCATTTTACACAGTGTCTAAGTGCCAAAAAGATTAGCTTGCAATTACATTGGTTGCAAATTGGCCCTGATACAAATTCGGAAGGTTTCAATTGCAAGTAAAAAGTTGCAATTCCTCGTGATTACAGCATTTCATGTTACAAGCCGTTGGCGTCCCAGAAATACGCTATAATGAAAACGTGGCATTTTGAAACCCAATTTCCAACTGCCCTTCCCCTTCATTCGATGTATCTCCAAAGGTTGTAGTGTGCACTTCCGGGGTTGTCTCAAGTTCTCTTTTTTTCTTCAAGAAACGTGTTTTTCCCATCTGCGTGAAAAAGCTGGAAATGTTCCAATGCTACTTTGAAGTTTGATTTTCGAGACGATTGACGTAAAAAATGGCCTTTTCTTTCATATGGGACGACTGTTATTATTCGAAATTACACCCTTTGTGCTAGCAAAGAACACTACAAATTCTATTTATGAACCGTTATTATTATGTCACAGCTTTACTAAAAAGGGGGTTGTGATCAAACAATTGTGACGTTGCAATCCAATAAGGTTTGGTTTGAAAAGGGCTTCATTCGAGGTGTTCCGGAAGTTGTATTCCCAAAGATCATTTCTGTTTGCAAACGATTGTTTTGAATATCATTTCTAAGCAAACCTAATCGTACAATAAATCCCTCTTTAATGTCGCAGACATGGATTGTTTTTGAAATGCGAACTCACAACCACCTGCTGCGGAATGACACGACGCAGATCACGCGCTTATGTTGCAATTACGGGAAAAACAAAGAAAATAGGATTGAGTAGGAGTATTATGATATTATATTACTTTTTATTAGAGTCACAAAGATCATTGATTGTTATGGGTTACAATACGTGTAACGTATAAATTAACTCAATTTGTCTGGATCTGAATTTGTACCCAGAACTTTTCAAGAAGTTTTAAACAAGTTGTTTTACGCAGACTGGTTAAACGAATCATCTTGAAATCTATATGGGCAATTTGTTTTAACACTTTAACATGTGCACACACACACACACACACACACACACACACACACACACACACACACACACACACACACACACACACACACACACACACACACACACACAGACTTCCGCGTCCTACAAACCACATTCATTCGCCGCTCTTCGATCTTTCTTTTTCTTATTAACCGTCCGTTGAGAAAGCACGAGAGCAATTTCCCAGTTTGCCGATCAATTGCTCCGGCGCCGTTTATGTCTTTTTCTCTGGAAATTTTACTCACTCTTCCATTTCCGCCATTTCCCGCCTTTCCCAGTTCAATAGACCAATTAGACACCCACAGTCGGTATTTCCCAGAAAGGTTGGTCAACCTAGTAAGTGTGGTTTCCTAGGGGGAAAAGGATGGCATTCATCACCAGAGGAAGCTAACAATTTCCTTCTTTTGATAGTAATCGGGAGGGCGGAAATAGTCGCGGGAATAGCTCCCTAGGGGCCTCAGTGCATTTCATTAAAGGGCTCGTAAGGGGCCTTTTCAGAATCGCATGCTAATGAAGACTTGGCAAGCATTTTGCGCACGGCCGTACTCGGTGTTCGGAAAAATTATTTCAATTGAAATGGCTCGATTAGCATACGTTCCATTTCCAATCAGAAAAGGCCCCTTACGGGCCCTTTAAGTGAAACAGAATCAAACAAAGAACTGCACATTACGAGCAAAGTGTTTCTTTGGTTCGTATGGTTGAATTGAAAAGGCAACTGTTTTTTTTTTCTAAAAACGGGCGGTGCGGTATATTTTCGCTTTTTGCGCATTTCCGCTCTCTTCGTTTCTCGTTTACGCGCAGATCGTCGGCCGTCGCGGCGGGACCCAATTATAAAACGAACCTTATCGTCATTCAAAAAACACAATGATAGCATTCTACAAAGCGGCGAAATCGCTGTTAATGAATAGCAAATCACATCATCGTGGAAACGCTGATTAAAATGTATTTTTGGTAAACTAATGGAAACCATAAGTTTACGTAATGTGTTTTAATAGCTGGTATTTCCATTCTTATCATATTTTGAGTATTTATACTTGCCTAAGTAGCGTTGACAATTTTAAAAGACTAAGGCATAAACTTTTTCTCTACGTCTCTTCATTCAACAAAGTCTCTCTTTGATGTGCCAAGGTCATGCCGTGAGACCCAACACCTAAAATCCTTTAACCTAAAATCCTTAGCAACGAAGCATATTTGGTTTGACTATGATTAAACCCATGACGAGATTTGTATCTTGTTTTTTATCCTGCCGTTCTGGGAAAAAGAGTGCATGAGATTTAAAAAATAGAAAGCGATGACTACAAACAAGCGTCTTTTAAGCGACATTTCAATAATCATCTAATCAGCGTTTCTTATTCTCCGACTGAAGCGTATTAGTGAGTGGCACGTGTGACCTCCTTAAAGAAGAGAATGTCCTTTGCTGATTTTGTTATCCGGAACTTCCGAGGCTAATTTTGTTATGAAAACGAAAATAAAAAATAGGGTGATCAAGCGAAATTCAAAGAGTCTTCGTCTGGAAGCATTATACAAAAAAAAACAGGAGCAACACTATATAGCATAATTATACTTCTTTTCCAACGAATGTGCCAGGGTTTTGAAGAAAATCCTAAAGGACTAGGTACATTTGGTCCTGCAACGATCGTATAACCGTCTGTTCACTCCTCTTTTACAATGATCTTTCGTATATAATAGCTCGGTTCACTACAATGTTTCAAATGTTTTTTGAGCCGGTTTTTTTTTCATTTTTGTTTCTATCTAAATTTAGCCAATGTTGTAAAACCCGCCTGACTGTCCCTTTTTAAATACGATGGATGTTTTCTTATGATTCTCCGTTCGAAGACTCGGCAAAATTTGATGTTTCCACAAGCAAGTGTGGAACCTGTCTCTGATTTGGCATTTATTTTTTTGAATTACCACGTCTACCATGCCCCGACCACGGAATGAATACTGATTTTCTAAGTATTAGAGCTGCCCCTCAAAAAGGTTAAAATGTTCTAAAGAAATGCCGAGTACCAAAGCTTTTTGCCATTCTGAGTTGCAAAACATGATTTGTATCCTTCAAATCATGTGGTTTGTGGCTGGGGGCGAGTTTTGCAGAGTCGTAATTTCTGATATCACGAAAGAAAACGACGATTGACATTTGCACAGGAAGCTAAGAGTGAGGAGAAGAACTCTCTCATAGCCTCCTTTCGTTAGCTCCCATTTTAACAATTTCTATAATCGAATTATACCTTTGTCAAGTTCTTATGCAACACAAGCAAGCAGTCGAAGCGAAAGGATTATTCAGTTTCAAACCCGTATTTTAGCGAATTAAAGTCAGAAATCTTCACATCGAATTTTATGGCATCTTTGTGGGCGGCAGTCATAAAATTACTGTGTTTCTTTGTGAAAAAACCGATAAACACATTTTAATCAACATTTCCAAGGTGAAATACGATTTTCTATTCATCAACGAATGCTTTAACTGCATGGTAAAATGTCGTCATTCTTCTTATTGAATGATTCAAAGGATTTTCGCCATCGGGTCCCGCCGCGATAACCTATGAGCTACGCGAATTCGCAAACTAGAGAGCGTGTTGATTGAAGATGCGCAAAAAAATTCCAATGAACTATTGAAATGGACCACTTCGAGGCAGAGCGGTACGCGCGCAAAACAGCGGCGGCCGTAGGTCGGCCATCTCAAAGTTGTTAGGGATCTAATTGCTACGTCTCCAGAAGCTTTATTGTCTCTCTTTCCCCCTGATCGGGCATTTCAGCTGTGAAAACAAACGGTCGTCGCTAGGTAATCTCTCCCGTGTGGCCAATTTCCTGCAGAGCCGCCTGGAAACATTTCTCAAGGCCATGTGGATTTCTAATTGGCTCTGATTCAAACGATGATTCTGAATTTCTGGAACAAACAAAAACAGTCTGTTCCTAATTTCCAGCTACTTGTCTCTGACGAAAGAAGGCACAAACAATCACAACTGCACCTTCGATTCTTGAAATTCATTAGCCCTCACAAATTAATGTCATCTTTTCTCAAAACTACAATAATAGTACGATGGGTACAATCACTGAATGAAGCCGAGCTGTTGATTGGAAGTTATAATAAACGGCAGAATTATTATAGTTCGGCCTCACATTCATTTTGCAATCAAAAACCTCACGCACGCAAAATAACCGACTCGAATAATTCCAAGTGACATCAAACAACTAGCCGCCGAACTCTTTACCAGGATACGAAAATATGTACGTGTGCAAGGGTGTCTAATCAGCGGGCCGGCCCGCGCCCAGAAAAGATTAGAAGATGCCCCACTATTTTTTTTAAATAATTTTTTAATGTAACTTTTTAATGCTATTCAAAACATAGTTCTAATTGTGCAAAACATACTGTGTTACAGAGGATTCGAACTACCCTATAGTCATGAAAGAGACACAATTCCACATGTTAGTTGGTGAAAAACGTTTTTGTCAACTTTCAGAAATGTGTGTGTGCATGTGTGGGTGTGTGTGTGCGTGTGTGTGTCTGTTTGTTTGTTTGTTTGTTTGTTTGTAATAATCGTGTAGTAGTTAACCTAAACTTAATTATACCCCCCTCACCAAAAGTTCTAGGCGCGCTCAAATGAAACTACGACACTGAAACTTTGCATGATGTGTCAGTTTCCAACTTGTTTTGAAAGCGAAAATATCTGATCTCAAAAAAGTTTTGTTCTTGTCACGTCATTTAAAGAAACGCTAATGTTATATTCCCCGTGTTGACTGATTTTCTTCGCAAACAATGTGCTCTTTTCATCTCTCTCGTCATCTTTTGTCTATCTTCAGATATGAATATTTGTTACTACAAACTTTTTTGGTCAAAATAAACGGTACAACAAATTTGTCTTTCCCCACTTAGTGTTTTTCATTTTCTAATTTTAGTTTTCCCACTACATTTATGGTTTTTTTTCTGTAACATAGGTTACCAAACATAAACGAGTTCTAGTCGGGTTCATTGATCATTTGAAACTACACGTTATTGTACTTATGAATTGTAGCACTTTCATTATATTTATACGCAACATTTCAGTGAAGTAGGTCAAACATGATTTCGTTTATAATCGCTGTTTCGCTATGTATTTCACGGCAATGCGATTAAACTTTCAACTTAATGTTAATGTATTTGTAAGCCTATAAACCACATTTGGTTAAGATTTTCTTCTAAACAATTTGAGCTACATGCAAAATTGGCTTTTCCGAATGGTAAACATATACGATTGGCATTCGGCGAGGGCTACAATGATTTGTATCTCATCTTGTTTGCGCTTTGATGGAAAGAACCTATATTTATCGATTATGATTGGTTTCCAGAGGGCAATTTCTCCATTTGATAGTACACAGCGTGTACCAAATTGCTCGTTTCCTGTCTTTATTATCTGCGTCTCTTCAGTCAGCGTGCTCTCTCGCCCGGGTAGGTCAAAGGTATTCGTGGCGGGACGCAATGTCACAGAATCTGTAACAAAACAAATAGCAATGCAATGAAATTTTGTCAAATGCGGTTTGTTTATTTGAATTTTTACACCATATTCTCAGAATTAAAAACAAAAAAAATTAACTGTAATTATCTGTACAATAATAATATTAGAAACCTATTTGGACTATGATTTTTGTATGTTATCTTGTTTATTGGGAAGGCCTATTTATATATGTTATTGAGAAAAGGTAATAGCTCAGAACTAGAAAGGGACATCGCATGTTTTGAAACGTTCTGAATAGATCAAAATGTAATCTTTAATTCCGTAAGCATTCACTTTATAAAATTTGAATGGGTTGTGAGTTTTTTTTTTTACGTAATACCATAACTTTTTTTAAATGTAACAATAGATAAAAAAAAATGAGCATTAGGGAATGGTTAGACCAGGAAATGGAGAAAGGCGAAATGGAAAATGCAATCTGCATTTTTAAGGGGCCGTCAGGGTCCTTTTGCAAGCTTCCCTTTTTAAATTTATCATATTTTATTAATTTATGCTGCCATAACCATTTTTTATGTAAGTATCCGATAAAAAAGTATTTAAATCCTGAATAAGTGAAATATTTTGTCCCAACGGTTTTCAGCCAACGGGCCATACGCAGAGTCGACGTCGCGGTGTATACAGAAAAGTGTGAGCTAATCGGCAAGCTGGCACTTTGCCAAAATTTTTGTTGCGGATTTTCAAGCCTGGTTTTAATTTTAGCTCTAAAAGTGTATTTTATCGTTTTTAAATTTTTAAGCTATTTAAAATAATCACACGCTAAATAACTGCCGTAAATATATAAAATTGCAAAAAAAAAAAGAAATATAGCTGTTAGTCGGGGTTTATGTAGAAAACGGCGTTTCTCATTTTGTCTGCGTCTCACAGTGCCGCAGCTGAGGCCGAACTCGCTTCTTTCGCCTTGAAGCCTGTTGCTCTACCTCTGAGCTACCCTCACGCCGCTGAGACATGTCTGTACGTATCTCACATAGCGGCTCCCTTGCTCGGGACGTTTTGAGACGTTGGCTTCTTTAAAACAATTGGGCTTCCAACGCGAAGAGTTCATAAAGTAAAACATTATTATCGCAGAATACCATGTTTTCCTCACATTTGAAATCACTTCCCATTGCTCCCAGTCTCATAGAACAGCGTCAGTCGGTGCGAAAATGAACGAAAGACGCGTGTTTATCGGGCAGTAATTGATGAACTCGTTCATTTTGTTTCCTCTATTATTTATATCAATTATGCGAATATGAAACACAACTTTTTCCAGAGATCGTACAATTTATTTGACTCATTTAACCATGATGGAATGATTATTCCAGAAAGACGGCTGTCATTTCCTGCATATTACTATCCTTAACATTCCTTGAATCAACTTTATTAATCCTAAGCCCTGATTCACAAAGAAAATGCTGAATAGCCTCCTCCTATCGTAGCCCCGCCCCTGCTGCCAGCCGGCCCTCCTTTCTCCTGCCAGCCGCCGTCACAGGCCACGCCCCCTGCCGGCGTATCTCTCTCATCGACGGCTTACCGAGACGAAAATAATACCCTGATTTATCTGTTATTCCAGAAAACATGTGACAGTTAGATCTTTAATAAGGATGTTTATACGACTAGGATTCACACTTTGTCCCACTCCAATTTTCACGGATGCCCTGTGGTTTAAACCTCCTTTGTACTAGACTACAAATCCAGGATCTTAATTATTCATAGCCACAATATTATAGGGAGTTCTTGGCGATTGAGGCAAAAGAGAGAGAGAGAGAGAGAGAGAGTTAGATAGTGATATTGAGAGAGATTGAAAGAGAGACAGACAGACAGAGAAAGAGAGGAGTTGGGAATGAAGAGTTCGATTTTTTAACGCAAAAAGTTGTTTCTCCAGTCAGTACAATTTTGTGTTTGTGACGGTCGTATGATTTATGCTGTTTACCAGAGGTCCCTAACTAAAATAATTATAGAAAATTTATAGCCTTGAGACCAAATTTAGAAACCTTTTCTCTGACGTCGTATTTGTGGAAAATTAAGAGATAATAGGCGGAAACGTGTAATTCAAAGTGGATTACTTGAATGACGACATTTCATTATGATCTTTCAGTGAGATGCAGAAAGAAAGTAAGCAGTTGTCAAATTCAATTTTGGCAGAATTTGTGGGCAAAATCACTGTATAGGGCCCGCCAATCCTACTTCGGCGTTTTTTTGGAAATGAGTGAGAGTATTCTGATGTTCAAATTTCCCATTACTACATCATAATATTCGGCTACAAATGGGGCGTGGCCCCATTTTGGCCTACGTTCGATTGGCGAGGAGTATAAAAGTCGATAGCACTCAAAATATGGTAAATAATTATTATTCTGTCAGACAATAAATTAATTCGACTTTCAATGTTGAAAACATATTCTTAGTTTTCGATTGTTGTTTCGAGACCATTTATTTTTTCCTTTCGTCGCAGGACCCTTGGCAACAGTGTAAAATGCAGACAATGAACAACATTATCTTGTTATTTTTTATAAACCTCGCATTTTGATTGTTCAATTTGTCTTACAACCTTGAAACAGGCGATTCAATTTAAAATGATTTCATTTACAACGCAGACAGTTGTTAGTGAAACGACGGAATTTGAACTTTTATTTTTTTTTGTCTGAAACATAGCTTTGGTAGCTTATTTCTCTAATATTCTTTTTTAACAAAAGCAAATTGACGGTTACAATTGTTTAGCTACAGACATCACGTCATCGTGGCGGGACCCAATGTCAAAAAAATTCTTTATCATTTGTTTGTCCTTTAACACAAACGTATATGATGTGTATTTTTATATCTGCGTGGAAAGTATTTTCGAGGCCAAACTATCAGTATTTTTTCAATACCTCGGACTAATTTTTACGTTTCCCAGCCTACGTTATGTGTGAAAAAACGGGTTGTTAAGATGTACTAGGCTGAGAAATGTATGAATAGCAATGTTTTTGTAACACTGGAAAAAGTGAATGGTGTTCACTAAGTACATTCCATGTCTAAAGAAGTCTCCTCGAGACTAAAATCTATAAAGTCATCGGAGCATTCTCTAAACGATGAAGAAGAAAAAGTGTCCGCTAATTCCCACGCGCAGCTTGATATAATTGTGTTTGTCTCATGTATTCATTGCTTGTACTATTGTTTTCTAATTCTATTCTAACCCTCCAGAACAGTTCGCTTCTCCGCTGAAAGAAATGTTAATTTTAGGGCGTCCCAAAGTTCAGATTCCAGGGGTCGTAATACAGCAACTTCGGCGACTTTTGGAAAGAGTGAGAAAATTCTGATGTTGACATTCAAATTTCCCACAAAAGGGGCGTGGCCCCATTTTGGCCGAAGTAAGATGGCGAGGAGTATAGGTAATTGGATTTCATGAAAGATTTTTTGGGTTGAAACTCCTAATTATCCTTGCCCATCGAGAAATCGGCATTTTTACGCTCGCTTCGTTCACTGAAAACGCCGCCGCCGTTACAAAAGGACGTGGCGACTTATCTCTATATGATGCAGTGTGGCTCAACAGGTAACAACGTTGTCTCGTCATCCGAGGGTACTACTTAGTTCATCCCCCATTGCTGTTTTGTCTTTTATTCTATTGAGTCCCCCCGGAAAGTCATGTGAAAGAAACCCCATCCTTTAAAAACTCTTAATCCTATGAGCTTTGGTTAGCTTCTATTTCGTTTCTTTATCTCTTTCCTTTCCTAGACAATTTCCAGAGTCGACGGAACAGAGCGGGCTGTTAAACAATGGGTTCGGGTTGTTCAACGCCGGAGATGAAGCAGCAGTCGGCGAAGAATCGACAGATCGAGAGGGAGATCGAAAAGGAGAAACAAGACTCCTTCGGCGACCAGAAACTCCTTCTCCTCGGTTTGTTTTCCCCATTTTCTCATTTCAAATTTGGGTTTCCAGGCACCGGCGAGTGTGGGAAGAGCACAGTGCTGAAACAGATGCAGTGAGTTTCTGTTTTTGTAAGAGAAAAACGTCAGCGGTGATGCAATTAGAACGGCAATTAAGACGTGCTTCACCTGCGGCGAACGGCTTGCAAAGGGAGGCGAGTCAGCCGGAAATCAGCTGGCCACTCAGGCTTCCGAAGAAAGGAACACATGGCTACGGGAAAACGCACGGGAGAAGGAGGGAAAAATAAACAAATGACGACTGGGGAATTTGTTTTTTTAGTCAAAAAATACAGTATCGCTATGACGACTCCGTTGCATAAATACATAGGCCCTATGTGTATGACGAAAAAAACACAAAAGTTTTTATACGACCGCTTCCAAAGAAGAATTTTTTGTTACGCTGATTATTACGCTGACAAACTGGCTTTTTGGAAGCCATAACATCCACACATTACCAGTGTTTTGTGCGAGGATAATTATAAAAAGGTCTGTATTATTAAAAGGTCAAAAACGCACTTTTTACGCGACATTTCCCCTTAAAGCGGCCATTAGGGGTCTTTTCATAACGGAAATGAGCCATATTCTAATTGCTAAGATCCAAGTGAAATGTTGTTTTCCAACGCCGCTCAAGGAAACGGTTGTTCACAGAATGCTTGCCAAGTCCTCATTAGCATATGATTTGCTTGAGAGTGGAAAACCTCCCTGATGTTCCCTTTAATATTATTGCAATACCATACTTTCGAAAAGTTTGAATAACGAAGGGAAATATATTGATTCAAGGCTTGAATCAACTACCAGACTCTCTTGAAATTAGGCAATTCTGGAATAATTGCCTAATTTGCGTAATTTGTTTTTTTTTTAAATAAACGAATAGCCTATCTACTTATAGCTGTCGCCAAACGAGCATCCTGCCAAAAACGGTCTTTATGCAGCAGCCGTGCGATACTCAGGCGGAAATAGTGTGCGAGCCGCGCAAACGCTGAGAAAAAGCGGCTTTAGTACCCAATGCTCGTTTGGCGACAGCTATATGTGTATTTTCCGACAATCGCATTTTCATGTTCTCTGAACGCATAGAGTAGATCTTCTTAGAAAACCACAAAACATTCAACTACAATGCAATAAGAACATATAACTCTTGAAAATTGTGGATTTAGTCTTTGTAGCCTATAATTGGACAAACTGAAAGTGACTAAATTACAAAGTTACATTTCCATAATTGGATACATAGTCGTCAGAACAGCTTTAACAAGTTTTCCCTAGACTTTTCAAGAAACCAAATTCGCCAAAATGAAATTCTCCAAAACAAAACGGTTCACATCGGAAACGGTCCACAATTTCGGTGGCCGTAGAAAATACAGCAAAAAGTGGAAGTCGCCAAAACTCAGGCAATCATTTTTCTACTGCGTCGTGAAAAATATCAAAATCTCTCGTAGTCGTGCAATGCGACTTATTGAACACATTACAATTTAGTTCTCTTTTTGTATCTTCGATTAAATAACATAATCTGTTCACACAAACAACACATAATGCTCATCGGGGATCCACATTTCGATGTGTTGGTTGCTAACCTATCAAGAGATTAAGCAAATTTTGCCACGTATTTCAACAAATCAGTAATCTTTTTGTGTTATTGACGGGAAAAATGACGCAGCGCGAGTAACACTTCCTGGTTGCTATTTTAAGTACAAATATTCATTCCGCATCAATTTCAGATTTCACAAAAAGAAAAGTTCGCTTACTCATTTCAAATAGAACTATAGGAAAGTGCAAGACTGAGCGCGAAACGGCATCAAAGTTCGCATGGGGAGGAAATGCGAATAGAAATCAAAGGAACAAACGAGCAGGGGGTTCAATTGTTAATATTTTTAATAAAGCCGTGTAATTTAAAATACATGTGTTGTAGAAAACATAATCCCTCTTTCATCATCATTATCAAGGGCGGATGTTGCGTATCGTCATGCATAATTTCCGAATGTACTTTTTTGCTTTCTTTCCCATAGAATAACATTGGACACGGGAGAGTAAGATAGGGTGACGTAAAGAATAAGTCAAGGTTTTCGTTTTTTAGATTAAATTTTCCTGTACAAAAAAGTTTTGTTTGAGAAATGAGCGTAATCGCAATTTCGTTTTGTTAACTTTCAAAAAATTGTAATTTTTTCAGAATTCTGCACCGAGAAGGCTTTCCAAACTCAGAACGAGTTCATCTAAAATCCACAATCTTCACAAACATTGTCAGAGACATGGAGAAGGTTCTGAGAGCGATGGAGTACTTTGGATTCAGCGGAGGAGAACAAGTAAAATAATACGGTAGCTGGATAATGACGTGATTCAGTTGGAAGATATGAGTCGTGTGATCTACAATGTAGTCAAAGGAGGAGAAGATGTGCATCTGTTCCAGAACGAATTGGCCACTGCTTTGAAAACGTCAGTTGGTTACTGTGACAACAGTTCGAATGTTTCAGACTTTGGGCACATCCGAGTGTCCAAGTGACCTTCGATCGAAGGGCCGAGTACCAAGTCAGCGAGTGCCTTCAATAGTGGGTTTTATTTTATTTCATAAGAAGCTATGGTTCCTGTCTTACCAGCAATTCCCGCCGCGATGACCCGTGAGTCCAAAATAAGCCACGTTCTTTTTCTACACAACATTATTTTTATGTTGTAATATGTAATTTAAAAAGCAATATCAAAACAACCTCGCTCCTTTCCAAGAATCGCCGAAGTAGGCGGTACTATAAAGGGATCACACCTGTCTCTGTTGATAACATACTGATTAACAAACTGAAACTTATTGTTAGATTAAATGTATCTTTTCAATGGGGATGGACATAATTCGTTATATAAAACTTTTATTTATTATATGTTGAAGCATGGCATAAACTTCAAAACACAATTTCATTCACCTAAATTATGAAACACACTTCTAGCGTTTGACTGTTTAATTGCACACTTCTCATTGGCGAAAGATTGTGTAAACAAAACTTATTGATCATATTGATTGATTGGAGTTCAAGTTAATTCGCGGCAAGTCCAAATATGGGGAACGTGTTTAACACAGTAGCATCCGCATTGAACGAACCCTATCAGGATGATATTCTTCCTTAATTAAGATGAATAATGTTTGTTATAATCACTTCCGCATCGGTCCTTTGGCAAATCAGCCTGTTCCAATGTTCGTCTATGAGAAAGAGTCTTTTCCCAGAAATTGCTAGGAAACGGGTTATTTTCCATCCCACGTCGGCCTTCCTGATTACCGCGTATGCAAGCAATTACGAGCACTGATTGTGTTAAAAGGGACTCATGGAAAAATAACATCAAGGCCAAGATGGGGCATCTCTGAAATAATCACTCTCTAGAATGTATCGCGGAGGGATCCGGCTCCAAAAACCTTTAGTGCTAGATTATTCATTAGAAATGAATTCATATATCAGATTTTTATTATACAAGGAAAACATATTTCAGTTTCATGGACGACTTCGATCGTCTGGAGCAGCCGGAGTACGTGCCTTCTGTCGATGATATTCTGAGGGTCCGCGTTCCAACCGCCGGAATCGTGCAGGTCACATTCCCAATCAAAGGCGTCAAATTCAAGTGAATATTTCATTTTGGTGTTGAAAAACGCAAACCTTCAGGGTTTTCGATGTGGGTGGTCAACGTTCAGAGAGAAGAAAGTGGATACATCTATTCGAAGACGTAAATGCAATTATTTATATTTCGGCCATTAGCGAATATGACCAAGTGATTATGGAGGATCACCTCACGGTTGGAAAATCGATTATTGTTACAAATGTTCTGATTTTTAGAATAGACTGGCGGAATCTATGCAATTGTTTGAACAAATCTGCAATTGCAAGTGGTTCACGAGGTCTTCGCTTATTCTATTTCTAAACAAGAAAGATCTTTTCGCTCAGAAAATTATACTGAAACCCATTACCACTCTCTTTCCTGACTACTCAGGTGTGTGCCTTTACTTTTCCACAAGACCGTTTTCCCAAGGTCTTCGGTCTTCTTAACACCTAAAGATACACGTAAAGTATTTCAAGTGCTCACCGTAATTCCTCTCTCTCTCTCTCTCTCTCTCTCTCTCTCTCTCTCTCTCTCTCTCTCTCTCTCTCTCTCTCTCTCTCTCCTTTCTTTCCATCTGTGTGTGTGTGTGTGTGTGTGTGTGTGTGTGTGTGTGTGTGTGTGTGTGTGTGTGTGTGTGCCTTTTTATCTACTTTAACCAATACATATAATAAGACATAAGTAAATTTTTTAGAAATTAACCTCCCCATTTGGAAAAATGACAATCCTCTTTTCTGATTAATGCGGCTCCGGGACATTTTGACCTACGCAGGAATGCCTTGTGAACTGACAAAAGATTGAGAAATCACGGCTGACTGTGAGAGATAATAATAGAAAGATGCATAGCAAAAAGAGACACAGAAAGAGTCAGAGGAAGAAATTATACAAGGGCCAATTTCGGGAAGGATCCGGCCATCCCAACTATAAGGCCATCGCTCAAAAAATGCTCAAAGACTACTTTTTTTTTTTATGGACACTTGATTTTCTAATCATCATGTTTAGGTCCTCAGGAGTATGGTCCCGCCGTATCTTTCATTTCAAAAAAGTTCTACGGTTATAACCGAGAGCCGAGTCGTAGAATATACACACACGAAACGTGTGCTACTGACACGGACCAGGTAGGCTGAGAATCATAGTCCCGGATCCGGTAGTTTAGGTCCAAATGGTGATCGATGCGGTGGTTGATACGGTGATTGCGAAGAACCTCCGAGGAACCGGCATGAGCTGATTTCTTCCGAAAACGGGACTCTTTCGATTTTGTAACCGATCTCACAATACTCCTCATCATTCAATAAAGATATATTTTTGCATGAATACGTTATTGGATGGTTCCCAAAAAAATTGATTGACGATCTTCCTAAGAACATATTCAGTTACTAAAAGCAAGCATGGCAAAATTTGGGGCCAGCCCGAATTTTTTTTCGTTTTCTTTGATTTTTACATTGAAAAAAGGCATAAAATTTTGGTTGAGTCGGGCCGGGCTGTGCAAAATTTGGCTGGCCAGCCCGCCATGCTTTGCTAAAATGTCTCGAATCGTGCTGTCTGGAATCTGGACGATCTCCCGAAATTTCCATTCGGTTCACGATTTCATGCTTTTGCCTAAACTTGTAGTTTGCCAAAGTTAGCCCTTTAGACGAGGATTTTAAAAATGTTTATACTTTGCCGAAAACATTTCCATTGCTTACTTTTGACTCAAAGCGTTCCCGCGAAATGTTTGAACCGCAATTGACATGATGCCCTCTCTATTTCCGGTAGCGAAAATGACACTCTCGCTTCCCGGTACGCTGTGTACAACAGGTCCACCAGAACATGTGCTAATTTTTCGTGACGCACTGCCTTTAAGCCCGACCGAGAACGAACGACCTTTACCCCATAGATGATCCCTCCGCTTTTACGGGAGTGTTTAGTCGCATAACACAGGAAACAAATCGCCCGTTAATTACGGGATACAGCATCCGCAAAAATACAACGGCTACCCACCGTACAGTAAAGAACAAATAGGAACCACCCGCTTTTACGAGGTGGAACCCTATGATCTAGTTGCAAAAGAGTATTAACAAAAACAGTGACAAAGTTCTATATGCCGAAAGATACTTGTAGTCGGTCGAAGCATTTGAAGACCAGAAGGCGACCATACATCTAAACCGAGACATCAACATTAATAAGATTCCAAAACAGTAGGGTTAACCATAAAATTTCAAACTTCGGCGTAGAATTAGCATGACCTTAATCACGCGTGGAATTAACATATCTTTCAAGTTTTAGCGTACAATTAGCATATCTTTCACGCTTTAGCGTGAAATTAGCATATCCTTCAAGTTTTGGCGTGAAATCAGCATACCTTTCATGTTTTTGCATATACATTTGAAAATGTGGCGTGAAAATAGCATCACACATTTTGAAATTCGCCGGAAGTTTTAGAAAGTTTCATAATTGGGAAATCCACCGCGGGGTCAATTTTTCGACAGCCCCTACCATTACGAAAAGTTTCACAAATTTGCGGCGGCCCCCCTTCTTTAACAAAATTTGACAAATACTTAAAATTGCGACGGTTCCCACCGCCGCTTATGGCAGAAGTTGACAATGTATAGAAACTTCGGAAAATTTGGCGAGAAATCAGCGAACAAAAAGAATTCGCGCGTTAGATTAAAAAAAAAACACTTACACCAGTAGCTCCTGCGGTACCTTCTATGAAAATATTCTTCAATTCGCCGGCGTCTCCCACTCGGTTCGAAGCGAAGGCGAATTGTGTTGTCTCTCTATCAGTCGAGTCACAGAAGAAAGAACTGAAAAATGCATTATCATATTTAGCCGAATAAATTGTTCGCGATATTTTTTTAAGTACTTTTCCCCTAATGACAGTCGCAACATAATTTATATGGGGAGCGAAAATCGAAGGCCACAATGGTGGGTAGCCACAGCGATACGATAGTGGAAGACCACAATCGACTCATGACAGTGGAAGGTCACAGCCAATAACGACAGCATAAGACCACAGCCACATAGGCGAGTGACCCTACGACAGTGGAAGGTTACCACTTACGAAGGTGAATGGTCACAGCCATGTACGACAGTGGAAGGTCAGTCACTTAAGACAGCGGAATGCCACAGCCACGTAGGAGAGGAAGGCTACGGCAACTGCCATGTACGACCGTGGAAGGCCAAAATAATTCACGGCAGTGGAAGGCCACAGCCAAAAACGACAGTGCAAGGCAACAGCCATGTACGACATTGGAAGGTCAGTTACTTACGACAAGGAAAGTCCGCAGTCACTTACGAGAGTGGAGCATTACAGCTACGTAGGGGAGTGAAAGGTCACAGCCACTGCCATGGAAGGCCAAAGTAATTCACTACAGAGAAAGGCCAGGGGTGGACGGCCCCGGCCCGGGGCCTAACAGGGCCGGGGCCTCACGGTGCCGGGGCCTGACAGGGCCGGGGCCGGCCCTGCGGGGCCTGCGCGGGAACTTGAATTTTTTAAAAGATACAATATTTTGTTGAGAGAATTTATAATTACGCAATATTTATTGCAGTATAATTACTATTTTATCAAATGAAATGAAATTTGAGAAATAAAATATGCCTTTGCTTCAGAAATAACATATGCTTTTGTTACAATAAACGCTATTTTCGTCTCATTTTGCATTAAACGAGCAATCCAATTTGTTTACAACCCGAGAAAATTTTTTTTATAATTTTTTTAAAGTTTTGTAAATGAAAATGCCATAACGTAGTTGATTTTTGAAGATACTATTCCATAGTATTTTCAAACAGTTCAAATTCCCGCGAAGGCCCTGCGGGGCCGGCCCCGGCCCTGCGAGGCCCCGGCCCTGTTAGGCCCCGGCCCCGTGGCGGCCCCGCGGGGCCGGCCCCCGTCCACCCCTGGAAAGGCCAGAGCAAAGCACGACAGTCGAAGGGCACAGATGCGCGACAGTGAAAGGCCATAGCGAAGTGTCATTAGAAGACGCGATACGACAGTCGACGCAATGCGGCAGTCGACGGCCACAGCGAAGTACGATAGTAAAAGGCCACATCGACGACAGTGAAAGTCCACAGAGATGCACGACAGTGAAAGGCAATAGCAAAGTGTCATTAAAGGCCGCAGTACTGCACGACAGTAAAAGGCCACAGCGATGCACGACAGTCGAAAGCCACAGTTATGTACGACAGTGAAAGGCGACAGCCACCTGTCATTGGAAGACATACTTGGCCAACCGGTGCTATGTGGGTTGGGGGGGGGGCATGGTGTGGGGGAAATGACCGTGAGTGGTGACGTGCTAGCGTTATGTTTACGCTTCCTACTATATCAGTTAATTTACATACACGTAATGGTCCTCTCTTATACACTGCGCTTATGGTCTCTGTGTGTGTGTGTGTGTGTGTGTGTGTGTGTGTGGTGTCCCACGGTGAAATTGCGCAGAGTCCGTCACGTGTCTGCGTCTCTCCAATTCCTCTGCACTCTCTCTTACGGGTTTTAACTCCACGTAACGGAATTCGGCACATTACGGAATTCGGCCATTTCCACCGTTCATTTCGGGGGCGCAGCACCCGGCGAGCGGCCGGAGGCCGCGAGCAGCCAGAATATTCAGGACCGCCGCAGGCGGGCCGGAATATTCTGGTACTTTAAACCTAGATACTGCTAATTTGCGTACACGTAATAGCATTTTAACCGCTCGATTGGTATTGGCAGGTGTAAATGAGCTAAAATTAGCGTGCGATCATAAGTAGCGTAAGTATTGGATACCCTCTAGGTTACCTTATGCCGATTCCACGTAGAGTGCCCCCCCCAACCCACATAGCACCGGCCAACCTACCGCAGGGGTACATTTTGCTACAGCCCCTCTATTAAAAAAACACTTTTCAGAATTTGCGGTGGGCCCCCTCCCTTTACAAAAAATGGGCAAAAGTCAAATTGCGACACCTCCATCGCCGCGGTTTGCGGAGGTTGGCCAAGTATGTTGGAAGACCACAGCAACGCACAACATGGAAAGGCCACAGCTATGTACGACAGTGAAAGGCCACCGCGATGCACGATAGTCGAAGGTGACAGCGATGCACGAAAGTCGAAAGCCACAACTATGTACGACAGTAAAAGGCCACGTGTCATTGAAAGGCCACAGCTATTCACGACCGTCGACAGCCACAGCGATGCATGACAGTCGACGTCCACAACGATCAACAGTGAAAAGACAGTGAAAGGCCACAGCGACGCACGACATGAAAAGGCCACAGCGACGTATGTCATTGGAAAGCGACGGCGATGGACGACAGTGAAGGCCACAGCGATGCGCGATAGTCGAAGCCGACAGCAATTCACGACAGTCGATGGCCACAGCTATGTACGACAGTGAAAGGCCACGTGTCATTGAAAGGCCACAGCTATTCACGACCGTCGACAGCCACAGCGATGCATGACAGTCGACGTCCACAACGATCAACAGTGAAAAGACAGTGAAAGGCCACAGCGACGCACGACATGGAAAGGCCACAGCGACGTATGTCATTGGAAAGCGACGGCGATGAACGACAGTGAAGGCCACAGCTATGTACGACAGTGAAAGGCCACAGCGATGTGGCTAGTCGAAAGCCACAGCTATGTACGACAGTGAAAGGCCACAGCGATGTGGCTAGTCGAAGGCCACAACAATTCACGACAGTCGAAAGCCACAGCTATGAACGACATTGAAAGGCCACATCGATGTGCGATAGTCGAAAGCCACAGCTATGTACGACAGTGAAAGGCAAAAGCGATGTGTGGTAGTCGAAGCTCACCGCGATGCACGACAGTCGAAGGCCACATCGATGCACGACAATGAAAGGCGACAGCGATGTGCGATAGTCGAAGCCCACCGCGATGCACGACAGTCGACGGCCACAGCGATGTACGACAGACTTGTTGAGAACATGGCTGGACAGGGAGCGTTTGGGGGCTCGATGCGTAAGCCTCCCCAAATGGTGCCTTGGGGGCAACGTAAGCCCCCTTTAGCTTTTTGCTACCATTTTCACCCAAACGTCGCATTACGTAGGTACCGCAAGCACCTCGTGTCCACCTATGGTTGAGAACATAGAAGGCTCCGAGCGGAACCAAGTCCTTGTACGACAGTGGAATGTTTGAAATTTCACATGCTTGCGATCCCAATAAAGACAACGGAACCGTCTGACCACAGCAATGCACGACAGTGAAAGGTCACAACGAGAATTTAAATAAAAAACCTAGATGACAGAGACGTTGACAAGAAGCATTTCGATTCACCAACACCATATGCAAAAACTAACCTAATATGATTGGTGACTTCGGTAGACATGAGTGTTCCTCAGAAACTTCGTATTTGATAACGTGGAACGTCTCCGAAGTCGGCGTGCGACTTCAGTGTCCGCTGCGCCAAGACCAGTCCAGAATAAACTAAAATTATACAATTGAACTTGATAAATAATAAAGAACGGACCTTCGCCACATGATGTAACTCCTAACGGGGCTCAAATCCACAAAACGATGCGAGCTGCCAACATACTCCTTTTCGTCTTAGCAATCGGTTGGGAAGACTGTAGTTAAAACAGTCTTCTAGCTGACTTACACGGTTGGCGTCTTAATTTTCCGAATATTATTCGACCAACGACAAAGAAAACCTCGTTCAGCTGCCGTTCCTGTACTTGAAGTTACATTATTAACACGCAGAAGTATAAGACCGAACCTTCTTTTAACAATATAGTTCCCAATTCAGATCCTGGAGGCACTGGAAGCAGCGGCGATGGTGCAACGAGCAGTCGAAAAAGTTGCAGGAGACCGTACACTTCGTTTGGCGGTAAGAAAGGTCTAAAAAACAAATTTCTATTTATACGAATGATAAATCTACACAAGGAGTGGGTTCCTTTCTCGCGGACCTCGTCCATCAGGAACAATCTTCTCCGCAATCTCCAGAATCCGCAGGAAGTCGATCAGTCGATCATCCTTTGCAGAACCACGTAGAAGCGAGGGCCCGGCCATGTAGACGACATCGATGATGAAAAGAAAGAGTGTAGTTTTCTTTATTCAAGTTTAATTGTTTTGATTTAGGGGAAATCCAAGTGAATTCCAATGGTTATTGTAGCGTGAGACGCGCCTAAACTAACTAAATAAAAAGCAATGCAATAGGGCGAGGGAAGAGCACCATCCTAAAACCAGCCCCTATGGCCAAAGCACACTGGTGGTCCATAGGTTTTTAAACTGGTGTACGTGTTAAAGTCCTTAGCGGTCTTATTAACGCAACTAAGCCTAGGCTACGAGTCATGTGCCTTCCCCCAGCTGCAGATGTGAACTGCAGCTAATCTCCCGCCAGTCAGCTCCAGGAGTTTCAGAAAGTGCCCGCATTTCAGAGCGCGATTTTCGAAATCTTCAAGGAATGAAATTACCTCATCAATAATCCTTGGCGGCGACTCCATGGGGTCCGCCCTTTAAATTTCACCCTGTTCGCGGGCAGAGCTTTCGCTCCGTTTTCCGTTTACTAAGAGGCGAAATAGCTACTGACACCGCAATATAGAGGCACAGTTTATAGCCTCGAAAGACAGCCTCTAACAGAGCGGGTCAGAAGCTGTGGGCGGAGCCACCCATTCCAGTCGGCGGAGACATCGGAGCAGGCGTCATCAGAAGAGGCGAAGACATCGCAGGAGGCGAGCATCGGAGACATTGAAGGCCAAGAAGTGGCGTTAGACAGCCGGCGATTGAACAGGAAGGCATCGGGGGAAGGGTGGAGGAGCAGCCGGACGGAGTGGAGGAGACTGCTGGAATGAGGGAATTGTGAGAGGAGACTGACAGGGAGGCTATGCTAATTTAACTTGCTCATTAAACGCAAATTCCATAGTTAATTCGTTCGAAAAAAAAAAACCGCCAAACAGTTTTTTGATACGTGAATTTGTCCTACTCTTACCGCAAAACGGATACAAACCATACTTTAAGAGCTAACGTTCACAGCGAGAACTAGGGTAACAATGGTTTTTAACAGATAATTAGCGCTCTCATATTGCAGAGAAGACGTTATGACCGACACGAGCATGTCTCACTATTTTTCGCGACAAAAAGGCAAATAACACATTATCGATTGTTCCAAAATAAATGTAAACTAACCTAGCAAATGCCTCCTCGAGGGAGAACGAAGGGGCGAGGAACGGGAGACGACCTGGTGGATCCGCGGCCGAAGAAGAAATGCTGACAATTCAAGGAGTTCCACGTTAATTTAGCCAAACGTACGCAAATTACACCCTGTACTGTTAAACTACTAACTTACTGACGTGATTGCGTAATTGTTGTTGGGTTTAACATTCTCCGGGGTTAACCGGTTTTCTTTTTGTTTGGTTCGGGTTTATTTTATTTTAAAAGTGCTTAATTTAATGCTATTGTGTTACAGCATATATGAACCTTTTAATTTTTTTGTTTTCAGTGAAATATGATTATAGCGGAGACTGTCTTCTCTAGCAGTGAATCCTCATCTTTCAAGGTCGCAGGAAGTTCAAACTTACGCCTGTTCAACTGTTTTGGCGGCATTTTTATAAAAATTTTATGAGGAATCTCATCCGAAATATCTTTGTAATACACAATTGCGACCCCTAATTTTTTTCAGTTCAATTTGAATCCAATCTGAAGTATATACTAGCGTGTTTAAGGTAAAAAGCAACCTTTTGCGTATTATTGAATTTCGCTGCGAAAGCAACTCCCCCCCCCCTCCATAAAAAAATCTCCCAAACGATCACCAATTCCCAATGACCTTGAAGCTACCTCGATTGGCACTTTAGAACCCTTTGACTAATCACTTTCGGACAAATACGTCCAAAACTCGTTCCATATTGTATCCTTCACCGATATCACCGTGCTTTACCACCAGAACCTTGAATTTACAAGAAATTTATTAAACATTATACAAGAAATATTATATAAGAAAAATACAAACACAAACACAGAGAATGAACTATACAAGACGTAAACAGATTAAGTCCACGATGGTCAGATATTATCGAATACACTTCGTTTTATTTTTCAGGTTGATAAAAGGGGGACTTAGTACTGGCAGAGATTTTCTTTTATTTTGTTTGAGGAAGGAGGCTGCCGCATTCTTGGACCCCCGCTTGAACTGAGAATGTAGGGAACCGAGAAAAACCAATTTTTGTGCTTGATCATGAGAGGGAATGCCACCTGAACCCTTTCCCCGTTTGGGACGAACTATGAGAAAGGGGGGAACCGAGGTTTTTTTTCGGAGGTAGGCGCGCACTCTCTTGGCTTGAAGCATGCGGTCGCACCGATACGCGTCCTTCGGCCGCTCAATAAGGTGGCCTACGGCAATGAAAAGCTGCATTTGGCTCCCAGTCAGGTGGACTACAGTCGCACCAACGTACGGCATTCGGCCGCCCAATTAATAGTAAGCCGAATAAAGCCGCTTAAGACTGCGACGGTACGCGGCCGCCGACAGAGGAAATTGCGTGATTTTCAGCCTATGGCCGATCTCACCATCCGTTTGAAACGATGAACGCGTGGACCTACGGCTATGAACGGCGGGTTTTCAAACTCTTTGCAGATAGGAAATTTGTTCGTTTCACAATTTAAAACAGTTTTTTAATCGGTACCTCTTTTATACCAGCGTGTCCCCGCAGTGAATCCACCATACACCCACGCGTTTTGACCAAGAGAGGGATTTAACGCGTTGTGCCACTTCTAGGCGGCCTTCGGCCGCTCTGATCAAATGGTTTTGATATCACAGCTACAGTCACATACATGTTTCTCTGACCATCGGGACTGACCGGATAAATCAAAAATGCAGCATCATCGTGTTCCCTGGCGCGCAGTTTCGGCATTGCTTCTACGAGCGTCCCCTGAAAAATATGTTGAATGACGAGAAACTTTAAAAAAAAACACACAACGAAACATCACACTTAGAAAACAACAGGATGTATCGGCTATGAGAAAAGCGAGTCAGTAGTGTCCGGCACTTAAAAATCAACTTGGTAGTAGCCTATGTTTTTACTAACATGACAAATTTTGTGTTGCGTCAAGTTAGCTTCTTGCTCATATAGTAAGCTGTGTCGCTCGTTTTAGAGTACTCTCCTGAAATTGTAAACACTATGAAAGAAGCAAGCTGAAAGAACTAAACAAAACAGCTTAAAAGTTAGAATTGTAAAATCGTCGGGCTTTAGAAGCATCTTTCGCACGTAAGCCTTACACTTTAACACTAAAGGAACATTCAACAACTATACGTAAGCGAAATAACAGCGAATAACCACCGGAATCGTTAAAAAATATGTTTAGGAATTCGCAGTGGTAAAACTGAAATAAATCGGTTGCAAACACAATAATTGAGCACGTAAACAATAAACAAATGCTCCACAAATAGAATTATAATGAAAATACAACAGAAAACATAAAAAGAAGTAGGAAAACAGCCTCAAAAAAGAATCGAAAAGACAGTGGTATTTTTGTAAGCCCGCGCTGTACGCAAACGTCTTGCGTACAATATTTTTCCGTACACGTCAAGTCAGTTGAGTACGGTACTCACTTTTTCGCTCTCTGGGAATTTATCACGCTTTTATACAAGGAAGATATAACGCGGACCTAGGCACTTTATTTTTGAGTTTCAACATACGCCGCTTTTTTTATTTTTATGCCTTGTATCCTTGCTTTTTTTGGTTAAATTGGCATTTTTTTCTAGGAGGATGGATGTCACAACTCGTCTGAAGTTCATCGAAATTTTCCAATCCCATCCGGCCGTCTGGGACAAGTCTAGCCCCGAATTCCGTTCCTACCAGAAGCGGGCTCCGTTTCGAAATGAGACCTGGGTGTCAATAGCCAGGGCTTTTGCCGAAGCCGGCGTCAAGATCAAAAGTCAGTTTTTTTCTATTTTTGTACATTTATCCAATTTTTAGTGGATTGCCTTCGCCAAACGTGGATCCATGTCCGGACGCCATTCCTACATTTCATGAGTTATCGTCAGCAGAAAAACGACAATGCCGACTACGAACTACACTTCCACGAGAAGCTGATGGCCCTGGGCGGCATGTTCATCGCCGGAATGCAACTGTAAGATTAAATTTTGTAATTAAAATTGTCTTGTTTTTACAGTCCTCAGGCTGAGGAGTCGTGTCAGCCGACTGGAAATACAGAAGAATCTGCTGTTAATCCTGCAGATACTGTAGCCGACGGTTCATCTGTCGCAGACATGGCTCAGACCATTCCCCCTACGTGTCAGCCGGTTGTCACTACCGATGTGGTAAAAACCGAGCCAATTTTCGTTGCGGAACCGGAGATTATCTATAAGGAGCAGCCGCGTATCGTCAGACCTACAGAGCGCCATGTGAAAGGTTTGTAATTTATATGTTTCTATTTTTTGTAATTTATGTGGCGTAAAATCAGTCGTTTTTAGGGGAAGAGGTGTCTCCTGATGAGTGTCCTGCGGAGGAAGAAGAGGATATTCCTCCGCCGCTTCCGATGCACCGCTCCCATTTATCGACAGCTGAGGGTGAGAATACCAAGTATTACAGTGAAATTCGCAGTTGAAAAGAACATGATGAAACTTCCACGGTTTCCGTAGTGTTGGCGCTGTTCCCTGTAGTCAATTATGCTGCCATGTAATGTTTATAAAAATATGTGTAATTGCTACCAAATAAGCTTTGTCCTAGCGTTCCAGTGTCTGCAAGTTTTATTCTATATGATATAGGATACTCAGCCTATATACAATTCCCTCGAAGTAATTTGGCAAACTCATTTTTCCCAACAACGCCTAAATTTTCCAGTTCGTCCTGAGAACCTCCCGCCACCAATTTACACGGACTACGCTCCACCAGTCACTGTTTCTAAGGAGCCCACAATGGGCCGGCCTACAGAGCGCCCTGTGAAAGGTTTGTAATTCAAATATTTCTATTTTTTGTAATTTATATTTTGTAAAATCAGTCGTTTTTAGTGGAAGAGGTGTCTCCTGATGAGTGTCCTCCGGGGGAGGAAGAGGAGATTCCTCCGCCGCTTCCGATGCACCGATCTCTTTTGTCGACAGTTGAAGGTGAGAATACTAAGAATTTAGAGTTAAATGCGGAGCTGAACACATACATGGACGGCAGCCACGGCTGGACCGGGAACGTTTAAGGGGGCTCGGTGCGTAAGCCCCCCAAATGGTGCCTCGGATTTCACGTAAGCCCCCCTTGAATTTGTTGTTCCTATTCTCTTATTCTCCTATGTTGTTCCTATAATGCCTAAATTTTTCAGTTCGTTCTGAGAACCTCCCGCCACCCATCTACACGAACTACGCCCTACCAGTCGCCGTTCCTTTCATTAAGGAACCCAAAATGGAGGTCGTCCCGGAAGAATATGCAGAACCCGGAGTTTCAGTATCAGGTTAATGCCAAATTTAACTATTTTCATGCATTCATTTTTAGAACCAATGGGTGAAAGCCCCCCTCCTCCCGTTGTTAGGGATTTCGTGAGCCGTTCAATTCCCAAGTTGCCCGAGTTTGTTCGCCAGAGAAAACGGAAATCGGATAGGAATTTGGAGGACGCCAGTGATGTAATTTACCATTTAAGGCCTTAATAACGTATAATTAAGGTACCTATAGCGAAGAAATCTTCGGTAGAAGTTCAGACGGAGGCTGTCCCTGCTCCTGCGCCCAGTCGCATTTCTCCTACGAGCACCCAACTGAAGGAACTACACATTACATTCTGTCCCAAGTCGGCTGGACAGGTTGGATTTGGGCTGGAATTGTACTGAATTCAGTATTTTAGTGGAGTAGAACTGCGACAATCGTTCGCGATTTTGCCAATTTCACGCAGATTGCCGATGGGAGTCTGGGGGCAGCCTCGCAGTACGACTTAGTTGCAGAGGAGACTATGTAAGTATTTAGCTTACCTCTGTTTTACAAGCTGAGTTACGAATTTTACCAAAAAATAACCATTGCTGTCAATTTCCTGGGATTAATTGCTCTTTGCAGCCCTCGTCAACCGTTGTCTTCTATCCAGCCGGCTGTCCCTCGTTCTGTCCAGCCGCCGCCCGTTCCCCGCCATCGCATTCAGCCTCAGCCACCGCTCGGAGTGCCTTTCCCCTCGAACTTTATGCCTCCACCCCATCCCTTCTACAATTTCCCGTTTATGACCAGGTAATGCCTATTTTATAAATTTTTACTTACAATAAATCATTTTCAGTATGCAGATGGACGGCACCATCTACGACCCAGTCCATGAGGGTACCTTACATCAGCAGACGCAGTTGCCGACGGGGACAATCTACGACAAAGTGGCCACACAGGCACCCGCTATTCCTCCTCACTCGAAAGCAAGGAAAATCTAAGGATCTCTAAAATGTGTAACTTATGCTTAAATTTGCATTATATCATGAAAATTGTATACATATTTGTAGTAATAAAATTATTATATTCAACTTTCGTGGATTAACATTCGGGGCAACTTTGAAGAGAATTGATGTATGGTAGGAAAGCAGTGGCCATGCCGAGCATACGTGTGTGCGACTCTGGCATACGGGCACCGGTGACACCCCCATCCTTCGAGAAATGAACTTGTGGAGATCCCCCTCTTATAAGAAAACCTCCTTAGCGAGATCATTACTGCGACTTTGACATTTTCCCAGGCTGACACCCATGCATTATGTCGTGTATCCCGATTTTCCAATTATACATATGAAAACATTGCGTATTTATAAAGAATTTATTGATTCATTGAGATTACAATTTATTATGGAGGATTAAATTAAATGAAACTATTTAGTAAATCTATTTAGAGAAATTTTAGGCAGAGAAGAGATTTTTAGAAGTACGGAAACAGGGGGAAAGGGGAATATAAAGGGAAATTGAACTGAGGGTAAAAGAAACCAAAGTCCATCGGGAGAGGAGACAAAGGAGGGGTTACGGCAGCGATGTTTTCAGAAAAGTGTTCTGTCTTGTTTTGGGTTACGGTAGCTACAGTGTTCTCAGGAGCCAGGATTCGATCGATCGAGTGAGTCAGAGGAGCAATGGGACGATCACTGAAATGAGGAATCTTTGAGATTTCATTTAAAACTTATTTAAGAAATATGATTCCACAAAAGGATAATTTACCTCGCAGCGGAGAGAACGGGAGAGGGAGACGCCTTTGGTGCCGTTTCAGAAGTCGTGGTTCCGTCGTTTGAAACTCCGAAGCAACGCTGAAATGAAAACTTTCTTTCAAAATTTGGAACTTAGAAACAAACCTTGAACCACTGTGCCATCTCCATCTTGTAAACCTCCTGTTTTTCTTCTCTGATGATTCCGCCCATGTCCTGAAAAAATTGAATATAGGCGAATTAACAATAGATTTCAAAGAAAAATTAGAAAAAATTACGAACCTTATGTTTCATCCCCATGTGAGTTCTGACCTGGGCCTTGTCATAATTGCTGGTGAATTCGCAGTGGGGACAGAAGAACATGGGGCATTTCAGATGACTCTGCTGTATGTGACGAGTGGGACCTAAAAAATTAAGAGTTTGAATTTTTTAATTGAAGAATTAGATATTTTGTAGCATCTTTTGGTTATATTATCGTAAGAGAAAGCATGTGGAATGGGAGACATGTTTCTAACAACAACAGCCATTGGTCACGTATTTTAATTGAGAAATCTTACGATGCATCTTATGTTCACTACGGATGGCATCGGTAGAAGAGAACAGTTTTGACCCCCAGACATTTTTCTGCGCGGATAGCCAATCACAAAAAAAGAATATAAAGTTCAAAGTTACTATGTACTATTACAAATCCCGCTTTCTTTACATTCGACTGTCCAATTGTCACCCCAAATAACGGAAAACTCGTTCTATATGACTAGTCTCAAACAGAAAAGTGTTATCTATGTTAAGAATTGATTTGGTTCTAAATTGGTTCAACTTTCAGATTACTGTATCCCAGTATTTCCATGTTATAAAAAAGTTTTCAGGAAAGCATACCTTGAGTTCGTCCTTTCGATCCAATGAGGTTTTTCTCGCAAACGAAGCAGAAGGTCTTCCTTGCGTTCTTGCGATTCTTTCGGAGACGGATCGGGCCGAAAGAGGGAGGAGAAGAAATCTCAGGCGTTCCGATAGAGGAAGGAGAAAGCGACTAAAAGACAACTCAAATTGACCAACACAGAAAGAATTAATACCTTTTCCAGTTCGAATGAAGAGGAAGGAGAGCTGTCGACGGAGAGAGACATTTCACACGACATTGTGTGGAATGATAGATTTTCGTTGATTTTGTGTATTTATGCCCCTCACTCGTGTGAATTTGCTTTTAAAAGCGCCTGCCCCTGGCGGCGGGCGGCGCGTTAAAAGACCTCCCTGCGCGCGCCGACCACCCAAAGAAAGCAGAAGCGGCTAACTCCTTTTATGTCTTATCAGGCAAAGATTTTAGTTTCGAAATTGCCGTGGAAATAATTCTTTTATCCCACGAACATGTTTTGAGAACAATTATAAAACAAGGATTTATAATTCTCTCTCTACCTCTACCTCCCTGTCCAAAAAAGATAATTCAAAATAAATAGTTTTATTACAACACATGGTTTGTATCATTTCTTAGAAAAGTGATATTTTGTGGTCCTGGATGAGTTGCCTCAGGCGGTACTTCTGAATCCTTGTGTGAACTCTCGGAAAGTCGTCGACAAAGGCGAATTTTTCAGGAATTGAGAACTAAAAAAGATTTTACTCCTTAAAACCTTGTTCAAAGTGTGACACGCGGTCTTTCACTCCAACTCACCCCATGGGCTCTGCACATGTCGACCAGTTCAGACCTCACGTAGGCTGCGTTGTGTTGGGAGTTGCGGAGGACACAGACCGCCATGACAGGACCTCCACGACTGGTGGAGACCACCTAGACATCCAATCGATCAATATGCCGTACTCAGAACTACCTGAATTCCTTTAATCAACTCATTCTGGTTGAGAAGACGTTCGATGTGCCAGTGCTCAACCACTCCGTTGTTTCGATCGAAGATTAGGTCTTCCTTCGACGTCACTATCTCCACATTCCCGTGTTCGTCCATTCTTGCGATGTCACTAAAACTTTCAGTTACCGTTTCTTTGAAGCACAAACCCTGTGTCGATCCACTTCAGTTTTCCGGTTGTTTCGGGAGCATATCCCATGAAGGTACTTCCGTAGTAGGTTCTGATCATCAACACGCCGTACTGTCCCTGAGGCACTTCGCCTTCACCAGTCAAAGGAGAGAGTTTGATCTGAACGAAACTTGTTATACATGCACACACAGAAACACATACACACATACACATATACACACAACACACACGCGCACACACACACATATACAGAGAGAGAGAGAGAGAGAGAGAGAGAGAAAGAGAGAGAGAGAGAGAGCTTAATCTTAATTCTACAGAAAAGCATGAGGGCTTACCTCATACCCTGCAATGGCCCTTCCAACATTTTTCGTGAAGTCGGTTGTCTCGTCTCCCATTATAGGGATAGATCCAGTTTCCGTGAGAAGATAGCCAACCTACACTTAGAATTTTAGACAAACTCTCAAATAACTACCGCAATGATTCGGACGTTTTGTGCTTGTTCCTGGATGATTTTCAAAACTTCCCTGGAAACTCTGTCTCCAATGAGAAGAATGTTCTGAAGCTGCGACAGCTTGACCCTTTGATTTTGGGAAATCTTCAGAAGAAGGCGAAGGGCTGCCCCATTGGAAAGAAGGGTGGTACATCTGAAAAAGTAGCAGAGATTTGACCAAATTTAGGAAACATACTGATACTTATGAACACTTGCGAATAATTGTCTTGGGAGGGGAGATGGTTCGGGAAAGACGGTGCGGCACTCGGTGAGGAAAGGGGAAAGACAGACCAGGGAAAAGAGAGGGATTCTGAAGATTGGAAGGGCACAACAGATCACGTGCTGAAATGAAGACTACAGTTGAAGAGGAGCCAATGAAACCTCCTTTTGGATCCTAAAGGCGGTGACGACAGCCCTGGCTCCGTTCAGCAGTTGGTAGTGTGAAAGAGCGACCAGCTTCGGCTCATCAGTTGTCCCCTGGAAATGAATTTTCAATCAATACACAAGGCAAAGTAATTCTAAGGCATTGTGTTAGATTACAGTTTTATGTGTTGTCAGACCAGCGGCTGAGTCCTTGTATATGTGATTATGCAAACACTAGAGTGCCGAAATTATATTGGGGAATTTGACAGTTGTGCTAATATTGATACAGATAATACTCCAATTAGACTTCTCTTTTTTTATTATTTAAAATTTCATCCACAAAAAAACGAGAAATTCTGTTCGAAAATGCCTAAATTTCAATGCCGTTTTTCAACTACCGCCGTAGTTAGGGGGGATCAGTCTCGACTGCACAGGCGTCAGTAGTCAGCACAACCGCGGTTTTTGGCAAATTGTCAATGTTTTTTTTGTGTTAGGACCCCAAGCAACCTATGACATTTTGTTCCGGGCAGTTGGCAAAGTGCCCAAGCCGTTTTGGTCCCTGAAGTTCTTCCAAAATAGGGAAAAGCCGTGGAATAAAAGAATATCAGGATTGTTACTCACCTGAGTAAACTGCAAACAAGCCAATTTGTGGCTGCTCCAGTTTTCGTAGTCAGGAAGTTTGGCAATCTTGTCCTTAGAAGACTTGTTGAACACCTCGGAAAGAGTATAGGTTCCACTAAAAGAGATTGAATTTTTACGGTGCTTGTCTCTCCTTCTCTCTCTCTCTCTCTCTCTCTCTCTTTTTCTCTCTCTCTCTCTCTCTCTCTCTCTCTCTCTCTCCCTCTCTCTCTCTCTCTTACGCGTGTTTGTGATCCTCTTCTGCCAGAATGACATGAGTGAGTTTGGGTAAAGCTTCTGCTTTCAGCTGCCCCTTCCTGCATTGCATCAGTTCGGGGCAGATTTGAAGGAGCAGAGAATTCAGATAGTCCGAACAAATCTGCGACTTGAAACAGACAATCGCTCGGAATTCGCCCTAAAATTTGCTTATACGATTGAAATTTCTACCACTGACCACTGACAAAGCATTGTGAAGGCTTGTGGCACTGGGGAAGTTGGGATTGGCCAAAGAGAAGACCAAACCGGCACGGGAGGCGGCGAATGCAGACAAAATCACCTAAAGTAACATTTGATTCAAAGGTTATTGGCAAAAAATACCTGTGAATGGTTGCTTCCACAAATGAGAATCCTGTCTCCTGGATTCAAACCAGAAGCTAGGAAACCGGCAGCGATCGACTCCATCTGAAGTACAGATAGAACGCGATTAGAATGTTTTTACTCACTTCGTTGACTATCTTCGCAAAGGTCAGAGAAGTCTTCTCGGAGTCGAAAACAGCTGCCACTCGGTCACCATTGGCCTAAGAGTCGAATTAGCATCATTACAAAAAGAAAAATATACCTTGGTGTAAATTAGTTCCGGAATTGTCTGAGAGTTGAAGTCGACTTGTTTCGGAGGAGGGTTTTTGGACTCACCCTGGAAAACGACGGTTTTTAGTTTGTATTTTTAATTTTAAATTTTACTACCTTAGCATTTGGCTAACAGCTACAAAGCATTCGAAAACTTTGATCATTAGTTCGCAGATTTCGGTCATATTTGAGCTACGAACGTTTTAAACGAGATTTATTTTTTTGTAACAAAAAAAAAAGATTATTACAGCTTAGAGTACAATAAAATATTTTAGGGTTCTCTGATTGGGCTCTGATTGATGAAACGAGACTGGGGTCCCCAAGAGATTCAAGAGTTCCTAAAGTTCGGTTCTTCCTCAAGGTAAATCGCCGAACCATGGATTTGGCAAGAACCATGAAAAGAGCCTGTGCATCTTTGCAAAATTGACCATTATCTTCTACCGCCAAATTATTTCTGTGGATTGGAACAGAGAAGCACTATTGTGAGTCTAAACAATAGAATTTATAAAAATGACTCTTGGAACGCTCAATATCATAAGAACTCAAGAATAACCCATAAAACTCAAACTTTAGGGAATGCTAGAACCCTATTAGTGTAAAGTGTTTTCCCAGTTGGCGATTTTCGTGGCATCACCTTTTGCGGAATTTCGTTTCATTTACAACAGTGAATTTCAAAGTAAATGTAGAAGTAGCTGGTTTTCCCTTATACCGAATGAGAAGTGGAGCGGAAATTACGCCGCCTGTGAAAACACTTATCACTGTTACGGATCTAGGGTTCCTTCAGATGAATTTGGTTAATTTCAGATGAATTAGACGTCATGTTATAAACCACTGTTTTTGTGAGAAGTACTGAGTAATCACAGGCACCTTTGTTTGTAGCCATCGCGTCAAAACGTTCAATTTCTGCATGATTTTGTTGGTTCCACAGTGTGTGATTGGGTTTTTTAAAAGTCGCTCCAACGTTTCCATTTCTTAAAATGATCCATGATTGAAAGGCCCTTTTCGGTTTGACCACTTAGAGTTGGCTTTCTTCTGCATTTTCAATATGCTCCAAATGATTCCGACAACAAATTGTTACCACGCTTCTCTCGCAAACAGATGTGTTTCCGCCCGTTGCCAGTAGTTCTTGCCAGCTGTATATTTTACGACCACGAGGAACCAAGTGACGTGCTATTTTGAAATCGTTTTTTTGTTTTGTTGAGAAAACGGAAAAAAAATCGGAGCCATCTGACCTATGACAACATACCGTAACCCATCCGTTGAAATCGATACAGTAAAGTCCGTGCTCAATCGACATTTACTGAAACTGACGTCATTTTGTGAAAACATCCGGCCATTTTCATGAAAACAAAGGTGACGTGGTCCATTGGTCACCTCTAATACTTAATGGGATGGCTCGTTGAACATGTAATTTAAATTTGTCTGATTGTTGTTTCATCGGCAGTTGTTTTCTTTTTCGAATGGAACTGACATGTCTATTCTTGTTTCAAAAAAACAATGTTCATGGAATTGTTTGGAGAAGTTGGGGATATAAATAGTCATTGTTGTTGTTTTGAAGGAGAGTGTTGAATCACGAGGATAGTCTTGGTCTCAGAGTTTGGAAAGGAAAAAATTCATCTAGTTCAATTTTTCTCTAGTTCTTTTCATAGTGGGGCCAAATGAAATGATTGTTCGTCCGATCCTTTTCATTCGGTAACTCGAGTCCCTTCAAAAACAGATCTGGATTTGCGAAACCCTGTCTCTTTCCCTGAAATTGAACAAATGCCATTCCACTGAGTATTCAACACACTCGCGGGTTTTGGCAAATCGCGAGCTTCTTTCGCGGGAGTCTTTTCTAGATGACCGCATCTTGGCAAAATGCCAAATCCGTGTTCTCCCTTACTTGGATTTCTTCAAACATTACGATGGAAAAGTCATTCTCGTAATGTTTTTTTGTTTTTCGAACATCTAGAAAAGGTATAGCTGTCGCCAAATTGGAATCCTGCCAAAAACAGCCTTAATTCAGCACTCATGCGATACGCAGGCGAAAATAGCGTGCAAAAACGAAGACGCAGAGAAAAAGTTCTGTCGGATTGCGTGGCGACGGCTTCGTATTTTCCCAATCAGATACCGTTTTATGCTGCGGTAAAGTTTTAAGAACTATTTGGTAAGGATCCGAAATATTCGAGTAGAAGCAGAAATATTCCTCTAGTAATTGCAATCTTTCGAAAAACACAGACAAAAACAATAGGAGCTTTTGAAAACGATCCCTGGCAATTGAAGTGAAGTGCCATGTTTTCCATTGTAGGTCATTTCATTTGGATCCACTGACGATAATACGTATGAAAGGAAATCCTTCATCTTCCTTATATAAAATAGGAAGTAACCAAAAAAGAATTAGAGGAAAGATGGTGTAAAGAGAAATAAGGCCGAATCAAAAATGACTAAACTTTGAGTGCCTTCTAATAATTCCTTGGGGGGAATGATTCATCAAAAGAAAGGTGATATAGGGTTAGTTTCAAGGTTAAGTTTAAGAGTGGGTGGTCTGATGAATGAAATCTTGAAAAACGTAAACAAGAGGTGGCTTGGGGAACGGCTGGTCAGCGTAATACAGCCATTACAACCGAGGGATCAATGCCGCCTCAGCGCAAATAGCGAGCTTTTGATGGATTCTCTCAGACATCTGATTTTCACAGGGTCAAGTTGATTCAGAAACAATCTCACTTTTTCTCTCTCTCTCTCTCTCTCTCTCTCTCTCTCTCTCCCTCTCTCTCTCTCTACATCTATCTCAACAAAGCTTTGCCCATACTCTTTATTGACCAGAAAGAGTGGGATATGACTAGAGCGTCACACTATAAATACTAGCGACCCATGGCGATCACAGTTCTTCTGCTGCTCTCTTCTGGCCTTCAAGGCGTCCAGCGGGGCAGCGGCTTTCCTCCCAGATGAGCCCACATCATCTCGAACTCGTGCTCCATGATCTCGGCTCCCTTCTTGCGACTGAGCCCCGTCTGGTCGAGAGGGATCTCGCACATGTTGAGGTCGTCTTTTCCAGCCACCAGAAGCACCGGCTGCTTGTTCGGGTGGAGTTCGATCTGACGAGCGATCCACTGGCCGTTGAAGTGCGCGTACCAGAGACCGTTCTGGGCACCAGCACCGCACTCGACCATCAGTCCTGAAACGTGAGTTTTTGATAATGAAGGAGCTTTGGTCGAACCATCGGGATTCTTGTAGACGTCAGCCGGACGGGAGAAGGGAACCTTGAAGTAGCGCTGGAGGGTGAGCATCGGATTCACGTGAGGAGCCACTCGGGGAGCAGCTAAAAAGTTGTTCAAAAAGCTCTGCCTGTCTCTGTCTCTGTCTCTGTCTCTGTCTCTGTCTCTGTCTCTGTCTCTGTCTCTGTCTCTGTCTCTGTCTCTGTCTCTGTCTCTGTCTCTGTCTCTGTCTCTGTCTCTGTCTCTGTCTCTGTCTCTGTCTCTGTCTCTGTCTCTGTCTCTGTCTCTGTCTCTGTCTCTGTCTCTGTCTCTGTCTCTGTCTCTGTCTCTGTCTCTGTCTCTGTCTCTGTCTCTGTCTCTGTCTCTGTCTCTGTCTCTGTCTCTGTCTCTGTCTCTGTCTCTGTCTCTGTCTCTGTCTCTGTCTCTGTCTCTGTCTCTGTCTCTGTCTCTGTCTCTGTCTCTGTCTCTGTCTCTGTCTCTGTCTCTGTCTCTGTCTCTGTCTCTGTCTCTGTCTCTGTCTCTGTCTCTGTCTCTGTCTCTGTCTCTGTCTCTGTCTCTGTCTCTGTCTCTGTCTCTGTCTCTGTCTCTGTCTCTGTCTCTGTCTCTGTCTCTGTCTCTGTCTCTGTCTCTGTCTCACCATTGGCAGCATTGTAGACGGCGAGGGGAGCCCTGGGCGGAGCAATGTCGCGAGAGCCGGCGTTCTTCTTTTTCCAGTCGTTGTAGATGCGAAGACGGCGATGGAACTCCTCCTTGCAGGCCACAAGCAGTTCCATATCTAAAACCCCAATTATGCAAATCAACTGGGTCCTCCCACCGTTGCTGGTATTGATGGCGTCTCGCAGATCCGCATACTTCCAGTTCGCGAGGTCGTATTTGCTCTTGCCCGAGGTAGAAGAAGAGTTGGAGGACCTTAATTACTTTCTAATTAGGGTAATTACCAGAAACCTACATGCTGGTGGTGGGGGTGTCCATGAGGGCCGTCTTTCCGTTTTCCTGGGCCAGCCTGGCAGCCACAGCCGCATCCAGGCGTTCCTGCTCCGCCTTCGCGCGCCTAAATAATCGAATTAGTGCCTCAGCCTACAAATCTGATTTCTGATTCTTCTGAATCTCATCTTTAGGGTTACTGTAGTAATCATAGAGCCTACCTCTGTTCCTCGGCCTGTCGCTGCCTGAGGTCTTCGGCCACCTGGCGCTCCCTCTCCATCTGCCACTCCTTCTCCTCTCGCTCCCTCTGCTCTTCCATAGCCTTCCTCCTAAAATCCGTTCGTTTTGGCTTGCATAGACACAAGCGAGCTCAATGGAAATCAAATTACCCAATGGCGACAACTAAGACAAACAGCCGCCGCCCGGCAAAAACATTCGGACTCTCGCTGCGGTTTTGGATGCCCGGCGGATGAGGCACTGGGGCGGAACCACGCCGATGAGACACAACTCAATTGGGAGGAGCAGGTTCGTTTTCCGCGGAATGGACGCCTTTTTTGCGGACACACGTACACAGCCGGGGTAAAGAAAGGAACACAATCGACCCCGGAGACGGCAAAACAAACGAGTAGGCGGAGTACAGATTAGATTAGCCTTTGGAGACAAAGCATCTCAAGCGACTAAGAACATAATGACGGATACCGTATGTTAGAGTTTAAGAGTCCTTAAGAGAAGAAATAAGAATCTTAAGCGAAATGCACTTTACTTTCCACAAAAATGGGCGAACTTTTAAGAGATATAAAGTTAAGAGCTTGAGTCTATGTACAGAAATATATGCCCATGGATATCTAGTTACTAATCGGATTTGGTTTTTATAACCATTTAGTCGTACTTAAAAGTGCGTGAGACAGTGGCTGCAAGAGCAGGAATATAACGAAGGATATATTTGCCTAAAAGTTGAATTTCATCGTTTTTGCTCAACTGAATACTCTGCGTTTCCTATTGCTGTGCCTCCTAGGTACATTCTCTTGCAAAACCGGCAAACAAACTCACGCGGCCTTGTCCTTCTCCCTCTGCTGTTCCTCCTCCTTCACCTTCCTCTGCCTCTCCTCTTCTTCCTTCTTCATCTTCTCCAACGCTGCCAACTTGTCCTGTTCGTCCGTGGCCAGCTGGGATTTCAACTGCTGAATGACCTCGTCAACCCTGCGCACGCAGTCCTCGTAGTTGGCCACAGCACTGTCGAGATCCACGTCTCCGAGCTGAAACAATTATTCCTTTATGTGCTTTAGGTCTTTAGGTCGTTAAGGATCAAAGTGATTACCTTGATGCAGCGGATGAGCGTCTCCAGGTCGTTCGAAGTCTTGCGCACAGGTTCGGCCCACTTCTCGGCACTGGCCTGTTGCAGGTTCTGCACCACTTCGGTCATCTCCTTCGATCTCTCCAGAAGACGGAGGGCGGAACGGAAGAGCTCGAGCCTGAAAATACTACAATGCTTTCAACTTAAAGCAAAATGGTGTGAAAATGATTCAAAAGTCAGCCGAAAACTATACAATCTGAACTTAAGCAAACTTTCTCCGCAGCATACGTGGATATGGAAAAACCGCGCCGTCCTTCGATCTCCGCCCCTTCAATTAGCGCCCCGTAATAACTGTGTGAGCATGCTATTTGTCAGACTTTCGTCCTTCTGTCGAAAGCAGAAAACAGACGGCCGGAGGTTGACAAGCATTCAGCAGAAGAATCACCCTCCCCGGGGGATTGGTGGGTATCATGCGAAGGGATGGAGGGGGAATGAGGCCATGACACGAACGCTTCTGATAAGGGTTCGCAGAGAAGGGTTAACGGATACATACCAACAAAATGGAAATCCAGCCTTTGCGGGAGGAAAGGAGGAAAGAGGCACAGTGCGCAATACGGCCGTACTGTTATGTGGCGCAGCTGGTAAGCCTCTAGCATTTTGAGCTAAAGGTCAATGGTTCGAGTCCGCCCTTTGCTGGTATTTTGATTTTACTTTCTGTGCAACGAATGAGTGAAATTCAAAGGAATGGAGCGGTTTCAAGGTTTTGTGCTTTGAGGTTTAGCAAATCCCGGAGGTTTGCGGGGCAGGAGATAAAGAGAGGTGGACGGCGGGACCATTAGACCCGCCGTGGCCTCCATCCATCTCTCCTCTCTCATAGTCATATTCTCAGGAAGCCCATTTCACATACCACGCTTCCAGGAGCCCATTCTACCATGAAAGGGTTGAAGAAGAAAACAATCTAATTCGTCCTCTCCAGGAAGAGAATGCCAATTGTTTTGAAGAAGCCGTCCTTTCAGCTATTAAAAGGAGGTCCCAGGGGAATCGTTGCGGGACCACTTAGAGACCGAAGTAACATTCGCTTGGCTAATTCACAGAGCAGGCAACGGGAAATGGAGAGAGCCGGTGTGAAAAACAAGCGACCGCCTGAGGGGAAGGAATTCATACACAGACACTAATTACCTTAATTAGGACAAGGGATTACCCAACAAATTAGGGGTTTAGGTTTCTTCGCTGTATCTAAAGGCCCTTAAGGTCCCTAAAATGACACCTAGGCATTGTTAAGTTTAAAAGATCATAGCGCAAGAAGCGCCCCTCAAAACAAACATTCTTTCAAGGACTATGGGCAATTCGTCTCCGAAGGGACCACAGGTCACTTTATGGGATTTAAACCAATATATTATGAATGTGGACTATATTTTTTGGAATAGTCATCAGAACACCTGCCTACAAAGAGAAAACATTGTGACTTATTCAAATTGTTCACGCCGAGGCGCATAGATACTAGCGGTGGGCCAATTTCAATTTGTAGCTGTGCGAGCCGCGGCTATCTCACAATCGTTCAGGTAGAAAAGCAAGGACGCGAGCGTAGTTCAGTGACACAGCATTCGACTAAAGTTGTGAAGGCGCGGGTTCGAATCCCGCCTAGTGAATTTCTCTTTTGCACCTCCAACACCAATCTCGTAGAGATCAAATTGAATGGATTCGGTTAGAAAACATTCATGGCTTTTTGAAACTACTCGCCAACTGACATCAGAAGGAAAAGTATCTCCCGCTCTTTGCAAGAATCCTTTACATTGAAATACTATTCAATTTGTTCACACAATGCCTGGGGCGAGGATATATAGTTACTAGCATTTTCTGGTAAATGAAGGTTAGTGCTCCATTGCCATGGAAATGGTGTCTTTTGCAGGAACCTTTGGGAAATACGAAAACACGCTATATACACCCTACATGCTTCTAGCAGATCGAATTGCAAGAATAGTGGAAATTGCAAATCACGATCAAACAGCGAACCCATGCCAAATCCTATGCTTAGAAATGCGGATTCCTCGCATTATCGCTCGCCATTAAAGGCGCGTCTCCTCAATGACCGCCAGGCGCCTCGGGCGCTATTCAATTTCCCCGGGCTTCCAGAATTCCAGGTTTCCAGGAGATATCTCCTAGAAACTGCCTCAGCCTCACCTGGGCTTGAAATGGCGACGGGCCAAGTAGCCACGGACTGCGGCCTGGATGCGACGGATCTGGGCGGCACGGTACAGGATCTTGTTCTTCACTGAAAAAAGGAAATAAGTTTAGATAGAGAAGAAAGGGAAAGAGAGAAAACGTGAAATAGAGGAAAGGACTCCTAGCGAAAGGCAGTCGATCGGTTGGGGGCGGCCCATGGAGAAACAACGCAATTGAAACAATAAATGGCTTGTTTTCGGGCCCATCTAATGAATTTTTCTCTGGGAATTCGGGACGCCCCTTTGAGGAAAAGAGGAACACGTGCTATGATGAAACTACGGATTAGGGAGACACGCAGACGGCCGCCTCAATTAAGCAACGGCTGTTCCTTCCTCAAAACAGCAAAACGACTTTTCACATCCGAAATTCCCATAAAACCAGCCATTGGACGAAAGGTGCTCAGTTTCAAAAGTCACACAAAAGTGTACGGCAGAAGGATTGTTAAAAGAATGGGACATTGCGATTGCTGATTGGGGTATAGCAGGACAGCTGACTGCAGTTAAAAGTACGCATCTATAGCTCAGTGGGAAGGGTGGTGGTCTGCAGTGGGAACCTCGCGGGTTCGATTCCTATTGGGTGATTTTGTCTTTTGCGAGAACTTTTGTGATCAATCTCTTTAAACGTAGCATGAATGAAATGTCAAAAGTTTTGCAAGTTTTCCTGTCGCTGGAAACTCATAATCTAAGCTTATATGAATCGGTAGACCCGCGATGCATGACCTCTTCTCAAAATAGTCTCGATGCAACAACTTCACCACTTATGTAACAATGTTTACAATTCCCCATGTCTCATTCGCTCTAGAAGTCGTTTCTTTCCGTTTTATGGGATAAGAGTGGTTTCTGAGAAATATGGACTGAGCTTGCAAATGCATACGCGAACGGCGGCTGGCAATAAATAGACAGAGGGCAGGGGCGCGGCTGGCACATGACAAAAACGACGGAACCTTTCGAGTGAAGAATCCGACAGATGATGTCAGATGGAGACAAATATACTCACGTTTGATGACGCTCCACGTGCCGTAGATGGCCTTCTTCCAACGGGTCACTCGCAGCCACGAACGCACCTTCTCGACCAAGGAAGCCATGTGCACGGGGTCCGAACGCAGCATCTGCAATTACAACATAAGAAACCAGTTAACTTCCTGACTCTATGCAACCGAAGTCTAATAGGTTCATAAGTGCTTAGTCAAATTGGCTTTGTAAGCGCAAAGATCCTAATAACGTGTATTCCCTCACCTGATCGAACTCGGCGAACTTTCCGGGACGGAAGAAGACCTTCGTGTGACCGAACTTGAAGTCCATCGTATCCAATCCAAGGGCGCGGAAGAGACACTAGAAACACTCTGTTGTCAGGTTACTGTGAATGTTACCTTGCAGAAGAGCCGAGGGTCCAGGCGAGCCAGTTCATCGGGAAGGATAGACTTGTACATGTTGTAGAGTTCGGCAAAGGCCGTGCGACTGGGGTAGCCCTTTTGCATGAGCTTCAGAACGGAAGCCATTCCGGCACACCTCAGCTGTCCCAGCACGGCAGGGGCATCCAGCACTCCGGCAGCCATCTGCGCATTCGGCTTCACACAACGAACGAAGTGGGTTCCCTAAAGTCTTCAGTTAAGTGCCATCTTCTGAAGGCATACCGTGTTGGTAAGTTTCTCGATGAGGACGTTAAGCTGGCCGCGGAACTTGCTTCCAACGCTGGCAGCCTGGAGCTTGGAACCACCGCGCCTTCCAGGAGCGGGAGGAGAGACGGCGGGAGTTTCGAAGAGGTTCCGGAGGAAGTCGATGCTGCTCTGTTCGATGAGAATCTCCAGGGAATTGTGGAGCTGGTCGTTGTTCTTCTCCAGGAACTGCTGCGTGTGGTAGCAGACGGTTCCGGCGTAGTGACGGACAAGGAAACCCTCCTCGTCCCTCATGTCACGGTGGGTCTTCAGCTTGGACTTGCGGGGAGGCTGAAACATAATGATCTAGTTTCTATCTCTATCTCTATTTCTATCTCTATCTCTATCTCTATCTCTATCTCTATCTCTCCCCCACCTCAATCCTGAAGTGTCCCTTGTTAGCGTCGAGAACGGATGTGGTGTAGTGCTGAGGAGAAGCCCTCGGGAGACGAGCCTCCTCATCGAGAAGATCCAGAAGCCCCGTGCCCTTCTTCTCAAACAGCTCGATGCAGTCCTGGTTATCAGAGTACTCGATCCTCGGAACGTGGAGTCCCTCCTTCTCGTACAACTCCTGCTCCTGATTCAGAATCCTCTCGTTGAAGAAGTTCTGCAGTTTCTCGTTACAGTAGTTGATGCAGAACTGCTCGAAGGAGTTCATTCCGAAGAATTCTGAAATTCACATTGTACTATCAGATAATGAAGCTCCTTACCGAATCCGGCGATATCGAGGACTCCGATGTAGTTGGTGCTGGAGCCAATCTTTCCATCCTCCGACTGATTGATCGATTTGTTGATGGCGCTCACGAGCCAGTCGAACATTCGGCTGTAGATGGCCTTGGCCAGGGCGTCTCTGCCAGCAGCCGCCTCGTGAGGCTTCAGAGGCACTCTAACGACTCTTTTCTCCTCCCAACTGTTTATTTCTTACCGGATGAGCGTTCCCTTAACTCCTCCCTTGGTGGCCTGCATGATCCTCGACACAAGACCAATCCTCAGCTCCATGTCCTCCAGTCCCATCAGCTGAGCAGCCATCTCCAGAGCATCCTCACCGGCAGGAGACACACGGCATCCGCCTAAACTCGCTTATCAAGTATCATTTGCACCAAAGGTACCTCGGTTGTCGTCGATGTTCTCTTCGAAGGAGACGTTTCCCAGGTGCAGCACCGCAGCCACCGTGTTCCAGATGTCCTTGATTCTGTCTTCGGTCAGACCAGCGCCCCTGAGAGCCTCGGTCAGACGACCAAAGTCCCTTGCGTCGTCCACAATCGAGTCATGAAGGAGGCCTTCAGACTTGCTCTAAAGAGGATTCAGATGACAAACAGCTAACCCAAACCTTTTGCGACAGCCTGTTGGCGTTGAGGTTCTCCTTGGCTCCGAAGAACTGAGTGTTACCTTGCTTCAGGTAGTTGAACATGTCGGGAGCTCGCAGCTTCAGCCTGGCGTAGGTGGCTTCGTCCGCTCCGGCGATCAACTGGTAGAAGATGTGGTAGCTCCTCTCTCCCTCGGCCTGGCGACACAGACGAGACTTCTCCAGGAGGTAGTGGGACACGTAGCCACCGACCACGTTGCCCTAAAGATACTCATTTGAGAGAAGATCCATTCATTCACGCACATCAGCTCCGAAATGGATCTCGACAAACTTTCCGAAGCGACTGGAGTTGTTGTTCCTCAGCGTTTTGGCGTTTCCAAAGGCCTCCAAGATCGGGTTAGCTAAGAACCAAACACTTAAGGTACTTAGGGCCTTAACTTACACTTGAGGATCCTCTGCTGAATGGGACCAGCCCCAGTTCCCCAGTTCTCACACAGGTAGCGGAGGACGGCCTTCTGCGACTCGGTCTTTCCAGCTCCACTCTCTCCGGAGACCACGATCGACTGCGACTCCTTCAGACGACGCATGTCGCGGTAGGCCTTGTCGGCTGAAAACCCAAAGTCAGTTGGAGCTTCAGAAGCCTCTGACCGATGGCGTAGATGTGCGGAGGCAACTGTCCCAGACTTTTCCCCCTGTACTCCTTCACGGTCTCAGAAGAGTAGAGCCCGGCGATCTCCTCATAGGGGTTAATCGAAATCAATATGTTGGCAACGTACGACTGAAATTGAAATATATGGAGGTCGGAAGACCACTCACGTAGATTTTCTTCTGCTGGTAGCGCAGACGACAGTTGTGGAGCAGAGTTCCCTCATTGAGGTACATCAGCTGGCAGTTGTCATCGACGGTCTTCTGATGATCCTCCTCGGCGGGGAACACCTCTTCGTAGGAGGCAGCCAGCGACTTTTTGTCGGACTTCCTCTCAACAGTGAGGCCATTGGTTCCTATGTCGACGAGAGTTCCCAAGACGTAGCCCTCCTGGCCATCGGCCGCCCACACAAGACGACCGAAATCGAGGTTCGACATCCTGGAAAGAGGCGGTTGGAGAAGGGTAGGGAGGAGTGAGAGACCTGGAGGTGAGGAAAGAAGCGGTGAAATGAGGGAAAGGGCTGGGAGATGGGATTTTATAAGGGCAGCGCTGCGTGGATTTACGGTACGTGAAAGTGAGAGAGCATAACAGAGTAAGAGAGGGCAAAGAACAGTGCAGTTATGCTGATACTGGGGTGAATCCGTGAATGAGAAACCGCAAAAAAGCGACTGTGGAACTGCGTGACTAGGTAAATCAAGTTCAGAGAATTCCAATTGCTACGATTACGCATAGCAAAGAGTTTGTAGCCGACATCCAATAGGCGATCGACCGTTTCATGATGCCTTTTCCTGAGTTTGGACAAATGACAATCCCCTGAGTGTGCGTATTTAACTCACTCGCAGATTTTGGCAAATTGTCAGCTGTTTTTCTGTGCCAGGAGTCAGTTTATCAGAATTTTGGGTAACTGGCAAAATGGAAATCCATTTTCTCGGTGTCTCTAGTTTGTTTCAAATTTGAAGATGGGAAAGATCGTGGCTTGGAAGTGTAAAGGATTTCAGGTACATGGTCTTGCAACGAAAGATGTAGATCATAAACACCAACTGCAGGAAGCTTGGGAGAAAACATTTTTCGGAGGGCGCAGATGCCAATATCAGCGTCTGACTAATTATTTGATAAGGATTTGCAAGAAAGCGAAATAATCGATTGGACAAAGGGTATATCAGTTTTCTAGGGGAAATATTTCTTTCTGGATTCGTTTGGGTCCCGCTTCGATTAATTGTGACCTACCAAACGTCGAAAAACAGCTATTTCCAGCAAAAGCCTCGCAATTTAACAAAGAGAAAAGCGTTGCTAGTCAAGCTGTTCAAAACGAAATGGCTAGAATTTGAAATGGCTTGAAAGAAAAAGATATGTCGTTGCTCAAAGCAGCATAATATGGTTCTAAAAATCGAGAGAGTATTTCAAAAACTTGAAATTACGTTTCTTTCCGGAACCAGAACAGAATAACCAAGGCCTGCCCAATTACGAAATACTATCGAATTCCCTCGCGTCATTAGGCAGAGACTCGGCCAGTTGCTGTTTGTCTTGCGAATGAATCACGAAAGAAAACAAATGAAGCAGCGAGAAAATTGCTCTTTGAGGTGGACGCAAAGTAGAAAAGTACGCTTTTGTTTTGCGGCTTAAAAGATTTTCCGAACAATCGAAGGCCATTAGACACGAATAAAAAACACTTTTCTCATTTGTGGGTTGGCTAAAACGATTTCGCATGACATTTTGCCGACGCTGGACAATATAAAAACCACAGGATTATGTTTCGTACATTTTACAAACTTTATAGGACTACTTGACAAAACTTAGTTTCCGATGGGGTAGAAATCATGCATGTTAACAAAAGTGTGAATTTCGATAGTTGGTGATTCGAAAAAAAAATTGAAAAAATAGAGATCGATGATTGCAGATTCAAAAAAAAACTGATTCTCAACTCGATTTAAATCTCGAGCGCCTCGACGCTGGGCAATAATTCTTTGCGCCATAAATCAAAGCTTGAACCATTAAACAAAAAAACGAATATATGGAAAACATTGTCCGCTCAATGCATTAACAAAGGGGGTGACAGAGAAAAAATGTTTAAAATCGATAGTTAATTGGTAAGTTAAAGCCCAAAATTCAATAGCGATAGCGTTTCTCGGAATAGGTTAGCTACAGCTGAAGGGAACAATTATCCCGTAAACAGAACTCGATCCGCCCGTGTGTACTTCTCATTAGGAACCCAGGGCTAATGAAAAATAAACGTCTCGATCTCCAGAATATCTGATTCCAAAATTTGATAAAATTCAAGAAGCAAATGGGATTTCAAACATCATTGCAGGGATTCAAGTGCTTCGGAACGTCCAATAGGGTCGTCTTCGTTTTTTCCGCTTCCCGGGTCCCCAAATAGAGCGACGGCCGCGTATTGATTCGGTCCCATAAACAACGGCGGGGAACACCTTTATTCAAAAGAAATTGGGTTTTTTAAATGAAATCAGTTACTTTTTAATAAACAAAAAAGTTGGTCAAATGTTCAAATTGAAGGCCGCATATTTCAAAAACCTGAAAACTATGCGAAAATGTTTGATAACCGGCAGAAACCAGAAATTTCCCGTTTTGAATGCTGTTCGTACTCTTATCACCGAAAATATTTACAGCTGCTATGGAAAAAGAAAGCAGCTTCTAGCCAAGAAGAGAGAGAAATAGGAGAGTGTTTGTATTGTGAGCAAGAGCTTTGTGACCACTGGAGTACCCTTGAACACCACATGCAAATGCATTCGGCAGGAGTGACCAATGAAATGGCCCTTGCTAGAACAACACTATCGGTTATCGTGCAAACGAAAATTGATTATGTAAAACTTGGCACAAAAGAGGCAATATCGTAATCTTCATGCAGGTGGTGTCCATAGAAAATACACACAAAGTAGCCCAAAATTATGATCAGAACCATTCTTTGTAGATCACTTTTTGAGTTGCTCTGAAAGTGTGCTACTCTCTTGCGGAGGCACTATCTTGCGGATCAGAAATTTCACAAAATAAGACGATCAGCTTCTCGAGAAGATAATCTCTTTTCAACTACGATTTGTCAAACTACTAGAAGAACTTTCAACTTTTTAATTTACTAGCTGTTTCCTCAAAGGTTCGCTATAAATATTTGCTCTCGGAATCGGTCTTTGACGCTCCGAGGGCGAGAGATCACTAATTGTCAGCATAGGAAATTAAACGTAGCCATGCAGAGGAGTAATAGGGTAGCTATAGTTTTCAGTCGCTGGCTCAGCCCAGAGGGGGTTTATTTGTGGTACAGATTTGAATTCAGCAAAGTGGAACCGAGTTAAGTCGAGTTGTATGTTGACTGGGTATACAAGTTAATTGGTAATCCGATCAGAGATCAAAAGAACCCATAGAACATTCGTTGACATATTCGTATCTAGAGTTCTATTTCAAAGTTTCATCTCTTTTTCGTTTGACTGAAACGAGAATAATTTTGCTCTTTGAAAGCAGGGAAGTGAAAATGGAGTGAAATCCCGCACCGGTCGGACCTAATGGCGGCCTTTACGATGCGCATCGGCCTCTTTGCGCACCTTTGCGAGTAGGCTAATTGGGAGAAAAGAGACAGTTGGGGACTGGTTTGTGAAATGTTGTGACTCGAATTATCACGGCTTGTTTTGTGATGGACAAGCAGCTGCAGCAGATAAGAAATGATGATTCCAACAGGGTTATGGCTGTGAATCACAATGAAAGAAGGCGAAAAAAGCAAAACGTCTAAAGTCAGAGTACGAATGGGACATGTTCAGAGAGGTAGAGAAGGAGGGTTTGTGTGGGTGAGTCAGGGCCACCTGCGGACACCTGTCAATACCGCGATAGAATTGACCAAACACGGCGAAATCCCTCGCAGGGATCAATGGACCGCGCAAGGGGAAAGGACTGGGGTCAAAGAGGCAAATGGATAGGTTTGAGTAACACACTGATTCACAGACAATCACCCACTCACTCACTCACTTCTCTCTCTCTCTCTCTCTCTGTCACACGCACACACACACACACACACACACACACACACACACACACACACACACACACACACACACACACACCAGCACACTCGCGTATTCAAGTTCGCCCTTCCTACCACCCATTCTTGTAATGACAGCCAAAACCAGTAGGGTTTTTCGTGGTATTTGAGCGATTTCCAGTTCTAAATAAAACAACGAGCTATAAAAATGAGGGAACACACAGTTAAAATGTTGAGTTTTCAAGGACAATTTTACGGCCACATTGAATTATTATCCACCCTGCTAGGTTTGTGGCGAATTTACAGGAACTGAAACTGTCTCAGGCGCTTATTTGGGAGTTTTCTGCAGAAAATGCGAACAGGCTTCAACAACCATCGCAAAATCCCGGGCCGGGTCGAGAAAAATTTGGGAGTTGGCCGGCCCGGGGCCATGGTTGATCTTCAATATCGATATAACGATTTTTCTACGTTTTGTTGTTGTTGTTTTTTTTTAAAAAATTGTCCTTGGACACTACATTTGAAACTTTCAGTGAAATTCTTTTTAAAAACTGGCGACCAATTCTAAATGCAGGCCTTCGGCATTTTTAATTACCTCGTTAACGCTCCAGAGAAGTTGGTTTGCTGTCAAAAACTGCATAAGACCTCTAAATTGTTTATTACCAACTTTTATCTTTAAAAAAAATCGGTATGGGATTTTGAAAAGCATTTTTCAACTTTCCTTGTGGACCCAGTCCTTTAAATTTCCAGTCTTCGTTTTCGCGACGTCGTGCGACGGCGTAATCCATGCATATCCTTCGTTTCTTTATTGCCTTTTTATTTCTTTTCCAATATTTACTAATTATTTAATAAAATTATTCATTTCTAGGGTAAAAATGTCGTGTCGGGCCCTCCTTCCTCCGGAGATGGACGAAGAGCTCCAGGACACGATCTGTGCGGTCGTCTCGGATCCCGTGATCAGCGCCGATCATAAGTTCGACTACCTCCGCAACGCCATCCGGGATTCCAAGACTCTCCGAGCTGTTCTCCGCTTCCTTGACAAACAGGTCAGTTTATTACCCTGTTTCCCAATTAACCGAACCATTTAGCCGTCTGTGGCCTCACCCTCACCGTCTCCAGATGACTTCCTCCGCTTGGTTCACAACAAGGTGAAGAAGATGACGATGAAGGCGTTGCTCGACTGCGGAAACACGGAGGCATTGGAAGAGCTGGTATCTGACCAGGGAGAGGACGTCAAGGCTGCCTTTAACAAGTGGAAGGGCGCTCAGGCAGCGGTTTGTCTATATACTTTGTGCCGTTTAGTATAGAAGTTTAGGGAAATGCCGATCCTCACGACGTAGACATGGATATGAACGGAGCGCTCGCCGAAGAGAGCATCCCGATCCAAGGAAAGAACAGGTTTGCTTTTCGTAAATCTAGTTTTGGGCCTTTAAATTCGCTAGAGCCTCCTTGTAGCAGGTTTGGCCCTGGGCGGACGTCTAGTTTTGTCGTGATTGGATTGTACAAATTACAGCAAACTTTAAAATCGAAAATAGCTTTGCTTTACGCGAAAAAGGAACCAAAAGTTCCTTCCTACACGTGTCGGGCACTGTGCGGCGCACAAGTAGCTTGTTAATGTATAGAATATAGGAACTTTTATTGTTGTATTTTCAACCTATTGTAATGTTTTAAACCTGGAATATCGATTCTTGATTCCGAATAGCTAAATTAGTCCTTTAAAAGGAGGTTGCGTTGTGGACACCAGGCGCGGTTTTTCATTTCGAGTAAACTCAACGCTCCGTATCGACCAAAATTCCCCTGAAGGTCTGCCCATGAGAACCTTGTACTGAGGGGTTTGCTTCGTTATTTTATTTGTTTCAGTGGGTTCGCCGTCGCGTCTGAAGCCACCGAGGACGCCCAGAGGCCGGATGTTATCGTAAAAATGGAGGAACCTGTCGCGGAGTACGAGAGCGAGTCTCCCATCGATCGCGAGTTTTGCGATAAGTAGGTCGGAAGAAAAGCGCTTGAATTCCGGGTTTTAGACTTCCAGATACCCTGAATATCCTGGTTCTGGGAGAGACGGGAGTGGGAAAGTCGACGTTCATCAACGGACTCGTCAACTACCTCAAGTACGAGTCGATCGATGAGGCACGGAGGAACGGAGTGGACATCCTCATTAAGACTTACTTCACCCACACGAACAAGAACGTAAGTTTTGTATCGGTGTTATATTTTATTTTATCGCTACCTTATTTCGTCTTTTCAGTACGAACACGTCAGAATTGAGTGCGATCCGACCACTGAGGAGACCGGCGACGGCGATTGGGACAATGAGGACACCGTTGATGGGCAGTCGTCCACACAGGTGAGAAAATATCTTTTTTTAAAAAATGTTCTGAGGAACGGATATACGGTGAAATGTCCCAATTGACGTCAGGGCTGGTCGCGGGCCGGGCTGGGCCGGGCCGGGCCCGTCTTCAAAACCTTAAAAATATTCTTCACAAAGACGTTTCACTACACCATATTTGCTCGACCCTTGTTTGGACGTGTGTCCAATACGGGCAATAGAACACGATAGGGATTATATATATTTATTATCTAAGAGATCTATACATACAAAGTACTATACAATAAGAAAGGATATAAGATAGATATATGGAAAGAGAGATAGAGAGAGATCTAGAGTCGTATGTTCCCTTGGTCGTATCTATTCGAAGTGTATATAAGAATGCCCCCAGGGACACGCCCCGGGATATGCCGTTGTACAGTGACGTATCGTGGCGATAGTCACGACACTCCGGCCCTCAGTGTAGAAGTGGCCTGCGCACCCGATCGGCAATGATCAGCCAGTACACAGTGGTCCCCAAGCGCAAAGCATTGGTTGTCCTGCCTGTTCTACACTTTGTTGTACTTGTGGTAGTATTGCGAGGCAACCCTCGCCAAAGAGGAGTTCAAAAACAAAATTATGATCACAATAAGAAAAAGGAATAGGGATAGAGAACAAAAATTATCACTTAGTGCCAAGCAGGGAAGTTGAAGAGTTGATCGTCTGCGGTCGATTGAAGATTTAAAGGCAGCCGTAAACGTAGACCAAACAGCAGGCTTTTGTTGTTAAAAGTAGTTGAAATTGTCACATCTTATTGCTTCTTTTATGCGTGTTGCATTTACGGCTTTCGCTTCTAGGAAGAAATCGGTTGTAGAGTTGTTCATCTTCGTTGTTTTCAATAGCAAGAAGTGTATACATGCCATTTTTTAAAACTTTCTCAATACTCTTCATAATTTCTTTACTGTCCCAAGTTGCATGCTCTTACTTTTACGGAAATTTTTCACTAATTGTTTTCATTTTAAAGCTTTCCATTACTTCGCCTTGCGCATTAAATCTAGCAACAAGGGTTTGAACCGTATGTAGTGTTGTTTCAATTGATTCAGAAGGTGTTTTTTGCACATTTTGTTCCGAACTATTCATGACTTCTTTCTTAGACTAGGTTTCGTCGAGCCCCAATTCAATGGTGCTTCGATCGAGTTATATAGGTTTTCCAAGATGAAAGTTGTTTTAGTTCTTTGAGTAAGTACTGTTTTTGAGTATTAGTAGAGATTTTAAAGCTGTGTATTTACAAGGTGGTAACAAAAACCTTTCCTTCGGTTCATTTTGATAAAAGCTTAATATTTAAGAATTTCTCCACTAAAAAAATCTTGAGACGGTTAAGTATCTTTTTTTTTCCTTTTCGTCTATCAAAACATTAGTTTTAAATTCTATTTCTGTAAATCTTTCTTTCTATCTAATATTTCAAAATAAGTTATTTTTTGTGTGCAATGAACCGTTGTATTTTTTCGACGTATTTATCATTGCAAAATTTCTTCGGATTATGTTGTTGCCGCACGGTTGTAACAAAACATGAAAAGGATTACCATTAGATAAAAAAAGTATCATCTTAAAATGTTGTTGTTAGTTGTCTATGTAGGCGGAAAAAAGAGAAATTCTCCGCATCGGAGAAAATTTCTTGCTTATGACTCAACAAATATCACAGAACAATCAAGTTTTGCGCATAAACTCAGATACGTTAGTAGTATTTGAGAAATCGTTAATTTATACATAGAAAATGCTAAAGAAGAAAAAGTAAATAGTTTTTACGAAAGAAAAGAAAAAAGTACATTGATATAAAGACAAGAAAAAAGAAATAGTGAAAAGGGTAGAGGAAAACATGAATTCAGCCAAATGCTGACTTTTGGGATGATCAGTCCCACTTTCGCTTTTCTTTTTCGACGTCGACCTTCCGATGAAGGCTTTTGCCACGGACCCACGCATGGGATTTTTTCACGTGTGCCTCTTTCTAGAACTTTACCGGTGCTAGGTCTAAATACCCGGACTACACAAGGTCCCTCCAGTCTGGGTCCTTTCCATGGGCCTTGGCCTCAATTCCAAGGTCTTTGCATGCGCCAGGCCAACTACCTGGACTTTCCTAGGTCCCATCCACACTATTATGGGTCCTAACCATGGGCCTTGGTCTCAATTCCAAGGTCTTACTATAAAATTATAAAACAATCTATAACTATCTTCTAAGTACTTAAAACGGTTGTATTTTCTATTTTTTGTACATAGTTATTTTCGTATACAATATTAAAGTAGTTTTAGTGTGAAACTTTATATTATTTTGAGCTCAGGTGGTTTTTATCAGTGGTAGGTAGTTCTTTTAAATCGGTCCGATGCACCATGTTTGGACGTGTGTCCAATACGGGCAATAGAACACGATAGGGATTATATATATTTATTATCTAAGAGATCTATACATACAAAGTACTATACAATAAGAAAGGATATAAGATAGATATATGGAAAGAGAGATAGAGAGAGATCTAGAGTCGTATGTTCCCTTGGTCGTATCTATTCGAAGTGTATATAAGAATGCCCCCAGGGACACGCCCCGGGATATGCCGTTGTACAGTGACGTATCGTGGCGATAGTCACGGCAACCCTAGCAAGATCCGGGCCCGGTCTGTCCAACTTTCTCGGGCCGGGCTGAGCCCGATGTTTGGCCACCCCTGATTGAGGTCCACTGCATTACACTCGTGAAAATTCATTTTTTTTGCCAAAATTGATCTTAGTTTATTGGCTGGAACCATAGTTCTCATGGGCCGGCCAACTTGAAAAAATCCCCGGTCCGGCTCTGCCCGGCTACTCGGATCACCTAGTCAAACTCTGTCACCCACGCGACCAAGGTTCGATCCCGGTCGGAATACTTTATTTATTGCTAACTTTGAATTAGTTTAAATGTGTTATAGAAGTATTTTAAAAGTGTTTGCGGGATTTTAAAAAAGTTTAATGTAAGCTAAAATAGCGATTAAAAGAAATTTTAATTTGACAAGTTTACAAACCGGGCCAAGGCGGGCCGACACTTCTCGGCCCGCGGGCCGGCCCAACTCGTTAGAAATATGGCTGGAACCAGCGACGGAAAGAAAAATTGGTGAGTATTTTTTATCAATAGGGCCCAAAAAGAAATTTCCTTGTTCTTTGCGATTGAAAAATATAAGAACGGAAATTTCAAACGCTTTAGGAGCTTATTGTTAGCAACCCTAATCTGCATTAGAAAAGGAGTGTCGGAATAGTCTGTGTTGTGTGGGAGAATTCTGGATTCAACCATCACCCTTTTAAAAGCCTCGCTGTTATTGTGGGCTAATGTAATTTACCCAACCACCCAGCTTGAGGCCGAACAAGAGCTTTCCTAATCAGAACTTCCGTCGCGAAGTAACTCAACAAAAACTCTCTTTACAGGCTCCGAAGGCCTACATGTTCTCGTGGGGCGAGGAGGACAAGAAGAAGTCCGTCCGTATCATCGACACGCCCGGCGTCGGCGACGTGCGCGGTCTCGACCAGGAGAAGGAGAACTTCGCCAAGATCCTCTCCTTCATCTCCGACTTCAGGTACCTTGCTCGCTTTTTGTTGTTCTAAATTGAATATTTAGCGAAATTCACGCCATTTTGGTGCTGCTGAAGCCAAACGAATCGAAGCTCTCGCTGACCTTCCGTTACTGTATCAACGAGCTTTTGACACACCTCCACGTGTCGGCGGCGAACAACATCCTCTTCTGCTTCACGAACGCTCGACACACGTTCTATCGCCCTGGAGACACTTTGCCCACTCTCAAGGCCTACCTGAGACAGTTGGAGGAAAAGAGGGGAATTCAGATCCCTCTTAACAGGTGAGGACAATGGGAACCAAAAATTGAGTTCTTGGTGGGAAAAACGGTTGGTTTTAATGCAAAATAGGTTGACAGCTGTGCCTGCGACTTTTTGGTTATCATTGTTCAAAGGGACATCTCATACGAGAAAAAGTGGGCACATGAGCCGACATCAAAGGGCCTACGCATGAAGGGTTCACAGATTATGGGCCGGGCCCAGGGTTTTTGGGACGGCCCGGTCCGGGTATTAAAAAAAAATAAAATTTTAGTCTTTGTATAAATCGGTACAATAATTTATTAAACTGCTTTAAATTACTTAATAATGTTTGTTACTAACATACAGTGCGGGAAAAAAGTATAGTTCCACTTTTCCTGCTATTTTAAAAGTCCTTCGAAGGCTTCAGGAGTGACATGGTCTAACTCATTGGATTGACCAAAGTCTTAGAAACAGATTAAAGTGTTGAAAACGAAAATTCATTAGAATACTACACAGACAGGCGCCGTTTGCCAAAATGAGCAAAATCTGGATACCGGTAAGAATTTTTTGGAGCTCCGAGACCCACACCATTGAAAAGCCCTTGAAAAGTTGTCCCATGTTTTTGTTGCAGTTCCGAAAAAATTTGTCTTCGAACCGACAAGCATTTAAAACCAAAATTACACTGTGTATTCCAATGGAAAATTAAAAAAATTGCGAAATTTCTTGCAGAAAAACAACAACTTTTCATGTTTTCACGCTTGTCGGTTCGAAGACAAATTTTTTCGGAACTGCAACAAAAACATTTGCTGAGACAACTTTTCAAGGGCTTTCCAATGGTGTGGGTCTCGGGGCTCCAAAAAATTCTTACCGGTATCCAGATTTTGCTCATTTTGGCAAACGGCGCCCGTCTTTGTCGTATTCAACGGATGATTCTAACAAAGTTTTCACTCTCAGAATATTTTGGGCGGCTTTGGGGCTTAATGTGACTCCAAACTTTCTCATGTTGTGTCATGAGGAGGCTGAAACCAAAGGAAACAAGCAGTTTTGCAACCTCCATCATCTTAATAAGGCCAAAAGTCAAAAGTGGGCTAATAATGTTTGTTACTAACATATAAGTCAATATCGGTCGTACAAAAAAGAATGTCACCGACTGGGACCGAACCCTGGTCGTTTGGGTGGCAATCTGACTGGGTGGTCCAAGGAAAACGGCCCGGCTCGACCCGTGAGAACCCGGGCAGTAGGCAACAAAGGGACTCAGCGTTTAACAATGCCACAGCGATAGATATCAAGGGCCACTACGGTTACGAAGGGACGCATCGACATCAAGAGGCCACATCAGTCCATAACAAAGGGGCACATACAACGATATACAGCAAAGGGTCGCAGCGGTTATAACAAAGGGCCACAGCGGGCAAATATCCCTAGCGGTTTATAACAGTGCGCCGCTGTGATTGCCACCGACAGCAATGGGCCAAAGCAGTCGAGAGCAAAGGGTTGCAGTGCTTGACCAATGTGGGCCACAGGGGTCGAAAACAAAAGGGCCACTGTATTCGGCAATAAATAGCCACAACATCTGACACAAGTGGGCAGTAACCGACGGCAAAAGTCATGCAGAGTCTCTAAATTAATATAAGACAGAATTAGTATAAGTTTCATTTTCAGCCAATCTATGTTCTGTTTCGATAACGAAAGCTTCCGATTCCTGTGCACTGTGAAGGATGGATGTGGGGCGGAATTCGACAAGGACGAGGAGGCGAATTTCTGCCTCAGCTGGCAGAAAACCGTCCGGGAGACCTTCCGGTAATTAGCCGATCGACTTTTATTCCTCCCCCTTTGTAGGCTTCTGAAGCGAATCTCGGAGCTGCCGGAGCACAACGTGAACGACACGCTCAGTGTGAACAACATCCGCTCCGTCATCCTCACAGGTTTGCACATTTCCTGTCTCCAGAAGATTCTATTTTCCAGGTGAAGCTCGTTCCTGTCCCGATGGAGCACCCGGCGACCGTCTGCACCTCGAAGAGTTGTGTGGAGTACCAGCGTTTCAGTGAGGACCCCAACGCCCCGATGGAGACCATCTACAAAACGGTCTGTCACGCGCAGTGCGGAGTGAAAGGCGTCGAGGTTTGAGATATTTTGTTTGTGATAGTTGGGCGTTTTTAGGCCTCGAGGTGCCCCAATCCCATGCTGCAAGGCTGTCGGGCTCTGTACAAGAGCATCGACCAGTGCCGTGTCTGCCAATGTCCCTGGACTTCGCACATGCACATTCGCTACAAATTGGAGAAGATCCAGGAAAAGGTACGAAAAATGGCTAAAAGCGTTGCACTTACCCGCTAAATCGATTATGTAGCAGAAACGTACCTGGACAAGCCGCACGTGTTTCCAGCGCGCGGCCTTCTCAGACCCACCAAACAGAAAAAAATCAATACAACACCACTTTCAACGTATGTACCGTAATCTCAGCTGGCGAATAATACCACATTTGCCAAATAATGTTGTTTTGAATCAAAAAAAAACTTTTGATATAGTTGGGGACCTACGCGGATACATGGGCGTCTCGCCTAGAATGATTTTGTATTAGAGCGGGGTTTCTCTAAGTTTCCCATAGGCCATTTTTTAAAGGGAGTGGGTCTCGCCGCGACCGAAGCGACGGAGCTATGCCCTTGTATGCAGTACAAACGGCGCTGGTTACGTTAGCCAAGGTGGAAACGAGGCCTAGGCCCCCAGAACGAAAATTCAAACGATTTCGACGTTTTCAGAATCAACTTCGGAGAATTCAGTGAACATTACGTATCCCCCTCAAAATCTTCCGAAAAGCATGTACCCCTAGCACCTCATTTGAGCTGAATCAGAACCATAACTATTTTGAGGTGTGGGGGAATAGGTGGACGTCAAGGACTTGCGGCACCTACGCAATTCGGCGTATGGTTAAAAACAGTAACAAGCAATTAGAGGGGGCTTACGCTGCCTTAGAGGCACCATTTGGGGGGAATCACGCACCGAGCCTCCAAACGCTCCCTATCTAGCAATGAGAGGATTTGTCTTTCGATTGGTTATGGTATCGCCTTCACGCCCTTCCCCCGTCTTCTATTGTGGACAACGCGATTCTTATGTCGAACCTGGCGTTTTTCAAAGTTTTAATCTAATTTCATTCGATTTAGACCGTCGACCCCATGGTGGAGAAAAATCTGAAAGCGCAGAAGAATATGGTCGAGACTACCCAGCTGTTCATCCAGAATGCTGAAAAGCAGGTAGATTCTTCAGCGCCTGAGGCAATGTTCTTCATTCAGAAGGAGGAGATGAGAGCCCTCTCCGAGAAGCTCTCCAAGTACAGTGCCGAGTTCGCGGCCTTCCTCAAGGGAAACTCCATCCTCCCCTACAACGACGTGTATCTCGAGTACATTGGACACCTCATCCGGGAGGAGGTGGGTCTATTTTAGAAATGCTATATGTCTTTCTTCAGCACGACAAGGTCGGGCAGGGTGCCTCTGACCACATTCTCCTGAATCTGCAGGTGACGAAGGCGGAATACGAGCAGAACGTGGGACATCAAAGTTTTCTTTTCAATTCTTTTTTTCAGGTGTGTATTTTGGAGGATCAGATCAGCACAAGTGGCAGTCAGAAGTCGCTCGAGGAAATCAACGACATGGTGAAGGAGGTGAAGGGCCTCGACATGTACGGCTCCCTCTTCACCGAGATTCAGGTACACACTCTTTCACTTTCTTTGCAGCTTTGACATACCTCACCTTTGTTTATTACACCGGGGCAACAGAAACAAGGCTGACTTCTTAAACGCTGCTGTTTTAGAAGTTGGAGCTGTGCAGTGTGAGGACGCAACAGCGCACCCGCTCGACGCCCGACATGACCGGCGGCTGGCTCGGCCAGATGTACAAGAACGGCGCGAGGAAGGTCGGTCGCATGATTCCTAGAAGGGTCGGATGGCCCTATTGACAGATTTGCTGTTTTATGTTGTCATTTTGATAAAGTTGTTATTTGTTTGTTCGGTTTAGAATTCCAATAATTCAAGCGTTTTCTTGTTTGGAGCGACATTAAATTTGACTGACAGAGGAATTACCAAAGCTGTGGGTTTGCCCATAACCAAACTAATACGCCATTTGAGTGCAACAAAAAAAAATGGACCTTTACAGTTAGAACTCCGCTTGTATGGCAAACCTTAACACTTCAGCTAGAGAACAACCATACGTGGGCGGGAGCCTGCCAATTTTCAAAAATCCCCAAGGTTTTTACAACTAGCCAGGGTTGGGGCCCATAAGGGAAAATTGCCACATTTTCAAGACATAGTTCCCAATTGAGAAAAAAACGCCGCCCCATTGTGCCATTGAAACAAGGTTTTTCTCAAAGACCATGGACTTTTATAAACTTTGAATTTCACAGTTCTACTAAATGATACATTTGCCGAAAATTAACATAGGTTAGCAAGATTTTGAAACTGCTTTTTTAAGTTTTCGCCAAATTTGTCATTTAGTAAACCTGTGAAATTAAAACTTTATAACCATGGTGTTGGAGAAAAAACCTTGTTTCAATGCCACAATGGCGGGGGGGGTGGGCGGGCGCCACAGCCAGCGGCTTACCAGATAGATCCGCTCGGTGGCCGAGTGCTTTGAGACGTCATTCTCTCAAGCGAGAACTCGTTGGTTCTGTTCCCCAAAGGTACACAAATGTTAAACGGCAGAGGTGGCTGGCTAGAAAGATATACTCACCGAAAAAGATCCTAAGGTATTTTTTTCACAATGTGGTCCCCCACATATTACATATTACTTTGCGCGAAATACCTGCCCACGTATGAGAACAACTTGCTGCTCCAGCACCAAATGTTGACCTCCAATGATCGATGGAAAATTTGGAGTGACCACCGGTTTTTCAACCCAACCCAAACATCCCTAATGAGGTTACTTTAACGACCCTGTCCTCATCACACCACGCACTTCAAAGTTTCAAAACAAATGGGCATCCAATTCCCTTCTCAATGTGTCTCGTTACGTGAAGCTGTCTGGAAGGAACCCCCAACCACTTCTACTTCTTCCGTGTCTACCTAGTACAACCAACCTTTGCAGTAGCTTTCACTTGTCATTGCAAAACTGTTGTCGCTAAATCTACATTTTCCCGTTTGTTGTCCAAAGTGCCAAGGTGTTTCATAATTTATGTAAAGCTTAGTTGACCACCGATCGCGGAAGACACGCAGACATCGACTTTTTCAGCCAAACGGAGGTTGTTTCTCTCGTTTTGACACAGACATCCTTTCCAACATGTTTTCTGAATAAGACTTTGGTTTTAGGTGGCAAATTACGGCTTAGAAACCATTGCTGTGTTATTCTCACTTAACGGGATTAAAGGTTGGGTTGGGAAAAAGCAAAGATCTAACACAGCGTGTTCCACGATATTCACCTCTCTCTCTCTCTCTCTCTCTCTCTCTCTCTCTCTCTCTCTCTCTCTGTTTATATTTCTGTCCTCAACTCAATCTCTGTCGGTACATTTATCTCGCTATCGTGATTTAAAATGCACATTTTTCAGTTTTGCCTTTGCGATGGCTGACAAATAAGTGTCATCCCACGTGACGTATGTTGTGGAGAGAAGATGTTTCTTACGTTTGTTTTTACCGTTTCTCTCTTCGAAAGCATGCTATCACATCTGAAATTCGTCTGGAATTCAGGAGCCTTGTCACGCACTTTCATGGTAACCTTTTCTCTACGCTCAATTGGGTTTAAGCAAGGTTTTCGGTCACGAGAGAGAGGGTGGCTGAAGGGATTGAAGAACGCTTACAATTGAACCCGGTTCAAATTTGTCAGCGTTTCTCACATAGCCTCCTCTTCTTTTCCTTTCGCAGAGAAAGAGAGAGAGATATACAAGGTCGATGAGTTGGTGAGTGAGTGAGTGAGTGATTGATTGAGTGAGTGAGTGAGTGAGGAAGTGAGTGAGTGAGAGAGAGGAAATGTTCCTCCGTGCCCTTTTCTATGGATCTCACGTCAGTTTCTGCCTCCCTCGTCATTTCAACCTGCGACCTACACGCAACCCGTCCCTCCCGGTCTCTTCCACCTCCCTAGTCTATAATTCATCTCCCGTGACTATGTTTTTCTGTGTCTCTCATTTCCTGTATCAGTCCTTGTCGTAGAATCCAAAAAGAAGTGTTCAAATCGAATTTCCTGCCAACCTGCGTGTCGTGGCGCGTGTTTTCCCGGTGTGCATTGCCGAGTGGCACGTACGGCCCTCTCTCTGGCTCATCGAGCAGTTTTTGCCCAATCCCATACATCAAGACCAACTTTCTCTATTTCTCTTATTTCATTTATATATCTTGCAACCGCCCTTTGCATTTCTCGGTGTCAACTGAAGTATGTTTTCCAATTGCAAAATGCCAAAAGGAAATATGAACATCATGATATCCGATTGAATTTCACTTTCCGGATCTTTGAGATCCTTCGCGTCTTGCATGAACCCGCGCGGGTATTAATAAAGCCGTCTCCGGTTGGCGTGAGCTATCGAAGATTCTGCCAGCCGCCACTTTCAGCTGCCAGCCGGTCCTTTTTCTAGGAAGGAAAAGTTTAATGACACCATTAGTTTAACCCTGCATAAGTTATTCTTATCCTTCAAAGAAGAAACATCTCTTGGTTCGATTTTCTCTCTCATTCTGTCTCTCTCTCTCTCTCTCTATCTCTCTCTCTCCGTCATTCTGTCTCTCTCACTCACTCTTTCTCTCTGTGTGTTTCTCCTTCACACTAACTTTTCACGTTCTATTTCTAGAAATCCCTATTTCGTGGTAAACCGTTTTCCCTAAAATGTTGCTGGAGACGGAATTTGAGGGCCCAATTTGTTCTTCCAAAGGAAATGAGGTGCATTAATAGAATGTGCGCCGCACATTTGCATCAGTCCAAGCTATTTTTACTCCAATTTTGGCTTCACTTTCGTCCTTCTAGGTTTTTAGGTGAAATGTTTTAGTTGTTTGACAACTCGCTGTCCCGCCTCTCTCTGTCAACCCCTCAATTTACAACTCCTTATCCTCCAATCTCTCTTCTCTCTAACTCTCTCTCTCTCTGTTTCTCTGTTTCTCTGTTTCTCTCTCTCTCTCTCTCTCTCTCTCTCTCTCTGTTTCTCTGTTTCTCTCTCTCTCTTTCTCTCTCTGTCTCCCTTCTCACATGTATCTTTCTTTCAGATTTCTTCCCTCATTTCCTGTTTTCTGCGGGTGATTTAGTCACCCTCTCTCTCTGATTCGACTCCTTCCGATGACTAAGGTCTCCCCATCGGAAGTCCCCTGCGAGCCCTCCACTTCGATGTCTTCTCCAAAGCCCAGATTCCTTGGTTCTATGGCCAATAAAGTGAGTTTTTCTCCAAACAAATTAGAAACTGTTTTGGGAGTATTATTTGTTTTCGTGTTAGTTATTTCATCTCTTTTCGGGGTCATCTTTCCCACTAAAATCTTTCAGGTGTTTGGCTTCGTTCTCCGTACCTTCGACCGTCGAGAATCCACTTCGTCTACAGATTCTCCAGTTGAAGTCATTGTTACAAACGGCCGTATCAGGAGCAACAGCGCCGGCCAACTACAGGTTTTCCTACTTTACAATTATTTTTATTCATTTTTTGAAGGTTCCAGCGCAAGTCTACCAACAGTCTTCCACTCGCAGGTGAGGATCTTTACATTCTACAGCATGGGCGTCCTTACGTGTGGTTGTTGCTCCGGAGCTGCGTCTTAATTCGTTTCCGATCGGCCTGGTTAATTTTCTCTTGCCATTCCGACTTGCAGGCGATAAACAGCATAAAACATGGGTTTGGTAGTATGAAAATGGAAGAGAAACAAAGAACACGTGCTCACTTTCTCACACACACACACGCACACACACACCCTCTCTCTCTCCCTCTCTCTCTCTCTCTCTCTCTCTCTCTCTCTCTCTCTCTTTATCTCTCTGTCGTGTGAGGTTATGGGTGTTCAACATAAGTATTCACTGCACTGTTAACTAAAAGCCTTTCCGAACAAACATTTTTCAGATTGGCGTTCGGGGAGAGTTCTTGTGCGGATGAGTCCAAGCCCATCAACGATTTCTACAACAACAGTACTCTGGCCAACATTTCGAAACTCTTCTGTGCAGTCGTGCTCATAATCGCCTTCGTCTTAGTCATGAGCAGAAGCTTCAGCAACTTCGCCAACCGAAACGGCAATGAAACGGCAACTTATTTCTTTTGACCCTCCCTTGCTTTTCCCTTTTGTACATAAACGTTCCCTGTGCAACCGTGCATTAGTGTGTCCCAATGTGTGATTCTAGTCATTTGTCGGCGCGGAAGCATCTCGTGTCGCGGAACAATTGAACGGACGAACACTGAATGCCTTCGGTGAGTCAGCCACACTGCGCATACATGGCTAAGGACACGCGGAGACCTGAAGGAACACGACAGTAGGACAGTCGAAGGCCAAATACGTGTCTGGTTCTTTGAGAAACAAGATGTGACGACCAAGAACAACAACGCAAAAGCCATTACAAGAGCTGCGACTATAAACACGTATAAAATTTTCCGTGTAGGGGCTTGGGAGACGCTTGTGCTTGAGTCCGTTGCATTAGGAAAAATGAAATGTAACATGATGGAGATGTCGCTTTGCGAGCGGCTAACCCCAACTGTCGTTCCTCCTCAACTTTAAAAAAGTGGAAGGGGAGAAGGTGGAGGACCAAGAAAAAAGACAGGGAGAGAACAACTTCCTATTCGTAGTGGTCTCTAAGGCTCTTCAGCTAACGCTAAGTCCCTGCTAGAGGGTACAAGAGAGGCCGAAGACATGGCCTTTCCTACAAGTTCAAACGGTTGCATACGTAAAATTCAATGCACTTTGACGTCAATTAGATTTGATGGAATTGATGGGATAACGGGAGTTTATCACACCACTGACGGAGATTCATACAGTACTTGTTTATAACGAACCTACATACAAAACACTGATGGGGCTAAGAAATGGACTTATACTTGAAAATGGCGTTATTGTTAGGTTTCTAATCGATGGTTCAAGGGGGACTTTGGAATCTGCAAAAGGTGGTTCTTTACGGCAGTCCAAAAATGCGACAACTAAAGCGGAGTCACATCTTGGTTGTTCGAGCTAGGTAGCGTGAGGTCAGCCGCGAACATCTTGAGGTTGGCGTCGGATCGATCGATCGATCGGCGAAGTCGTGTGCACGGGCGGCGTCTCCTGGAGCTGACGACGTTTATGTAGGCGGAGATACCCTTGAAGTGTTCTTCCAGGATCGCTTGGAGTAGGGCGGTGGTCTTCGATGTGAGGGTGCATATCTTCGGTGCACTGAGCATATTTTGATGGAGGCTGCGAGCTGACACGAGTGACGAGGTCAACTGATATGAGCGAAGAATCTTCTTTCTCTCGCTGTCCATAGGGCTTGCCTTGACTAGTGGAGATAGAATGTTTTGTTAAAAAAAAACAGTTTGCATATCGCCCAAAGGAAATGCAAATATAGACGACCGCTTGTGAACTAGTCTTTAAAAAAATGAGAATTACACGGTATTGACACCTCTTAGGTAAAGAAAAGCGTTATTTCAGTAAAAGTTGGAATGGAATATTTGCAAAGATGGGGTCGTTTCATTCATGGAATGATCGAGACTACAACATCAGTACCGTAAGATAGTATCGTTTCTTGGTTAGAGCTTGTGTTGCAGTTCTCATGGCATGTTCAACCCAAAGTTACAGGTAACGATTGACACATCTTTTCTTCTTGGCACCAATTGTTTCTTTTTACAGAATGGAGTGAGGGCATCCAAAGGACCAAACAAATGAAGAGGAAAACTAAGAGATGAGGCCCCCGGCAGAAGATTGGCCCAACGTGTTTCACACATCCGAGACGAAGAAATGTCTTGATATCATCACGTTGCACGCACAACCAGTGAAAACCGGTAAATAAAGCGATAAATAATAAAATAGTAAAACGGGATTAAGTGTGAAAGAATGATTTCCCTGCCATCATAACATGAGTACGATTGGGCACTTGTGACGGATGAATGCCATCCCTTATTCCCCTGACAAGTCAAAACAAACATTGATTTGGCATTTTTACAAGGAGATAAACTATTTACCAATAAAGCTCGCAAAACAACAAAGAAACGGCAGAAGCACCCTATGTCCGCACGGGCGGCTGAGGTCATCGCGGAAGTGAAGGGAAGGCTCACCTGGGCTGGGAAAAGATTAAGCAATCGATAATATACAATCAATCGATACTACCGTAACAGGAAGGCTATTGCAATAAATGGAAAATTTAAACAGGCGGAGGAGGTCAGGCCGAAGCTCTCGTAGTCTTCCTCCTCTTCGTCTTCCTCTGTTCTTGCCCTTGTTTTTCTGGCCGCCTCTTCGGCCTCTTCTCTGTCTATTCGGGCTAGCCTCTCTTCCTCTTCCTGTCTGCGTCTCTCTTCTTGGCGTGCTCTTTCTCTTCTGGAAAATACCCCTGTCTCTATCTCTGTTTCTTTCTCTCTCTGCCTCTGTTTCTCTTTTTGCATATGTGCCGTTGATAGACGTCTTTTTTTTTTTGCTTTATCTCCTCTTTCTCTATCGTTCTCTGTGCATATCTTTCACGTTCTATTATCTATGTATCTCACTTTCTTTCTGTTACTCCATGTATATGTCCCTCTTCGAATCCCTCTCTCTCTTTCTATCCCTCTCACTCCCTATACCTCTCCAGTCGTCCCTCCTCATCCGCCGTCAGACTCGGTTCCGTGACATCTTCTTCCGGATCATCCTGCGCCATCTCCTCTGCCTCATCCTCCAACATCGTCTTCAACCTCTCATCCTCTTCTTTCATTTGTTCTTCTAATTGTTTCCTCGTCTCTGCGAAAATCTCATCGTATTTGTCCTTATCTTCATCTGTCGGAAGAGGGTGAGCCTAAACATTGTACTTCTTTTAAAAATTCCACCAATCCTACAGCAACAGTGGGGAAGTCTTTAGGGTTAGTAGAAGTGCTGCTAGTACCTTGTGTTGTGGTGGTTACTGTGGGGTTCTGAAAACGAATCATTCAAGTTGGATATAATTTGAAATACGGCTCGTTTACTAGGAATAACAAAGCTGTAAAGGGGAAGGACCGCGTAAAAAAGTTTTTCTGGAATGTGAAAAGTTAGTACAATTGTAATATTAGTATTATACATCTTGTTCTCCTATTTCCGAAAAGTGTACCATTTTCGGAAATTTACCAAATTAGAAGCACCCAAGTTTCTTCGAAAATATCGTTTGAACAGCGCGCCCTTCTGCTTTTTCCCGCGCTCTCTCGCATTTCTCTGCCGTGTACACTTGCATCGGTTGCAGTCCAAAACATAAATGAGTATGTTCAAGAATCGGGACAACGGTTTTCAATGAACTTGTTATTAAACACATTAAAAAAATGAGTTTAGGATGTCCTTCCCCTTTAATGTAGTTGTGTCAATATGTGCTGACACAAAGGCTCGCGATCTACATAGCCTCACAAAGTGCCAGTTTTTCCATTAAAAAGCAATCAAAGTACAATTAGTTCATTGTGAGCATGCTAAAAATATACTCATGTACCAACCGTCTTTTTCTGTGTCGTCTGAGTTGTCGTCTTAGCTGTTGTAGTAGTAGGCCTGGCTGTGATCTTCTTTGGAGTGATTCTCCTAGGCGTGTTCCTTGTGGTAGTCGTTGTTGAAACCGTCGTAGCAGCCACTTTCACTAAACTTCCTAAACATCGAACTCCAAATCTCCATACCTCTGTTATGTTTCAACTGGTTGTCATTCTTCCCGTGTATCCCAACAAACGCTTCATATAGAGCTTTGCTGTTCTCTGCATCATTGCAGTCGTCACTGCCTCCACACCAACATCTGATGCTCCCAGAAGCCTTTCTTTGGCAGCCTAAATTACGAAGAGTTTTCAATAGAATCCAAAGCATACCTGATTCCGTTTTGTATTCTTCTGGATAAACACATACTAACTGATTTCGGTCGTAGAGTTTGGCCCATTCGTACCAGTCGATTCGATCCCTCATCACTCTGATACGGCAACCGACGGCTGAAGGCGGACATGCCTCTGATTGAAGACCATAGCCTGGAAATTAAGAATAAATGTTGTGATCTTGACTTGTCATGACAAGTCGTCGCACTTGCAATCTGCCGTTTGAAAGAATTTTAGGGCCTAACGATAAGCTAAAGTGAAGCCACGTTTTAGTCCACGTTTCCCAACTAATTGGAACTTTACAAAGAAGTTTCTTCCAGCCTTTGGGCATCATTGATGCCAAGCGGAGAAGAAAACGAAAAATAGAAAGTGAGGTTGGGTTTGTAGAAGCCAAGCCATTGTTGGAAGGGAGTGTTTAGGGGCTTGGTGCGTAGCCCCCCCCCCCCATCAAATGGTGCCTCGAATGCAACACAAGCCCTCTTTAAATTTTTGTTACCTTCAACCAAGCCAAGCTCATGTTTTGCTTATGCTACCAGTAATAAATCCACTTTGAGATCGCTTGTTAGTGTCGGCCCGTGTCTACAAAAACTATCTTTTTTTCTGAGAAAAAAACATTGGAAATGCAGGAGTAGCTCCTCAAAAAACCACAAGAATCAGTCGATGGTTCCTGCATGCATTCAAAAAGGGCAACTTAACCTTAGGCCACTAATTCTAATACGTAGTTTTCACATAAACTCCAAAACACATCTGAAGTTCCATTCTGTTCCATTGTTCGTCTGTTGCAAATGGCTGCCCCTGACCCGTAACCAAAGTGCAGTAGGTGTCGTCCGTCATCTTTCTCCCTCGGGGCCCATCCTCCATCGGCTGACGGGTCGCATTATCACATGTCGGCGTAAGAATACAAAGCCAAGACATAACATGGGGTAGTTGGCGATTGGATACATAATGCCTCCCCTGTTTTCCTTACAAACAGGTCGTCTCACATGCCAATTGGCCCTCGCGTGCGGGTAAACGACAATAAACGCCGATTTATTGTTTCGTGCAAATATTTGGTCGTAAATTTCGCTATGCTTCTCGGAACCAAGGCATCCGACGGGCAACCAGTAATGGGAGATGCAAAAGATGAAAATATCATGAAAGAGAACGTAAAAAAAGTCATTTTTCTATCAGCTTCATTTTTCTATCAGCTTTTATCTTAGAAAATGGTTTTTCTATTTCATCAGCTGTAACATATTCTGATGATAAATTTTGCAGGATTTTTGCAAATTTCTAAGAATTTCTCAAAGCTTCTCAGTGGGCAGCGAAACCTACTGAAACTTTGTTAGAAAACTTAAATAGGCGTTTTTTCTTATGTAATAAAAGTATGTTCAAAATATTAGTTGAACGGATAGCACAAAGTGTCTATGGGGACCGCATATTGTGCTCATCCCCATTCAGAGACAGCAATAACAACCAATCCCTCTTTCAGAAGTGACAAGAAGTTAGGATTACTGCTTCAATTTTGTTAGAAGCCGCTATCGAAATCCAGAGCTCAAGATCCAGAGCTCAGTCAGACTCAGAAGACTTGTGAGATCCAAGGTCTGGAGAGCTTCGGAGAGGCGAAAATTTGTCTTTACAGCATGATAATGTGGTTTATAAGTGTTGTTTCGCAACACAAGGTTTTAGTTAGGGTTAATTTCCGAGGGATGCTTTAAGCCCTTAAGAACATTAGAGACCTTAGGTTTCTTTGGAGATCCCGCGGTAAAAGCCAGTGTTACAGGGTCTAGTCGCGCTGAACCGTAACATTCCCCGTGTTTCCAATAAACAGATATAGAGAAAAACGGGGCAAAACGCAGATATGGGCTCATGTTATACTTTCCAAACAAGATATTTCCTTCCGGAAACCAACTGTATGACGTTTCAGATGTGGCGTGTCACATTTTCCCACCCGAAATTGTAGTCATCTAGGGCAAGAATAAGAAACCCGATATTTCTTTCGTTTCTTGTTATTCCTGTGCCCGTGTGTCCCTGGTGAGAAGTACATTGTGTGCGTCTAATTGGGACATAATGTGTGCATTCCAGACGACACCACCCTTCGCTCATAGCCTATGGATTGCCGTTGAATTAATTAGAGATTCCGACGACAAAATAAGCGAGCCTACACCCTCGGCGAGAGCTTCGAAGACCTAAGGGACGTTAAGAACGTTTAGGACACTTTAGGGATCTTAGGGACTCTTAGCTACCTTAAGCGCATTAGGGGTCTGTTGAAGACCGTAGAAAGTTTAGGGACCTAAAGTCTTTTATAAACATTTGATCCTGGTTCCGAATGTGGGGTTTTCACTCGCCTGTGCCTCAAACGGCGCCCATCAACGGCTCGCAAATGAATTCCACAAGTGTCCGTGTGTGGAGAATGTAATCCAGTGCGTTTTTGCATTCCCTAGGGGAATTCCAGGGGTCGGTGGTCATCGACGGCCATTCGCCGTGATAGATGTGTCAATTCCCGCCGAAACGTTCCTGGAAATGCGCAAACAGCGCCAAGATGAGGCTGATATGCCCATTTCTGAAGGGATTCCCATACGAGTACCCAGACATGGGCAGAGGAATCGTACACAACAACAGAGCTACATGGTTTTGCACGAGCATCAGCGAAAATAATTTTTTCAATGCTAAAAAGAGCAGAGAGACACAAAATGGAAATGACAGGTCAGGGGTCCCTGCTAATTACTCATCGCTATATTTTTTCGTGGCCAAAAATACTTTGCTTTAGAAACATTGGTTTTTTCCTAACTTTAGTTTTTTTTATGACTTTTAACGGGGCTACCACATGATAAACTACCAAGAACATCGTTTCGAGAACACAATACAGCTGTTGAAATCATAAATTCAAGCAGATACGGCTACATATTTGCCAAAAAGGGTGAACATAATGGGAATTTTCCCAGAATTGACACATACATAATTCAAAAGTTCATGTCCTCAAACAGTTATTTTGCTTTTGTTCATAAGCTTTGAAAATGCAAAATCTCATTTTCTTGCTTATATAATTGGAAAATTATGCATTTTTTCTTCAAAACTCCTAAAATGCCAAATGCAAAAAAAATTTGATTTTATAAACTGAATAATCCCTTAAAATGCTTCACAATCGAATGAGTAATATAGATTTTATTGTCAAACAAGCTCCCCAGTAAATATAAACAGGTTTATAAATAAGTTTTTATAGACTAGTTTCAGGACTTATTTGTCATATCATTTGATCAGAAAAAACATGAACGCAAAAAAAAAATCTTGAGTTATCAGAACGAAAAAAGAAATGAGAGGAATTTATAGTCTGTCCGGGTTTTCTTAATAATGCATTTATACTTGGTTACAACAAAAATGATACAACGCGATCCGTGCCCCTTGGAGAAAAACTTAGAAAACAGATGAATTTCTTGCACTATAACAGGTTGTTTATAGATTAGAGACTACTAATGGTTTCTTGTTAATTTTTGACCCGTTCCTTTTGAGAACGCTTCGAAACACCGCCAGCTATTAAGGTATCCCCCTAATCCCTACGCTAAGGACTGCCTGAACCTCCGATTATTTACAGCCGATTGTTTATGGGTTTAGATCAAAGGTCACCCTTAATCCTTACGAAACTCAAAAAAGCTGCGAGTCACGCTCTGATGCTCTTCTTTGAAAGTCTTTGAATCAAATGCGGTCGCTTGTTAGGCCCGATTTTCGGGCGACTTCCGGGCACAAGAGAGAGAAGGAGACATACTTTGGAATTGAGCTATGGAGAATATGGAGAGAGGCTTTTGATAGAAAGAAGTGGAATAAAGCGCGCGAAATTCCAGAAAATGAAACGAGAGTACTTTTGAAAGGTAGACTGTTTAAGATAGAAAGTGAGATGTATAAGTAGAGAGAGGTAAAGGGAGAGACAGATAAAGATAAAGAGAGAAAAGATAAACAGTTTGCAAAAGTCAGTTCCAACGAAGAAAATTGTGAAAACGATAATTCCAAAAAGCAAAACCCACCAGGTCTAACAACAAGGCAGCTGATGGCTTCTGAAGACGTAATATAGCTGAAGAGAAGCCCAAGAAGGCTCCAGGAGACGGCCATCGAATAACTGGGTTAACGAAAATAGCCCCTGCAATCCGATAAATATGGGAAGCTATTGTTTTGGAAACAGGGGTTCGCCCCGGCGGAGCCGACAATTTGGGCGGGGCAGCCCCGCCCCCGACGGAATTGGCTTTGCAGTTGTTAGACGGCTTTCTCTGATAGAATTAGCACTGACTCGCGATTCCACGGGGAGGAACGGCTGAGGAGCACAGGGAGGAGAGAGGAGAGAAGGGAGAGGGAGAGAGGCATTGGATCAGGAGGAGGAGGAGGAGGAGAATTAGAAGCCTCACAGACGATGGGGGAGGCATGTTTTCATACTTTACATCTCTGTTGAATGTTAGCAAATAGAAAAGGAACAAATAGGAGAAAGAGAGGGAGACATAGAGATAGAGAGAAAAAAGAGAGAGAGAGACAAGGAAAGGCAGAGAAATAGTGGGGGAGCGCAGAAGAAACAAAGAGACACAACCTGTCAAAATATCTACTCATTGGGAGAGCAAACGACTGTGAGACAGAAATAGACAGATTTACATCAAGTGATTGAGAGAGATAGAAATAGAGATATAGATAGAGAGACAAAGAGAGAAAGAAGAAGAGGGGTGAGTGTGTGTGTGTGTGAGAGAGAGAGAGAGATAGAGAGAGAGATAGAGATAGAGATAGAGAGAGAGAGAGAGCGCAAATACTGCAAAAGATAAAAGGTGAATGAGAGCGTGTGACTAGTATATTGCATATCCCATACCACCTACTGCCAGTCGGCTGTCTCATTTGAACCGGTAGGGTCATTAGCGCCCGGAATCAATCGATAAGCGTGGGAGCTAATATTTGCATAGGTTCAGCTATACGTGTCGCGCTGTCGAATGAAGAGAAGCGTCCATTATTTGATTATCAAATATAGGCAGCACAATGAGCGACGGAGGTCAACGCTACCGATGGGAACCGTTCGAGAGAGCACGCCTTGAGATTTGCGGCCGCAGGACACTTCGTAGAAACAACAAACAAGACTACGCGCATTATGGGAGGGTTAACTACCGCATTCGTTACTAAACCATGTAAACGTAGACAGTTTTCCAGTAATTGAAAAATTGTAACATGGGACAAGGTGGTCGTAATTCCACAGATTTTGACATCTCTCTCTATCTTGTTTTCTCTTTCTGTCTGTGATGACTCATCAGTTTCATCAAAGTAGAGACGTCTTTGACCCAGCCTTGTTTTTCTTCTCCCACGAGTCGCAGTCGCATCCTCTATGAATGACCGCCGGATTACATGTCGGATTACTCGCGTTTCCCTCTGACAGCCTCGGGTCGACAGGACGCAAAATGAAACTGAAGTGTTTTGTATCGTTTGATGATTCCAAAAGAGTCACTTTCACAAAGGTGTACTGATTTTGAAGGCTATCAAACAAAATCGTCGCCAAACAAAATCGGCGAGAATAAGCCGCTTTTTCTCTGCGTCTTCGCTTTTTGCATGCTATTTTCGTATGCATATCACACGAATGCTGCATTAAGGCTGTTTTTGGCGGGATTCCAATTTGGCGACCGCTATATGTACGTCCTTGGCCAAAATGCGTGAACGTGAACGTAAATACGTGAATTTAAACGCAAATCGCTGTTTCCCACTGCGCACCTCTATAGTTGTCGCCAAAACGAAATCATATGCTAATTCCGGAAACATGCAAAGCATGCTCTGTCGATTATGATTAGACTACGAATTTTTCACATCAACAGAGCATCACTTAAACATTCTAATTTTATTGGCACGATTTCAATTTGGCGACAGCTATAGTAGGTTGTCACTCCGAAATTAGGTGCATGCGCAAGAGCCACTAATATTGGGTGTGGAGTTGACATACACGGTTACATAACTTCAAGAATACTTGAGTTGTGAAAGAATACTTGAGTCCTGCAAACATTAACCTTTTTTTGACAGATTTCATTTCCTTCATCAAGAAAAGTATTTATCCGCGAAATTATTTTGGGCGCCGTAGAAGGATTTTTTCTCTTTCATGTGTTTCCCCTTTCCTCCAATGTTTCAAGGTTCCTCCGAGATTCTCCGATTAATGTCATGCACCAACCCCCGAATTTGCAAGAACTTTCGAATCGTATAATCAACAGTGTATCTATCTGCGTGGTTCACACGCGAATTAGCTTTTTAGGTACACAGGTCAATTCAAACTCTGTTATGACCGATTGGCGTTTAGGTATCGGTGTTTTTTGAGCTGATTTTATTTTCAGGAACACATGGAAACATGGAGGATCTTTCATATCGAAGCATGAAACGAAAGTGGACTGGAAACGCATTCATACGAATGCAAAATAAGTACATTCGTAGTACGTATAGATGTGTTTCCTCCTTTTTGAGGGAAGGACCGCTTCATTGCATACTCAGAGATCCATGGGGTAACATAAATGTCGATTGAGACGTTTTTGATTGTGAGTCTTTATTGATAAACGCCAAAAAGAGAATTTTTATGTCAAAGTATTATATATTTATTTCTATCCTTCGCCTTCAAGCTTGTAATAGTGGCGCCTCCATTTGACTCAGAAAAATGCCTGCGTCTCCATGTTTCGCACGCTCATTGGCTCGTTAGATGCGCACGTTAATTATAACTCCTTCGAAGGTCCGTGGGCGAGGAGTATAAAAGCAGAGACCTACGAAAAATGAATGCTGGAAATGGCACTATCTCATTTACGTTACGTCAAGGACAGGTCCCTGTTCATTTAAGTGTGCATGTGCCTTTAAGCGTTACCCAAAACCTCTATCTGGAACATTTTGCGGCTCGTTCCTGGGTTATCGTAATCGTATTTGCGCAGCGATTCTTCTGAGAGAAGCCGTGTCGGCCAGGGTCGAATGCGTGCGAAATCAGGCTGCACCGGTCGGATTACGCCCTGCGAATTCTCAGTGATTTCGCAAAGAATCCACGAATGACGTGTTTCATTAAGGAAGTGCGGGGATTAATTGACAGCCAGGTTTTTCAAGAATCACACAATGGCAGACACGTCGGGAGCACTCGAAGCCTCCGATGGCAGCTGCCGCTTTCGGATGCAAATTGGCTGGTTGTTGCGGACAAAACGGGATAAGGACCACGCGGAAAAGTGAATGACGAATCACTGCAAACACAATCAAAAAACAAAGCGAAATGGAGTTTTAAAAGAAAACAACAGACGCAGGGAAATGAAAAAAGAAGGGGTCGACAATTCTTCAACGCCGACAACGAAAAAGCATATTTTGCAAACAGAACAATTCTGTTTACCTGAAACGTGTTCAAGTTATATATTTTCAAAGAGTTTAAGGGCAGAGGCCCAAAAATGATAATGGACCTGTCCATTTCGTACCGTAGGTGAGCCAGTGTCATTTCAATGCTGAAATGCAGAGAGTATTATGATTCACATGGGCAGGCCCCCTCTTCATTTTACAAAAGTCTCTGCCTTTAAATGGATGGACTTGTCCTCGCAATGGTAAAAACTTACGAACACAATTTACTTTTCCCTTACTCTTTGTATGTTTTGCGTTGTCTCTGTATCTCCATCATTCATTCTCCGTCTGACTCTCTTTTGGTTTTTCCCTCCCTACCTCTCTCTCACTCTCTCTCTCTCTCTCTCTCTCTCACTCTCCCTCACTCTCTCTCTCTCTCTCTCACTCTCTCTCTCTCTCACTCTCTCTCTCACTCTCTCTCTGTTTCTTTTCGATTCTATCATTTTCTCTGTATCTCAAGCTTAAGCAATGAGCGGGTTCTTAATTTCTTCCAGTCTTCAACAAAGTCACCAAAGAACCCCCGAGTCTGTGAGAACCAACCTTTTATTTTCAACAACTTAGTGTTTCAGCTGAGAGTTAAAGGAAAGAAAGGTTTCAAGAGGTCGTATAAGAAACTTTAAATGCCGACTACGTAAAGTCTTAGATCTCTACCTGATCGATTCTTCTGTTGATATCAAGACAGATCGTATACAGTATACTGAACATATAAAGGCAGACGCCCAGAAAAATGAAAAAGGGCGACCTGTCAATTTTTAGCATAAAACTCTCTGCATTTCACTATTAAAATAACACTCTCTCATCTACGTCACGCCACGGACAGGTACATTTTCATTTTCTGGGCCTCTTCTTTAAAGGCAGCGGCCCACAAAAACGCAAATTAGGCGAGAGATCGTAGTTTTCAGTGATGAAATGAAGAGAGCTTTATGCAAAAAGGCATTTTTCTAGTCCTCTGCGTTTAATTGTTGTCTGAAAACCCCTTACTTCAACGTTTTACCTGTTTTCTGATGCCTGAACCAAATTTTGTTTTCGAAGATCAGCCAGCTGACTGATAAGGTCATATGTGTTTGTTACTTTGGTGAAAATAGACACCTAAATAGGCGATAAGCAACGCGGAATGTCACGGAAGATCAACTGTGACTGGTTTTAAAACTTATCTACGATTGCCTATTTCTGAGATCACCCGAATAGTTTTTAAAAGGATTTACAATATAAGTTTTGCTTGTTTTGTAGAAAACTTGCATATCCAAACAAAAATTAAGCCTCAAACTTTCGTAACGCAACACAAAGAATTTGGTAGCAGAAAACGTCGATTTCCTCCGTCCTTCTGGCGAGTCAGAAATCAGCGCCTCGTGATTTCCGTCGCCCGAGGCTATAGAAGGCTCGCGTTTCTAATGACCCGGCAATGATGTTCGGAACGCGCAGATTAGGAGTCAGTACAGCTGCGAATCAGCCCCGAAGGGAATACGACCTCTGGAGCACGAGTCACTACAGAGGTCTGCTTCAGAAGACTTTCTTCTTGAAGGGGTGACTTTTTTGCGCCTTAGGGTCATGGTCGTATACCAGTCCCAGACCTAAAAGGAACAGATTCGGCAATGAAGCAGAAGAGAGTTATAGAGGCAGTGAGACGAAGAGTCACATAATAAGAGAGAGAGAGAGAAATCGCCTGTGAAGACCCAACATTCAGTGGTTGACGTTTGGAAACGGTTGATACACAAGACTGATGTTCGCTCTGGCGGTTTTTTTTCACGGAGCTCTTTCACTATTTGTCCATTAACATCTGCTTCCCCATCAACGTGGTTGTCACAAGAGTGATTCATCGAATGACGGGATCAGTTTGCCGTACTTCCGATTCAAAAACGGCTCTTTTGATCCCTGCATTGGGTGTTCCGCCCGATCTAGTCTTTGAGCCGGCCATTGTCAATAAACACGGATCCGGAACAGAAATTTTCTGATCATAGTGTGATTACTAATGAAAAAGAGAATAAAAACATCTAAGTTAGATGCAGATGTCGTCAACAAAAATTTCCATTCGAAACTGTCTCAGAAAAATTGGATAATGATTTCAGTGGTCACCTTCACACTGTATTTTGCTGACTAAACTTCATAAACGCCATGTCTTTGATATAGGCTGCTTCATAAATACAGTATGGTGCACAATTAATGAACATATACAATAAAACTTGTAAGAGATCCACGTTTTCAGCTTAAAAATATGACTTTTGTGTACAATCATTTGTTTTTCGGTTCTCAGTTCACACTTGTTCTTAAGCTAATCCGATCGTCTGCTTCTTTATATTTCTCTTTCTCTCGCTCTATTTTTAGAGGAAGCTGTCAACGCCTGAAAACTGAGGACAAGAAAAAACCAGATATACTGTGAAACAATTGAGATTGAAATGGTCGGCCATGTTTCTCTAACGATGTACAGAGATAAAGACAGATTTTAGGATGCTTCAAGAACACAATTCAATTGATGAGACTGTGAAAAGAATATAGCGCGACTTATCACTGCACATTGAGCTTGTTTGAGGAAACTTTAACAGACAAATTCTGGACCAACCTGCACATTACTGCTTATTTGAGACGATGTTTCTAATCACTACCATGAAAACGGATGGGTAAATAATGTTCAGTGACGACTAGAACTAAAACGGTATACAGAATTTCACAATCGCTGGAAAAATCTGCCCAGTGCACATTTTGTTTTGAATGCACTTTCATCATTTTCTTGATCAAAAGAGCTGATCGAAAGAGTGATTCCATCAATTTCTCGATCATAAATCGTCATTTCACCATCATTTTAAGCGTGATTCAGCTGTCGAGCGTGTACACAGAGTTTCCATAAAAGCTGCCACTTGATTGCGGCCAACCACAGTTTTTTCTTTCACTTTTGATCTGTTTTACAATCTATTTTACAAGTTGCATGAAAAGTATGATTTGTAGAATCATTTTTTTGGCAACTGACTCACCGTTGATCGGATAACCGGTGGATTCCATCGGATTACCCATTTGGCGCGCTACATTAAGCTCAGTTTCACTGAAAATTTACCATTTCACCATTGAAAAAAACCGATTTCGAGCTCTACATAAGGCCCCTTTTCATTGAAAATTCATCACTTCAGAATGCTCCGTCAAACCATCGTTGCCTGTGCTCTTCTGGCAGTCTGCCATGCTGGAATCCTCGAATTCAAACTTACCATCGACAAGAGGTTGGTGAACGAACAGGGAAAAATCAACCCTGTGCGTTTCTGGAGAGATGTTTACAAGGTAGGAAATAGAGATTTTATGAGAAAGAGCGATTTCAGAATCTGAAGCCTTATGAGAATTCGACTGAGACGGAGCAGATGAATGTTCTCATGAATTTTGTTAGGAACACGTACGGATCTGATAAGGCGGTGGGTTCTCTCTCTTTTTCTTTCTCTCTCTCTCTCTTCCTCTCTCTCTTTCTCTCTCTCTCCCTCCTTCTCTCTCTCTATCTTTCTCTTACTCTCTTTCTATCGTTTATCTCCTTCAAACTCCTATTTTTCAGACAAAGATTGAGCAACTTCTTCGAGCCATCATCCAAGTCTCCAAAGAACTTCCCGAATCCGTAAGATTCCACTTCAATATAAACCAACAATGAGACATTTCAGCTGAAAGTTTCGATGAACGAGGGACTGGAAAAGCTGAACAAGGACACTCTCCAGATCGACTACACCTTCGACAAAGTCAAGTCTCAGATCCCCGCAGGATCGATCCTTCAAAGAATTGAGAAAGAGATCATTCCTTTGGCAATGGAAGTCTTCTACAACCCCTTTGAGTAGGTTTTGTGAACATTCTCAAAAATCTTTGAAATTCAGCCAAGAGGCCAATGCCAGACTGAACCCAAATGATGTCACTGTCATCCAACACACTTTCTTCTAAGAAAAAACTTGAATAAACTGCGTTTTGATTAAATTTTATTTATCAATGAAGGGTAAACCTTTGAAAAAGATTATTGTCGAGTTGTACGTTTCGTGGGTCTCGAAGGGTGAGCGTGATTCATTTGCTTTATTCTTTCGACTCGGCAACTACAACTGATCTCTAGTGTTAGTGTCGTCGTCCTCTTTCTCTCTCTCTTTCTCTATCTTCCTCCTATTACTCTGTCTGTGTCTCTCTTTAACGTTCACTCACTCTTTCATACATTTACCGTGAACCTCTCTTGTCATACCTAACTACACAGACATACTCAGACACTGACCCTGTCACACACACGCACACACACACCGGCGAATGTGGTCCTACGATCCGTTGGATGATCCAGACTTAGCGAGTGTACGTTAATCGATATACAGAGTTCTATGAGCGAAAACAATCGAACGTCCCTCCTTGACTCTGGATACTTCAAACCAAATTTGATCAACTTACCACCCAACCCCCCCCATCTCCCTTAGTCTGGGGAAAGCAGGATTTACCGTCCCGAAGTATGGGTTTATCCATATTAACTTTCGAATCGGCTCCAAATGAAAGTTTCTGCAGCAGCTCTCTTTAACGGAAACAGCGTTTTGCAGATCACTGATATGGTCGAAGACTGTAGATGACTTCTGGAATCTATTTGGTTGAAGTTACGTCTTCAAAAGACTCCACTCCGGCGCGAGTCGCAAAAAGATCCTGAAAAGAAACACCACTTATGCAGGCAAATGCTGACAAGAAGCTCATACACACCCTACTTTCAGTCTTACGGACGCGTTGCGTTATTTGGCTTATAGAACAGTAATTACAGTATTTGCAGATATTACGTGCAGAGACGAACCGCCTGAAGAGTGCTCCAACTGTTTGTATTTTGTTTAGTCTTTGGTCCATTTGCAACTAGGAATTCCCTTGGCCTCTTTTCTCAGATCGTGAGATCCTCCGTATCCGTCGAATTCCTCTAGTCGGCCGGAACAAATCAGTTTCTGTTGCAGTAATCGTCTGACGCCAGTATCACTTTCCATCCCCTGCAGATTCTGCAGAACCGGTCCCCCGGCCATCCATCGTCTGCCCTCTCCTCCTTTTGTCCTCCAGGAGTAGACTTTCGAAAGTGTGCGCAACGGACCGTGACACAGACGCAACAAAAAGGGCACGTGAGAAATGGGTCCGGTGATGTCACCGCCGGCTGGCAGCTTGCCACTTGCGAAAGCGGCATCGCACCGTGCCAGCCGGCGAACGAGGCGAAGGTCGCCATGGGTGGCAGGAACCGCCCTAACCATGCTAGAGAGCGCGAGTTTTGAGACATTCTCGAGGACAGTTGGCGCCAAGATTTGATGGACTTCGGACTGGGTGGGCCGCGGCATACTGTAGATTTACGACGGCACAGGGAAGTTGGGCTGGGTCTAAATTTAGCAACGTTGTAAGGTAACCTTGATCATCCTGAACCGTATATGTTTCAAATGTTTCGAACGGCACGTTCGCACAGATCATAAAGATAGGTTACTAAACACTAAGTTGAACATCGACGAGAAATACGAAAAATCTAGTAGAGTTATATGGTCAACCAAACCAAAGGTGCTCCAGGGAGATTCTGGGGTTCGTCAAAGATACTTAACGAAGCTTCCAGTGTTTCTCAGTGATTTTATGTTTCTCATAACATAACAGCTTTCAGGAACAGTAGAATATGTGACAAACTGTAGAATCTTGTGGAAATCAAAGACTAGAACTGAAAACGGTCATAATGTTCGTGTGCGTCTGTGTATGCGTGTATGTAAGTGTATGTGTGCGTATGTGAGTGTGTGAATGTGTATGCGTATGTGTGCGTGTGTAAATGTGTGTATTTGTGTAGTGTATATGTGAATGTGTGTATGTGTGTGCGTATGTCTGTATGTGTGTGATTGTGTGTGTGTGTGAATGTGTGTGAATGTATAGCTGTCGCAAAACGAGCACCCTGCCAAAAACGGCCTTAATGCAGCAGTCGTGCAATACTCAGGCGGAAATAGTGTGCGAGCAGCGCAGACTCAGAAAAAAGCGGCTTTTAAAAGCCGATACTCGTTGGCGACAGCTATATGTGTGTATGTGTGTGTGCGTATTTGTAATCGTCTTTTCATTCACTATTTCCCTTTTTCTTGTCCCCTTACTTCCTCCCCTCGGTTCTCTGTGTTATGGTCGCATTCCTTTCCTTCCGTTGATTCCATATCACATTATAAGACGAAAAGTCGCCATGTGCGACAATTACACTGAATTTGTGATCTTGTGGGTGTCTGTGTTTAAACCAGCGATCGAATTGTCCCTCTCCTCGGTTCTCACGTCTACCGTACACCGTTTTTTCGTCATTACGGTAGCGCTGTGGTAAAAAGCGGGCGTAAAAAGCGCAACAAATGTGTCCTGAAAGTGCCTTTGCGGAAGAGATTAATGGGCCTGTCGATGGCATTTAATTCGAAACTTGGTTGTGAAATCCCCAAGGGCGCCGGAAACACGGTGAGTCAGAGAGAAGGGCAGATCCCTCGAAGGACGAAGGGAGGTGCCCTGAAGGACGAATGTTGCCAGGAAAAGACACAAACAAAGTCACGAGGCTACCGTAGCCACTGCCAACGGGTTCCGAAACAGCAATAGACCGAAGAACAGAGTGCAGCCAACGGACAGCGTTCTTAAAAGATCCGCACATTCCACTGATGTCACAAAAAATCTTCGACCGCTAAGAACTGCGCAATTAAAAGACCAGATCAGCATTTTCATTGGCCTAGCTATGACATCCAATAACCGTCACTTTTGTTTTCAGAAATGGCTGGTTTTCGATAAATGCACCTCCACTGGTCAGTTTTGGAGCAACCAATGTGGACTTTCTGGAATATTTGTGTATATTTAGCGACAGGATTGTCACAGCGTGATTATAGTAACACATTTGCGTAAAATTGCATTTTGAGCTAAACGCATCAGTTGTAACCTTGTAACCTTACATGCTTGTATTTAGGCAAAACAAGCCGCAAAGGCCCACGAAAATGAAAAGGGGTTTTTTGTCCGTTTTTACCATAAAAAAAACTTTGCATTTCACAACGAACGAGTGGACACCTTGCACTTGTGGAAGTCGCTCCCGCCTCTCAATTCTACAATTGAAAGACTGGACCAGTGAAAGAATAGTCCCCCCCCCCCGCTTCCCTATTTTTGTTTCCCGATATTTCCCAAACCCTCAGATAACCACAATCCTTTTATTGTAGTTCCTGATAACCTGCAGATGGGGGAGTTATCCTTCCATCTCTTTGAGGAGAACATTCCACTTTAAAGGCAGAGGCTCACAAAAATAAAAATGGACCTGTCCATAGCGTAACGTAGGCTATAGAGTGACATTTTCAATTGTCAAATGCAGAGAGTTTTATGATTATCATGGACAGGCCCCCTCTTCATTTTACGTGGACCTTTGCCTTTAATATGTGCATATGTATACTGTCAATTTGTTTGATACACACTCTGGTCTTTGAAGAAAAATCAAGGATCATTCCTAACGCGATATATGTAATCGTATGCGATAGTATGATACGTTTTAAACCATCCCTGTTCTAATGGTGTAGAAATATTAATATGTATTCGCTCCCATTACGAAAAGTACGAAAGTAATAAGCAAATATAATTTTTCCATTCTCAGCTCCAATTAAAAGTTTTAGTGACAACAACAAACAACAGGCTTTTTTAATGTAAATGTGTCAAAAACTTGGCATGCATTGCTTTCCAGATATATATTTTCCACGTCGCCAAAATAAGGTCTCCATCTGCAGCTCTATCGGTAAATCGTGGATTTCTGTGAAGTCGTGATAAAAGCACCCTTCCATTCCAATTGGCGGAGAAAACTTCGAAAAAAAGCAAAATGTCTGAATCAGCGGAATTGTTAGTCCCTATCCAGCCGCCCTATAATTTTAAAACTCAGTTTTCCGTTTCTGTAACCCGGAAGCACTGGGCAATGAGTTTTCCAAACAATGATTCTATGTTCGCCAAACCGCTTACAAAACTCGTGGAGAATAAAATAGCGACGGTGTTCCTTTCTCGTTAATTTATCAAGGCCGATTACTCCCAGCCTAAACAATAGGGAAACTAAATATAACATTGTTGAATTAGGTTGTCGCGGAATTACGCATCTCAAGGCCACAAACCGATGAAAACTGTGGCAATATTACCGAAATGTTAACGAACAGTCGGAAAGTTTGGGGAAACTGGTTTACAAAAGGGAGGAAAATGTAAAGGGCAGTGGGTGGAATTGATCACTTGCTTAGTTGATCAGACAGACCGAAAATATACGGACGCAGTTTTTATATCCAGTATAACATAGATGAGAAAAACAGATAAACGAAAACAAATGTGTGATTTGATTTTGTGACTTGTGCCGAACTTTTAGCAAACTGTAACCGAATTAACGTATAAGGCATCGAGAGACATAACAGAGAGAGAGAGAGAGAGATAATGCGAGAGGTAGAGATACAATAGACAGACAGAAACAAAGGCAGAGAAAAACAAAGAGAGAAAGAGAAAGGAACATAGAGAGAGATAGAGAGAGAGAGAGAGAGAGAGAGAGAGAGAGAGAGGGAGGGAGAGAGGGAGAGGAAACAGAGAGAGGCTATGCACATGCCGCCAACTCTGATGCAACCCGGTATTCAAATTTCCCTATCCAACCTATTTCTGTAAATCTTTCTACATACATAGATCAAAGCTCTATACCTTTCGCTGTTTCACATTTCTTTGCGTCAAATCCCAGCAAATTTTCATGCCACGTGAGTTTGCGAACGAAATGAAAAGTTCCCTGGTCTCCCGCATTCCGTCGAAAGTTGTTGGCGCCGTAAATCGTGAGATAGTACGTTATCTCTCGAAATGCAGCTTCAGGAGCCTTGCTGGCATTCGGCCACCGTCTGCGTCTCTCCTGTCTCCGGCTATCTCTCCATCTCTTCTTTGTCTCTTTGTCTCCCTCCCTCCTCTGCCTCTTCTATCCGAATGTCCGCCAGGATCTCCCGCCGTCGACCCAGGATGACATCACTCGGCGATGATATCACTCTGACATTCACCCCGCATGACAAAGTATAGTATCATCGCCCCCTCATCCATATGCTAATGGCGGACGCACGGGCGTGTCTGGACCTCCGTGGCACGACTACGGTAGACGGAACAGCCGGCTGGAGATAAGCCAAAGACGAACGGGTGATCACGCCAGGTTACAGAGTTTACTGAAACACTTGATTAGAGGGATGACGTCATGAGAGTAAAGCAAAGAGGCACTTTGTGCAATTATGATGCAAGTACGTGGGATACATATAGTAATTGCAGAGGGGAGAAAATAAACAGCCAGGTTGGCTCGGCAGGGCCAAAGATCTGGATTCCCTAAGATGTTTCTCGCCTTTTCTAAGAGTTTTGAAGCCAATCAATTATATACCGAGTTACGGTAGGTGACCCTACAGTAACCAGACAGTGTTCCGCAGCGATGATCCGCGTGATGCAACCGGGCACATAATGGGAAGAACACGCCGACGATGAGCGAGCAAAAACCCGAAATGAGGAATTCCCAGGATTGGTTCCTGTATAAACTGTGACTAAATAATACTCCGTTTTTTTCTGACAACCAAAGTGGCTGAATTTTCAAAACCCTTTATCGTTTTTGTAACTGTACTGAGCTACAAAGTTCCCTGCGTTTTTACCGGAGAACTTCCCCGCGGCACTATCACTTCCGATTAAATCCCTGATAGATGTTCCAGATTCTGTAGTCTTCACGAAGGAGAAAAACATGCAACAGTCATCTTCCAGAAACCCGCTTAAAAACTACATTTTTGAACAAGTTTGACCCAAATTTCAACAACTATATGGTAATAGAGTTGATAAAATGAAGGAAACATTGCGAACACAACTTTATTAAACCCAAGAACAGGATCCAACTATCTTCTTCGGCAGTCTCCTGATTTGATTACTCCTGAAGTCTGAAAAAGCTGCGACAGTCATCGTTTTTCTAACCAGATGTGGTCTACGTTAGATAAGACCTAAAGAACTGTTTGAACATTGACCAGTCAAAGTACAGGGTAAAACTCAAAGAGAAAGTGCGAGAAGACGAGGAGGAAGAGGAAGACAGAGAAACAGAGACAGAGACAGAAAGGGAGAGAAAGAGCGCGCGCGCGTGTGTGTGTGTGAGTGTGTGTGTGTGTGAGTGTGTGTGTGTGCCAAAATTCTATCCCATTGGAGTTAAGTCTTTCTAGAAATGTTTTTGAAAGTGTTAAGTTATGATTCATCGACACCCCCGGAATTCCTGAAGTCGGAATTCCCGAAGGCATTCTCAAAATTCCAAAGAACTTGTTTGTCATTTCAGCAGACCTTTTTCTCCCATTTTCGTTTGTCGGCAAATGTGCGAAACCACCTACTCATCTGATATCCGACACCCCCTCTCCAGAAAAAAGAAGGCGGGGGATGTGTCAACCACAGACAGGAATCTTGCAAGGAAACGCACGCTTAATCAGCTTTCTCTGATAGAAATACAGAATGATCAGAACACAGAAAAGATAAAGGATGAGCCCATTTGAAGACTACACAATCAAAAATCTCACTCACTTTGCAGTTCTGCATCCAGATTCTCTTAAACCCAACTTTTTGCATGTTTCTATGGAATTTTCAGGTGGGAGATCTATTGGAATGGAAAGATTGGAATCTATCCGCCCCTCCTTCACTCATATGTTACAATTTGTTTAGAAAAACCAAATGATTCGTTTCCTGAGCAATTGCGTATTCCAAAGCCACGCAATATTTGTCACATGAGTAAAATCGTATTTGATCTGTTATTTTTCTAGGATACGAACGGCTACATTAGTCTTTAAATAGTATTTGAAATTGGTTGTTAACATTTCCAAAAGTTTAAATGTGCTAGTTAAAGCGACGGGGAAAATTTGAAGGCTATTTAGGGTATGTCAGCCAGAATGTCAGAATATTGCCTCCGTCTAGAAGTCCAAAGAACAATGGGAAGTCGCATAACGTTAACCGGTTCGGATAGCTTGGAATCCGCCATAACGTATGGGAACATAATAATAATTATGATAAAATCTTCGACCATTCTCCCTTCTAGATGAGGAATTAATGCTTGCTTGAAAAAGGCATCGGTTTCTATCATAAGAGTTGGTGAATGGGTTTGAGATTTCGGGCAGGAAATCTAAGTCCGAAAGAAAATATAACTGTTCAGAAATAGAACCAGCGTATGCTAGTGAATGCTGCGTCTACCACTGTCGCGTACTTTTTCGAATATTCCACGGAGTTCTATATTTCAACGGTTCTATTCGTACAAGTTGTGTTTCCTCCACGTCCCAAACATAACAAGTCTTTTCTAAACAGACAAGATATAAAAATGCGATATTGCCTTTACAAGGATTTTAAATTCTAGTCCAAAATGTTTGGCTTCCGCCCGCGAACCAGCGGGTTCTTGGTTACTGTAGGGATTGATCTTACTGTCCCTACAAAATAATTAAACGATGACAAATGCGATTAATCCTATTTTAAGAGGTTTTTTCGAGCATTATCCTTTTGCGTAAAACTTCCTGTCTCGTGTCTGTTCTATAAAAGACCATACACAAATTCCGTTGACTAAGGAATAGCACTACAAAGAATCCAACGGCAGTTAGAAGCCACTTCGGTGCTTAGTAGGAGAATATAGTCCATTACTAGGCATTCTTTCAGGAAATTAGCCGGTTGGAGCTTCAAATTATTCTCACGTATGTCTTAAATTGCGGTCAGCACGGGAGTCACCACATTTTCATGTGATGAAGATTATGACTTAGCACGATGTTTCTGGTTTTTCTGGTGACTTAGCACGATTTTTCGCAGTCTATAATGAAATAGTATTCTCCAGTACCTTAACGACTTTAGCTCTGAAGGCGCTTTGTTCTTAAATTCGGTAAGACCCGTCCGAGATTAAAAGTCGAAATCCCCCTACTCCTGCAGATTAAATAACACGATTACTTTTGCTCCCAGCGTCTTGCACATGACACCACAATTTGTAAGTTTGTAGTGGCCGGGTCGCGATTTGCCGTCAGACTGCTCGAATGTTCCTCCGTGACGTCTGCCAATGCAGATGTTGCGTCCTCCTTTGAGATACTTTCAGATACGAGTGAGTCTGCCACTTCAGCGCCTGGCTGATAACCGAACAGAGGCCTTATCGGGCCTGGAACTGTCGCGACTCTTCGGCAGCCACGTGCGCAAACTTGAAACAATGATAAAAGACGCCGCGTGACGGTTTACCTACCCGACAGATATCTCGTGAGAAGGCAAACAATCGTACAGTAACATTTTTGGCGCCTGGAACTCGTGATTCCCACGGTCTTTGGTCTTCAGCGGAGGTCAGATGACGAAGCGAAGACGGATACTATGGAGCACCGAAGGAGTTCCGTGTGAAATCTCATTTATGACTTGAAAGGGCATAAATGAACCAATGGACTGTGAAGTAAAAAAGTTAAAAGTTCAATTCCATTTTTGAGAAATGTAACGTTCTATAAGTATGTCAGCATCCACCCCCTCGTGGTCAAAGCATGTCAAAACACCGGAAGTAGTTTAGGCATGACTGGTTTTCAGATGACGATTTTTTTTATAGAATACGCGAGAGCAGGAAAATGCTGCTATTTATAATGAAAGGGCAAAAAAGTGTGTGTGCGTATGTGTGGGTGTGAATGTGTGTATGCATGTGTGTGTTTGTGTCTGTCTGTCTCTCTGTGTACATATCGAGCCTTCTATCCCGAAAACCACCGGAAGCCATAAGTTTTCTACAGTACTTTCTTTCTTTGTAAGTGTGACCGCGCATCAGCAACCGGTATTTTTCAGCAGTTTCTGATTTTCACGGCAGAAGAAGCTATATGTCCACGAAAGGTTTTGGAGATAAGACCAAGTGAAAACATCATCGAAATGATTGCAATAATACCTCGGACTCCCAAAACATTCGCGACAAGACTACATGCAATGGAAGCAGTGATACGAAAACATTTAATGAGAATTTGGCAATGGCATTACAAAAAATCGTATTAAAAATGTTATTTTTGAATGTAAAAGGTAAGAGTGAAATGAATCTCGCAGAAAGAAGGCTTTTAAAACGACTAAAACGACTTTTGTTTTGAATTTTGACATCTTTGGCAAATGGGTATTCTCTGAGTTGAAAAGTTCGAGTACCGTCCGTCCGGAGCCCTATCCCTTTATCTAGCTGAAACAGTGGCTGTCTGCTGAAATCAACAAACTTTATCTTCTTTGTCTACTTTTGAGATACCATGTTCGTGAAAACGATACTTGCATGCTAAGGAGATTCTTATCGGCACTAGAAAACGAAAGGTAAGGAACCGTAAACGGGCATCTTTAAAGGAAGGTCGCTAAAATTAAGGTCCGCCAAAAATGAAATGTGAAAATGAGGGAGGCCGTAAGCCATTACGTAGCCTTTGCGTGCGAAATTTGGTTTTCACATGTTTTTGACAAAACCGCTGGCACTCTATTGACATCAAAAGTCAACCATAATATAAGAATGTTGCGAGTTTGGTGAATAAAATCATTCTAAAGGTTAATCATGCTGCTCTTTCGTGAAAGGTATTCGCAAAAGACGAATTTACTATGCGGGATTAAAAGCTGTTCCATCACTGAGCAACCGCTGCGCCGTAGGCCGTCGAATCTGCGCGCTACCGCTGAGCAGTTTGTCGCTCATATAACCGCGCTTTTGTGGATGCTTGCTTGGATTCGATTGCCTAATTGTCTGAATGTCTGTGGGTTATTTCCAGCTCAGTCCTGCCCAGGGATCGCCGGTAGCCTGATAATCTAGATTACTACGATTTGCTCATCGTATAAGCTGCGATCAGTGGATTTCTATTGGGAGACAAGTCTGCATAGTTTGCAGAAATCCGTGTAACCATCAAGGAATTGCAAAATCAGCTATGAATCAAAGAATTGGCGAAGGTGTAGCTTTTGGCAAACGGGAATCCTGCCAAAATAGCCTTAATTAAAGCAACCGTGCGATGCGCAGGCGGAAATAGTGCGCAACTGACCGAGACGCAGAGAAAAAGCGACTTTTTAATAAATATGCTCGTTTGGCGATAGCTATATTTATCACAGCACTGCGAAACCAAGAGCTAAACATACGGAGCTGTGAGAGGTGAGAGATGATTGTTAAAAATGCCAAGAGATAAATGTGGAGATAAATGGCAGATGTTATGAATTCAGTTTTGAAAACGTCCTGTTCACGGTTCAGTACAACAATGGTCAGAAAAGAAATCTAGAGTTATCCAATTCTAAGGTATCAGGAATGAAAACAAGTTGACAAAAAGAAACTAATGTTTTGGATTAACTAATTTCTTTTAGAAAGGAAAAAATCAATCGGCTTAGAACTTTTCGGCAAAGCTACTTCCTTCCAATTGATGTGTTTAACATTAAATTTACAAAGAACATGGGCTCAACATTAAATTTACAAAGCAATGAAAGTGTAACACATCGAAAACACATCTAAAAAATGGAACATTGCACACCCCAAAAAGTTGTCAACAGCTGTAATTACTGATGAAAGAAAAACGTTAAAGGTATACAGTGAGGAAAGAAGAATCGAATTTTAAAGGCAGAGGACCGCGAAAATGAAAATGAAAAAATCCATCACGCAACGCAGACGAGAGATCGTAATTTTCAATGGTGAAATGCAGAGAGTTTTATGCAAAAAATGGCCAGGCCCCCCTGGCCATTTTCGCGGTCCTCTGCCTTTAAAACAAAATTCATTGCCTGGGACGAGCCACAATAAATATGGAGCGAGTGGAACCAGAACTCTCTTGTACCCAGAAATCTTTTTGTTTTAAATTTCCGCGAAAAACTTTTAACCGAATGAAATGACTTCAGTAACTCGCTTTCATGACTTGATTTTATTGAAATGTTGTTTGATATTTCTGAGGATGGAATATAAAAAAGGATATTTGTAAGTATTTATTGATGGTGAGTAGGAGCACTCTGTGTCCGTATATACATCAACAACTCTGTAAAAGTAGAGATCGCGAGAGCTGGGCTGTATATGAGCAACGAGTGAAAGAGGAAGTATGACCGAGGGCGAGAGAGAACAGATCTAACAACTAACATATTATGCGGGAAAGCACGGTGTATGGAGAGAGAACTAATGGCTAGGGCCCAAAGAAGGGACTCCTCGAAGGCACTCGACTGGATACGTGGTGTGAGATCACGAAGGGGATTGCACTAGGATCAGATCGGCGGTGTTTTGGTGGTCGGCGTTCCCACGGCCTTGGCGACGGGTGGCACCAGGCGCGGGAAGCCTGGACGGGTTGGCGCCGCGCCAACGACCTTGGCGACTCTCGGAGCCTGAAAACAAGTGTCTCCGACGGGATTCACGGGAACGGCACGGTTTTCCCGCACTTTTTAACGATTCAAAGGTCGAGACTAGCCCTCCTTTCAGTAAAAGTTGCGTACTTGCGTTTGAATGCTTCAAAGTTGACAAAAACTTTGTGGGATAACAAAACATTGCGTAGCTACTCTTGGAAGTCTTATGCTTTAGCAAAAAGTTGCGATACTGCGTTTGAAACGAATCGAACTGTAGCAAAAAAAAAAGTTATATGATTGCGCTCTCAAAAGTTACGTAAACGCGTTTGAAAGTTACAAGCTCTCACCTTAGAAACGGAAGTCGTCGAAGAACTTGTGCACCCTATTGGTCTTCAGATGCTCCTTGTGGTGGTGGTTGTGGTGGTGGTGATGGTGGTGGTGGTGGCCGTCCTTCTTCACCGGCAGCTTCTCGTGTCTCTGGAGGAGTCGGTCGATCACCACTCCAGAATCCTCGTGCTCATCATCGTTCAAAACGTAGTCGTAGTCGAACATTCGTTCATCTGAAAGCAAACTTTCATCTAACTGTTCATTGAAGTGGATTCAGAATCTAAAGAAAGTACGAACCGTCTTTGTCTTTTCTGAAGGAGGGGGCAGCTGAAGCTACGGCAAGGAAGAAAGCTAGAACAGCTAGGACGAGGCAGTATCTCATTCTGAAAATGTATCGGATAGGAACCGGAATCGGAGACAAACAAGAAGATGGAAGAAAACAAGAGAGACTGGGAACAGGTTTCAAGTTGGGTTGGGGTGACCCTTGACCCAATTTGGGTCGAAGGGTCTCACCTGGAAAAGGGAAAGTGGTCATCTACCGTAATCCCGGAGCGGCGGAGGGCGGCACGCACGAAAGGGAAATTACAAGCATGTTTCTGTGTGTTGGGGGCGCGTCCTGCGGCTACTCGCTCCGCCTCTGACCACGCCCCCTTACGGGACAAACTCCGTGGGAAACCGAAGGATCAGCCAGGAATAGAAGAGAAATTTAAAGGACTGAGAGAAGGGAAGAAACAATAACAACAATGAAAAAGGGGCATTACATCATTCAGACACCCGCTGCGGTATCATTTCCACGCCAATTTTAGCCACCGGTCGTAAAAGTGAAGGCGGTTGTAACGACGATTCACGGTGATAACGCTAAGCTATTTGTTATGTGGCGAAGAAGTAAAAACGGTTTTTGTGCTCCACTGCGAAAAGTGCAAAGTCAAAAGTTGGAGAGCCCTTTGGAATGCATGGCACCACCTGTTCCGGCGGATTCCTGTGGTTTCACAGTCAGGCGGAAAGTCAAGAATTTCGAAAGTTTTCACAAAAGGGTGGTAAGAAGTCAATCTGCGTATATGGCGGGCCGGCCCGGAGTTACCTACTTATCAAATAAGCCCCCATAAGGCGCCTGCAACCTCTATCAAGGATCTGGTGGTCCTCGGACTCAATGAGCCCTCGGGCTATTTCATCCTAAAGCCTTTAGGCTAAAGGTTACAAAAATGGTTTTTAAGTCCAGCTGTTGAAGCCAAAAAGCCCAAATAACCGAATGAAACTCTAATTCCCATGTGGGTAACACCCAGTGTCATGGAGCGCCGCAATCACCGACATATTCGATGATAGATGTGCAGGTTTTTGCAAAGAATAACCGCATCAGCTGTCAGAGTGACCAAAGTTGACTGAATTGCTTTTGTTTTTAAATTTTCTGTTCCGATTTCTAACAATAAACATCGTTTTCAGTTTCGAAAAGTCAGGAAATCAAGGAAATCAAGGGCAATGTTGCTCATTCTCCAATAATTTTGCAAAGAACTTGCAAAGAATGAGCGATTTTGTCGTCTTTTTCATAACTAAAGCCACAAACATTAGTTGAGTGATTTCGGGAGGTGCCAATGGCGCAGTTTGTACGGGCGGCATCTTAAACAGGAACCACCCGGTTCGATTCCGCGGGAGACGGTTTTCTGGTGTTTTTTTACTATTGGTCAATAAAACACAAAGGAACAGGCCCGCAAGTTGTTGTTCATGAAAAACATCCAAAAGAGAGAGGGTAAGATAGAGAGAGAGGGAGAGAGAGAGAGAGAGGGAGAGAGAGAGAGAGAAAGAGAGAGTAAAACGAAAACAGATGAATGAAAAGAAAGAAAGAATGCTACATTGTTAATGAAATTTGCACATTGCGTGTTTGGACAAATTGAGAACTGTAATTTTGCCAATTCAAAACACAAAACACAATATAACCAGAGTGTGTTGTCGATACGGTGGAGCAGCGCAAATAGGCAGTTAATATGAAGTCCTTCTGTCTCCAGACGACTGGGTCAGTAGTTGTTTTTTCCCCTCTGCGCAACATGAACATGGCACAGAACTCTAGACGTCCTTAATAGGCGCGGTGCGACCAGACACGAAGCAGAAAAAACGGTCTGCCAAGGGCGGTTTGCCTATTTACGGCTGGGAGAGAGTGTGACTCGCGTGATGCAACACGAAATGAGGGGTTGGTACTCGGAGGTAATGGAGGCCTTGGAGCAACGGGAGCAAAGAAGCGGGAAAGGGACAGGAAGGGAAGGAAGGTTTCGCAACAGGCGAAGGTCGGCACGCGAAAGAACACTGATGGTATCTGTCGATGGAGGAGACGGCACGAGGATCCGGAGGCGGCCTTCGGGAGAGATCTTTGACGGGTGAAGGCCGAAAAATGACGAAAACAGCTGGTAGCGGAAGATTCACACTTCGGTTGGTCATCGCAAAAGAAACGGAGCCCCAGGGGAGAAGTCACATGGATTCTGTTGACATGAGTAATACAATGCAACACCTGCGGAAATGCCACAACAAGAAAAGAGGGGGTTGATTCAAACTTTAGTTTAAAACTTCAACTTTAGTTTATATACGCTAGCGTAAAATGTTAGAACATAAAACTGCTGCCCTAACGCTTCTATGTTCGATTCCCCCGCAGGAACATGATTTTTCGTGAAATCACTACTTTTCGTGTATTTTGCTTGTTTCTAATTGGTAATCAAACCTTAAATGAGTTAACCATTGGGTCCCGACACGATGACCTATGATCTACCCCCGCGCGCCGGATGAGAGAGAGAGAGAGAGAGAGAGAGTCCGCGGAAGAGAGACTTTTTTTTTAGATAGTGCGGTAGTTTTGCTCCATATTCAGATTGATATCTGAGATATTTACTAGGAATATCCCTCGAGTAGCAGTAATCTTTCACACTCTTTGAGAAAACTATATGTGGGGGAACGTTTTTCTCCGAACGGGGATAATTTCGAACGTTCGGTACTCTTTGGACGAAGGTAATTGTCACCAATTTTATGTTTTACTTTGGAATTTGCAAAGAGAAAAAGAAGATTTCGAACGAGAAATTCACCGGAACGCAAGGAGCTAACAAAAAAGTTTTGGATTGAAATATATGAGAAATGAGGAATATTGGAACACAGAGAAATTGTAGGAGCGATCTTGAGAGAGTGAGCTGGAGAAAATGAAAGAGAGAGAGAGAGATTGAGAGAGAGAGAGAGAGAGAGAGAGAGAGAGAGAGAGAGGTGGGAGATGGCAGCCGCCGTGTCTCGGTGCGTGGTGGATTCTGTGGGGTCGCCCCGACTGGAGGCCGACCTTCGCACGTAACTTCGCGTCCGAGTAGTATACCAAAACAACAATGTTACCCGTGACCGCCGAAATCCCGAGGTCAGCAGCCATGTGTTTTTGATTTCAAAGATATTGCTCAGAGAACGAGAAATCGGCGGAATTACTCACCTACACGATGTGGTTCATGGTTAAACTGTTGTCTGGGTGGTCTTTCGAAATGGCCGTCGCACACCCAACGTCATAGATATCTTCTCATAGTTGAGAATAACAATGTTTGGTCATATATAAAAGTTCTCACCTCTCTCTCTCTCTCTCTCTCTCTCTCTCTCTCTCTCTCTCTCTCTATCTCCATATTTCTCTCTTCTAAAGGATGGTGCAGAGAACGTCTCCAAAGCCGTGTCTTGTGCACTTCTGTCAGAACAGTAATTCGTTCTTTGGACATTGTCAATAACAACCTAAGCAGGGGTGTTTGATCGACCAACTCTTCTCCAATTTTAGTACACGGATTTTCTGTCACGTCGCAAATTTCAACCATGACACTGATCGCCGAACCCGCTATCTATAAAAACATCCAACAAGCTTGACATTAGTTCACCCTGCTCAGCTCAAATTGAGAATAAGAAAGCGCCCATGTCGTTGGCATTGTGCCGACGACGCAATTTATCAAAATCATTGAAAGATGCGTATTGGTTTCGATTTGCCTGCCAGTTGTGTTCTGATCTTTGAATTCTCTTCCGTAATAATTGTTCTAAGGCTACATTTTCGGTTAATAATTTTCGGTTAATAATAATGTTTACTTCCGAAAGCAAATGCTGTGCTGCATTAGGGCCTTTTTGTAAAGATGATTATTTGGCTTTGAAATGAAGCTTCAATCCAGAATATCGCAGTAATACTGTAGCTTTTACTTCCATAAGAACAAGAGTAGAAGGGTTTCACATTTAGGTCCCACCGCGATTACTCATTATCCGGGCGTGGAGCAAAAAGAGTGAAGATAAAGATAGAAAAGTCCCAAAAAGTAGCAACTTTCGGCCCGGGTGGAGCGAAATCATAAAGAACCCTTAGATTATCATAAACCAGAAGTTAAAGCCGCACTTCGAGGAGCCCTCTGGATTCGCAGGCCTTCGGCCGCCTCCCAGTCGCTTCGCGACCTAGTAGCACAGCGGCCTTCGGCCGCATCAGGACTGCTTCGCAAATGCTCTTGTTTTGTATACTTCTTTGAACAGTGCTTCCTTTTCAAAAATAAAAGGGTTTCTTGTGTTTCCTTGTATCCTGTAGCCGTTTGTGTTCAGATTGAGCCGTGTTATTGTGTTTATTATCACGTGATGCCTCCACTTCCGTCGCTCGTACAAGGTCATCCGAGAGTTTCCGTGTCTTTATCATGTGGACAAACGATGACACTAGAAGTAGGGCATTCTTACGTGTATTTTGACCAGCCAAGGTTACATCCATCCTTTCAAGGCTGCTAGCTTAATCTCTTTAATCCCCCTGCACTTTGCTTCGGATTCTTCGGGATCAGAAGAAGTCAGATGACAAAAATAAGGGCCTGGGGCTTCCGAAGACATGGGTAGACTCAATCACACGTCATGTCCGTCTCCAGATGACTCATTCGTACTGCGTGGGGTCATTGACGCTCCATTTGCGTATTGTTTTCATCCAAACGCAGACAAACCCAATTGGCGACACCCGCGCTATCGAAATAAATGGGATGTTGCGTCAGAAGAATGGTCTTCGCCCAAAAAGCCAAAAACTGTTGTCCGAAAGAAACATTTATCCCTTTGATAGGGATTTTGACCATCAGTGGAAAGTGATTGAAACTTGTTTGGGCGTTGATATACGCAGATGCCGATGACCATCGCTTCTTGGATTAAGTTAGGAACGCTGAGCAGATCCCTAGGCTGGAATAAACCAAAGCCTCGATCAGCTGCAATCGCATAAAATTTCTAACATTAGCCCAACCCTTGCCCCCCAGAGCGTGGTCAGCCGATTTCAAAGAGATTTATAATAAAAATGATTTGATTTAGCAGATGGAACGACTGGCCGGCCATTGGAGACCACTCGAATCAAAAGTTGCGACTGCTTTCGTCACTCGGAAATGAACACAATTTCCGGACAACTTGAAATTACTCGACTTGCTTACAAAGAAACAACGAAAGTTGTTGACACAACGAGTAAACAAGAGAAAAGTGAGAACAAAGGGGCAAGGGGTGAAAATTCTGACGACAGCCGAGATAATGATGACATTTGGAGAAATTTTAAAAGGCTAAGAGATCCAGTCATTGAAGTATAAAGGGAGAATCTATACGAAGAGAAACACAGTGACAGAGTTACAACGTAAAAGAGAGAGAGAGATAGAGAGATAGAGAGATAGAGAGAGCGAGAGAGAGCGAGAGAGAGCGAGAGAGGCTATCATGCGGATGCAAAGAGGGAACGATACAAAAAGATAAAGAGACAAAGCGTTTTAGGGATGCGTTTTAGAGTAGAACAAGAGAGAGGGTAAATAGGCAATGGTGTAGAGACATACATAGTGCGGGAGACATATGCAGAGAAACAGAGGTGAGGAGAGGCAGAGGGACAGAGAGATAGAAAACAGAGGCTTGCAGGGACAAAGAGGTAACGAAGCACAAAAGTGAAGAGACAAAAGAGACATAGAGACTTTTATCTCTTTTGACTATTGACAGTGCTCGGACAAGACGAATCGAGAGATAGAGAGAGAGACAGAGAGAGACAGAGACAGAGAGAGACAGAGAGACAGAGAAACGTGGCATGTATTCATTATAGGGTGATTAAGCCTAATTGGAATAGTGAGAACTTATTCATCCCCTCCATTGTGCTATTTTCTATTGTCATCTGACTTTGTTTTTGTTATGTTTGTCATTAGCTAGAAACAGCAATAACAATGTTTTTGTTTCCCTGCATCTGAAGATACACGTTTGAATTGTAATCGAAAACATGCTCTGTTTTAGAGATCTTCTTCCTCTGCACCGAATTCCGGATGACTTTTCCAGTTGAATCAGCCAAAGTGCGAATGACGCCTTTTGTTTTGCACTCGGAGTGGCAACCGAAGCGTGATGAAAAGTACACGACCGGCTGACGCTGTTCTTCTATCGTTCGGTTGTTACAAAGTAGCCAAAGAAGTGACAGATCGAGAGAAAGAGCACCTGATCTATCCTCCCTAAGCCTTCCTTTCTATTTTCACAGGGCAACTATTGTAGAAATCTCATTAAATGCGGCCTCTATCTAATACTACAACCGAGTGGGAGCGCAAAGAGCAGCCCTCCAATCGGTGACCCAAAGCCATACTTTTTTAGCCACACGCTCAATTGCAGAGTTGCGTGTTCGCTTCGAGGTCAAAGAAGGCGTTCGAAAACTAAAGATGCCAGTTCGATGGTTGAACGAAAGAAGGGAGATCAGGGGGTTCAAACATAGATAGTGAGGGTAGAAATGATAATGAAGAGATCCATTCATTATCCCTCTTTCACTCATCCTCTAAATATCTCACTCACTCACTCACTCACCTCCTCACTCACTCATTCACTCAGTCATTTTCTAACCTCCTTTTCTCCTAGCCTCTATCTATATCTTTCTCAGTCGATTTCTTTCTCACTTCTCTATCTCTATCTCCCTTTCCCTATATCCGCTTATCGACCTTGCTTTCATTTTTCATTCCCAATCTTTGCTCTCGTGGGGTTAGAAACTGTGAAATTCAAAAACCAACCAGAATCTGTTATGCGATCGGATTTCGGGATTACCTAGAGAACAATAGAGGGAATTCATTTTATGTCCAAGGAAAGGTGAAGAGAGATCAGGGCTGGGAAGTGACAGGCACCAAGATATAAAAAAAAGGCTAATGGAAAAGATGCTGACGACGAGAAGAGAATTAGGGATGTAAGGGATAGAGAGAGACATAGAGAGATATACAGAGAGTGGCAGAGAGCTAGAGAGAGAGTTAGAGAAAAGAGAGAGAGAGAAAGAGAGAGAGAGAGAGAGAGAGAGAGAGAGAGAGAGAGAGGAGACGGAAGACCAGATTTCAATATTCAAAAAGATTGAAGTTTGTAGCAGTAAAAAACTCAAGTGCGATTGGAACTGTGAGAAGCAAATGAACAGTTTGTGATTTCTACTCATTTCCATTCATTAGAGTAATATTTGTGTTAACGCAGAGATAATGCATGGAGATATTGAAAATGAATTAAGAAATTCTTGGATGGAAACTAAAACTTCTCAAAGGTCATCTGGTGCGTAGTGCCCTGAGGCGTCGGTCAGCGGGCGCGGCGCCGTTCTCGGCACGGTCTCTTTATAGGGTTGGAACGGGTTGGCCACTTGGCGCAGCACCTGGGCGTCTCGAATCCCGTCACCGCAACTAGGAACTTTCGCCCGGACTGGATACGCGAGATTGCTCGAAGACAGCTGGCAGAGGGCTCGAACGGCGCTCTTTTTCTCAACTTTCCTCTCCAAGAGCCAACTTTTTTTCTGAACCAAATTGTCCCCTCTATCAGATTACCGTAATCCTGCCTCAACCCGCCGTGATCTAATCTTCCGGAAATGGCCTGAGGGGAAGAACTACCATGGTCAGTTTGGGGGGACAGCCGGTTGTCGCTTACTCCGTAGTGCCAGACGGCTGAACCGGCTGTCACTACCAGTCGCACGTGGCACGAACAAGTTGTCTTTCTCGGCTTGGAACACGGACTCTGCTCATCTTTTCAATCCAGCTGACTGCCAGTTGTGTGCGTTTTTGCTCGTGCGCGCAATTGCAATCGCCGCAGGACGTGCCGGAAGAAGCGGTCTTCGATCGGACGAACTGGCACATTCCAAGGAAAATAAAGAATAATATAAAAGAGCATGTAAAGAAGTCTGGAAATAAGTTTAATAAATACCCTTTTTAGGAGTTTTCACCCTACTTTTACCTCTTTGAAAAGGCTATTTCTCCGAAATGAGGAGTTTCGAATTCAAAAACTCGATGGTAAAATTAGCGACCTTCGTGGGTGTTTTTCAGTGTGACGTGTATTTCTCAAAATAAGTCTCACCAAATGAGACTAATTCCAATAAGCAGGCTAATATTCTGTTCACAACATACGCTATGAATACATTTTGTCTTTGTGGAACCAATGTCTCTCTTTCAATTCAGAAAAATCAGAAATGCATATATTTACAAGGAAGTATTTCATTTGATAACCGTACAATTTCCTTTCAAAATACAGTGTAAGCTGGGGAGGGTACCAAACTCTGGCCACGGAGCGTCCTTGCGTCCACCATCTAACTTGGGACCGCGAAGCGGCCTCGAGCGGGTCGTTCAAAGCGGGCGTGGGAAGGAGTTTGTGATAATTAATCTCGAATGGCAATTGTCACACCTTTCATTCCCATATGGTTCAGAGGAACGCAACGTTTCTTTTCTTACAGAATGAAAAAGTTTAAAAAATGCTCCTAATTCCTAAAAGTATTCCTAAAAGTTTCGGTTTCTAAAACCATAACTATTTCGCGATTAGCATGGAACCTTTCGCCAAACAGAGCCCATTTACCATTGTGGCGAGACAAAGAAATATTTGGAAGCGAACCCGGGTCTCACATAAAATATGGAATAAAGCCATTGAATAGAGCCACAGATACGACAATTAAAACTTGGAAGACTCCCCAACTGGATGTGGAAAGCTAAAATTTCTTTATTTGTTAAAAGAGTGACAAAGGGACTTTTTCATGTTAAAATAGCTAAAGTCTATTTCGAACGAAAGGATTTCGACCTTCACACCTTGTTTTCAATTTGGTTGGAAAAGAGTCACTTTGATGGCAACAACACGTTAAATAAATATAGTGCTGCCGGTCATCTCAATTTAAAGCATGAATTTTGCTTTTTCAAATCTCTGTGATTTTTAAAGGCAGAGGACCGCGAAAGTGAAAAGAAGCACATTTACGACACCACGTAGACGAGAGATAGTCATTTTCAAAGGGAAAATGAGGAGAGTTATGCTAAAAAGGGCAGGGGCCGCTGTCATTTTTGCGTTTCTCGGCCTTTAACAGTGCCGAAATTTTGCTCGCGAGCTTTGACACAGATATCCCCTTAGAATGCCTACTCTTTGGGAATCACATCTCTCGAACGGTAGATATGCAGGCTTGTCAAATAACAGGATTTCTAAGGGAATGTTAATGGGTATTGTCCATAACTGGACAAGGTGTGTTGCAGTAAAAGATGTAGCAAAATTGCAACGACATGTTGATTTTAGAGAACAACGTGGGAATATTCTTTTAAGATAGCAAGCCTTGCAGTTTGGCTATTTGTGGCCCATGGCAGCGAAGTAAATAAACGCGTTATCCTAGTGTAATCTCTGAAGTTAATGAAGTTTCGCGACATGCCTTCATGGCGGAATTTCTCTCAGAATCCTCCAGAATGAAGTATGAATTCAAGTACTACAATAGCTTGTAAATGGTAGAACTCTGTTCATATTCCTTCCCACCAATATTCATTTCAAGAATCCGTTCGTCTCATGATTGTGATTAAATTCGTCACGCAGAGCAAGAAGAGTACTACAAGTGTTCCACATGAAACATGGAATTCCGTTCTAAATTCGTCGAAACATGTTGGTCTTTCGGTTTTCCCAGGCACATTTAATAGTTTACACGTTTCGACCGACGACCACCTCTCGCGTTCTCTGGGAGAGCGTTCTCGAAAAGTGAAAGCCACGAATTCCGGACGCGTACTGAAACTGGCGAAAGTGCGCAGTGTTTCGATTTCGTGTGAGGTCTTCGTGCACTTACGGACAAAGGGAAAGTTGGAGAAAGCGTTCCGTTCAAGAGATAACACTGCAGACTTGGGTGCAGAGAAAACGAGGGTATGGAAATGCATGGGAGCATTGGTGCTCGGAAGAGCCAGACTTGAGAGTCTCTGTATGCGCTAGACCAACTATCGGTTCTCGCATTCCGATTCTGTCTCGAAATCTCAGAATTGGCTAAAAAGTGGTCTGTGGCATGTCTATACAACGTGCCCATATTCTGACACTTTTGGACTTTTGGACACAAAGTCATTTTTGACACCCGCGTTACGTTAGGCCCTAATAGATTATTTTACCCGGTATGGTCGTCACCTTCGCCCCTCAGAATGTGACCACTGAGGTCAAGTCTGTGGAGATGCACCACGAGTCCCTCCCCGAGGCCGTTCCCGGAGACAACGTTGGATTCAAGTAAGTTTTCTTCTGTGTTGAATATTTTTCTCAAGCATCCAAATGTTTCTTCAATTAGTAACTTTAAATTTTCAGCGTCAAGAACGTTTCCGTCAAGGACATCCGCCGTGGATCTGTCTGCTCTGACAGCAAGCAGGACCCCGCCAAGGAGGCCAAGTCCTTCAGTGCCCAGGTGCGTTTTTATTTCACTCACTCTAACTACATACATTCATACAACACACTTATACATATACACTTACCATATCAGTCACTCGTACATTCACTGATGTTTCACTTTAGGTCATCATCATGAACCACCCTGGACAGATCGCCGCTGGATACACTCCCGTGCTCGATTGCCACACCGCCCACATTGCTTGCAAGTTCGCCGAGCTCAAGGAGAAGGTTGACCGCCGTACCGGAAAGAAGGTTAGTGACATGACATTTTAATTGCCTTGATTTCTTTTTTCTTATTTTTCATTTTCTTTTTTTAATTTTTTTTTCAATTTTTTTCCAATTTTTTTAAATACATTCAATCTCTAGGTCGAGGACAACCCGAAATTCCTCAAGTCCGGAGATGCGGGAATTTGCGAGTTGATCCCTACAAAACCGATGTGCGTCGAGGCCTTCACCGACTACGCTCCTCTTGGACGTTTCGCCGTCCGTGACATGAGGCAGACTGTTGCTGTAAGTGTTCTATTTTTACCAAAGTAATCACTATTTTTTAAAGGTGGGTGTTATCAAGGGTGTGACGAAGTCCGATGGAGCTGGAGGCAAGACCACCAAGTCCGCAGCTACGGCTGGAAAGGGAAAGAAATAAGGCGTGCGTCTTCCCACCACCTTCCCACTGGTTATGCCCGTCATCTCATTGTTTTTTGTTCCAATACATTTGGTTAATTTACTTTTTTCTTTTCGATCGTCGACCACTCCCGCGAGAATCTCTTCTTGGCCGCCACTTTCACCCGTGTAGGATCGCGTCTCGCGCCTGGAGGATCGTGCAGCAGCTGCCGGACACTATGTGAACGACGGACGAGGATTGGACCAGGACTTCGAAGGCGAGCGACGTGGAATCGAATTCTGATGGAAATCAGCAATATTGAATGACTAAGCGTCAAGCTAATTTTGATGACCGTGACGACTTTTAGTTGCCATGGTTGTAGCGCTATGACCGTAAATCTGGCGAAAATCAGAAAAATCGAATAATGTTTCTGTTTTGCAATCCGAGATGATTTAACGTTGTTACGGTAGTCATAATGGTAAAATCGTAAAAAAACTAGAATTTTCGCGTTTGTAGAACATTTTGTCTTGCTGGACCTCGGAGTTTCCAGGGACGCAGCGTCAGTCGTTCCTATAACACATGGTGTACACCAAAACTGAGGGTCATAGCCTACCTGATTTGCCAGACTTGCCGGGGGTGGCAATGGTCTTTGGAGTGATCTTCTTACTCGGAGTCTTCTGGTTGGCAGAGCCTCCTGGGGTCTTGGCCCTCGTCTTGTCGGGCCTCTCGGCGCCTGGAGTCTTGGCCCTGGTCTTGTCCGGTTTCTCCGTGGATTCCGCGCGTTTGGAGGGGGTTTGGCACCGGGGGTGCCCACGGTGGGCTGTTCCTCCTGCTCCTTGGGCTTGATGTCGAGGGTGTTGTTCGTCACCACCACCCGAGTGAGGGCAGCGATCTCCGGTTCATCTTCTCCCTCCGAAAGAGTGGGGGGAACTGAAAGTTACATGTCATCTTAGAGGGTAAATTCCGACCCACCTTCCCTGATCGGGCTCTTCTTTGACTCATCCCCCGATGAGTCAGAGGAATTCGAAGAAGTCGGGCTTGACGAACTGGACGGCGACCTGGCCTTCTTAGAGCGTTTGTTCTTAGATTTGTGCTTCCTGTTGTCATCGTCGTCGGCGGAGTACGAGGGCTGGCTGGCAGAGCGGTCGGCACGGGCCTTGTTCGGGTGCTTGCCTGAAGATAAGTTGTCTATTAAAGAGAACCAGAAAGTGTACCGTACTTTTCTTTTTGTTGTTGTCCTTGTCCCTCCTGGAGCGGTTCCTAGGGGCTTTTGCTGCTAGATGGCGAGCGACTACGCGAATTAAAAGGACCTTTAAGTTTATAACGTACCTTTCTTCTGGTTGGATCTTTTGTCCTTCCTCGATGGATGGACTTGCACAGGGGAAGGGCTTCTGCTACTCGAGGACGATTGACTACTCGACCCTAAATTGGGATTTAACAAGGGACCTATGATATCCTACCTTTTCCGTTGTTGTTTCCGCTGGCGGAAGTCGGGCGAAGTGGCCACCCATCTGTCCTCTCAGATCTTCCAGAAGCTGCTGACGGATGTCATCGTACATCTTCTGTTTCTTCGACGGGATGGCGTCATCGTCCTTAGAGGCGTTCCGCTTGTTGGTGTCCCTTCCGCGGCGCTGACCATCACGACCGTCTGAAAATTTAGTATATTAGGAAGGGTGGGTCAATAACCTGTTCTTCGATGGACTTCTTCGATGGACGCGGTTCACGAGGCTGTCCCTTCTTGTGCTCGTCCTTGTTCTTCGGAACTGAAAAATAACAATTATAAGCGTGTACAGGCGCAACTCACCAGTGTCCCAGTTTACCGAGAAGGCCCCTCGGTTCTTTGGAGCACTTTCCCGGACTCGCTTCATATATGACCAGAGGAACGATCCGCGATCGGCGTAGTTCTCAATGTGGTAGCCTTCGGGTATCCCAAGATGGTCCAGCAGGCCGTGAGGCAGACGATGGCGCTTGATCCTTTCGCCAATGACGATTTCCAACTGCAGAATCCGGAAGGCGGAAATGCCTTCCATCATCGTCCGAAGTTCCTCGAGGTTAGAGGGCATGAGCAGCAGGTGGTAGGCCCATCCCTTGTCCTGGAGCAGAGGGGGGTTACGGTGCGCAGGGGTGTCCATCACAAAGACCTCGTGCCTGGCTGACTGGAGCGACTGAATTTCCTGCCACGTCATCTTTGCTCCGGGAGCCCAGATCAGCAGTTTGTGCTTCTTTTCTTCCTTTTCGGCAGCTAGGGCTTTGTCGTGTTTCTCGATGATTAGACGGCGCTGCTCCTCGGAAACAGGCGGGGTCTTCACAGCGTAAGCAGCGATGAGGTGGTCCATTACGTGGGCGTTCAGTTCCGGGGTTCCGCGGTACAGGCGATTCAGCACCGTAGCAACTTCCCGCACGCAGACGTAGCGAGACCCTTCAACCGGACCGATAAAGACTTGGGGAGCGAGGTCCTCCATTTTACCCGTGTCAAGTTTGAACCTGAGGTGGGGTTAGATATAATGGGTGACAACACAGGTTAGGTAACATTCCGCACAGAACGGCTGGTGTTATAGAACAGGTTTAGAAATTCGTTTTATGTATTAGGTAACAGAAAAACACAACATAACATGGGCCACGGAATTGGGGATCACGAATTGGGGGTCACAAGCACAAGGGATCATTTTTTCTTTCCGGCGACGGCGGCAGACTTGGTAGTCTTGCCTCCGGCTCCGTCAGACTTAGTGACGCTCTTGATGACTCCTACAGCAACAGTCTGCCTCATGTCACGGACGGCGAAACGTCCAAGAGGAGCGTAGTCGGTGAAGGCCTCAAAATGTTTATTATCTGTCCGAGACAATATATTAGGTGCCAGGCTATCGTAAAACAACGGAGTGCATGTGACATCAGGAGCTTCTGAGGTGAGGGAGACGATATCGGCATCAGGAGGTCAGCGGCAGCTTCCGGTTCCTCCGACAGTGGCAGGGGCATCGAACAAGAGGGACGGGGAGGGGTTGTGTGGTGGACTGTGAATTGATTGGGTTTGTTCTCCAGGCGGTCAATGAGGTGTTGGTTCAGGTCAGGACGGCGTCCTACAAGGGAGCGGCTTCCGGTGTAATTACACCTTCTTACCACCCCACATGTGCCATTACCCGCTTACGGCCACAATGGACTTGTTTAAGGTGTGGGAGGGTGCTTAGGTGACTGAGCCTATTGAGACGCTTGGGTTCTTGACGAGGTCACTCTAGCCAGGCGAGACCATAGGCTCAGATCCTACATTGAGAGTTAGCTGGAGTTTGCTTGGGGAATGGTCTCTTAGATTCCGCGGTGTCTGGGTTCCCCCGTCTGTAGCGGAGTATACGTGACAGTGTATGGAAAATCAGGGTTGCCTCTGCTGTCGTCGATTCAAGGTACGGCGACTTCCCATTTACCTCATTAGGCGGCCCAACTACCGACGCTGGTCATTTCCCAGGAATTCCCCGCTTCCTTTCTTTTTTTTTCAAATGTTAACCATCAGGACCTCTTACTGCTTAAAATACTACATACATGGCCTTTTCGCTTTTCGCTCTGTCCTTCATGTTTCCCAAGTGGCATTTCGATGGACATGCTAGAATACAACGAAATACAACAACTTTAACTGCCTAACCCAGACTTCGGGTGAGCCCCCACACAGATACGTGACGATGGTTCCAAGGCCAATAGAACTTCCCCTTCATTTCACAGTACTTTTCACAGTACTCAAGATAAATCCCCATTATCGTGGTTCCACCTTTCGTTAGAAGTAGTACCATGGTCTTATGATCAATTTCGCATATGGGTATGCATACGTATTCAGCGGCAGGGTTGACGATGGCCTCATGTAGCGTACGCTGCCACAGAACTGAGTCAAAGACGACTACCTTTTTGTCCGGGGTGTGTAGCGTGCGTAGGTAGTTAGCCCCCCCCCCAGGTAACAGCCGGATCTGTCAGGATAGTCCCCCACCCGACATCTGAGTGAGGCAGTTGAAGTCATTGTGCTCTGTTATTTCCCACTATTCCTCACTGTTCATAAGTTTTCTTTCATTTTTCCGTTTCGCTGTTCTTTCTGTGGATGTGAGGGGTACCTCCGCTCTGAGCTTTAGTGGCAGTTCGGATAGGTCACGCCGTTCCGACTGGGGGTTTCTGTTACAAAACTTCGTTTTGTAGATCTTGAGTGCCGTCCAGGAGTAGGTCGCAAAGAAACAGTACGCAAAGAGGAGTGCTTCGCCCTCTCCCAACTTCTTTGCCGCTGTTTTTGCGTACTCCCCACAGGACCGGTCATGGGAGTGGATCCAGTCAGTGTGCGCTCCCCCCGTGTTGGTTGTACGATCATCCACTGGGGGCATTTTTTGCATCCTCTGCATTCGAATCCATATTGTTGCCTCCATTTTTTGCTTCCGTTTACATTCGAGTCTGATGTGTCTGTTAAGCATACTTATTTGTGAGTTGGGTCCACCTTGGTGTGGGGTGACTGATGAGCATTTTGGAACCGGGCACCGGAGACAAGGGCTAGGTGGGACTTAGTGGGTGGCACGAAAGATGCCTTGTGTGGGACTTCCTTGCCGTCTACTATATCGGGGATTATAGCTTTTTCAGCAGGGTCATCCAAATCTGGGATGAGGTATTTCTCATGCCCATATCGCTTGCCTCTGTGCTCGTGTCTTTTGTAACCCCTTTTCCCTTTTATAGGCGTAGGGGCGACTGTAGGGGGGGCTATTCTGCGGGTCGGCTGTTGTGTCTATTACAGCTCCACTTAGAGGCTTCGGAGCTGTAGGGTCTTGACTTTTGGGGAACGGGAGTGTGGAGTCAGCCCTACCCGGGAGATCACTGCTGACGAGCTGTGGATGCTCGTTGTTTGCTGGGTCAACCCCCTGCTTACTGGATAGGTCTGTTGGAGCTCTGTGTGTTTTCTCGGGTTTCTCTTTTGTCCGGCCGAAGTTCTGGTGGGGTGAGTGTCCTCTACCCAATGTTTGCCGTTCCTGTTTTTCTGGGGTATTTGCTGGGTTTGGGTTTTTGTGTAGCAGATCACCCGGAGAGGCTGCGGGTTTTCGGGAGGCTATGCTATAAACGGTTCTCGCCGTTAGGGTCAACCGAGGGCGAGACAATCCAAGACTGACTCCTCTTTTTTGTCCCCTAGACCCCTGTTTTATTTTGGATGAGGCGGTTGTCTCAGGGATTGTAGGCATTTGAGAGTTGGCTTGGGTCGCTAATCCAGTTGCAGGTTGCGTGGTAACTGCATCTGGGAGGCACCGTGGGGACTTTTCCTGCACGGGTACTTGTACTGGCTGGTGAGGAGAAGGTTCCATTGGCACGGCCGCCTGTCCCGCTTTCGGGACCAGTGGCTTCTCGTGCACCTTATCTGGATCCCCACCAGGCATGTTGGTGTCTCGGCTTAGCGAGGCCTCCTTTCCTTCCTCATGCAGGTCCTTGGGTGGGTGCTGGCTATCGGCTGTATCAGATGGGAACCTGGGGGGTGTGCCCTATGTACAGGCTGTGTATGCGAACTGTCTATGTGTTGCGATTCTGAGATTTCTTCGTCTTCGTACCATTCGTCTATGTCAATGTAGTCCTCCTCAATTTGTATATTAGGAGGGGATGAACTGTCCCCGTGTAGGGTATGTTCTCTGAGCTCCTGATGTTGGGATTCTCAGTTGGCCCCATGGGTGTTAAACTAGTGGTCGACTCGGGTGGGAGGGTGTGTACCTCTGTGGCTGACTCGGCTGGCGTGGGTGTCTCCTTTGTGGGCGGGGAGAATGATTGTGACATAGACTGGGTCACTAAGGTTAGTGGGCATTCCCCTGGAAACTTTTACCCATTTCCGCAGATGTATCCGGAGTCACAGTGATACCAGCGTCGTCATGAACGCCGGTTTCTGTCGCCCGGGTCAAAGACTCGCTATTGGGGGAGGGATCCCGAGGATTCAAAATTCCCTGCTTCATCATTGTTTCGCTCGGATTACATGCCGGTGGCAAATTGTGCGTGCTGTCTGTACCGGTATTGTCTCGGGTCAGTTTTATGTCAGACTTCAGCTCCTTGTGAGGGGCCTTGTCCTTTGTCTCTGTTTGTTTCTGGATGTCAGCTCTTATTGGGTTGGGACTGGGGCGGTGAACCTTAACCATATCCCGGCGGAACTCTGAGCGTTTTTCTGAATGGGGTGCGTTTCTGCTACGGTCGGGGGTTCGCGACCTAGGAAGGTACCTCTCCTGTGTTTGGCTGCTGCGCCGGATGGGGCTAAGCCAGAGTTTACGGTGGGGAGACCACTTTCAGCCTGTCCACGAGACCACTTTCAGCCTGACACTATGGTTTGAGGTGCCACGTTTAACTTTTATTCTGGCGGTGGTTTTGGCTTATTGGGATTCGGGCGCTGGGTGTCGACACGCGCCGGTAATTTCGGTGTTTTGTGGGTCTGGGGGATGCGGAAGGAGTTCCTCAAAGAGGGGAAGGACAGCGGCGACAGTTCGCGTTCTTTTCGCGCCCAATCGGAAAGGAAGCTAGGGGGAGGGACCACGTCCCGAGACCTATACACATAGCATTTCCTTTCCCTTTGCCTTTCCCTCTTGCTATAGTTCATATATCGTGTCAGTTCCCGCTTCTTTGTTTCTCTCTCAGCTTTCCATTCCGCGTCACGTTTCGCCTAGTTTGTTTCGGCTTCACAGGGGGTGGGGTTACCTTTGTACATTTTCATGTTCTCGGGATTGGGGTGGAATTCGGCCTCTTGAGGGCCATCTCCAGCTTTACCGTGCTGTTTCGGAGACGACTTTTCGGAGTCCTCTACGGACTGTCCTGTATCTTTTACCGTTGGATGACCTGGACGGTCATTGCGGGCGGGAGGGTCCTTGCCGGTCCGGTTCACAATAGACGGGGCGCCCTGAGAAGGACGGAGAGAGGTGCTTTATCGGGGGGAGCGGGAGCGATACTTAGGCATTACTAGCAGTTGTCGGTCTTCCAAGTTACTCAAACTTGGATCCATTCGAAGCGATCCCATGGGTCAACGTTGGGGAAGTAATGATTGTGCAGATGTGTGCGTACCAACCTTGCAGGTCTTTCATCATATTTTCGTGTGCTTCCGCAGGCGTGGGAGGGGCGGGGGCTTCGGGATGTTTAGAGTGAGGAGGGACGGGAGCTGTTTCCGGTGACGGTAGCTCGTGCGGAGTATATGTAGTTATGTACGCCCTCCATTACCATCAAACCGCACTTGGGCATCCCATTGGAATCCATGCGAACAGTGACCCATTGTCATTCAGAGACACGCTAGGGTAAATGTTCCGAGATCAGGTGCGCTCAGTCAGACCAAGTGACGACAGAGGTCTTAGGCGGAAACAGATCCCGTCCCTCCTCACCCTAAACATCCCGAAGCCCCCACCCCCTCCCACGCCTGCGGAGGTACACGAAAAGATGATGAGTGACGGCAACCTCAGCACAGAGTCGGCAACGATCACTGCGTTCGCCCATAATCCTAAAGGGGTTTTTACACAGCTTGTAAAGGGTGCTACCTACAGATGCGCGATTCCCCTACCAAGCTGGAAGAGCACTTCCGAGCAACATCAGCCGCACAGACCGCGCATCCTCGGGAAATTAACCGGGTATTACGACATCTGAAGCCCCGCAACATTCCTAATTCCATAGGCGAACTGTGACTGGAAGCTAATAGACCCGAAAGGAGAGTGCCTCCTCTTTCGGATGAACAAATGCCTGAAGCACAGAAAGATCCCAGACCACTGGAAAATATCATGCACCACCCTGCTGCTAAAAGGGGGGACGCATCGGACCCATCCAACTGGCGTCCAGTCGGGCTCTCGCCAACGTATGAACTAGTGTTTCAGAGCCTTTCCCGCATAACATGTGACCGCGTCGGGATGATCCCATGGCCTTCGAAGTTCTACTACCATCCGTAATCCTCCCCGACTTAATGTGGCCTCGGCCACGTTAAGTCTAGCCTGGTGGATAAACTTCTTGTCGGCAGATGTCAGAGGAAACTTGGAGCTGGTAAGGAACCATACGCTTACGTCGAATCGGTTTACTACTTCCATAGTCTTGGCAACCACGTATCCGCTGGAGACCCATTTGTTGTAAACTGCTGTTCTCACTGAGGTTTTCAGGACTCTCATAATCTTTCTAGAATCAGCTGAAGATGCTACAAAAATTGCCGCATTACCGCATGGTCTTCTTCGATTCGTTCTCCGACGAGTAAGAGGACTCCGAGGAAGCTGCGCCTGACAAACTGGACGGCGATCTGTCCTCCTTAGAGCGTCTGCTCTTGGATCTGTGCTTCTTCTTATGATCGTCGTCAATGGAATCCGAGGACTGGTTGGTGAATCTGTCGACACGGGACATTTGCTCCGGTTCTTGCCTGAAGATGTACTTCTTTCCGGGCGACAAGAGTGCAACGTATCTTTCTTCTTGTTGGATTCTTTTTCTTTTCTTGAGCGGTGATGTTGCGCAGGGCTTCTGCTACTCGAAAACGTGACTACGCGACCCTCATTGAGATTTATTTAGGGAATTATAGCATCCTATCGTTTCCGTTGTTGTTTGCGCTGGGGGGAAGGGGAAATCGGGCAAAGTGGCTACCCATCTGTTCTCTCAGATCTTCCAGAAGCTCCTGACGGAGGTCGTCGTACATCTTTTGCTTCTTCAATGGGTAGGCTGCGACGTCCTTCTGGGCGTGCCGCTTGATGATGCCCCGCGCTTTCTATCACGACCATCTAAAAATTCCACTTGTTATGAAGGGGCTGGTCAGTTACCTGTTCCTTCCTTTCTTCGGATAACGCGGTTCACGTGGATGTCCCTTCTTGTGCTCGTCCTTGTTTTTCGGAGCTGAAAAATAACAATTTATTAGCGTGCACAGGCGCAACCCACCGCGTCACAGTTCACCGAGAAGGCGCCTCGGTTCTTTGGAGCGTTTTCCCTGACTCTCTTCATTAACGACCACAAGAAGGATCCACGATCCGAGAAATTCTCAATGTGGTAGCCCTCAAGTATCCCGAAGTGGTCCAGCAGGCCGGGAGGCAAGCGGTGGCGTTTGATCCTCTCTCCAATGACGATTTCCAGCTGCAAAATCCTGAAGGCGGATATGCACTCCATCATAATCCGAAGTTCTTCTATGTTCGCGAGCATAATGAGCAGGTAGTAGGTCCGCCCTTTGTCCTGGATCAGAGGGTGATTTCGGTTCACAGGAGTGTCCATAACGAACACCTCGTGCTTGGCTGACTGTAGCGCTTAAAACTCCTGCCACGTCATCTTCGCGCCGGGTACCCAAATCAAAAGTTTGTACTTCTTCTCCTCCGCAGCTTTAGTCTTTTCTTGCTCCTCGATGATGAGACGGCGCTGCTCTTTGGTAACAGGTGGGGTCTCCACGGCGTAAACGGCGATTAGGTGCTCCACGACGTGGGCGTTCAGTTAGGGGGTTTAGCGGTACAGGCGATTGATCACCGTGGCGACCTCCCGCACGTAGACGTAGCGGGACCTTTTGACCGGACCGATGGAAACAGGGGAACGAGATCCTCCATTGTAACCCGTAACAAGTTCGAACCTGAAGTTGGGTTAGAGTTATAATGGGTGACAACACAGGTTAGGTAACATTCCGCACAGAACGGTTGATGTTATAAAACAGGTTTAGGGATTTGTTTTGTGTATTAGGTAACAGAAAACACAACGATCACGAATTGGGGGTTACAAGCACAAGGAATTATTTTTTCTTTCCGGCGACGGCGGCAGACTTGGTAGTCTTGCCTCCGGCTCCATCAGACTTGGTGACGTTTTTGATGACTCCCACAGCTACAGTCTGCCTCATGTCACGGACGGCGAAACGTCCAAGAGGAGCGTAGTCGGTGAAGGCCTCAAAAAAATGAAAATGAAGTGTTTATTATCTGTCCGAGACAACATATTGGGTGCCAGGCTATCGTAAAACAACGGAGTGCAGGTGACATCAAGAGCTTCTGAAGCAAGAAAAACGACATCTGGTGACGGAGGGGACAGTATCGGAAGCTGCACTCGAAACGGGCGGTAGTACGGGGATGGACAGATGATGAAAGTTCTGTTGTCAAACCCAGTGGCTATTCCAAGGTATTTGTAGTGGCCGGACTTGCCTTTGTTGGGTAACTCAGCACCGTCGCGGTGAATCTTAACGGCGCCCTGAGGTTTACCTTTGTGGATCACAAGGACGGCAGATTTGGAGGGCTTGAACTCCAGGTTCAGTGCTCTCCCGTCTGCGACCATGTCAGCCAGGCTCTTTTCTAGTGTGCGCTCGTTCTTGGAGATCACGACCAAATCGTCCGCGTAAGCCAGGATCTTCAAATCCTGGCCCAGAAGCCGATATGGCCGTTCACGTTGTTTGTGTCCTCTGAGAATACACTCCATCATGATGTTGAAAAGGAGGGGGCTCAACGGGTCCCCCTGCATCACTCCAGCTTCTAGGAGGATCGGGGCCGTTTCCCCCCCCCCCCCCCCCCCCGTTGAATGCACCTCAGTCGTAGAGTTGGTATATAAGTTATTCACCAGATCACACACGTTCCTAGGGTAGCCCAAACGTTCAAGAGCCTTGACCATTGTGAGGTGGTTGACAGACCCGAACGCGTTCCTGATATCGAGCCAAGCAATGGCCAGGTTCCCCTTGCATTTGACTACCGTGTCAATTGCCATTTGCAAAATCGCAATGCTGTCTGCGCAACCTTCCATTTTCCTGAAACCCCTCTGCGAGGAACTAAGTACCCCCGGTACCCCCTTCATTCTGTTGTTCAGTAGTGCCGATAGGATCTTAGTCGATGTTGGAGAGAGCCCGACCGGACGCCAGTTGGATGGGTCCCCTTTTAGCAGCAGTGTAGTGCGGGATATCTTCCAGTGGTCTGGGATCTTTGTGTGTTTCAGGCATTCATTCATCAAGAAGAGTAGGCACTCTCCTGTCGGATCAATCAGCTTCCAGTCTGAGTACCGTATCCCGTCTAGTCCTGGTGCGGATCTTTTCCGGAGTTTTAACAAGAGGGCCTGTATCTCACCGAGTGAGAACGGCTCGCACATGGAGTCGAGGATGTTACGAGGTTTCAGATGGCGCAGCACCCGGTTGATTTCCCGAGGATTCGCGGCCTGTGCGGCTGCTGTGGCTCGGAAGTGCTCTTCCAGCCTTGCTGGAGGGATCGCGTACCTGTACGAAGCACCCTTCACAAGCTGTGTGAAAACCGCTTTGGGGTTTTGGGTGAACGCAGTGACGGTTGCTGACTCTGTACTGAGATCCAACAGTTCTTTCTCCCCGCCTCCCAACGTGCCAGGTGTGTGGTTCGTGTTCCTTTTGGGTGGTGGGTGTTCTCGTTTTAGGATTCGCGCCAGGTCCTCTTGTCTGTTCTTTTTTATCATTGTGATGGCGGTGGTGAGTTGCTTGCATATCCATTCAAACCGGTCCCATGGGTCATCGTGAGGGAAGTAATGATCCTGCAGCTGGGTGCGTACCCATACCCAGCCCTGCAGGTCACTCATCATCTTTTGGTGTGCCTCCGCAGGCGTGGGAGGGGGCGGGGGCTTCGGGATGTTTAGGGTGAGGAGGGACGGGATCTGTTTCCGCCTAAGACCTCTGTCGTCACTTGGTCTGATTGAGCGCACCTGATCTCGGAACATTTGCCCCAGCGTATCTCTGAATGACAGTGGGTCACTGTTCGCATGGATGCCAACGGGGTGCCCGAGTGCGGTTTGATGATAATGGAGAGCGTACATAACTACATAAACTCCGCACGAGCTGCCGTCCATGGGCGGTTGGATTGGCAGAGAACGGGAGTTCAGGTCGACGTTTGTGAATTCGAAGCCGATGTCTTCGAAAGCCGTCTCATGTCTTCCGGTAAGTCCCCAGGTAGGTAGCTGACAGATAGGCGCGCTTTGTGTATCCGTCGGAATTCCCCAGCTGTGAGGTAGGGGGTCTGGTTGTAGAACCAGTTGGCATGTGGGGACGAGTTGAGTTCGTCTAGGGTCCTGGCCCAACAGTCCCCCTTATTCGACCATTTAGCGTACATCTGTTTTTACGGATGAGTTTTATAATCTTTGTCGAGGCTGTTTCTGTTTTGTCTCTGACAATTTTAACTACCTCCGCGTCTTCTACAGTTTGGATCAGGAGGCAGAGGTCCCCATTGTCCAGCCCTAGCCGGAACCTGTGGAAGAGTGAGTCTTTGTTTCGTTCGAAGTGGTTGTGAGTCACCCAGAGTCTGTAGATGGTGCTGCCCAGCTGGAACCGCGTTACCGTTTTGTCAAAGGGTCTGTTAATAAAGTCTAAGCATTCGTGTATGGTTGGGGCTACCATGTTAATGCCGTTTTCCATTATGCGAGTGAGAGTGTTGAGAGCCAGGTCCTTAGCTCCCTCCTCCGTAGCCCAGGATCTCTTGCGGAAGGCTAGGGTGTTCTGGATTAGCGTTGACTCTACTATGGGTCGCACACCTAGTCCGCCTTTGGCTTTGGGAAGGTAAAAGTAGGATCTAGGTGCATATCTAGGGAGTCCTAGTATTTTCCTACTACTGTTAGTGTGGATGGTTTCAAGCTTTTCCAGACTGGATTTCGAGATGATGCTATTGCCCAGTTTGTAGAACAGTTTGGGCAGTGCCTGTGACTCAATGTAGCCGATCTTCTGGTCAGGGGGGACATTTTCCGAATCAAGGAAGTTAGTCCCTTTGTCCAGCCTTTTGTTGTCAATCCTGTCGTTGGAGAAATCCACCGCCGGCTGCCTCATCTGGAGCGGGTTGCTCCCGCCGCCCGGCTGAGGCACAGGCACCGCATCCGCTAAAAGTCACCACCGTTAGGTCCGGAGAGGATGTGGGCCTACCGCTTTTCGGAGGGAATGAGTTGGTGCCAGAGGGGCCGTAGGGGTTCGAGGCCTTCTTCAGAATGTAGCTCACCAAGTGAAGGAATTCCGTATACGTCCGGCCTTTGACGAACGACAGCTTATACTTGTGCCCATGGAGTAGGCCCTTCATCTTGTTCCTGGTATCCATATCGTCTTCATCCATCAAAAAGAACTCAAGAGCGTGGATACAGTTGTCTCGGAAAGGAATTTCCTCAGGATGCCCTTCAACGCATTCGCTGACACCAAGGACGGTCAGTTCAATCTAAGACTACTTAATCAGTCTGTCATTTCAGTCGCTCCTCCTCGCAGAACGGCCATATGGTCCTCCGTGGGCATCAGTGACACGAGTGTCAACCCGTACTGCTGCTGGCAAACGCCGACCGCCGATCTGGCCCTGGAGCACCAGATGATTGTGTGGACGACTGACAAATGCCCGGACAATTTCGCCTACGATGTCCCCAGGCATCTCGCCCTTGTGGGATATGACCCCGAAGGACTGATGCACATGCTCAACCAGGTAGCTAGTCCCGCCCTTTTGTATTAATTATTAAGTCCCAGGTGGCCAGCAAGATCGGAGACAACTGTATCCACGCTCTTGAGTTCTTTTTGATGGATGAAGACGATATGGATACCAGGAACAAGATGAAGGGCCTACTCCATGGGCACAAGTATAAGCTGTCGTTCGTCAAAGGCCGGACGTATACGGAATTCCTTCACTTGGTGAGCTACATTCTGAAGAAGGCCCCGAACCCCTACGGCCCCTCTGGCACCAACTCATTCCCTCCGAAAAGCGGTAGGCCCACATCCTCTCCGGACCTAACGGTGGTGACTTTCAGCGGATGCGGTGCCTGTGCCTCAGCCGGGCGGCGGGAGCAACCCGCTCCAGATGAGGCAGCCGGCGGTGGATTTCTCCAACGACAGGATTGACAACAAAAGGCTGGACAAAGGGACTAACTTCCTTGATTCGGAAAATGTCCCCCCTGACCAGAAGATCGGCTACATTGAGTCACAGGCACTGCCCAAACTGTTCTACAAACTGGGCAATAGCATCATCTCGAAATCCAGTCTGGAAAAGCTTGAAACCATCCACACTAACAGTAGTAGGAAAATACTAGGACTCCCTAGATATGCACCTAGATCCTACTTTTACCTTCCCAAAGCCAAAGGCGGACTAGGTGTGCGACCCATAGTAGAGTCAACGCTAATCCAGAACACCCTAGCCTTCCGCAAGAGATCCTGGGCTACGGAGGAGGGAGCTAAGGACCTGGCTCTCAACACTCTCACTCGCATAATGGAAAACGGCATTAACATGGTAGCCCCAACCATACACGAATGCTTAGACTTTATTAACAGACCCTTTGACAAAACGGTAACGCGGTTCCAGCTGGGCAGCACCATCTACAGACTCTGGGTGACTCACAACCACTTCGAACGAAACAAAGACTCACTCTTCCACAGGTTCCGGCTAGGGCTGGACAATGGGGACCTCTGCCTCCTGATCCAAACTGTAGAAGACGCGGAGGTAGTTAAAATTGTCAGAGACAAAACAGAAACAGCCTCGACGAAGATTATAAAACTCATCCGTAAAAACAGATGTACGCTAAATGGTCGAATAAGGGGGACCGTTGGGCCAGGACCCTAGACGAACTCAACTCGTCCCCACATGCCAACTGGTTCTACAACCAGACCCCCTACCTCACAGCTGGGGAATTCCGACGGATACACAAAGCGCGCCTATCTGTCAGCTACCTAACTGGGGACTTACCGAACGACATGAGAGCTATCCCTATCTATTGCACACACTGCACACCTACCAGTCTTCAATTAACCTGGGACACACTAACTGACGAAACTCAAGGTCCTTATGTACTTCCTATGGCACATGTGCTCAGCAGATGCAAATCCACCCTTGGCACGCTCATTACACAGAGACACAACGCGCTCATTGATATCTTCCTTCAGGCAGTCGGCCAAGGCTCGAAAGCCCACCACAGTATCACACTGGACAACACTCCCCGTTGGGCCCAGTCTCACCTGCGCCCGGACATTGTCATACTGCAAAGCCTCCACACACGCGCTGGTAGTTGGTACGCAAGGGGGGGGTGGCACATTGGTAATGACGTCACGCTCACCAAAGCAGGAATCCCACAAGAAGGTAAAAAGACCCTCATAAGGCATATGCTTAAGGCAGCAATCACATGGGGCAAATACATCTACGACACAGACACAGGCGGCAATGTAACAGTCAACCCCTATCCGGCGAAACTTACGCTACCTAACCTCCTTAAGAAGAGGAATGCTGGGGAGGAGCCATGAAAAAAACATGGGGCAAATACATCTACGACACACACACAGGCGGCAATGTAACAGTCAACCCCTATCCGGCGAAACTTACGCTACCTAACCTCCCTAAGAAGAGGAAGGCTGGGGAGGAGCCATGAAAAAAAATATAAGAGTAAAACCAATACTAACAAGCAAGCCAATACTAACAAGCATATATAGAGAATAAAGCCAATACTAACAAGCAAGCAGAATTAAGCCAATACTAAACAAATTCCTCGGGGGGCGTAGTAATACTTGATACAGGAGGGGCTCCAACAATCAACAGAAGCCAGCTGGGGAATAAGGTTCCGACAGTGCCCAACTCCTCCCTACCCCTGCCCCCTCCCCCCCCAGCACAGAACGGATGGTCCGTCCTTGACCAGAAGGGTACGCCCGGATACCAGGGATGGAGCCTCCCCATAGCCCGACCTCATCTAAGCTAGGGAAGTGGTCCCTCAGATAACACGGCCAGACGGGGGAACCCAGACACCGCGGAATCTAAGAGACCATTCCCCAAGCAAACTCCAGCTAACTCTCAATGTAGGATCTGAGCCTATGGTCTCGCCTGGCTAGAGTGACCTCGTCAAGAACCCAAGCGTCTCAATAGGCTCAGTCACCTAAGCACCCTCCCACACCTTAAACAAGTCCATTGTGGCCGTAAGCGGGTAATGGCACATGTGGGGTGGTAAGAAGGTGTAATTACACCGGAAGCCGCTCCCTTGTAGGACGCCGTCCTGACCTGAACCAACACCTCATTGACCGCCTGGAGAACAAACCCAATCAATTCACAGTCCACCACACAACCCCTCCCCGTCCCTCTTGTTCGATGCCCCTGCCACTGTCGGAGGAACCGGAAGCTGCCGCTGACCTCCTGATGCCGATATCGTCTCCCTCACCTCAGAAGCTCCTGATGTCACATGCACTCCGTTGTTTTACGATAGCCTGGCACCTAATATATTGTCTCGGACAGATAATAAACATTTTGAGGCCTTCACCGACTACGCTCCTCTTGGACGTTTCGCCGTCCGTGACATGAGGCAGACTGTTGCTGTAGGAGTCATCAAGAGCGTCACTAAGTCTGACGGAGCCGGAGGCAAGACTACCAAGTCTGCCGCCGTCGCCGGAAAGAAAAAATGATCCCTTGTGCTTGTGACCCCCAATTCGTGATCCCCAATTCCGTGGCCCATGTTATGTTGTGTTTTTCTGTTACCTAATACATAAAACGAATTTCTAAACCTGTTCTATAACACCAGCCGTTCTGTGCGGAATGTTACCTAACCTGTGTTGTCACCCATTATATCTAACCCCACCTCAGGTTCAAACTTGACACGGGTAAAATGGAGGACCTCGCTCCCCAAGTCTTTATCGGTCCGGTTGAAGGGTCTCGCTACGTCTGCGTGCGGGAAGTTGCTACGGTGCTGAATCGCCTGTACCGCGGAACCCCGGAACTGAACGCCCACGTAATGGACCACCTCATCGCTGCTTACGCTGTGAAGACCCCGCCTGTTTCCGAGGAGCAGCGCCGTCTAATCATCGAGAAACACGACAAAGCCCTAGCTGCCGAAAAGGAAGAAAAGAAGCACAAACTGCTGATCTGGGCTCCCGGAGCAAAGATGACGTGGCAGGAAATTCAGTCGCTCCAGTCAGCCAGGCACGAGGTCTTTGTGATGGACACCCCTGCGCACCGTAACCCCCCTCTGCTCCAGGACAAGGGATGGGCCTACCACCTGCTGCTCATGCCCTCTAACCTCGAGGAACTTCGGACGATGATGGAAGGCATTTCCGCCTTCCGGATTCTGCAGTTGGAAATCGTCATTGGCGAAAGGATCAAGCGCCATCGTCTGCCTCACGGCCTGCTGGACCATCTTGGGATACCCGAAGGCTACCACATTGAGAACTACGCCGATCGCGGATCGTTCCTCTGGTCATATATGAAGCGAGTCCGGGAAAGTGCTCCAAAGAACCGAGGGGCCTTCTCGGTAAACTGGGACACTGGTGAGTTGCGCCTGTACACGCTTATAATTGTTATTTTTCAGTTCCGAAGAACAAGGACGAGCACAAGAAGGGACAGCCTCGTGAACCGCGTCCATCGAAGAAGTCCATCGAAGAACAGGTTATTGACCCACCCTTCCTAATATACTAAATTTTCAGACGGTCGTGATGGTCAGCGCCGCGGAAGGGACACCAACAAGCGGAACGCCTCTAAGGACGATGACGCCATCCCGTCGAAGAAACAGAAGATGTACGATGACATCCGTCAGCAGCTTCTGGAAGATCTGAGAGGACAGATGGGTGGCCACTTCGCCCGACTTCCGCCAGCGGAAACAACAACGGAAAAGGTAGGATATCATAGGTCCCTTGTTAAATCCCAATTTAGGGTCGAGTAGTCAATCGTCCTCGAGTAGCAGAAGCCCTTCCCCTGTGCAAGTCCATCCATCGAGGAAGGACAAAAGATCCAACCAGAAGAAAGGTACGTTATAAACTTAAAGGTCCTTTTAATTCGCGTAGTCGCTCGCCATCTAGCAGCAAAAGCCCCTAGGAACCGCTCCAGGAGGGACAAGGACAACAACAAAAAGAAAAGTACGGTACACTTTCTGGTTCTCTTTAATAGACAACTTATCTTCAGGCAAGCACCCGAACAAGGCCCGTGCCGACCGCTCTGCCAGCCAGCCCTCGTACTCCGCCGACGACGATGACAACAGGAAGCACAAATCTAAGAACAAACGCTCTAAGAAGGCCAGGTCGCCGTCCAGTTCGTCAAGCCCGACTTCTTCGAATTCCTCTGACTCATCGGGGGATGAGTCAAAGAAGAGCCCGATCAGGGAAGGTGGGTCGGAATTTACCCTCTAAGATGACATGTAACTTTCAGTTCCCCCCACTCTTTCGGAGGGAGAAGATGAACCGGAGATCGCTGCCCTCACTCGGGTGGTGGTGACGAACAACACCCTCGACATCAAGCCCAAGGAGCAGGAGGAACAGCCCACCGTGGGCACCCCCGGTGCCAAACCCCCTCCAAACGCGCGGAATCCACGGAGAAACCGGACAAGACCAGGGCCAAGACTCCAGGCGCCGAGAGGCCCGACAAGACGAGGGCCAAGACCCCAGGAGGCTCTGCCAACCAGAAGACTCCGAGTAAGAAGATCACTCCAAAGACCATTGCCACCCCCGGCAAGTCTGGCAAATCAGGTAGGCTATGACCCTCAGTTTTGGTGTACACCATGTGTTATAGGAACGACTGACGCTGCGTCCCTGGAAACTCCGAGGTCCAGCAAGACAAAATGTTCTACAAACGCGAAAATTCTAGTTTTTTTACGATTTTACCATTATGACTACCGTAACAACGTTAAATCATCTCGGATTGCAAAACAGAAACATTATTCGATTTTTCTGATTTTCGCCAGATTTACGGTCATAGCGCTACAACCATGGCAACTAAAAGTCGTCACGGTCATCAAAATTAGCTTGACGCTTAGTCATTCAATATTGCTGATTTCCATCAGAATTCGATTCCACGTCGCTCGCCTTCGAAGTCCTGGTCCAATCCTCGTCCGTCGTTCACATAGTGTCCGGCAGCTGCTGCACGATCCTCCAGGCGCGAGACGCGATCCTACACGGGTGAAAGTGGCGGCCAAGAAGAGATTCTCGCGGGAGTGGTCGACGATCGAAAAGAAAAAAGTAAATTAACCAAATGTATTGGAACAAAAAACAATGAGATGACGGGCATAACCAGTGGGAAGGTGGTGGGAAGACGCACGCCTTATTTCTTTCCCTTTCCAGCCGTAGCTGCGGACTTGGTGGTCTTGCCTCCAGCTCCATCGGACTTCGTCACACCCTTGATAACACCCACCTTTAAAAAATAGTGATTACTTTGGTAAAAATAGAACACTTACAGCAACAGTCTGCCTCATGTCACGGACGGCGAAACGTCCAAGAGGAGCGTAGTCGGTGAAGGCCTCGACGCACATCGGTTTTGTAGGGATCAACTCGCAAATTCCCGCATCTCCGGACTTGAGGAATTTCGGGTTGTCCTCGACCTAGAGATTGAATGTATTTAAAAAAATTGGAAAAAAATTGAAAAAAAAATTAAAAAAAGAAAATGAAAAATAAGAAAAAAGAAATCAAGGCAATTAAAATGTCATGTCACTAACCTTCTTTCCGGTACGGCGGTCAACCTTCTCCTTGAGCTCGGCGAACTTGCAAGCAATGTGGGCGGTGTGGCAATCGAGCACGGGAGTGTATCCAGCGGCGATCTGTCCAGGGTGGTTCATGATGATGACCTAAAGTGAAACATCAGTGAATGTACGAGTGACTGATATGGTAAGTGTATATGTATAAGTGTGTTGTATGAATGTATGTAGTTAGAGTGAGTGAAATAAAAACGCACCTGGGCACTGAAGGACTTGGCCTCCTTGGCGGGGTCCTGCTTGCTGTCAGAGCAGACAGATCCACGGCGGATGTCCTTGACGGAAACGTTCTTGACGCTGAAAATTTAAAGTTACTAATTGAAGAAACATTTGGATGCTTGAGAAAAATATTCAACACAGAAGAAAACTTACTTGAATCCAACGTTGTCTCCGGGAACGGCCTCGGGGAGGGACTCGTGGTGCATCTCCACAGACTTGACCTCAGTGGTCACATTCTGAGGGGCGAAGGTGACGACCATACCGGGCTTGATGACTCCGGTCTCGACACGGCCGACGGGGACGGTTCCGATACCTGAAAGTATCAAAATAATTTTATTAAAAAAGAAAAGCTAAAAAGATAAAATAAAAAAGTAAATTGAAAATAAAAAAGCTTAAAAAAGAAATATTTTTAAAAAAAATTAAAAAGCTACTTAAGAATTCAACGCCTACCTCCGATCTTGTATACGTCCTGCAGGGGCAGGCGGAGAGGCTTGTCGGTGGGACGAGCAGGGGGGATGATGGAATCCAGAGCCTCGAGCAGGGTCTTTCCAGAGGCGTTACCCTCCTTGCGCTCAACAGCCCATCCCTTGAACCAGGGCATGTTGGTGGAAGCCTCCAGCATGTTGTCTCCGTTGAATCCGGAGATTGGCACGAAGGGGACGGTGGCGGGGTTGTATCCGATCTTCTTGATGAAGCTCTTCACCTCGGTGATGATCTCGTTGAAACGAGACTCGGAGAAGGGAGGCTCAGTGGAGTCCATCTTGTTGCAGGCAACGATGAGCTGCTTGACACCAAGAGTCTGGGCAAGAAGAGCGTGCTCGCGGGTCTGTCCGTTCTTGGAAATTCCGGCCTCGAACTCTCCAGTTCCGCAAGCGACGACCAAGACGGCGCAATCGGCCTGGGAGGTGCCTAAAATAAAACGATTAGTTAAAGTGGGTAGTTTCGATCCATCCAACAAAAGAACAACAATCGTCAAATATACAAGAGAGCAATCAAGCAATTTTTTTTTAAAATAGCAATAAAGAAATTAACGTACCAGTGATCATGTTCTTGATGAAATCACGATGTCCGGGGGCATCGATGATGGTGACGTAGTACTTGGCAGTCTCGAACTTCCAGAGAGCAATGTCGATGGTGATACCACGCTCGCGCTCAGCCTTCAGCTTGTCAAGGACCCAAGCGTACTTGAAAGATCCCTTACCCATCTCCTAAAATGACTCAATTAGCTACGTCACTGAAAACCCATATAATGTGAATCAGATAATACATGCAACGAAAACTAACCTGGGCCTCCTTCTCGAACTTCTCGATGGTCCTCTTGTCGATTCCTCCGCACTTGTAGATCAAGTGTCCGGTGGTGGTGGACTTTCCGGAGTCGACATGTCCGATGACGACGATGTTGATGTGAGTCTTTTCCTTTCCCATGTTGGTTGACTGAAAAAGCAGAATAATTCCAGTCTACAAAAAATTGGGCATTTTTAGGCCTACTCGAAAAATAGAAAACCCCCAAAAAACATAAAAGTAACAATAAAAACCCACAGTTTACGCAATCTACAGCAAGCAGAGGCCGAGCGTATAGAATAAAGTAAAAGGGACGGTATCGCTCTTGTCACCGCCCACTGCGCGGCAGCCCACTATCTCAAGGCGCGGAAAATCATAAATACCGTAGTTTAGTAGCGCGTTTGCGCATCTAAACGCCGCGGCAGATTCGAATTTTGTTTGTGCACCGCCGCGGCAATCGATAGTATTTACAGGAATGGGGTTCTTATCGGTCAATTTTGTTCGAAGATATGACTATTGATCCATAATTTTCTTTAATTTTTGGGTATGACGACTCTCCTGGAGACTGTGAATTACGTGCTTAGCTCAGTCTCAGAAATTTCGCTTCAAGCTCTTCCGAAAAAGACCTGCACAGCCGTTCACACAGTTCCGACTCCTGTTGTTCCTGAGATGTCTTGGGTTATCCGCGTAGCTGGTCTTTCTGGAGCCGCTGCTGTTTCCCTTGGAGCTTACGGATCCCATGGTAATGTCCCGTCTATTTATTTAAATTTTTCGGATTTCATTGATTTATTTAAATTTTCGCCGAGGAGATTATCTGAACAAAGTTCAATTAGGTATTTATAGTTGTCCGGGACGATGCTTCCATTGACGAGCGTCGGAAGAAAGCCTTCGAAACTGGCTCTCGCTACCACCTGATCCACACCCTCGCCCTCATAGCTGCGCCCAAAGCCCGATTCCCCGCCTTTTCCGTTGCATTGATCGGAGGCGAGTCAACTTTTTCACAAATATTTTCGTATTTTAAAGGCGGCATCCTTCTATTCTGCGGTCCTTGCTACCACTACAGCTTTACTGGAAACGAAGTGGCCCGAAAATACACTCCGGCGGGCGGAATTCTCCTGATCCTCGGATGGCTGTCGTTCATTCTGTAGGTGCTCATCAAACACAAGTCAACAAAACAAAAATAAATATTTTTATTCAATGGACGTGGTTTACTTGATATGTCGGTTTGAGATCCGCTTCATTCTTAATCTTCCGTGTCCGAAGCTGATAAGTAGTCCTGGCCACTCTCCTCGTTGTTCGTGTCCCTCCTCATCACTTGGCTAATTAATGCAGCCACGTCTGCGTCCTGAACAATTCTTTTGCTCATTTTGATTCTTAAATCACCTTAGCAACGTCCAGTGGCACCTTCCTATCCTGATTTTTCACCCAAACATTGGCATTTTTCTCCAGAAGCTTCTCCACGCACTCCTTGTGTCCCTTCCAGGACGCAGCGTGGAGTGGAGTATCGCCCATTTTGTTCTGAATTCGGCCTTTCCCTCCGCCCTTTCCATTCAAATCCACCTGCGATGAAATCGAAACATTTGGGAATTGGAGGAGGTAGTCCACGATCTCCTCGTGGCCTCCGTGACATGCCCAGTACAAAGCCGTCGATCCCGATTTGTCAAGGCTATTTATGGACACCTGAAAGAATTTTTGGATACATTGGATACATTTGAAACTTTAATACTACGATTTGGTCCGTTCTTTTTTTTTTTCGAAAACGCCTGATTCTGCATGTGTATCCATTTCGTGTATAACAATCTCTCGAAAGTTTAGACGTCAGCCACCTTTTCTCTCTGCACACTTTGTGAAAATACCCTCTCTCATTCACAATAACTTCGTCTAAGGACTAGAGACACGCGAGTTCGTCCAGAATTCAGTTGTCATCTACAGTTTCAAGCTCGGGGACTATTTTAATTTTGTTGAATAAGGGTGGTGGAGAAGAGATGGTTCAACCCATCCATCGCAAAACATGGACAATTACACGGACTTTCTGGTTTTGAAACAGATCGGACACTTCAAAGGGCTAAGCCTAGTAATACAAATCTGCCCTAACCGATCTGTTGGCACTGTGCCTATGTAAATCCAGTTGACCCGCCCTATATATACAACCCCTCCACTCTCGCGGTCACCACATGCCTTTGTTAAATGCCGAGATCGCCCGAAAACTGGCAGGGGTTCACTGTAACACACTTTAACTTACTTCGAGCAGTCTTTAACACCTTTCCACCATAAACAAGGGAGAGAGAAAAAGGGAGTGAGATCAGATGGAATTGAGGGAATGTGAGAATGGAAAGTAAAGTGAGGCGGAAAGAGGCAGACAGAATTGACTGAAAGAAACAAAAGGTTATATTCAGAGAGGGAGAGAGAGAGAGAGCGAAATGATTTGAGAGAGAGGCTTTGAATATGGCAGCTCGTAACTACAAAACGAGCTGTAGGTCATGAACAAAATGAGCTGTAGGTCAGAGAGAGAGAGAGAGTGAGAGAGAGAGAGAGACCAAATCAGAGACAAGAGGGGGAGAGTGAGAGAGATGAATAGAGATAGATGGTCGTTGATTCAGCAATTTTCTGGATGAAGTATTCTGAGTGCATTCTAAGAATTCTGAGTAGACTAATGAGACGTATAAGGATGAGTCACTAAAGTGTATTTTTCGTTTCGTTTTTTTTCTCCATCCAGCTGAGATTTCAGCATACAAGGCTAACTTTGTAGTTCCTATGACAACAAACCCATTGTTTCTTCTAAATTCACACTCTCTGTCATTTTTTGTATCTTTTCTTTTTGAGAAATTCCCTCCAACCAGTGAGAAATCCTACCTGATTAGCAATACATTCCTTTAAAAAAGTGACGTTTCCTCGTTTAGCAGCCTCGTGAAGGGGATTCGGCAATTCCTCCACATTTTCACTGACAACTGGATTGTATTTACAAACTTGGCAAATGTGTTGGTTACCGTAATTAGCAGGGACCAGCCCTTTCTTCCCTCCACAGGTGGCAGGAAGCCAATCGTCATTGGGTCCTTTGTCACTCACATATAAGAGATCTCCTTCGGAAAGAGACATTTCCTGATCCTGAGAAAAAATCTAACCAAAACGGAGGGATGACTCACCGATCTGGCATTATAATCATAGAGTGCCCTGTATACCTTAACCCTTCCTGGCTTTGGGGCAATTCTTGGAGGGGCAGCCATGTCAACCAATCAATACTTCAGAAGATGTGGTAGTAGAACAGCGATCGAAACCGAAAGATAGGCGCTGGACAGCAAACACGTGACGTCACCACCCGGGCGCTGTTTGAATTGCCGGCGCAAATCGCCCGGTCGGCGGAGGACGCGAGAGGAAAAAGGTCAATTCTCCGCTGCGAGGGACTGTACACACTGTTGTTCAGGAAAACACTGGCGAATCGATCGGACAGTCATTTATTATAAAATAAATGGTTGAAATGAAACTAGTGGACTTTCAGCTACTTCTAGCCTCCAGAATAGATAGAAATATTCACTGTGCAGTGTTGAGTTCGTCTTGTTATTGTGAGTGTACAGGCACGCGACCTTTCCAGGTCATCGATGCGCCCCCTTTCGATCCATCTTTCTTTCTCTCACTTTCTTTTTCCTGCCTCTCTCTCTCTCTCTCTCTTTCTCTCTCTCTCTCTCTCTCTCTCTGTTTCTCTGGGGAAAAACTATTTTCTTGTGATCAAGTCAATACAGGTATTCTTCAAAAGTAAATCAACTACATTCAGTCTTCTCGATTCGAGCTGAGCTTACTTCCGGGCTCCGCGTATTACACCAACTCATGCAGTTATCAGATTGTGCAAAATTTCGAAATATAGGCGGGATTGTCCACATGTGCAAATCGCATCACGTGTTCCCCTCAAAAATTGCTCTGTCTTTTTGGGTTGGGGGGAGGTGAGATATAAAGTGTGTAGATAGCGAGAGAAGGGAAGAACAGACTGAATGCCAACGAGAGGAAAAGAGAACAAAGAGATTTGTGTGTGTGTGTGTGTGTGTGTGTGTGTGTGTGTGTGTATGTGTGTGTGTATGTGTGGGGTATGTGTGAGGAAGTATACAGATAGTTCATTGAGAAAGAATGAGGGAAACTTGATAAGAAAGAAGACAGAGAGAGAGAAAGAGAGAGAGAGAAAGAGAGAAAAAGAAAGAAAAAGAGATACACACACAGAGCACTGAATAAGCCAGGAAGAGGGAGAGGTAAGAGAAAGAGAGAGAGAAAGAGAAAGATAGAGATAGAGAGAGAGAAAGAGAAAGATAGAGATAGAGATAGAGATAGAGATAGAGATAGAGATAGAGATAGAGATAGAGATAGAGATAGAGATAGAGATAGAGATAGAGATAGAGATAGAGATAGAGATAGAGATAGAGATAGAGATAGAGATAGAGATAGAGATAGAGATAGAGATAGAGATAGAAATAGAAATAGAGATAGAGATAGAGATAGAGATAGAGATAGAGATAGAGATAGAGATAGAGATAGAGATAGAGATAGAGATAGAGATAGAGATAGAGATAGAGATAGAGATAGAGATAGAGATAGAGATAGAGATAGAGATAGAGATAGAGATAGAGATAGAGATAGAGATAGAGATAGAGATAGAGATAGAGATAGAGATAGAGATAGAGATAGAGATAGAGATAGAGATAGAGATAGAGATAGAGATAGAGATAGAGATAGAGATAGAGATAGAGAGATAGAGAGAGAGAGAGAGAGAGAGAGGAGAGATAAAGGAGACGAGGTAAATCAGCATTGGAGTCAGATAGACGAATTGTATTTTATCCAACAGCTTGCTTGTGCTTTGTGCTTAATCATACAGTGGCTACCTCTCTCATGCTTTGTGCCATATATACTCGTCGCCCAGCGAGCTTTCTTAGCCGGCAGCGTGAAACAAGCGGCTTTTTGTCTGCGTCTCCGTGACTTGCACACTATTTCGTGCGTTAGATGTGCAGGCCATCCAAACTTTAAGAAAGGTCCGTGGGCGAGGAGTATAACATTGCGACTTCCTTGCGCTTCCTTAGCCGACAATTTCAATTTTGACTCCTGTGACTTTTGTCAAAGAATAGTAGGAACCTCCTAGCCTTCCGTTTTTTTTTTAAAAATCTTGCGCCGTCTTCAAGAATACATCAGTCATTCAGGTATGTGTGAATGAGATGAACGATATTGCGGAAGAGGATGACGTCGACGAATTCCTCAACAAATCTTCCCTTATTCTAGATGACTACGACCGGGGAATTGACGTAACATCATGTCGCAAAACAACAATTTTTGTCTGATTTCAGGTATCCGAGGAAGTACGGCTCCTGGAACTTCCAAGTGCTTGTACTCCAGGAATTTGCAAGATTTACAACGAAATAAAGGTGACATATATTAAGAACAAAACAATAAATCAAATCGATTACAGAACTTGCTCCCAACAGATGATACTTCTGAAGCCCCTCCAGTCCCCCGTCTTTCTCTCCAAAAGTCCGAAGGCCCATCTCGGCCAGAGACGCCCTCCAGCCGCCGTTGTGTACACTACGTGGTACCCCCTCAACCCCCTCAGAATACAGGCCTCCAAATAAGGGATTTCCTCTACCTCGCCATTTGTCTCATCTTCGGATTCGTTGTATATAGTGTGATGTACAGTCCCAGTTATCACCGCCGTGATCCCATATATTAAACTCCCCAAATGTCAAAAAATGAATCAGTGATAAGGAAAAACTTCATTGGGTCAAATTTCATGACAAAACAGCAACAATAAATAGTACCCGGGTAGAGTATTCAGCAAAATGCGCAGAGGTATCAGAGGGTGCCATCGGAGTCGGTTTCAGTTTCCGGAGTGAGAAGGCCCAGCGGGATGATGTTCTCCGCCTGATCCATGTCCATTTCCTCCTCCTCATCTTCGCCCACTTCCGATTCGCCCTGCAAATAGTATTTTAATAGCATATCCTCTCTTCTGGAGAAGTGGACTCAATGCGCAAAACGAGTCACCCCAAATTTTCTCTGCCTGGTTTCAAAATGTGCCATGGGTGGAGCTTACTTGCGCTTTTTTTTTTAGAAGTTTTCTAAGATATCACACCCCGGGGTTCTCACTGGCCGGGCCACTTGGAGAATTTTGGTAGGCTCGGCCCGTCCTCCATGGACCATCCAATCGGACTGCCACCCACACGACCAGGGTTCAATCGGCCGGTAGGGCAGGGCCGCCCAACAAAAAAAATCTGCCGCCCCACCCTAGCGGCACTTTTTGTATAAATACTACTCAAAACTTAGAGAAATGTACCCACCGTGGACATGCCGTCCTGGACATAGTCAACTTCGTACATCATGTGCATGTTCTCCTGGTCTCCATTCTCGTAGTCGATCACCTCCATTCCCTCTTCCACCTCCTGCTCATCTTCCTCTCCCTCTTCTTGCTCGTCCTCATCCTCTTGATCATCCTCCGTCTGTTCCTCATCATCCTGTTCTCGCTCTTCGTCATCTTGCTCCTGTTCCTCATCATCCTGCTCAGTCTCCGAATCAGCCAACTAAATTACAAATTTAAAAGAAAATAACCTATATCCCCACCACTCCGTCTTCGTTGTCCTCAGTCTCCGTCTCTTCCTGCTCCTCGCTTTCACTCTCCTCCCCATCCGAGTGAGGCAGGGCACTCAGCGCCTTGGCCAACTCCAAGGCTTCCTTGAGATAAACTTGCTTTATCTCAACTTCCTCGCCGACTGATCTGAAACGGGAAATAAGAACTGCAACAGCATTGACCTACTTGTTGAATCGCCTGGCCTCGAGGTTGCTGTCGGCCTTCCAATTGGTGAAACGAGGATCATCGCTCACGTTGAACGGATTCTCAACGGTCACCCGCTGATGATATACCGCTCTCTCCTAAAAAAAGAGAGTAGATCATGTTTTCAAAAAGGGGAGCGAAAGAAACGAGTAACACGCATGCCCAACCATGCAAACGGGCCGGCCCACAGCCAAAACCATCGGTTTTTTTTACATTTCAAACAACCCCCCCCCCCCGCCATTTTCGATTCGATAACTACATTAACTTAGAGCCAGCCATCTGGTTTAATTGTCCAAATTCGACTAACCAAAGCGTCCTTGTTCATCTGAATGGGGTCCTCCACGAAGCGCAGGCCGAACATGCATGCCTCGTCGATCTCCGCCTCCGGCATGCGTCTTTCAGCCAAAATGCTTCGCTCCGGCTTGGGCATGACATCCATCTGAAAATCCTTTGAAAACGGAAAATTAAACGGATATACCTGGATGATCTTGAAGAAGTGCTGGGTCTTTTCGTAGTGCCTCATGAGGTCCCTCGTGCTGATCGTCAGCATTCCACAGAAGCATTGGAAATGAGATCCACGAGGGGCCGGGATGCGACCTCCCACAGAATGAGCTGGAAACAATACGATATTTTGCCGTTTGGAATGTGCTAGTCCGTTCAAAATAACAAAACTGACAGTTTTCTTTGTCCGTGCCGACCAGCGAGTCCTCCCTGAGCTTGATCTCCTCCCAGAAGTAGATCTCCATGCAATTGTCGCACTTTTCGTTCTTCTTCATGAGATTCGACGGCAACACTCCGCATTCCTTGCACTTCTCGCGAGGGTCCACCATGTCGCTCCTAAGACCGGGAGTTATCTGGAACTGCAGGGATTAGGCTAAAAATGGCTAGATACGGGGGGTCCAGTATTTTGAACCCCCAATGGGTCGAACAACGAGGCACCGCACGAACAAAACAGTAGACGTACCCCTTGCGTGATGGTCCAATTGTCGTGTATCTGCATGTGGTCCATCCTGTGCTGGCGGACGCCATGTTCGTCTGTGAAACTACAGGCACACATTTCACACTGCACACGGCGCTCTGAAAAAAAAAGAAATTTTCTTCAATTCGGGGAAAATCTCACTTTCAGCGTGGTCCTTCATGTGCTGAACAAAGGCACTCATTATGAAGAGAGCGCGGTTGAGCTTGTTTCCGGGAATGACATGCGTGTACATGCAGAACGGACACATAAGAGTGCTGAAAACGAAACAGTGAGGTTTTTTGCAGAATAGAGGGTTACCCCGTGTTTCCGTGAGCCTCTATGTAATGATCGAGAAGATCGTTGCGAAGAGTGGTGCGGAATTTGCAGACCCTGCAGTTGTACGGAGCGTCCTTGGGCGAGTGGAGGAGCAGGTGCTTACGAAGACCCTCGGAACCACCGCCAACCTGAAAAAAAAGAGAAAATAGACAGGATTCGACGGGAAACTCACATCCTTCTCGCATATCATGCAGGTGGAGAGCTTCAGAGCCTGAGGCACACGGGAATGGACCTTGGTGTAGTGTATCTGCATCTGTATGGGATAGTGGAAGCGAGTGAGGCACTCGGAACAACGAGCCAGTTTGTCCACGTCGTTGCGCTTCGATAAGGCTGCAAAATGAGGTTTCAGATGAAAATTCTTGCTGAGAAAACTCACCCAATCCGAGCTTCTTATGGGTGGCCGGTTGACAAGGAGTCTCTTCAGTGTGCTCCCTGAACGCAACGATGTGGGCCCAGAGGTGGAGAACAAAGTGGTAGTCTCCTATGACGATGCGACGACAGCCGCCGAAGGAGCACTGAAAAGTTGAGGGTTAAGGCGTTGAACGTTTCGGAAAGCAGAGCCACCCCCAGTGTTGGGTGGCAAATATCACAGTTTTCACGGGCCGGGCCGACTTGAAAAAAATCCTCGGCCCGGACCACATAGTCACCCAGGCGACCAAGGTTCGATCCCCGGCCGGGACACTATTTTTGCCAACTTAGAGTTAGTTTCAAAATGTATTAGAAGTATTATGAAAGTGTTTGCGGAGTTGTAAAATTTCAACGCAAGCTAAATAAAATTTCAAATAGCGATCAAAGGAAATTTTTAATTTGACGTTTACAAACCGGGCCGACACTTTTCTCGGCCCGGCCAGCCGGCCCTTCTCGTAAAAACTATGGAAAATGTAGTCCCTTGGAATGTTCTCAACAAAGTCACACCGAAGACATGAGCCAGATATACGCCTATGCTTTTGAGATGCACTTAAGACCTCCATACCGGGCGCGTAAAATCAAAATTTGGCTTCAAATAAGTCGGCTGTAACTGCTTTTTTTCCCCAAAAAGACTATGAATTGCGTTTCTAAATCGTGAGATCTGACCTTGAACCTCAGATGCGGAAATCTACGCTTCCTGAATTCCAAATCCGCGGGCTCAGCCTGTCCGACTGCAGAAAAATGATAGCTCTTGAGCCTGGAATCGGAGACGAATCTATCCACGGGAGCTACGATAGCCTATAAGTGAAGTTGTGCCAAAATACAAAGAAAGTCCGACCTGAGGAATGGAAGCCCTGTTGAATCGACGACGCCAGTCCACTTCCAATCCAGCGGGGTGCGTGCGAGGAGGAGATGGGTACCTGATGCCACAAATATTCAGAAAAAGAGAGTAACTACCTAATTTTGGGGACCATTGGCTTGGGCGGAGGCGGGGGCTGGTCCTTCAAGGCCTGTTTGAGAGCAGCTTGGCGCTGTTTCTTCTTCAGATTGTAGGTTTGCATGAGGGAGAGATGGGTGTTATAACTGCGATAAGGCGCTACCTGAAAAGTGGTTGTATACCGAAGTAAATCTATGTCAACTGACCGAGGCAGACGGTTTGTTTCTATAAGAAATGGGTTGTCTCATCTTGGACCTCCTTCCGGCGACGGTGGTAAGCGCCTTTCGCAGCTGTTCGGCATCTATGCAGCCGCTCAAGTTGGTCAGAGTACTGGAATTTTAAAATGAGGAAATATAGAATTGGCGGTAAATTACTAAACCCTTGACATATTCGCACAAACGGCCAAGGTTCGTAGAAATTTAACCGATATGGATTTCTCTAACCCGTGTAATAACGCTTGTTACTCAACGGTTGACCTGGAGCTTCCTCTCCGATTACAAATACAGTTAGGTGTATGAAAATACTCACTTTCCAGCATTTAATCCCAAAGCGAATGGATCGAGGGGTCTGGCATTCACTATAGAGACGTGTACGGAAGGCTGCACCTGTGGACCAGCCACAATCTGAGGCTCGTCGTCATCCGACGAGAGCGTCACCACGTCACACATCTGGAAAAAAAGAGATGAAATAACTCAAGACCAAAACGAAACGAAAAGAAGGGAAGCAGGGTGAAAAGGATTCTGAACGGCCATGGAAACGGGAGGTTATTCCGCCTGCGCAACCGGTCACTCTCTGATATTGATTTCCAGGCTGCAGCGCAACGGATAGGATATTATAGAAAATTTGTGATTTTTAAAAACAAAATATAGGAAAAACGATATTAAATGGGGCAGTAATTTGTTTGCATATCTATTCTCCTCGCCAATCCTACTGCGGCTAAAATCGGGCCACGCCCCTTTTGTAGACCATAATTTCGATGTGGCAATGGGTAATATTAACATCGACATCAGAATAATCTCTCATTTCTAAAAATTGCTGAAGTTGGATCGGCAGGCTCTATATTTAAGCAAGGAGCTTCCAAGAAAGCCCAGACTGAAATGGGTTGACCAAACCATGAAGGATTCAGCTTTCGTCCTGCGAAAAAAAGATCGATTTCTTATTCATCCAATAAATATGGATATTCCGAGTGAACATCCCCTTTGACTTTTGTCAAACACGAAAAAAAAACATTTCTGAGACAGGTCTAACATTTCTAAAACCCCAAATTTAATGTATTGCGGCGTAACTTAAACAAATATTCACAAAGTGTTGTAAATTTATACAAAAAAACACAAAAAAATGTAAGAAAATTTAGTAAAATTAGTTTAAACGCATACATTTTAGGGCGGAAAGACGGGCGGCCGCGAAGGTGGGTGCACGGCGAGAAAAAGTCGATAATCGAGCAGGGGAAAAGGATAAATGATTTTTTATATTTTAGCTGAATTTATTAATTATGATCAATTTTAAATGTTTTTAAAATAGACAAAGCAAAGCTAACAGAGAAAAGCGATCGAGAGTCCGCCTTTTTCCCCAGCGCCTGTCAGCGGCGCAGATGCAGGCTGGATTCGGAGGCTCCGCGTTTCAAACGGACGGACGAAACGACGGGGTGCATTAACGCCAAAAGCCATGCGTAATGGACGAATTCATGGGATTGCGAAAGGAGATTTTTGTGGAAGTTGAAAGTAAAGCGTCTCGTTCACCAGTTGCCAACAACCAATGTTGGCAACTGGTGAATGTGCTGGCTTTATATTCAACTTCCACAAAAAAAATCTCCTTTCCATGAAAATATCAAAATAAACAGAAAACTGAAAGTTATCACATTTTAGGCCTCCGTTCTTTGACAGACATTGGGACTTTTCTCCTTCAGGAGTGGGTCCCGACACGAAATTGAACAGAAAATGGCTCGACCCGACCTCTGGAGATTATGAACGATGTATGTCCTTATCGATCAACTGAGAGATAAATGAGGGTGAACCTCTTTTATTAATCAAATGAACGAGGGAGGCCTGATAAAATGCAAGCAAGGAACTACGGCTACCTTTTGAGGCGGAGATGCAAGAAGGGGCGAGGCGCGCCTACAATGAATCACAATTTGGCTCTGAGGGTCAGCAAAACTGTGGATTTTTCCGGACTTTTATTCGAAAATGAAACAATTTGTTTAGAATCTCTGGTGATCGATTCAGGCATATGGGAAATTCTCTTCGCAAATCACCCAAGAAACCGCGTGATAAGAGTTCTTGTGTGGTATGAGTGGGTGGAAAACAAAATCTTAGTTCTGGAGGAACGGGAACTAAGAAACGGGAACTCACTCACTCACTCGCTGGCTCACTCTCTCAGTCAATCGCTCACTCACTCGCTCACTCACTCACTCTAGCTAAATCTCTCTCTCTCTATCTATATCTGTCACTCTCTCCCCCCTCTCTCTCTTCATCTGTCTCTCCCTCTCTTTCTCTTTCAAACACATCATCCTTTTACTCGCCGATTGTGACCAGCTCCAACCTTCGCCCATACCGTCTCTGGCAAGCCTATCACAAAAGCAAATGACCCAAAGGAAAAGTATAAATCTGTGAACAATGAATGTTATATGACTATCTCCTGATCACCTTAAAACATAAAACCTCTCAAACAACTTCTCTCGGAAGAATTCGACACCATTATGTTGCTTGTTTTAAAATAGTATCAGCATCTGCCGGCATCATTTGTTCTCATCGGATCCCACCCTGCGGTCAACGATGTACTTTGTTCCGGCGGCTCCTACGGAAAACTAACGGTCATCGCCACCTAGGGTGTTCTCCATGGCGTACTCAGAGGATTGCAGAAGCCCCCCCCCCTTCAACAGGTTCGTTCAACTTATAGACTCCTCCACAACAAAGAAGATCAGATAATCGCATGATGTTTATTGGGACGATGAGAACATTCGTAATAACAAGACACGTCGGAAATGAGATCCCAATCGAAGTGCGGTCTTCTAAGACGATCCTTTCGGGCGGCTCTCGATTTCGGTGACAGTGCGAATGGTAATGGTGTTCTCGGGCAGGGGCTTCGGGTCGACCTGAAACTCCACTCGTTAGAAAGATAATTGTGACCAATTGGTACCTCGTACTCGCCCTGATAGGAATTGGCAATGGCCAGCTGGGTTCCGTCAAAGTTGAAGGAGACCGAGGAGACAGAGGTGTGGTAACTGAAAAGAAACATAAATAATCGGGAGTGAATGGGGGCTTACTTGGCGTACTGAACGAGGCGCTTCCTGTTGTAGGGGTCCCAAATGTTGAGGATCTTGTCGCTGCCTCCGGTGGCGAAGGTGCCGTGGACTGGATGGAAGGCGATGGCGTTGACTGGGTAGATGAGCTCCATTCCGTCCTTCTTCACCCTGTGCGCCTTGAATGCGTACTTCTTCGTCTGATCCGCGGGGTTCTGTTCGATCTGCTCGACGGCTATGCGGCCCTCGATGGAAGAGACGACGAAGGAATCGCCAGACGGAGCAAAGGCCAAGGCCCTGGTCTGGTACTTCAGAGGACTGTCGCGGATCTGGATCGGGGTGTTCAGGTTACGCATGTCGAAGTAGAATATCTTTCTGAAAATGAGATTTATGTAGAAACAAAAGAAAATACTACCTGTCGCGGGTACCGACGAGGATATGGTCATTGTGGACGTCCATTGCGTATACCTTCTCGCTCACGATGGCGTGCTGCAGAGCGCCGCGAGAATTGCCTCGTGCGTCCCAAATCTGAAAAAAAAAATTATTGCAAAAATCAGTTAGAATCAGACCTTGACGGTGGCATCCCAACCGCCGGAGACGACGACGCCTCCGACTGGGTTGTACTCCATGCAGCGAACGGCGCTTCCGTGGGTTCCGAGGACGTCCTCCCTTCCAGTTTCCACATCGACCAGTCGCACCTGGTTGTCGAGTCCTCCACTGGCCACTTTGGCAGACGACTGCAAAAGGAATTATAATTAAGAGAAAGCGGAAAGCGATATCAAGTGACTCAGCAGAGTTGACCACAGAGCGTACACACATGGGCGGAGCTCCGCCACTGTGATTTGGGCAAGACCACCTTCGAAAAATAGGCTGTGGGGAAACCTAGAGATACCCCCCTCTTATTATAAAACTCGTAGGCGAGACCCCCACAACAGTCATATTAGGGATGGTGGCGCCCATGTTTGTCAGCGTAACTGCAGGTGAAACCACGATATTAAAACCAACTTAAAACGCATTTTGAAATTTTTGGATAAAGGGTGACAGGCTTTTGTGGACAACGTGGGTAATTGATTGACCCCGTTCTATACTCCCAGATCGCCCAAGTGGAAGCTTTTAGTAGACAATCGCTATACTCCTCGCCAATCCTACTTCGGCCAAAACGGGCCACGCCCCTTTTGTAGCCGAATACCAGGAGTTCTGACCCGCCTACGGCGGGTCATCACTCCTGGATCGTGTGGGTTGGGCACATGTTGGGCTTTCGTTTGATACTAAATGTGCAGGGGAGGTTAGGTGCGTGTATGTGTGAAAATGGGTAAAAGTGTGGGTGTTAACTACATAAGTGGCAGCGTCACACTGTTCTTCTTTATGAACTTTTGTGGGGGCAGTGTTAAGAAAAAGTGTTAAAAAAAAAAAAAAAAAACATGTTTAGGAAAAGTGTTAAGAAGTGGGTGTGGGTGCGATCCTGTGAAAAAAGTGTTAAGAAATGCTTGGAGGTGCGTATGTTAGGGAAAAGTGTTAATGTGGGGAAGGTGTTAAGAAATGGGTGTGGGGGCGCATGTTTGGAAAAGGTTTTAAGAATCGGGTGTGGGTTCACATGTGTGGGAAAAGTGTTAAGAATCGGGTGTGGGTGCGCATGTTTGGGAAAGGTTTTAAGAATCGGGTTTGGGTTCACTTGTGTGGAAAAAATGTTAAGAAATGGGTGTGGGTGCGCATCTTTGGGAATGGTGTTAAGAAATGGGTGTGGGTGCGCATGTGTGAAAAAGGTGTTAAGAAATGGGTGTGGGTGTGGGTTCACATGTTTGGGAAAAGTGTTAAGAAATGGGTGTGGGTGCGCATGTTTGGGAAAAGTGTTAAGAAATGGATGTGGGTGCGCATGTTTGGGAAAAGTGTTAAGAAATGGGTGTGGGTGCGCATGTTTGGGAAAAGTGTTAAGAAATGGATGTGGGTGCGCATGTTTGGGAAAAGTGTTAAAAAATGGGTGTGGGTGCGCATGTGTGGGAAAGGTGTTAAGAAATGGGTGTGGGTGCGCATATGTGGGAAAGGTGTTAAAAAATGGGTGTGGATGCGCATGTGTGGGGAAAATGTTAAGAAATGGGTGTGGGTGCGCATATGTGGGAAAGGTGTTAAGAAATGGGCATGGGTGCGCATGTGTGGGAAAAGTTTTCAGAAATGGGTGTGGGTGCGCATGTTTGGGAAAGATGTTAAGAAATGGGCGTGGGTGCGCATGTGTGGAAAAAGTGTTAAGAAATGGGTGTGGGTGCGCATGTTTGGGAAAAGTGTTAAGAAATGGGCATGGGTGCGCATGTGTGGAAAATGTGTTAAGAAATGGGTGTGTGTGCGCATGCGTGGGAAAAGTGTTAAGAAATGGGTGTGTGTGCGTATGTGTGGGGAAGGTGTTAAGAAATGGGTGTGTGTGCGCATGCGTGGGAAAAGTGTTAAGAAATGGGTGTGGGTGCGCATGTGTGATAAAGGTGTTAAAAATGGGCATGGGTGCGCATGTGTGGAAAATGTGTTAAGAAATGGGTGTGTGTGCGCATGCGTGGGAAAAGTGTTAAGAAATGGGTGTGTGTGCGTATGTGTGGGGAAGGTGTTAAGAAATGGGCATGGGTGCGCATGTGTGGGAAAGACGTTAAGAAATGGGCGTGGGTGCGCATGTGTGCAAAAAGTGTGAAGAAATGTGTGTGGGTGCGCATGTTTGGGAAAAATGTTAAGAAATGGGCATGGGTGCGCATGTGTGGAAAAAGTGTTAAGAAATGGGCATGGGTGCGCATGTGTGGGAAAAGTTTTCAGAAATGGGTGTGGGTGCGCATGTTTGGGAAAGATGTTAAGAAATGGGCGTGGGTGCGCGTGTGTGGAAAAAGTGTTAAGAAATGGGTGTGGGTGCGCATGCTTGGGAAAAGTGTTAAGAAATGGGCATGGGTGCGCATGTGTGGAAAATGTGTTAAGAAATGGGTGTGTGTGCGCATGCGTGGGAAAAGTGTTAAGAAATGGGTGTGTGTGCGTATGTGTGGGGAAGGTGTTAAGAAATGGGTGTGTGTGCGCATGCGTGGGAAAAGTGTTAAGAAATGGGTGTGGGTGCGCATGTGTGGGGAAAATGTTAAGAAATGGGTGTGGGTGCGCATGTTTGGAAAAAGTGTTAAGAAATGGGTGTGGGTGCGCATATGTGGGAAAGATGTTAAGAAATGGGTGCGGGTGCGCATATGTGGGAAAGGTGTTAAGAAATAGGTGTGGGTACGCATATGTGGGAAAGATGTTAAGAAATGGGTGTGGGTGCGCATATGTGGGAAAGGTGTTAAGAAATGGGTGTGGGTGCGCATGTTTGGAAAAAGTGTTAAGAAATGGGTGTGGGTGCGCATATGTGGGAAAGGTGTTAAGAAATAGGTGTGGGTGCGCATATGTGGGAAAGGTGTTACGAAATGGGTGAGGGTGCGCATATGTGGGAAAGGTGTTAAGAAATGGGTGTGGGTGCGCATATGTGGGAAAGGTGTTAAGAAATGGGTGTGGGTGCGCATATGTGGGAAAGGTGTTACGAAATGGGTGAGGGTGCGCATATGTGGGAAAGGTGTTAAGAAATGGGTGTGGGTGCGCATATGTGGGAAAGGTGTTAAGAAAGGGAGTCGGATCACAAACAACAGCAACAGCTCCCTACCATAGAAAGTGACCTTTCGGCCCTTCATTCACATAAGCTAATTCCACTCCAACCGGTAGTCAACCGAAAGACCGACCGGTCCCGGTGGAAATGAACGGAATCCCCTATGTCACTCTGAAGCCTCGCTGCATTTCCGTCAAATGTCCGTGACGTGCGAAAGAGCTAGGGGAGAGAGTGAGGGAATAAGAGAGAATCAGAACAGCGGACGTACTCTGGCGTCGGACAGACAGACAGACACACAGAGACCAATCCTCGATTGTAAAAGTAAGGACCAGGAGTTCTGACCCGCCTACGGCGGGTCATCACTCCTGGATCGTGTGGGATGGGCACATTTTGTGTTTTGGTTTGGTACTCAACATGATGTGGTTTTGGGGGTGTGTTAATATGTTTGTGTGGGTGCGCATCTGCATGAAACGTGTTAAGAAATGGGTGTGGGTTCGCATTTGGAAAAGTGTTAAGAAATGGGTGTGGGTTTGCATGTTTGGGAAAGTGTTAAGAAATGGGTGTGGGTTTGCATGTTTGGGAAAGTGTTAAGAAATGGGTGTGGGTTTGCATGTTTGGGAAAAGTTTTAAAAAATGGGCATGTGTGCGCATGTGTGGAAAAAGTGTTAAGAAATGGGTATGTGTGCGCATGTGTGGAAAATGTGTTAAGAAATGGGCATGGGTGCGCATGTGTGGGAAAGACGTTAAGAAACGGGCGTGGGTGCTCATGTGTGCAAAAAGTGTGAAGAAATGTGTGTGGATGCGCATGTTTGGGAAAAATGTTAAGAAATGGGCATGGGTGCGCATGTGTGGAAAAAGTGTTAAGAAATGGGCATGGGTGCGCATGTGTGGGAAAAGTTTTCAGAAATGGGTGTGGGTGCGCATGTTTGGGAAAGATGTTAAGAAATGGGCGTGGGTGCGCATGTGTGGAAAAAGTGTTAAGAAATGGGTGTGGGTGCGCATGTTTGGGAAAAGTGTTAAGAAATGGGCATGGGTGCGCATGTGTGGAAAATGTGTTAAGAAATGGGTGTGTGTGCGCATGCGTGGGAAAAGTGTTAAGAAATGGGTGTGTGTGCGTATGTGTGGGGAAGGTGTTAAGAAATGGGTGTGTGCGCATGCGTGGGAAAAGTGTTATGAAATGGGTGTGGGTGCGCATGTGTGATAAAGGTGTTAAAAATGGGCATGGGTGCGCATGTGTGGAAAATGTGTTAAGAAATGGGTGTGTGTGCGCATGCGTGGGAAAAGTGTTAAGAAATGGGTGTGGGTGCGCATGTGTGGGAACAGTGTTAAGAAAGAGAGTGTATGAGAATCTCAACCGCACAACCGACCCCTCCCCCTCATCCCGTTACGCTAATTCCACCCCCACCCGTAGTCAACCGAAAGACCGACCGGTCCCGGTGGAAATGAACGGCTCTGTCACTCTGTCACCTCTAATTTCTCCCTGCATTTCCGTCACTTCTCCGTGACGTGCGAAAGCGCTAGGTAAGAGAGCAAGGGAATAAGAGAGACTCAGAACAGCGGGCGTACTCTGGCGTCGGACAGACAGACAGACAGACAGACACACAGAGACCAATCCTCGATTGTAAAAGTAAGGACCAGGAGTTCTGACCCGCCTACGGCGGGTCATCACTCCTGGATCGTGTGGGATAGGCACATTTTGTGTTTTGGTTTGGTACTCAACATGATGTGGTTTTGGGGGTGTGTTAATATGTTTGTGTGGGTGCGCATCTGCATGAAACGTGTTAAGAAATGGGTGTGGGTTCGCATTTGGAAAAGTGTTAAGAAATGGGTGTGGGTTTGCATGTTTGGGAAAGTGTTAAGAAATGGGTGTGGGTGCGCATGTGTGATAAAGGTGTTAAAAATGGGCATGGGTGCGCATGTGTGGAAAATGTGTTAAGAAATGGGTGTGTGTGCGCATGCGTGGGAAAAGTGTTAAGAAATGGGTGTGGGTGCGCATGTGTGGGAACAGTGTTAAGAAAGAGAGTGTATGAGAATCTCAACCGCACAACCGACCCCTCCCCCTCATCCCGTTACGCTAATTCCACCCCCACCCGTAGTCAACCGAAAGACCGACCGGTCCCGGTGGAAATGAACGGCTCTGTCACTCTGAAGCCTCTAATTTCTCCCTGCATTTCCGTCACTTCTCCGTGACGTGCGAAAGCGCTAGGTAAGAGAGCAAGGGAATAAGAGAGACTCAGAACAGCGGGCGTACTCTGGCGTCGGACAGACAGACAGACAGACAGACACACAGAGACCAATCCTCGATTGTAAAAGTAAGGACCAGGAGTTCTGACCCGCCTACGGCGGGTCAGAACTCCTGGTCCTCACTCCTGGATCGTGTGGGATGGGCACATTTTGAACTTTTGTTTGATACTAAACTTGATGTGGTTTTTGGGGGATGTGTCAAGATGTTTGTGTGGGTGCGCATGTTTGGGAAAGGTGTTAAGAAATGGGTGTAGGTGCGCATGCGTGGGAAAAGTGTTAAAAAATGAGTGTGGGTTCGCATGTGTGAGAACAGTGTTAAGAAATGGGTGTGGGTGCGCATGAGTGGGAAAAGCGTTAAGAAATGGGTGTGGGTGCGCATGTGTCAGAAAGGTGTTAAGAAATGGGTGTGAGTGGGCATGTGTGGGAAAGGTGTTAAGATATGGGTGTGGGTGCGTATGTTTCAGAAAAGTGTTAAGAAATGGGTGTGGGTGCGCATGAGTGGGAAAAGCGTTAAGAAATGGGTGTGGGTGCGCATGTGTGGAAAAAGTGTTAAGAAATGGGTGTGAGTGCGCATGTTTGGAGAAAGTGTTTAGAAATGGGTGTGGGTGCGCATGTGTGGAAAAAGTGTTCAGAAATGGGTATGGAATCGAATGTGTGGGGAAAGTGTTCAGAAATGGGTGTGGGTGCGCATGTGTGGGAAAAGTGTTCAGAAATGGGTATGGAATCGAATGTGTGGGGAAAGTGTTCAGAAATGGGTGTGGGTGCGCATGTGTGGGAAAGGTGTTAAGAAATGGGAGTGGGTGCGCATGTGTGGGAAAGGTGTTAAGAAATGGGAGTGGGTGCGCATGTGTGGGAAAGGTGTTAAGAAATGGGAGTGGGTGCGCATGTGTGGGAAAGGTGTTAAGAAATGGGAGTGGGTGCGCATGTGTGGGAAAGATAAAAAAAACTGTGCGCATATATGAAAGAGAATGACGATGAAAATGCCCACCCGCCCCCCATTCATTTACGCTAATTCCACCCCCACCCGTAGTCAACCGAAGGAACGACCGGTCCCGGTGGAAATGAACGACTCTGTCACTCTGAAGCCTCTAATTTCTTGTTGAATTTCCGTCACTTCTCCGTGACGTGCGAAAGCGCTAGGTGAGAGAGTGAGGGAATAAGAGAGACTCAGAACAGCGGACGTACTCTGGCGTCGGACAGACAGACAGACAGACACACAGAGACCAATCCTCGATTGTAAATAGTAGGATTATGATGTAGTAATGGGAAATTTGAATTTCAACATCAGAATATTCTCACTCATTTCCAAAAGTCACCGAAGTAGGATTGGCGGGCACTTATAGTTTTGCTTATCATTCAATTAGAATATTACAAATAACGCATAAGAAATGCGTGAGGAACGTGCCCGTACAAGTCATTCCTCACTCTTCCCATCCGTCATCTGGTTGGCGGTCCTATCTCTTCCATGGCTTCTGCCAAGTGAGTCTCCTTACAGCCCTCCTTAACCAACACATTAACAGGGCGAACAGTGACGGCGAGGAAAGCGAAGAACTGAAAACAGCCAAGGAGGAGGAGCAGGTGTTCGGAGAGAGACTCCTCGACGACCTGATGAACACGTTCTGCGACCACTTGCAGCGCTCCAACAGCAACCTCGAGGGACTCCTCGCCATCCAGTACATTCTGGTAAGTTTTTCGGTCACAATCTCTCAAATTCTGAGACGAATCATTCGGCGTCTCCCGCCACACGATTCAACCTTGAACGAGCGCCGAAGGATTCGTTTCAGACGATCAAGCGCGCATCAACGTTCTGGGAACGGATGTGTTGCTGCAGAACGGTGAGAGGTTGTGCCCCCTAACGAAATGTCTGATTCAGATCGACGCCGATGACGTGCGCAAGCACATTTCTGGAAAGAAGGTCGTGCTGCAGATCATCTACGACGCGGAACGGGTGCACTACGTGGCTCTGGGATACAGTCCTATCACGAAATGCGTGACTCTATACGATTCCCTCTCGCACGACGATATTGACAACCTGGTGAGTGGAGAGGGACTGTGCTACGACCCCCGTTAGCAAAACATTACACTAGATATTCAGATGACTGAGACCGTGTGCAAGCAGATACAAACCATCTTCGGCCATCTGTTCGCCCAGGGAGAGGTCGTCGTTCAGGTGGAACTCAACTACGAACGGCAGCAAGACAACTGGTCTTGCGGATACCGAGCGGTCGCCTGTGTCACCGACCTGGCTAGAGGTCAAGATCCCGCCGGGTGAGAGAAGGCGGTGTGCCGGATAACAAGTTCCATTTAGACAGAGCTACAACCTGGGACTCATTTACTCTTTCCTCCTCTCCGTTCTCTGCAACCCGAAGAAGGTCAACTGGAGCACATTCGAGAACGCCAGCATTGCAAAGTGGGTTGCACTCCGGGAAGACTAGATACCTCCATGGACCCGGTCGGCCGATAGGGCTGGTTCGGGAATTCTGGAGCGCACTATCCCTCCGGTGCTCATTGTTCCCTTCAGGATTTCACAAGAGTCCCGGTCGGCTAGGGCGCTCCGCCTCTTTTCTTACGCGTGGTCTCTGGCGATCGCTGTGATCACTTCACGGTTAGTCAAGACTTGAATTGCGAATTTCTCCTTTTCAGCCCCCGCGAGACGGACAGTTCAACGGTGAAGCTGCTCCTGCGCCCGGATGGTTCCTACACGGTGAAGGAGGGAGCGGAGAAAATGAGGAAGGCTGGCCGACGCCGATCGGAGAGCTCTGCGCCGTCTGCCAACAGCCCCACGGAGACGGCCAGCGACACGGGCATGGTGGACAAGACAGAGATGGATAAGACGGAAGAATCGCGGCGATCCGGTTAAAATTAGGCGACGGAATCAAATTTTGACGTAAAGATATGTACGGATTTCTTGTGTTCAGATATTTCTTTGAAAGGGGAGATTTAAAGGACTGGGCGGTTTTTTGTTTGAAATTTGAATATTTCTAGTTCCGCCCATTCTACTTGATTTTGGAAATGAAAACTACAAAAGGGGTGTGGCCTGTTTTCGGCCGAAGTAGAATTGGCGAGTAGTATAGATCTGCATATTCATGGGCCCGCGCATTCCCTACGAGATCCGCTTTTTAAATAACACACATGCACTCCAACTCTGTCTTTTAATAATATTGGTTAAAATATATTTACGGGAGACAAAAACTCACGGCGAAGGTGCATGTGAGGGTGGGTTTGGTGTGGTAGTAGGATCGGCGCTCCTCTACATGGCCCACGGATCCGACATAATAGACACGAACGGCTCCGTCCCAGCCGGAAACCGCCAGAAGACGGCTGTTCTGCTCCTTAGAGAACTGAAAACAAAAAATAAAATCAAACTACAAGGAAGCGCCCACCTCGACTTTGGAGGTCTGAACGTGTGCGGGGTGAGGGAGACGGAATTCGTTGGGAGAGGCGACGATGTGCGGAGTGTAAGACATCTGAACAATTATTAAAATAAACAAAACACAGCAAACAATACGGTATTAGAGTGAAAGAACGCAGTAACTAGAATCGATGAATGCAATAGAAAAACTTTATAAAACAAAGCTCTGCATAATTAAAATGGTTATCACAGAAAAAGGACATGTACAAGCGGGTGCCTACGAAAGAATCATTTCGAGCGGTGCATCATCTTCTGGAGCTCAGTCGTGAATTTCTCCAAGACTCCTGGTTGACTGGCCAGACCGGCATGCGAGCGGATGGCCAGCGCCAGAAGGTAGTTCATCTCCTGAAGAATGCAAGTAATAGTGACGCTTATACAGAGGGACACATTGCAATCGGGGTTCTCAAATGACGGGCCGGGCGGAGTCTAGGGATTTTTTGGGACGGCCCGGTCGGCCCGGGTTAATTTTTTTTTAAATTTGTATAAATTGGTACACTAATTGTTTAAACTGATTTAAATAACTTAATAATGTTTGTTACTAACATATAAGTCAATATTAGTCCACAAAAAAGAATGTCACCAACCGGGATCGAACCCTGGTCGTGTGGATGGCAATCTGACTGGGTGGTCAAGGGTAAACGGGCAGAGACCAAAATTTTCCGAATAGCCCGGCCCGTGGGACTGTTGACTGGATATAACTGGATATACCCCTAAAAGGGATGGATCAGAGTGAAACAAGCGAACAAATCCCCCTCGGCCGTGAGAAAAAAGGTCTAATAGTAAGGCTACCAACCGTCATGCTAAAGAGGTGTTTCTTGTCCGGCAGCTGAGCCAAGAGTCGTTCCGGGTCGTAGGAGAGGAGTTCGAAGAATTTCTTGGCCCTTTCCAACTCGGCCTCCCTTCGCTTCGTAATCTGGGAGAGGTGCTTCTGAACTGTGTACACGTCACGGCAGATCCTCTTCTTGGCGGCGTCCGACAGCCGAGGCATGTGTTGGCTGAAAGAAAGAAATGAGGAGATAAACTACAAAGTACAAACCTCGTATGGATGAAAATGGCGGCGCACAGGTGTCCCAACCCGTCGAAAATGTACCTCAGCTTCGGTTGGGAAAGGATTTCCGTTAGAACTTCGTTGAATCTTCCCAGGTCTATTCCCAGCTCTGTGATCTAAAAATCGTGTTATTGGGGATGGAAATTGCAAAAAACCTCTTTGTCGATTCCGTCGGGCGCGGAGGTGTTCCTAAGGAAAGCAATGGGCAAAAGATGGTAGAAGCAGTGAACACGGATCTCCAGATGCAGCATCAGAAGACAAGTGTCAGAAATAGACTCCAAACGACGAACACACTCTTCCATCGCCTCCAGAGCGGACTCCTTCAACAGAAAAATATCACTATATTTTACATAAAACCAACATTTCCACTGATCTGGCCATCTCTGTAGCGGACCTGGATCCTACAATCCTTCAGGGTAGTGATTATGTGAGAAGGCAGAGATGTATACAGTTGTCGAACCTAAAAGTCGGAAAATTGCGTGGAAAAATAGTGAAACATCGCGAGTTGGCATATTTCCCGCCAAAACTAAACAAAATCCGTTTAGAAAGCGGTATGCTCTTAATTTGACCTAATTTTTTAATCACCTCCATTGCGTCCCGCCAATTGCACTTTTTTGTGACCGGTACGCAATGTACGCAATATTCCGCCAGCCGTATGAGCAAAAGCGCAGATGTAGCTGATACAGAATATCCGTAATTTCGAGTTGCTTACCTCCACAGCGAACCATCGGAGACTCTCGTGAAGGGAGGCGAGGGCTCGAATGTCCCCCATGTCCGTCAGCAACTCCGCCGCCTGGATTCCCTTCTGCGTTCCCAGGTTACTGATCATAATCTCAGACTCTCGCACGTTCCGCTGGCGCACTTCCTGAATTTTTAGAAATAACAAAATACCAAAATAAACGCTAACCTGTTCGCTCTCAACGGCCGGAGTGGTCGGTGTGTTGGGAATGACGGCCGCTGCGGCCATCTGCCAATTCGGAAGACTCATCAGAAGTCTAAAAGTCGGATGTATACAGGGCAACAACAGGGTACCGTATACCTGGAAATGTCTTCATCGGCTGCCCAAGCCGCACTGATTTTTCTCCTCGCAGGGACGCCGTCCGATTCTCCCAAAGACTGGGTAGTCTAAAAATTACGGTGGAAGTTAGGTTTCAAAATAAGGAAACGTACCTTTTCGTACATTTCAGAGACACTACTGAAGTAGTCGCTGAGGAGCAAAAGCCACAAAGCGGCGAAGCGGTCGGCGTACAGATCCATGTTGATAATCAGCGATTGGACCTCTTTGCACAGCTCCAGAACACGCTCACACGAGGGAAGAATTCCCTTAAATAATGGAATAATAGTAGAAAAACTTGGAAACAAACCAAGTTCTGGGAACGGGAAGTGGAACGGAGAGAGAAGTGGGACTTCAGCGCAACGTCCATCTTCTCCGCCAATCCGGACTTTACCCTTTCCACGAACAGCTCCATCACGAACGAGTGGATGAACATCCTGGAAATAAAGTTTTGTCACTGTATCAATTATTAATTAAGAGATACATATCGCTTTTGCTCCGGAAAAGAGGCAATCGTCCGACCGCAGTTGCCAGACAACTGGTTCATTTACCCCCTCAAAATGCTCAAAAAACGGAGGGTAATTTAACAAACCTCAGTTTGCATTGCGGCTCTCCGTTGGCCTTCTCAACAGATTCCATGAGTCTCCTGAGCCAGGGGAACATGGCCACCATGTTGAAGGCAGAGAGAGGACACACGACCAGAGCACTCTGAACCCCGGCTGAATAACAAATGCTTGTGTGAACTACCTGTTGCATGGAAGAGGAAGTAGTAGATCCGGCGGCGGTGGCGTCGAAGCGGAAGAGTAGTTTCTTCGATTCCATAGGCTCCTTGACGAGGGGAGTGATGTCCAGATGGTCTGATACTAGGGACTAAAATATGGGGGCTAAATTGGAAAGTGGGGTTGATCTCACAATGACGGAACTCTGGGCCGCGTCCCAGAACGAAGGCATGATGAGCTTCGACTTCTGACTGTTCGGCCGAGCGGCGGAGACGTCGACAAGGACCATGTGGGCGGCACGGGAGGATTCGATCTGACACACTATCTAAAAAGTACTAAAATTATAAACTAAAATAATAATAATAAACCATCTGAATGAGCTGTGTGAGGTGGGCAGAGTCGCCTTCGGGATTGTCATCCATGGTGGCACGGGCTTTCATCAAAGAAATAGAGACAGCCATCTGAAAGTTTTGATGTAAAATAAAAATTAAACAAAAGAAACCTGTTTGTCGATTTGATCCCCGGCCAGGGCTAGAACTCTATCGAGTTCGGAGGAATCGCTCTCCAGCTCGGAGAGAGCATCCATCGACGCCTTCAGTCTCGCGTGCAGGGGCTCCTCGATCGGCAGCTTTTTCGACTAAATCCATTTATATTAAAAAAAATTATTATGAAAATACTACCTTTTCGAAGAGCCGCTGACAGATATCCGACTCCTGTACTCGAACCTCGGGCATCGTTCGGACGATATCAAACATCTGAAATTTGGCTAAAGTAGTTGCTAAAAAAAAAATCAATGTCTCCGATTTTTCCAAACATACGTGTTTCTCGAAAGGATCCACCACGAGCATTTTGACGACTTGGTTCACAATGCAAGAAGCGAGGGTGTTCGCGGAGGCATTGAGGGTGGTCTTCAGTTCCCTTATTCCCTCGATTATCGAGAGTTGGCCATCAAATAGCCTCCCTGAAAAAGAAAGTATTTAGAACAACTAAAAATGTCCTACTTGACGTGTTGACAATTCTCGCCGCTTCCTGAAAGTTCCCTGAGGCTATGGCGATATCCACTCGTAACGGGGCATCCTTTAGTTCCTCTCTATAACAAAAGCTAAATAATGTCAATCTGAATACTTACAATTGAGTCATGATTTCGCAGATATGCCGCTGTTGAGCATTTTCCACCCATAACTTCTTCAAATCGTCGCGGCGGTTCTCCAACAACATTTTACACGTATGCAGGGAGTTGCGGACGTTGTGGATTCGTTCTCTACAAGCTGAAACGCGGATATTATACCCTAAACTTGGAAAGACTTACTGGAAATCCGAGTGCTGACATCCCTGAAGGTATCCAGACATTCGTCCACGTCATTTCTATGTTCTAAACATAACAATAAAATCTAGACCATATAAAAACGGTACCTTTAACCAATTTGTCGATTAGGAGCTCCGATTCCTTGAATCCCTTTTCCAAGCGGCTTTTTTCGAGTTCACGCTGATCTTCAGACACGGACGACGTCAGAGAGCGGATTACGTTTATCAGAAGACCGGTCTGAATTTACAAACTACTCAAAAAAGGAAAAACCGACCGATTGACCGCCTGTTGCGGTGGTCCGCTTGCGAGCGGTCGGAACGGGCCGAGATTGATCCAACGACATTCCGTCGCGTGTACACCAAGTTAGCACATCTGGAATATACAAAATAACCTTTCGATTAATCTTTAATAAAAACTTTATGTGAAAAAAAACAAAGAAAAAAATGAACAGAAGGCAAAGGCGCGAGAATTTAAAACGTACAGTACGCGGTAGCGTTTGCCTGAAAATGCCCAAACACCACGTATTTTTAATTATTGTTACCGTTCTTGGGGAACTTTACAAATTAAAATTTTAAAAAAAATCCTTTACTGACTCTGTTTCTATGTTATGTTGTACTTAATTATTGATAATAACGCAAATTCATTTTTAGAGTAGCCGTAGCCCAGTTATGCTCAATGTGAATTCCTTGACAGCTGTGAGTTTTGGTTTTTAAACCATATTGTTCGTATTTTGCTGCGTATTGCCTCGTTGTTTCAGAAACCGGCGATAGGAAGAAGTGAATATGGCCGTGTCAAGGTTGCTCTTCCGAAGGGTAAAGGACTTATGGACTGGGTCCGACTGTCGACGAATAAGGTTAGTTCTACGCCCAAGGAGCGATAGAAAGTGAGAGATTCGGGTTGCCCGACAACACATCCGCGCGTGGGCTACCCCGACAACACATCCGACATCGAAAGACAGAAAAGCGACGTTACATCCGCGGATGTGTCGTCGTAGTGAAATTGCGACAACACATCCGTGCGACAACACATTTCATATTGGTTTTTACGTTTTGATCTATTTTTTTTTTGCATTTTCCTTTCAAAACTGAGCCGCGTCCACTTGAGTTTACCGCTAAAACAAAAACTTAATTAGGCGTAGGCTTAATTTTTTTGAAACAGACCTATAAGAAGCCCTCCGCAGGAGGCTTAGCCTAGGACGACGCTAGGTCCCTGAGGGGCTTAGAAGATTTATAAGTAGACTAATAAATACGTCTATAAACAGTATGTAAAAATTGAGTGCTTTAGGGGAGAAAAATGAAAAAAAAAAGACGGCGGATTTTTGTCTTTAACAACTTTTTAACCATATTTCGGATGTTTTTCTAGTTAATACTTCCACGGATGTGTTGTCGCATCTGATGCGCGGATGTTTTGTCGTTCATTCGCGGTATTGTCGCAACGCAGCTCGGATGTGTTGTCGTGGAATCAGAGATTCGCCTCAATTAGGGAGGTGTGGCTGCTGTTGAACACAAGTTGTTAAAAACGAAAATGTTGCCTATCTTGATAGTATCTTTGGGGGAATTCCTTGTGACTCATTAAAACCAAAATGTTGGTGTCAAATACTATTCAGTTATTACGTTTGTGTTGGGATGTCGTCTGCATTAACCTCTCAGTAGACCCTTTTAAGCACCTAGATTTACATTTCCCTCGCTTCCTGAAACGTGCCCTTTCGTTCCCGGCGGCTGGAGTAGGCGTCGATTGCTGCCAGCCGGCTGCCCGCCCCTTCCGTAGTTTCCGCAATGCGGTGCTTACCAGCTGTTAGCGATATGTTCACCAGGTACCTTAATGTGAGTAATTAACACAATTAAATATTCAATCGATTCATCAATCTCAATAAAATTTGTTTTCCAGGTCCTAGCCAAAAAGCGACTGTCTTCTGTAGACCACATTGAACTTATGAAGCACAATACGGAGTCCGACTGCTGGATCCATCTTTTCGGACAGGCAAGCTGATTCAGAATCAACGTGAGTCTCTCTTTAGGTGTACGACGTGACCTCTTACTTGGATTTCCACCCCGGAGGCATTCCCGAGCTCCTCAGGGCAGCCGGCCGAGATGCGACGGACCTTTTTAACCAGTATCACGCCTGGGTCAACTATGAATCTATGCTCAAATCCTGTCTAGTCGGCAGATTTACGGGCGACTTGACCAAATGTGGGTTTTTTTCTTAAATGGATTTTCCTGAAATGCAGTTCCCCTTGAAAAATTTTGAAAGGTTCTTTGCATTTGTGCGCAGAGCGTAATTAAGCGTAAATCTAATTATTCGTGGCTGAAGTGACTGGTTTGTGGCCTACGACTTGCACAAATCAGAAGGTTACGTTAGTTTTTTATTTTTTATTTGCACTGAAAATAGAGTCTGTCTCGTCTAAAAGATTAGTGGGAACCAACCCTGGCTGCTGGCTGGCCCGCTTCCAAATTTTTTACGGCCCGGGCCCGACGAAAAATTTATGCCTTATTTCAATCTGAAAATCAAAAATAACCAGAAAAAATTTTCGGGCCGGCCCGTTTAAAAATTTTCGCGGGCTGGGCCGGCTCGCGATTTTGTTATGGTTGGTGGGAACCATACTTTCTACCCAAAATTCAGCGGAACGCATGGAGCCAGGGCGTCAGCCAAGAAAAGCATCTGTCGGTTATGTTTGTCATGACTTTTCTGGCAGTGTGCTGAATACGCACACTCGGGGTCTCTAAATCAAAAAGGGACAGAGTTTAGTCAAATTCCAGTTTTGTTTCGAAGTGAGGATTTAGCCACTTATGAATGCTGTGTAAACCGTTTGAATCCCTTTAACGGTTAACCTAGTTGATGTTCTTACCATACACTTTTTTCGGCTCGATTCTTAAAACTTTGTCGTTCGCTTTCTTTGCCGCCGTCTGTCGCCTATTTCATTTGCGTGGTTTGTTGACATAACTAGTATTTCAATTTGTCCAAACCACAGCTCTCACTCGCAGTGTCTCATCGATTGCCTTACAGTACCCGCATGCGGTCCTCCTACGGTCGATGAAACAATCAACACCTCTCGGAAGGCTTCAGAAGACTTTCTGGCTCCCATCCCAACCCCTTCTCAGGATCTAGGAATCGAGTGAGATTTACTCCATTTTCACTGAAAAGTCTCGCTTTCAGTGTTCGAATAGACGCCTCTTCCATCCACATATCCTCACGCGATTGGACATCTCTAAACGTGGAGAATGTAGTGTGTTCCGTAGACAAAGAAACAGCCAAGTTACGGATTCTCGTAAGGCATTTCAATCTGCCGTCGGTTGAAATCACATGGGGTGGGGTTTCATTCCATTCTTTTGGAATTTGTGTTTTAGACTCTGTGCATGACAGCGTGCTGGTTCCGATTAGTTCTATTGAGACTTCCAAGGATTCGCTGAAGATAGTCATGGCTGACTGCGGAGAAGACCTGAGCAGTGCCTTGGCCGAATGCAAACGGACGATTAGGAAACGATCAGGTAGGGCCTTAGCCGGGTTTTAGTGGTTAGGGGATTTCATCCGTATGTTTTGCTAACAGTGTACCGTGAGAATTACAGGAAACACCAGATTAAGATGTGTGGGTAGGGCCCTGTTATTGGAACTTTAGGGATTGAGGGACCCCGCGTACCCCCAAATTTACGAGACGTTTTATCACTCTGGAGAGTATATTCAGGTTGGATAAGAGTTTGGAACGTAGGTAGGAAGAAATTGCAGGCGTTAGGCACTATTCCCATAAAATTTGGTTCATACCGGGACGCGAGGTGCTTACAGGACCTTGGTTTTGGGGGTTTGTATGTTGCGGAGGCCGTTTAGAAGAGTTTTGGGTGTCACCCACTTGCGGGACCTTAATTTTTGAGACCCCCTCCGTACCGTGTCCAGGTATGATTCGGTTCGAATAGAAAACAAGTTAAAGTAGGTCCGCAACGTTAAAGTGGGGTTTAAATTTTGTGGCCATTGGTAAGGGAGCCAGCATTAGTTTTGGAAGTAACAATTGGGTAACCTGCCTTTACTTTTTGAAGGACGATCCGGATTTAAGGATTTTGCCACTTAAACTCCCCATTTACAATTAGACTTTTCGACCTTATTGTTGGGGTTTATGCTTCTCGGCAATTAACCTTTTTCAAAAGAACTCTTTCGATCGAATGTAATGTTTGTTGTGACAGACTCCATCATCTAATTATGTGTTTCAGTTGTGAAGTACCACGAGTGTGTGCTCCAGGAGCTGCGTCCCGTCTCCCGCGACACTTTCCTCTACACCCTCAGCACTCCCGAAGGCGTCTACCTCCCGATCCCTCTCGGACAACATGTCTCTCTTAAGATAAGGAAAGGAAGTGGGTCATTCTTGAGGATTTCGTCACGAAGGGTCTTTTCCAGTGGTTGTACAGTATCGTCCTTACACCCCCGTGAGCCACGCCTTGCCAGCTGACGGCCAGAATGGGTCGGTGACGTTGATGATCAAGATTTACCCCAATGGCACGTGTACACCCAATCTTAAAGGTCTAAAAATAGGTTTGTTATATGGAATTTTGTCAAAATTTGTGGATTCAGGTGATGTAATGCAGATCAGTGACCCTATTGGAGACAAAGACATCGCCGGCTGGATAGAAGATTCTTCTGTTGTGATGCTGGCAGCTGGAACGGGTCTCACTCCGATGCTACCCATCATTTCGTGGCTTCTGAAGCAGCCCTCGCGCAGGGCGGAGCTCGTGCTCTTCAATAAGACGGAGGAGGACATTGTAGCTGATGACTGGGCTCCTATCAACTGGGAGAATGAACAGATCAAGGTCAGGATTCAGAAGATTGAGTGAAAAAAGGGAGGTTCAGGTTCACCACGTGCTCTCGAGTCCTTCTGCCGAGTGGAGTGGCTTCAAAGGCAGGATCAACGCCAGCCACCTGCCGCCCATCGATGGATCTACACGGTTGCTTCTGTGCGGACCCGATGGATTCATAGACACGGCTTTGAGGTTGGAATTCCCTTGAGCCTTGTCATGGAAAGTTTCAGGTTGCTGGAATCGGCTAACGTCGCGAAGCAGAATATACATATCTTCCAGGGGTGAAAGACTTTAAAACACGTGTAAATAAAGTTTTATGAACGATATTTCAAGAGTCTATGTGATGTTAAAAAATTATGTGCGGGTGGGGACCATTGATTTTGAGATACATAGGAAGTTATTGGAAGAAAGATGTCATTTTTCCGAGTCAATGAAATGCAGGGGTTACCGTTCTACTAGTGCTTTTGTTGCCTTTTTGCTCTGCTCCTTCATTTAGCCTGACCTCGTACTTGTGCACCCGGGTAGATCACAAGCATTCGCGGCGGGACCCAATGCCAGAAATCCTTTAACGCTGCATTATCAGTGGCTGGTACTACTCATCTGTCAACAGAAACCGCTTCTTGACAGGCTATTAGAACGATTGCGCTATAGACGATATTTGTGGCTGGAACTTCCCCAACAAGTACTCGGATAATAATCATAAGTCTCCCTTCTCTCTCTCTCTCTCTCTCTCTCTCTCTCTCTCTCTCTCTCTCTCTATTTCTCTCTCTAAATCTACGCCTCTTCCCATACCATCTCCTTCAACTATTAGCCTCATTCCCTAATTCACACACTCCCTTTCATTACCTAATTCATGATACTCCAACCATGACCGTAATCCCTGCGCGACCTTCAAAACACTGGGTCACTGATGCTTTTACGCGATGATCGAGTTTTCTTGGATCACTTTGTTGCAATTTTCGTATGCGGGATGCAATTTTATCGGCTGAAAAGCACATTGTGGTTTGTCAATGTTGTGCCAAATCTAGGATTGAGTGTTGAACAGAATATAACACCGTTACGTGAGTACGAACCTTCGATCGCTCAATAAACCTTTTCTTTGTATAGCAAAAAATGCTCCATTTGGGAACTCCAGGCCATCAAAAAGAGTCATAAGCTCAAAGCTCACATGGCGACGTGTGGAAAACAAGGACATCGGAAATTAAATGGGAAATTAGGCCCTCATTCCCCAGAGATCGCAGAGTAAACAGAATTAAACAAACAACGCGTGTCTTCTTAATGAATTCATCCAATTTCCTGGTTTCAAAGTACATGGTCATGGGACGGAAGCAGCTCTAAAGATTTGGAGTTACTCTGTCACGAGTTTTACGGCTACGAATTCTATGCTAAAAGTCACGGATCTCCACAAGGAAAGCTAATCGGCGAAAGGATTTCCCAGCGGTCTTTAATCGTGTGGGAGCATCTGATTTGCTCCAAACGCACGCATTCTTAGTGAATTCACGGCATTCTCGTCGTTATGATTGAAGGAGTTTGTAAGAGTAAGAGCTGTGTGTGTATGTGTGTGTATGTGTGTGTGTATGTGTGTGTGTGTGTGTGTGTGTGTGTGTGTGTGTGTGTGTGTGTGTGTGTGTGCTCTGGCAGCGCACCTGTATTTATTCTGCGGGCCCAATCTGAACACAGTTCAAAGTCAGGAAGTATGCAGTGTTTTGCTAAGTTCTTACTTCGCTTTTGCAGAGAACTAAGTTACAACTTTAAAAAGTAGGTTATCTTCTATTTGATATGCGCACTGAAGACTAGATGAAGTTCAGCTGACTAAAATACAAACTGGAACGATTTAGTGACCAAACAACAAATACTGTGTACAGTTATATGGCCTCAAGGTTGGCAGGGTGACACCGGTGGTCACTCCGGTCAGCTGTGTTGTACAAGGCCAATTGTCGGATAATGAACTGATGTAATCGAACCTTTGGTTTCAGGTTTTTAAAAGATCGAACCAGAACACAGACAATGTTATTGGAATTATGCAGCCGTCTCCCTGATGTGAATGCGAAAATGAAAATGCCGCTGGGGGTTTGCTGAGCAGTCGCGAAGTTCTGAGACGGACAGCCGCGCGATTTGCATAGATGCGGGAAGAAAACGCAGTTCAACGAATTTCCACTGGGGTTTCGATTATTCCGACGTGTTTGAGTCAAGAATAGCATTTATTCTCTGTTTATTTGATTTAAACGGGTGATTTTCTCTCAATTCATCGAAAAACACGAGCGAAATCCGATTCCAGGCCGAGGTCACCGATCCGCCTACCAAACAAAACTGAATATCCTTGTGTAATTAGTATATAAACCCAGGTGTTGGGGGAAGAATATGCCTTCCTTTCCTTTCCTTCTCATTTTCTTACTGAAAGACTTTAATTTCTGCTTTCAGATGAAGTGGCTTGTCGCCCTAGGGCTCCTAGGGTTGGCAGCTGCCAACATCCACTCCGGCGGTGGGTCCGGTTACGAGGACGCCGAGAAGAAACTTCCGCTGCCTGTGCCGATTTCATCCGACAATGGGGATCAACAAGCCTATAACAAGGAGGTAAGGTTTAACTAAAAGTTAGGGTTATGATTTACTTGTGTTCCAAAGAACAATTCGTGATTTCAGGGAGCTCCACCTGCCAAGCCGGTACCCAAGCCTCCGGGTCCTCCACCCTACAAGCCTGGACCTCCTCCTCCCTACAAACCTCCAGGAGGCGGAGATCATGGAAAGCCTCCGGGAGGAGGAGACCACGGAAAGCCTCCGGGAGGAGGGGACCACGGAAAGCCTCCGGGAGGAGGAGACCACGGAAAGCCTCCGGGAGGAGGAGACCACGGAAAGCCTCCGGGAGGAGGAGACCACGGAAAGCCTCCGGGAGGAGGAGACCACGGAAAGCCTCCGGGAGGAGGAGACCATGGAAAGCCTCCAGGAGGAGGAGGAGACCACGGAAAGCCTCCAGGAGGAGGAGATCATGGCAAACCACCCGGACCTCCCCCCTACAAGCCCGGACCTCCCAGTCCCCCGGGACCTCCCAAGTACGGCGGTGGTCACGAGAACGCTCCTCCATCGAAGCCTGTGCCTCCTCCCTACAAACCAGGAGGTGGAGATCATGAAAAGCCGCCTGGTGGCAGCTACGCTGTAGGACCACCTACCCCACCTGGACCACCCAAGTACGGCGGACACGAGAACAACCCTCCTTCCAAGCCTGGACCCAAGCCTCCTCCGTATAAGCCTGGACCTCCCCCGCCCTACAAGCCACCTGGTGGTGACCATGGCGGCAAGCCACCCGGACCTCCTCCCTACAAGCCTGGTCCCAAGCCTCCTGGTCCTCCTAAGTACGGCGGCCATGAGAACGCTCCTCCATCGAAGCCCGTACCTCCTCCCTACAAACCAGGACCTCCGCCACCACCACCCTACAAGCCGCCTGGAGGTGGTGACCACGGAAAGCCACCTGGAGGTGGAGATCACGGAAAACCACCCGGAGGTGGAGATCATGGAAAGCCTCCAGGAGGCGGAGACCATGGAAAGCCTCCGGGAGGCGGAGACCACGGAAGGCCTCCGGGAGGAGGAGATCATGGCAAGCCACCCGGACCTCCTCCCTACAAGCCCGGGCCTCCCAGTCCGCCTGGACCTCCCAAGTATGGTGGACATGAGAACGCTCCTCCAGTTAAGCCGCCACCCTACAAGCCACAACCTCCTCCTCCTTACAAGCCAGGACCTCCTCCACCAAAACCGGGCGGAAGCTACGCAGTAGGACCCCCTAGCCCACCTGGACCTCCCAAGTACGGCGGCCACGAGAACAACCCTCCTTCCAAGCCAGGACCCAAGCCTCCTCCGTATAAGCCTGGACCTCCCCCTCCCTACAAGCCACCTGGTGGTGACCACGGAGGTAAGCCACCCGGACCTCCTCCCTACAAGCCTGGCCCCAAGCCTCCTGGACCTCCTAAGTACGGCGGCCACGAAAACAACCCTCCTTCCAAGCCAGGACCCAAGCCTCCTCCGTATAAGCCTGGACCTCCCCCTCCCTACAAGCCACCTGGTGGTGACCACGGAGGTAAGCCACCCGGACCTCCTCCCTACAAGCCTGGCCCCAAGCCTCCTGGTCCTCCTAAGTACGGCGGCCATGAGAACGCTCCTCCATCGAAGCCCGTACCTCCTCCCTACAAACCAGGACCTCCTCCTCCCTATAAACCTTCGAACCCGGTTGAACCGCCTGGTCCTAAACCACCAGGAAGCTACGCTGTTGGACCTCCACCATACAAGCCCGGACCCCCACCAAAAGACACGGGGCTCGTTCCAGGCCTGATAAAGGTCATCTTCGGAGGTGGAGACCACGGTCATGAAGGAGGAGATCATGGAAAGCCTGGCGGTGGAGATCATGGAAAGCCAGACTACGGCATGCCCGGAGGCGGAGATCACGGAAAACCTGGAGGTGGCGATCACGGAAAACCCGGAGGGGAAGATCACGGCCATGAAGGAGGTGACCATGGAAAACCCGGAGGCGGAGATCATGGAAAACCTGGAGGCGGAGACCACGGAAAACCCGGAGGTGGCGATCACGGCCATGAAGGCGGAGACCACGGAAAACCTGGAGGTGGCGATCATGGAAAACCTGGAGGTGGAGACCACAACAAGCCTCCCCCGCCTCCCTACAAGCCTCCTCCTCCTCCTTACAAGCCTCCTCCTCGTGACACTGGAAGCAAGCCTCCTCCTTACGGAGGAAAGCCTCCTCCCTACACTGGACCGGTTCGTTTCCTCAAATAGATCCAACTAATTACGAATGTTTCAGAAGACACCGGTTGGTGGAACCTATGACAACGAGGAGAAGAAACACCCGAAGAACCCGATTTCTGCCAAAGGAAACGACCAGGGCGCGTACCACAACCTCCGAATTCGATAAGATCTTCTCTTATTTTAACTCGCACATTCCTTTGTGGCGATCTCTCTCGGGTAATGAACTATGGGTGATGTAATCCTCTGTTTTGTTTAATTATGGCCTTAGGGACCTGCGGGAAGGAGGGAGGGCGCGCCACTCTGCAAAATTAGCATAAAAATGAAAGCAAATCGATTCTCGCAGACGTTGCCAGAAATTGTTCATCAAACTCTTTTGACCAAATCATGGAAAATACCTTTTTTCACACAAAAAGCAAGAAATTCTTTTATTAGCTGTCAAGCTTTTAAGAACATTACATCAGGGAAATTCGATGTAAAAACAGCGAGATTCAAATAACTATGCGCTAAAACCTTAAATAACAATAATTATTTGAAATAAAAAGTAGTTGAAATGCTAACACTACAATATCGCGATAAAAACAACCGTTTCGTTTGGGCTGCAACGGCCAATGCGCAACAGCGATTGATAAAGGGCTTCCCGCTGCCGTTGTTTACTGCATTTGTGGCGCAGTGCCTAGTGCCGCAGTTTCATGTGCGCACAACGCGCGTTCGATTCTGCCCGTCGCCTATGATGAACAATAGTTATCCCTGTCTGAAAATTGTGAGGATTTGGTAACCCTGAGGTTATTTTTGTTTTGCTGTGTCTCTTTAACCACCAATTCTTAGCAAATTTCCAGGACTATAAAATTCCAATCAGGCTTGCTTCGTATTCTAAGTGCACATTCTTGGTCATTTCCTCTTCAATCATGTTACCCAGAGGTTCTTTCTTCTGTCTCCTGTTCCTTTTCGGTTTGGGTGAATCAGGTGAGTAGCACTAGAATTTTTGGGCTTAAATGAACAGTATTTAGGCGCTCCATGTGATCATTTCGGAAATCTGAACCTCTATTCGGATGTTAAAGTCGTTAACAAAACTTCAATTGTTCTGTTGAAAGGAAACGGAAGTGGTTTGATCGAAGTGAAAAACGTTGGTCTCTCTCTCTCCATCTATACCTCTCTCTGCATCTCTCTCTCTTTCTCTTCCTCTGCATCTCTCTTTGTCTTAACTGCTCTCCCGGTCTCTCCTCTCAATCTTTTTAGACATGTCGACAGAGCCATATCATTTTCCTCAGTCTCTCCCCTTCCATCGAGTATTCTATCATCACAGATCGCAAGCAATTTTAAAACCACTTCAATTCAACAGTACCCCTTTAGATTTGCCCAGAACTGTCGTATCTCAATCCGTGATTCTGCCATCGAAGTCGGAAAACTCTCATGTATTCAGCAATCCAATGGAATTGTGAACACTAAACCCTTTTACGGAAGATCATCGGTTGGTCTCACTTTTTCCTCCTAAAACTCCTATTTCAGATCCGCTCTGTTTCCTGACCACTCGTCTTTTACATCAATCGGCTGTCACAATTTCCAAATGCCGTGGCTATCACAAAATCCTCGTCGAATCGAGTTTTGCCGAGGCACAGTGAGAAATTATATGTATTTTAAAAAATACAAAACATTTCTAGAATCGCGCAGGATTTCCTTCTCAGTGCAGCCCTTTTCTCCGCCCTTGGATCTTTCCTCGCGACGATTGTGGCCCTTTTCCTGCTATGCCGCTTCCAAGTGGTTTTGATGAAGGTTTTCGACAAGATTGAGCCAACTCCGGTTAAGAAACTTACAAGAAGTCTAAAAACTCAGGTGAAGGTATAAGATGCATATAACAAAGCAGTTTCAGACATGAGAGCCATTCGTAGTAACAACAGTGGGATGATGAACACGTTGGAGATATCATCGGATGCGGTTGCCACAGGAATGACCAGCCACGAGAAGTGGGTGATTTTACGAAAACATTCCGATAACGTTAAATTCCTCGCCTTTTTGCTATTTTTGGAGGCGCCATTTTCTCTTTGATTATATGGTACGGGAAGAAAAGTCTACGGTCTTTCTGTCGGAAATAGACTATAGTAACTCCATTCACTTCAAAAACAAAACTCCTTTTCCTGAACCTGACAAATTCCAAACTCTTGAGTTTCTCGTCGGTTTTGGAAAATGGAGGGAACGAACAGACGCGCATCGCTTTAAGCATCTTCTTTAGTGATACTTGACGATCTTTGGTTCCCTTTTGTCAGATTTTCCAGTGCTAAAATATTTGGGAGCCTGGAACCCCCGCCGCGATGGCCGAATGATAAAACTGTCATTTTTCAGAGTTCGTGAAATGGTGAAGCTGCGTCCGATTCAGAAGAAAAAGTCATCCACAAGGACTGCCAGGAAGACGTCTACGAAGACAGCCAGGAGGACTTAACCAGCGATCAGAGACAGAAAAGTAGTTAATGAAGATAATCTGGAACCTGCTTTTTCAATCGGCGATACTTTCCCCTTTGCCGAGAAACTATCAGTCTCGTTCGCTTTTCCGGGATATTTGTTACAACGTTAATCGACAGGAAGATGAGATTTCTCAACATTCCTATCAATTTACTTATGTTTTACTTAAAGCATTAGAAACCCGAGGGCGTCTATTCTTTTGACTTTCTTCTGTTCCAACGATCATTTGCGAATGAAACTTGCAACACCTATTGACTGCATACCCATCTTACTTTGTTCAATAAAGCCGCTACCCTGTTGAAGAGTAATCTTTAGATGTTTGTATGCTTAGTAATTTCAAAAACGACACCCAAAAATTGGATTCCCTTCGGAGAATTACCGACGTTGGATTGACAAAGCATAGCTTCAAAATACGGAAACGGAAACGCCAGCTAGAATGACATGAAATTTTTCTTTGATTCGATAAGAGCAATGGTACTGTTAGCATTCAACGTAAGAAAATTCATCAAAGGCCCATTCTGACTAAAATGTCTCGACTATTTCCTCGATGAAGCCTCGCCCCATCTCATCATCTTTTTTAAGCTTTTGTATTCCGCAGGCTTAATATCATTCGAGAACTGGTTGCTGCAGTCTGCAGTCGTTTCTCACGTATCTCTTTACTCCGGATGCGTTAATGGCTATTCTCAGCCTATTTCTCCTCCTTCCCTTTGCCTCAGCTCTAAGGGTGGCTGTGGTTGGGGAAGGCGTCATTGGTCTTTCGACTGCACTGGCTATTAAGGAGGAAGATCCAACTTTTGAGGTACACAGACACGCACGCACACACACACACACACACACACACACACACACACACACACACACACACACACACACAATTTTCCCGTTTTAGGTTCATGTATTCCACGACCGCCATTTCAACCATTCGCTATCTAAGAACGTCGCCGGATTGTTCAGAATCGACAATGCGAAATACAGGTGTCATAGCCATTCAAAACCGGAAAACATTATTTGTAGAACCTACGGTAACGAAACATTTGTTCGATTGGCCAAACTTTGGAGGGAGTTTGGCGGAAATTCGGGAGTGCAGCTAGTCTCCGGACACATTCTCAGCGATGACCGACAGAAATTGATTAAACAGGTGGGTGGAAAAGATAGTTCTTTACTGCTTTGTGTTTTCGTTTCCAGAAACAAAATTACGGCGACATCGTTTACAATTTTCGTTTTCTCGAAGAGCGAGAAAAGCGATCTCAATTTGTTCTTCCGGAAAATGAGTGGGTATCTCTCTCCCTCTCTCTCTCTCTCTTTCTCTTTCTCTCTCCCTCTCTTTATTTTTCTCTAACTGTATCTATCTCTCTGTATGTCTGTCTCTCACATTCCTCTCTTTCAGTAACTCCAGTGCCGTCCACTTCACGGCATTTACCTCAGAAGGTGGCAAATACTGTCCCTGGATGAAGCAACGTCTTCTAGACTTAGGAGTTCATTTTCATAACAGGACTCTTGATTCTCTTGATGAGGTATTATTTCCATACCTATCATTTAAAATCGTTGTTTAGTTAGGAGACGAAGGTTTTCCTGTGGTGATAAATTGCGCCGGGATCAATGGCGGCCGTCTGGCCGGCGATGATGACACGGTGTTTCCGATCCGGGGAATTCTTCTTAAGGTATTCTCCTTTCCATTTGAAAACTTTGCTTTAATTAACTATTATACTCGTCGCCCAGCGAGCTTTCCTAGCCGGAAGCGGGAAACAAGCGGCTTTTTGTCTGCGTCTCCGTGACTTGCACACTATTCGGAGTCGGTATAGAGCGGGAGGGAGGGAGGGAGGGGGGAGGGAGAGAGAGAGAGAGAGAGAGAGAGAGAGAGAGAGAGAGAGAGAAGGAGAGAGACAGATCACCGCTTAGAAATTAACCGTTCAGGTCGATGCTCCTTGGCAAAAGCATTTCCTTTACCGGGATTTCCAAACTTTCACAATTCCTGTGTAAGTGAAACAATCAATTTTAAGTTCAATAATTTCAGAATCGATGGTGTGTATGTGGGGACAGTTAAACAAGACCATGTAGATAAATTGGTTCTTTTGGACGGAGAAGTAGATGAAATCTGGAACAGATATATGAAGTTGCAGCCTGCGATGAATGTGAGAAACCAGGGCAAGAGAGAGAGATAGAGAGAGGGAGATATATAGAGATAGAGATATATATATATATATATATATATATATATATATATATATATATATATATATATATATATATATAGAGAGAGAGAGAGAGAGAGAGAGAGAGAGAGAGAGAGAGAGAGAGAGAGAGAGAGAGAGAGAGAGAGAGAGAGAGAGAGAGAGAGAGAGAGAGAGATTACAATATTACGTTCTAGAACACAAAAATTGTGAGCATGTTCATCGGACTGCGACCCGGACGATCGTCCATTCGGTTGGAGGCTCAGCCAAGGACAACTGAAAACGGAGCTCATTATTTAGTAAGTGCAAGTTTTCCGAAGAACAAGGGTTCCCAACATCAAGGAATTAGGGGAATTCTCAAAACTCGCATAGTGGACGTTCATGGTAATGCAAAAGCTGCACGCTTAGGGTGGAAAAGAGAGAGCGCGCTTTCAGCGGGGGATTGAAGAAAGGGACCCGCAGGAGGAAGAATGAACAAACTCTGCTCAGATTTTATTGACCCCGTCGGAGGGCCAGGCCTACTCTCTACTTGGGGGCGGTCCTGTCTTGCTCCTAGGCGTAGTTTAGTCAGGTGTCGCTTGAAACATGGTGGTCGTTCGTTTGCGGCAGTGGTTGTTTAGAGGATATACAGGATACTACAGTAATATTTCAGGCGGTGCACAACTACGGTCACGGTGGAAACGGATTCACTTTGGCTTGGGGCTGTGGTTTGCATGCAGCTGCTTTGGCATTGCGGAGGAATACCGAAAGGTAGAAGACAATGGCTTTCTTTCAAAACATAATTTCAGGTTCGAGTTTAAACGACAGAAAAAAACACAGTGGAGACACCCTTTCACCGCCTGAAACGGGGCTTATGAAAACAAACTTTGGTGCTTTTCGGTGCAAATAAATTGAAATATTTCCGGAAAAATAGAGGGATACATGGGCAGAGATTTCGAATAACAAAAAGACCCGAAACTTAAATAATTTCCCTTTTTGCCATTTTATAATTTTCCATTGTCTCATTTTTCGGATAATAAGGGTCGCGTCTTCTAGGGCGATTTTCAAATGTTTCACACACAGAAATAGTTATTTCATCCATAACAATTCCATCGATAGGAGGTGTAAAATATGAATAAAAAACAAGAACCTCAACAGTTTATTAAACAAAAGCGTAAACACAGTACAAAGTGTACAACAATTAATATCACTATGTGTAGCAACATAACGTACAAGGCGTACGAGGTGTTATAAAAAATGAAACAGGCGGGCCATCTTGATGATTAGTCGAGGGCCACAGACGGCTCGGTGATTCCAGATTCGTTTTCATCACCAGTGAGATCGATCACGTCCGGAATGCGGCGATCCCTGTCTTCTATGTCGACTGGTTCTCTGCAAAATAGATGTTTGAGAGAGAGAGAGAGAGAGAGAGAGAGAGAGAGAGACTCACTCCTTCTTCACAGCAGGAGTCGGGGTCTTCGGCGGCGGGATTCGAAGGCGGTCCTGGTCCGCCTCCAAGTCAATGCGATTGCTGAAATAATCTATGTTTAAAAGGAAAGCTAAAACTTCTTACGCGTTCACTATGTGCTCCGGGGTCATAATGTGCATTTCCTTGGATTCGACCTGCTTCCCACAGGCACTGCAGTAAAATGTTAATGGCTGGAATAACTGCGACGAATTGAGGGCGACTGAAAATTTTGAAATATCATAAGAAACATCGGTCGAAAGGAGAAAGTAAAATTACGGACCTCTCATCGGCAGTAGGTCGATTACTTGCAAAATGGTGCCGATGGGGAGATTCAGGTTCTCGATGAAGCGCTGGACGTTTCCAGGGCCCACTGGGAATGTCACATCTCTCATGACGTCGTAGGCGTCCTGAACAGATAAATTCGAAATTGCAACGTAGGTGACACGAAATCATGAAGCTATCGGTGGTTACGGAAAGGTAGCTTCCAGCCTACAAGTGTGAATTCTGAAACCTTCCAAAACATAGACGACGGGGTCAAGCAGAAGATACAAAAACGTCATCAAAATAACTTTTTGGCTTCTGAACAGGTACTAATAGGCGATAATCCCTATATAGCTGTGGCCAAATTGAAATCGTGCCAATTAAATTAGAATGTTCAAGTGATGCTCTGTTGATATGGGAAATTCGTAGTCTAATTAATGTCAACAGAGCATTCTTTGCATGTTTCCGAAATTAGCATTAGATTTCGGTTTGGCGACAGCTATACCTCGGGAGAGCCTGTCAGTTGACGGACCTACCCTTAACTTTTGGGGCCACAAATAGGGTAGCCCTCTTTAACCCTAGGCCAATTATGGCTGCGGGCCGGCCAGCTTCCAAATTTTTCAAGGCCTGGGGCTGACCAAAAATTAATGCCTTATTTCAATGTAAAAATCAAAAATAAACAAATTTCCAGGCCGGCCCGGGATTTTTTCATGGTTGCTCTAGGGGTTCCGAGCTGAATTTACAAACAGTAACAACCCTTAACTTCTGCGTTTTCGGGGCTTAACAATAGAATGTAATTCCCTTCACGATGCACTGATAAACAATTCCTTCCGTAAGTTTTGATCCTTAACGTAAAATTCCCTTTCTACTCACAAACATAATGACCAGTTTGTTTCTATTTTCATAAGCTTGAAACATAAAACTTCGGGATCACATTGCGTTTAAGAGACTTACAAGAAGTTTGCGTTGTGTTTTTTTCAACTTGGCCTTCTTCTCCACAAATCCCGGCTCGTGGACCAGTTTACGGCGAATCCTGGCCAGGTGCGTGGATTTTTGCACATGCTCTTCAACCGCAGCCGCGTCCGGCAGCTCCTCCACTTCACCGTCCTGGAGACAACCAGCCAAGCAGATCTTAGTACCCACCTCACAAGGCTCTGGAACACGAAATATGTCATCTACCTCCCCCTAAAAACTCACCAAAGTATTTATCGTACAGGACGAACAGATCCATAATCAGGGGGCCGAATCCAACGTCCGGTGGGAAATCCACAGATTCGAGCTCGTCGAAGAACGGCTGGAATCCCTCCTTCAAACTGCGTCCGATCTCCATGGCCAAAGCATCGCGATTGGGCAGACCAAGGAGCATGAAGAAGCTGTTTTCGATAGCCTAAAAGAAGAAATCTTAACAATATTCTAGAGTTTAAAAAAGAGAAGGATAACTTACCGCTTCAACCTTATCCACCAGGTTACGGTACTTGAGGCCGGTGCCGGGAAATGGGTTCTCGAGAAGAGCCACCAACTTTTCGCCCTGGAAAACGATAATGCTCTCTCTTTCTCTCTAAAACCCACCGTGTCCATTTCTCCTCCCGAGTTGCTCTCCGTCGTTTCTCCCACAGGAGCTCGTCCACCAACATCGCCACTGCTCTGATCTCCAACAATCACAGCTCCAGACAGCAGAGCAGTCGATTCCTCCAACGGATCAGCCTGAAAGAAGCAATGAATGAACATGAATCTTCGAAATTTTAGAGGAAATTCAAAGAGCCAATATGTGAAATATCTTGTGGAATAGTGTGCCGTCTGAAAATACCCCAATTTGGGAGAGAGGAAACGAGGAAAGTCTAATATCTTGACATATTGAATTTATCAACACCCAGGAGTGAACGAAAAGTTTGTAGATGTGCCACTGCATCCCCCGTTAGGCATAATTTTGAAAAATCCTGTTAGAATCGATTTGTCCCCTGTAAAATTGATCTTTTTTTGGACCGGCTGGTAATTATGAACTATAGAAGTTGGTAATTATGAACTATGGCTCCATAACCTGAATTTCATCAAAATAAGTAATCTCACCTCCATTTCGGCCTCGTGACGGTCCGTGAACTCTCCAAAATCGACAGCAGCTCCATTCTTTTCGACTGTCTGCTGCATGGCATCAGGAGACGCCTCGGAGGCAGTCTAAAATGAATTACTTAACTTTTTACACCGACTTCTCCCTACATCGACGTTTATATCCGCCGTGTCGCTTTCGCTCGAATGGCGTTCAGTCTCCTGGGCGTGCTCCGTCTCGGGAATGTTGTGGGATCCCTAGATCTAAGTATACATCGGTAGGAAATAAAGACTTACGGTGCTCTCAACATACTTCTGGCGCTTGTTGCTGGGCTGGCCGGGGAGAGGCGGCAAAGGCGCCTGTCTTTTAGCGGTCTGCTAAAAAGAAACGGAATGGTTCACTATTTAAAAAAAAGAGAGAAACCTTGCCAACGGGAATATCGTCGTCGTCGGAAAAGGAGGAACTGAGAGTACGCTGACGCACGGTGGGATCAGCGTCATCATCATCGTCGTCATCATCGCCTGAAAACGACAGCTAGGGAGGAAGGAGATCGATCCCTTACTGGAGAAGCTCTCGCTGAGATTGAGGTGTTCCTCTTCCATACAGATCTTCTTCTTCGGAGCGATTTGGGGCTGCGGACGCTTACGAAAAACCATGGCTGAAAATTCCACGTCAAAGATGATATAATTGAAAAAGATTACCAGGAGTCTGCTCCTGGAATACATTCTGATCCTGCATCACGTCCTGGACAAACTGCTCGGAAATACCTGCAAAATTCAAAATAAATCTCGTCCGCCGAGGAATCATTTTGAAACTTAAAATTCGAGAAATAATGGGCAGCAAGTGGAAAAAACAGACAAAAGCGCATATTACTATAGCCCATAGCCATATCATTTACACAAAGGTAGGGTCTGCCAGTTGACGTACTCGTCCTGGCTTTTGGAGCCACAATGGGATAGCCTCCCTTAACTGTTGGTTCACCGAGCCGACTATAAAGAAAATAGTGCCTAACACGATCATTTTTGCTAGCAGCTGTCCCAGATAGCCTTAGGGGCCCAAGCATTGCCTGACCCCGCGAAATTCGGCAGCAGGGTTGTCGTATTTCGGTACCCAAATATGGCCGTAAACTGAAGTGACTTAATCTGTTAACGATTTCGGTTGGAAGCGCCGGATTCTCCCGGGCACTGCTTTGAAAATTTACCCTGATATTGCTCCATGGGAATGCCAAGATCCAATTGACCCAGATCCGAGTCCTCGTAACTGTCGTCTATGCTGTGATGAATCTCCTGAGCCGCTTGCTCGGCCTCTCTGAATCATCTCATTATGAAACAAAACTCCACAACAAACCTGTCCAACACATCGCGATTGGAATATCCGCCGCGGTCTCCTCCGAGCGTGATGTCAGCAGGGCTGAAAATAACTCTTGATAGAGAAAGCCCAATTGAGGAGCAAAGGCGAACCAAAAATAATGTGAAACTCACTTCTCGAGAGGATTATAGGTGTCGGGGAACTGAATAGCGCGTTTCTAAAATAGAAAATGTTGAGAAAACGTCTGAGACAGAAGAAAGTACCTGCGAACGGCGATCGACATGGAGGCTGTTGTTGCTCTTCTCCGCAGTGGCGGCCTTCTCCTGAAAAAGAACATGAGAGAATGAAGCTTCGAACGGACTAAGGTTGTCCAAAACGGCTGACTTTTCGATTCCCTGAAACATACCTCAATGTTCATGTTCTTGCTGATGTAATGCATGAACTTGACCTGCTTCTTTCCACAGGGTGAGTCGTAGATCTTAGAAACCATCTTCTGGCATCTGTTCATCAATGAAGTCTTCTTAAAGAGAACGAATATTGTACATACAATGTGAGTGACTCACCGCGCCTTTGGTGAGGGTGTGGGGCTTTCCCTTGCTGGCTCCGAGGTACAAGAAGTAGAACATTAGCGCCTTGTGGCTGAGGATTTCCGGATGTTCGGGGAGGGACTCCAGAGCATTGATCCAGGTTTTCACCTTAAAAGGAATATTAAAATAAGAATAATAGTAATAATAAAACCAAGCTTCGGCCAGGGAAAGGTTGTAACGAAAGCTAGGCTAATGGAATACTGTTCACGTTCTGACCACAACACATCAGTGGTGGAACTTTCTGATATATTTAAAGGACTAATTATATTTTGCTGTTGAAATGAGGCAGCCCCTTTTTCAACAGCCAAATAGATATAGGGATCCATTTTAGATACAAAGTTATTCTTTAAAATTGTACAGGCCCTACAGGTATAATACCAGCATTTGTCATATTCACAGCGTCCACACTTTGAAGTCGCATTCGTTTGGATACTACGATCAATTTCACGGACCCATAAATTACTACCGAAATATATGTAATTAAACACTACTAACCGAAAATGTCCATGTTAAGAGGTGAAAGTAGAAAAAAAGAGGAGCCGCTGAGCAATGTCGTCGGCCTCTTGCCCAATAGCATCCGCAATAATCTCCAAAATAAACGACTACTGACAGACTTCAGAAATTTGTAAACCAGGCTGAGATCGTTAAAATCATCTTAGCCATTTCATACTGCTTGCCAGCTGGATAGACTTTTTAAATCGTACTTCTTCGTTGGCAGGCAGGGCAATTTTGACGCTTGGAACCTTCGCCTTCGAGGTAACCGTCGTGGTCAGCTTCTCATAGATTTCCTTCAAGGTCGTCATCGGCCCAACGACGAGAACCGCCTTGATGTCTCTGAAAAGAGAAGTACACATAACACAAGAAAAGTGCGTACCCCATCTTAAACACCAGTTGGAGGCTGTCAGCCGTCGGCTTCTGGAAGGCCTCGAAGCAGTTGCGAGGGTACGTGCGCTGAATTATATAAAATTAAACAAAAAAAAACAAACTTACAATGTGGCCATCCTCGTGAGAGAACTTCACTTGCGTGTTCTGAATATGCAGCTTCGCATCTATCTTCTTCGGCTTCTGCGATGCAGCGGTCTCAATATATTGGATTTTAACAGAATATCCCTTCTTCATCTCACTGAAAAAAATGACTTAAAATGATATCCTCAACAATCAAAGACTCTTTTTTGATTTAAAAAAAACAATGACAGACTCGACTACAATCATTTTTGCTGAAAACGAACAAATTGATAGGTTTAGATAAGCTGTAACACAATTACATGGTAAATTAAGTACTTTTACAATTTAAAAAAAAACGTTTAAATTTAAACCGTTTAAAACGAAGAAAATAAGTTGATAAATAAGTCGCGTCGCGAAAATAAGTCGCGGGTGATAAACCCAACAACACTACGCAATTACGTCAGTCAGCAAGTAGATTAACAGAACAGGGCGTAATTTGCGCACATTGGGCTAAATTAACGCCACGTGGGGGGCTCCTTGAATTATCATCATTTCTTCCTCGGCCGCAGTTCCACCCGGTCGTCTCCCGTTTCTCGCCTCTACTTCATATGAAATCTGATCTTCTGCCAGGTTAGTTTTTATTTATTGTGGAACAATCGATAGTACTTTATTTGTTTTATGGTGCGAAAAGTAGTGCGAGACCCTCCTGTCGACCATAACTTCTTCTCTGGAATATGATAGCGCTATTTATCAGCTAAAAGCCATTGTTACGCCAGTTCTCGCTGTGAACGTTAATTCTAACACAATGACCTGTATACATGTTCTGCAGTAAGAGAGTAGTGTAATCACGAATATGTATCTGTTTGGCGGCTTTTTCGAACCAATTAACTATGGAATTTGCGTTTAATTAGCAAGTTAAATTAGCATATTCTCCCCGTCATTCTCCTCCCACTATTCCCTCATTTCAGCAGTCTACTCCATTCCGTCCGGCTGCTCCTCTTCCCTTCCCCCGATGCCTTCCTGTTCAATCGCCGGCTGCCTGACGCCACTTCACGGCCTTCGATGTCTCCGACGCTCGTCCCTCCGCCGTCTTCGTCTCTGACGACGCCTGCTCGGATGTCTCCTCTGACTGGAATGGGTGGCTCCGCCCACAGCTTCTGACCCGCTTTGTAGACGCTGCCTTTCGAGGCTATGAACTGTGCCTCTACATTGCGGTGTCAGTAGCTATTTTGCCTCTTAGTAAACGGAAAACGGAGCGAAAGCTCTGCCCGCGAACAGGGTGAAATTTAAAGGGCGGACCCCATGAAGACACCGCCAAGGACTATTGACAAGGTAAATTTCATCCCTTGCAAGATTTCTTAAATCGCGCTCTGAAATGCGGGCACTTTCTGAAACTCCTGGAGCTGACTGGCGGGAGATTAGCTGCAGTTCACATCTGCAGCTGGGGGAAGGCACATGACTCGTAGCCTAGGCTTAGTTGCGTTAATAAGACCGCTAAGGACTTTAACACGTACACCAGTTTAAAAACCTATGGACCACCAGTGTGCTTTGGCCATAGGGGCTGGTTTTAGGATGGTGCTCTTCCCTCGCCCTATTGCATTGCTTTTTATGTAGTTAGGTTAGGCGCGTATCACGCTACAATAACCCTTGGAATTCCCTTGGAATTCCATTAAACCAATATAATTAAATTAAAATAATGACAACTACACTTTTTCTTTTCATCATCGATGTCGTCTCATGGCCCGGGCCTTCGCTTCTACGTGGTTCTACGAAGGATGATCGACTTCCTACGGATTCTGGAGATTGCGGAGAAGATTTTTCCTGATGGACAAGGTCCGCGAGAAATGATAGCGAAAGATGCTGAACGAGGTTATCTTTGTCGTTGGTCAAAATATTCGGATAATTAAGGTGCCAACCGTGTAAGTCAGCTAGACGACTTCTTCAACTACAGCCGTCCCGACATCCACGAATGACTGCTGAGACGAAAAAGAGAATGCTGGCAGCTCGCATCGTTTTGTGGATTTGAGCCCCGTTAGGAGTTACATCATGTGGCGAAGGTCCGTTCTTTATTATTTATCAAGTTCAATTGTATAATTTTAGTTCATTCTGGACTGGTCTTGGCACAGCGGACACAGAAGTCGCACACCGACTTCGGAGACGTTAAACTTTATCAAATACGAAGTAGCTGCGAGGGTCACAAATGTCTGCCGTAGTCGCCAGTCATATTGGGTTAGTTTTTGTATATAGTGTTGGTGAATCGGAATGGTTCTTGTCTGTCGTCCTGTGCTGTGGTCAGACGGTTCCGTTGTCTTTATGGGGGTCGCAAGCCTGTGAATTTCCAAACATTCCACCGTCGTACAGGGACTTGGTTCCGCTCGGAGCCTTCAATGTTGTCACCAAGTCTGCCATGTATTACTGTGGCCTTTCAATGACACGTGGCTGTGGCCACTCGTGGATCGCTGTGGCCGTCGACTGTCGTGGATCGCTGTGGCCTTCGACTGTCATGCAGCGCTGTGACCGTCGACTGTCATGTATTGATGAGGCCTTCGACTGTCGCTGTGGTGCATTACTGTGGTCTTTCCATGATATTGTACACCGCTGTGGCCTTCGACTATCGCACATCGCTGTGGCCTTCGTCTCGCGCCTCGCGGTGGCCTTCGTCTGTTGCGTATCGCTGTGGCCTTCGACTGTGGTGCATTACTGTGGCCTTTCACTGTCGTGGATCGCTGTGGCCGTCGACTGTCGTGTATTGCTGTGGCCTTCGACTGTCCTGAATTGATGTGGCCTTCGTCTGTCGCGCATCGCGGTGGCCTTCGTCTGTCGCACATCGCTGTGGCCTTCGACTGTCGCACATCGCTGTGGCCTTCGTCTCGCGCCTCGAGGTGGCCTTCGTCTGTCGCGCATCGCGGTGGCCTTCGTCTGTCGCACATCGCTGTGGCCTTCGACTGTCGCAAATCGCTGTGGCCTTCGTCTGTCGCGCATCACTGTGGCCTTCGACTGTGGTACATTATTGTGACCTTTCAATGACACGTGGCTGTGGCCTTTCACTGTCGTTGATCGCGGTGGCCTTCGTCTGTCGCACATCGCTTCGCCTTTCACTGTTGTGGATCGCTGTGGCCGTCGTCTGTCGCGCCTCGCTGTGGCCTTCGACTGTCGCGCCTCGCGGTGGCCTTCGTCTGTCGCGCATCGCTGTGGCCTTCGTCTGTCGCGCATCGCGGTGGCCTTCGTCTGTCGCACATCGCTTCGCCTTTCACTGTTGTGGATCGCTGTGGCCGTCGACTGTCTTGTATTGCTGTGGCCTTCTAATGACACTTCGCTGTGGTCTTCGACTGTGGTGCATTTCGGTGGCCTTTCAATGACACGTGGCTGTGGCCTTTCACTCGTGCATGGCTGTGGCCTTCGACTGTCGTACATTGCTGTGGCCTTTCACTGTCATGTATTGATGTGGCCTTCGCCTATCGCACATCGCTGTGGCCTTCGACTGTTGCGCATCGCGGTGGCCTTTCACTATGTTGCATCGCTGTTGTCTTCGACTGTCGGGCATCGCTGTGACCGTCGACTGTCGTGAATTGCTGTGGCCTTCGACTGCGTTGCATCGTTGTGGCCTTTTACTGTCGTGCATTGCTATGGCCTTCGACTGTTGTACATTGCTGTGGGCTTTCACTGTTGTACGGCCTTTCGCTGTCGTCATACCTTGTAAAATTGTTTTCGACGATCGAGGGCTTTTGCAGTGTAATTTTGTGTTATAATACTTCTAATACTTAAACGTTTCATGATCAATTCCTTGAGCTAAATGTGGCATTTTCAGTCGCTGCCTCCCTTTCTGCCTCCACCGTCTCTCACAACTACCCACAATTTTTGTTTCGGAACCTCCACAGCACCGATATCTTTGGAGATATCTCCTGTTAAGTACGATGTTGCGTCTAGCTAAGCATCAGCCAAAACGAAGCCCACTACTACAGCAGACGCTCACACCTACTAATTCTAATTCCGGTATGTTTGAGAAATTTATCGATAAAATGTTCCTTTATTTCAGCTATCCCCGTTGTTGGGAAGACGCCGCCCCTCTAATCGGTTGGTTCCCGAGATGTCCCATGTGGAAAAGGAAGTGGACATTTTTTCGAAGAAAGCGGAGGAGCCTCGGAAGATTGGAAGCCCGAGAAGGATGTCCCGCCTCCCATGTAGAGAGGCTTTTTGGTGATTCTCTTTTTTTATTGCACGTCAGTATTTCACGTCAAAACGTGAAAGATATGCTAATTTCACGTCACAACGTGAAAGATATGCTAATTTCACGCTACAACGTGAAAGATATGCTAATTTCACGCCACAACGTGAAAGATCTGCTAATTTCAAAGCCGAAGCTATTTGTACCGGATATTTACTATTGTTTACCTTTAAGTTTACCTGTAAGTTATAAACGAGACATATTGCCAAACGTCAAACGAGCATATCGGGCAAAAAGCAAAAAGGCTTTGTGCTGTGGTTCTTTTTCTGGCTCCGTGTTGCTCGCGATTAGTTTTTATTTGGAATGACTGGCAGTCCGAGATTTGCGTTGTTTGTAAGAATTCGTAAGTGAAGGAATTATAGCTGCCGCCAAGCATCGGCTGTTAAAAGCCGCCTTTTCTCTGCGTCTGCGCTTCCCGCACACTTTTTCCGCCTGAGTATCGCACGACTGCTACATTAAGGCCGTTTTTGGCAGGATGCTCGTTTGGCGAGAGCTATATTGGTAACAATCAAGACCGTTGGTACGGACAATTTAGAACTAGACGCCACACGATTTATCGCTTTTAATGAATGACCGGAAATTTATCTAAAAAGTTGTTACTTTGCAGATGAAATGCACGTATTTTTCTTGCATGGTTCTTAAATTAATCCTCTATTTCAGCCACGTTTCCTGCTTCGTGCCGATCATCTTCAGCGTATGAACGACAAAAGATCGGATTCTGGAGTTAAATAAGGTTTGTTTCCTCGACAACATTCTTAAACGAAAATTCAGGTCCAAAAGTTCTGCCGCACTGTAGTTGCAAGGATGGACGGTCGCTGACAGGAGGACGAAGAACGGGTGAACAGTTACGGTGCCTGCTCGTCTGCTTCCCGTTTCTTGCACCTACAGTAGATTGTGTTGTCCTAGTTTTTATCGTGGTCTTGTGCTACCCCGTACAAGCGGGTGGCTCCAGTGCTTGGGTTCGATATGACGAATTCTCTAAGGTGGTATGCACATGGGATTCTACCACGACGCATGCGAGCATGTGGTACCACCCCGTAAAAGCGGGTGGTTCGTTCTGTTGCCTTGGAGGGTTTTGGTTGGGCCAAATACTGCCGGCGGTTACAAGTGATGTTTGGGTTTGATTTTATGGTTTTTGGGCAGCAGGGGTGGCTACGGGCCTGGCCGGCCCGCTCTCCAAAAATTCACGGCCCGGCCCGAGGTCAAAAATTCCAAAGCTGAAAAAAGTTTTTCGCGATTTATGCGCAGGAATCGCGTTTCTATTGTACCTAATGTATAAACAACTATGGCAAAAAAGTTTCGCCGGCGGGGGATCGAACGGGAGCAACTTCGGATTACCAGTCCGACCTCTTAGCCACTCGGTCATGAAAAACATGCAAAATTTATATAGGGTAGTTCGAATCCTCCTTCACACAGTATGTTTTGCACAATTAGAACTATGTTTTGCAACAAACAGAACTTAAAAATAATGACTTGGAAAAGAGTTACATTTAAAAATATATTTTCAAAAAAAGTGGGCCCGGGCCGGCCCGTTCCTCAGATTTTCTCGACCCGGGCCGGCCCGCTGATCACCCCTGTTGGGCAGTGTTGCCTGACATGTAGCTACCGTTGGGTGCCATTCGGCTATTCTGAAACCTGGCGATGACAATGTTGCTTCTTGATCTCTCACCGTAGTGCACCGTAGTTGATCTCTCACCTGAGAAGGACTTCAATTTTCCTTCATTCTTTCTTACTCACTTCACACTCGTTCCAAAGTGTACAAACAAAATATATGTTTGGCATATGTTTGACTTGTTCAGAGGAAAGTTTCATATTTTGCGTTGCAGTCTCTGCCTTCCACTCTATGTATCTCATTCATTTTGTTCCAAAGTTTTGAAAAAAATAAGAGTTATTGGTCTCTATCTCAATCTCTCGCTCTCTCACACATACATACGTAAACATTCTGTCTTTTATCTATCTATCGAGGTCTCTCTTTTTCCGCCCATCTACCTCCCTTAAAATCGGTCGATGATTGTTCTCAAATGTCAATCCATTCCAAAGCAAAGACAATAAAACTCTTTATATAACGAATATTTACAACCCTAATGACAGCAAATGTCTTTGTGTGTGGGATAAGTGAGATTTGAAGAATTATGCAATTATCTCTGATCTCTAAAAACTGACAATGTGAGCAGGAATTAGGGTGTGTAAGTAAAAGTAATCTCTTAGATTATGCACCAGATGGGCGTACCAGTCTCAGTGGGTGGTCGGAAAGACCACCCAGGAAGGATAAGGCACAGAAGAGGCTGAGAGAGGGCACTTGACTATAAGGCGTCGACTACGCTGACTATTAAGCGGAACTGAAGGGCGTCACACGAGACAACGGAGGAGCTCCCACGAAGGAAGGGAGGGTTATTCACTGCTTGTAAGGGTGGTCGCGGGTTGAGCCGAGGACGCGACGTTGGTTAATCATTGCACCTGAAGGTTAGACGGTTATTCCTCTTTTTCATGCATAATTAAAAGTAATTAACGTTTCCAAAGGTTAATTGGAAACAAAGTTAGTGTCTTTTTCTGCCGACACCGAAATTAAGATTTAAGTTAACGTTCTAGTACTTAAGGGATTTAGTACTTGACGTGGGTTTCAACAAAAACAATAACGAAGAGATCGTATCTGCGAAAATGTGGAATGTCGGGAACTCATATGGAATACTCGTAGAGGGGAGATGCACAATAATGGTCAGATCGGGGTCAAAGCTTCTCTTTTGAGGAGGCCTACAGCCTGTTTAGGCCCATTTTCTCATTTGGTACCCACCAGGGGCCGTCTGGGCCGCGAGATCTACTCCTGAGTAGTCGGCGTACTGTTGTTGAATGAGGGCTCCGTATTGGGGCTGGTACTGAACGGCCGCACCGGCCAGAGCTTCGTAGGAGAGGCCTTGCCTAGAAAGAGAGAAACGTCAAAAACAGCTTACACAAAGTATGACACCCATACACACACACGCGCACATACACACGCGCACACACACACACACACACACACACACACACAAACACACAAACACACACACACACACACACACACACACACACACACACAGAGTTTCTAACTTTCGAAATAAAAACTCACGAAAGAAGCAACTGTTGGTACTCGGCGGCCTGTTGATGTTGGAGCAGAGCGGCCTGTTGAGCGGCAACCGCGGCCGCACTGTTCTGAGCAGCGGACTGCAACTGAAGCATGGCGTTGTTGGCCTGTCCCTGTTGTCCCCTTCCGGGACTCATTACAATCGGAGCTCCAGCCACGGCCAGGGTGGGAGAACGGGCGATTCCAGGGCCTCCAGCAACCATAGACATGACTCCGCGGGCCTGCGCTTGAGCCTGGGCCTGAGCAAGGGCAGCGGCTTCTGGAAATCAAAAGATAGAGGAGAATTCTGAAGAAAACTTACGGAGAGCAGCGGCAAGGGGCTGTTTCACTGCCATTTGGGCTGCGGCAGCGGCTGCCTGCTCAGCAGCTGATCTGTAGGTTCCGTTGATAATAGCCAACTCCATCAGCTGCTTCCTCTTCAACTCATCCTCTCCCTCAGGCTAAAGCATTTAGGTTCTTAAGGCCTTAGTTCTGTTCTTACCGCTGGAACCAAGAGTTTCCTCACTTCGTCCATGGCCCTCATCAGTTTAACCCTCGCTCTGTTGGGAGTGTCCTCACATTGGATCAGCACATGGAGTTCTTCCGAAAGGTGCTCCCAGTTGGGTTTTCCTCTGTTCAAATCCTCCTTTTTCTTATCCCTCATTGAGCCTCTTCCACGGACCATGATCTTACAGCCGGTCTGTTGTTCCAATTGTTTCGCTGTCATTCCACGGGGACCGAGGATTCGACCGACGAAGTTGAACTGAAAGTGGAATATTAATATAGGCCAGTGGTTTTGAAGGAGCTGCAGCGCTATGGCGTCGCTACATATTGGGATACAGTCCAAAAAGTCCCACATAGTTCATTTTAACCCAAAACAGCTTCAAACTTACATCGGGGTACTCTTTTGTGGGGACGAAGACCTTCTCTGTGTTAACTTGGACATCTCCTTCGGCTTCTGGCAGGGGGACTTCCTCTTTGGCGAATTCGAATTGGAACAGGGCCACCCGGACTTTACTGATCTCTGGAATCGATAAATTAGAAGTGACGTCAGTTGGCGGAAGTTTAAAGGACCGTTTGATTGACCTAAGTGTTTATCACGTGGCAGGGAATGTCAGCTGTCTCGAGGAATCTCACTCAATAGTTACGAGTGTTAAACAAACGTTTTCAAAAGAAAGCAAATTTGAACGACTTCACTAGATTTCTAGGGAATTTAAAGGGCTCGTAAGGGGTCTTTTCCAAATCGTATGCTAATGAAGACTTTGCAAGCATTTTGCGCACGGCCGTTGGCTGGAGCGGTGTTGGGGAAAATGATGTCAATTGAAATAATTCGATTAGCATACCATTCATTTCCAATCCGAAAAGGCCCCTGACAGTGCCTTTAAAGAAAAGTGATCGTTCCTTAAAAACTGGCAAACTGACACCGGCCCTCAGGCAGACTAAGACCGCAGGGGGTCGCTAAGGCAGCCCAAGGCCGCTAGGAAGGTAGCATAAGATGGCTGGGAGCCGCCATGACAGCCTAAGGTTGTTGGTAGCCGCTAAGACAGCCTAAGGTCGCTGAGAGCCTTAAGGAGAGCCTAAGGCCGCTGGGTGCCGCTATGGCAGCCTAAGATCGCTGAGAGACACTAGCGGCCTTCGGCTGTCGGAGGGCTTTAAAGGGAACTCACAGCGTCTACCTAATGATGAAGTGTTTTGCGCATTTATTTGGGGGCTTATTAAACGAAAATGGAACATGAATGTCTCTAGCGTTTCAAAAGGCCCCTGCTTCTTCGATAAAAAGAAACTATCATACCTTCATCTGCTAATCGTTCCAAGTGGTGGAATACATTGGGGAAGGCGGCCAACTGTTTCTTGTCCTTGAGTAGTTGTGACAGGTACTCCACCGTGTAAGGCTGTCCATTGGGTCCAGTTGTGGGCACTGAAACGGTCTCCGTCATCCGAAGTTGGCCGGTCGTCGGCTGTTGCTCGGAGGCCTCTTCCGCCATCCTGGCGTTCCTCGGGGCCGACCGAGCGCTTTACACCTCCGGCCGAGGGCGCGCCTGTCGCTCGCATTTTTCAACAAAGGTAACGCCGACGGAATTGCGCAACGGAACAGACGGCGGATACAGGAGACACGAGACACTAGGGCTAATTGGTGTTTTAAGTTGTGCTAATTGAGTAATTAAGTAACTAATTTGTGCAACTTAAAGAAATGATAGATTTGAACTACATGTAGGAAAAGTGATTACATTACACCATAAGTTAATTACCGTAATTATCACAGCCCTTGCTAAAACGCGATGCAATCTACATTGTGAACTTTCTTGGCTAACGATATAAACTAATTTTCTAACCACTATGCGAAAAGTAGCGACTGCTACGCTGTGGGTCCTGACACGATCTTCGACACCATCTAAAGTACCGTAATTCCCTTTTTGCCCCATTCCCCTAATGTTTGTGCTGTAGTGTAGGGCAGGAGAGTTATCAATCTCCGAATGAGACTGTAGCCAAGGCCGCGCGATTAGCCTTGTAAGATAGCGCGCGGTTTGCGAGAGAAATGAGACACGAACCAATTCATGCAGGTGTGAGTTCGAGCAAAAGTTACGCTGTGTTGTGAGAGAGAAAGAGAGAAAAGAGAAAGAGAAAGTACCGTTAGTGTGAACGGAGGCGTGGTCAGTGCCGGAGGCGGTCATCGCGAGGAGGGCGTTGGGCGTCGACTGAGGAGACAGCGACGAGAGGCTACCTGACTTCTGGAAAATGCACGGTTAGCACAAGCACACGCGTTAAGACGACATAGATAGACACACGGAACGGAAGGACGTTAGCAGATAGGCACGGAAGGCCTTAACGACCTTAAGGTCTTGGGCCTTGGGAAGAAACAAAACGGGGGGTTATGAAGATATTCCCAGGGAATATGAAGGGGCTAAAGATTGTTTATTTATGTAAGAAACGAAAATTGAAAAAATTAAAAGGTTAAGGTTAACATGTCGATTCTGGTTTTTAGGGCTGTGAGTTTGTTGAAAATTTGGCTTTTTGCGATTTTTCCTAAACAGCCTACTGTGACGGCCCTAAAATAGCTTTTTTGGGTTTGTAAATCAATTTGCAAATCCAAAAAAGGATAGTTAGTGTCGTCTATAAATAAGCAAAAATTAGTCACGGAGAGGGTCCGAACCAGGGTTTCTAGCTTAGCAGGCTATGACACTAACCGCTAGACCAACTAGAACTCCGGGAAATACAAATGTGCGCAGACTGATATCAGGGGGTGATAGTAATTTCTTAAGAATGGCGTGGAATCGAGGTAATATGCTCTCTAAGGTAGCAACATTGGTCCCTAAGCGTTTATTTACCCTGCTACCGTCTACATTGCTCCCAGCGAACCAGAGAGGAGGAGCCGCGAGCAAACAGTGCCGACCGGGGCTAGAGGTGCACAGGATTAAACGGGAGGAGGGAGTCGTAAAGGGCGGATGGACAACAGACGGGAATTAGAGAAGAACTGGTAGAGGAGACGAAGGAGATCTAATGAGGAGAGAGATCGGGACGGGGATAGCAAAAGAGGCAAGGAGAAGAACACGATCCTATCGCACGGCCTTCACCCCAAATCAGACGACGCACAGAAGCGGCGGCACTTTGGTGCCAGCCGATGGCAGAGGGCCCAGTGACAGCCGGGAACACGGCTGTCAACTGAGCATTCGGGAAGGAGAACTTGTTCCAGCGGCGACGGGAATATCCACCCAGTTACCGGTCACTTGCAGACTTTAACCGCACAAGACGAGACTAGGGGAATTGGAGCAGAAGCGTTCTTTTGGATTTACGAAACTTGTATTATGCGGAAGTTACCGAAATTTGAGCTAACTACATTAAGTACCTTAAGATCTTTTGGTTTTTTTTTTATAGCTAAACTACAAACTGGGGCCTGGGGCACAAAACCCATAACTTTGACCTAACTTGCACCCAATGTTTCACTTTTGGACCATCTCAAAAACTTATCGCGTATTTCGCGCGACAAAAACCCAAAAGTTAGTGCAAAACTCATTAGGGACCTTAAGGTCTTTGAGTATTTAAAGGCAGAGGCCCACGTAAAATGAAGAGGGGGACCTGTCCATGCTAATCGAAAAACTCTCGGCATTTCACCATTGAAAATGGCACTCTCTCGCCTACGTTACGCTATGGACAGGTCCATTTTCATTTTTCTGGGCCTCTGCCTTTAAGTGAAATAACCGAACAATCTAAAATAACCCACGAAATGTGCCAAAAACGGAGTTGAAACATTTCTTTGCGTGACCTTCGAGAGGAAACGTTTTCCATATTTGAAGTGAAATTAAAGAATCATCGAAAGTTTGTATGGTTTAACAGTAGAGCGCAATTACTGCCAGCTGGCGAGATGCGAGAGAAATCGTTCTATTGTAGAGAGGAAGCCAGCGTGAGATTGAAAAGTCCGTGTTTTAACAAAAGTTTGTAATTTTCTACAACATTTCTACCAATTCTTACATGAGATTTAGAGTCCTTAATGCCCTAAGGCCTTAAAGTCTAGATTTTTATGTATACTGGGCCCTTTAACACCGAAACGTTGAAGATTCGATGGGAATGTTCCAAAATTTCGATGAGATTAAGAGATTACACCGCGATTGGCAAACTTTTTTGAGACCCCACCTCAGGTTGGGCAAATTTTGCAGAGGCAGTTTGAATTGTAACGAAATCGCGTTTCCGATTGAATTCCGAACCCAATTTTTCTTTCAAAGAAACCCCATTTCCCCTAATTGCAGCGGCTATTGTGCCTTGTCCTGGCTCAGATTAATCGCGCCGTGGTCTATTTTGCCTGAGCGATGACGATCTGCCCCCTCTCGTCGTAAATCTGTGTGTGTCGTTTGTGTTGTAATAAGAAAACAATCGATACTCGACACAGGCATTGCAAAGTTCGTCTACCAGAGGCAGAGTCACTCGAATAGAGGCCGTCGCAGAGGCGTAAAACGTTCGAATGTCGAAGGGATCAATCAAAGGAACAGCTGACGGCGGAGGCAGGCGAAGGAACTAGGGCTGACCTTAGACGACGAATTAAACGCCGATTGATAACCATCACCGACGGGACCTTGAAGCAAGTGACGGAATGCACTACGGGATTACGACGCCAAAAGAGTACGGTAATAGGACACAGACTCTCTTTCGAAGTGGGAATCGGCGCAGCAAAAGCACTAAATCACACTTTCCGTAGGGTTTACCAGCTTTTTTAAAGAACCACCAGGATAGTTCTAATGTTAATCTATTTTGAATTTTTATTAAGAGTTAGCAACTTTTTTGCGAACCACCGATGCCTGAAGAAATGTTGAAAACTCTGTTCACTTGGTTAACCCCAATTTGCATACGGCCCATTTGCAATCTGAAAAATTATGTTATTGTCCCAAAACTTTCAGAGGGAATACAGATGTTTCTTGTCAAAACTACAAGTGTAAATGACATTTTCCGCCCAACGATGTTTCTTAGGGTTTCCGCTTCGAAAACGCTTCTTTAATAGTACGAAAAAGTGCGTGAGACGGAAGTGATTTTGTCGGAACCGTTTCATGACTATAAACGGGCCAATAATTGATTTACACATTGAAATCGAAAAGTATATGACTTGAATTGTCGTCTAAAAAATATCAAATTAGTTTGTCGCATCGCGGCGCGCGGGCGTGGTTAACTAGGGGGTGGTGTGGTCCCACAACGAAAAGAAAATCTCACGAGGTTTGCACGGAATTTAATTGAGAGAGAGAGAGAGAGAGAGAGAGAGACCAACGCATCGTGTGTGATCCTTTTTGGGCATGCGTTTCGACCTCCCAAGAAGAAAGAAAGAAAAGAAGAAGCCAGGAACTGAACCGTCGGAATAACAATGCGCGTAGCGAGCTCACGAAGCGGCTCAATGTTTTACATAGCTGGTATACAAGGGTCCCGTTGTTGACCCAGCGCCGCTTAAGCAACCGCTCGCCGGACTCGGCTAAAGTGCTGCTCCGCTCGTGCGACGAGAAAAGACTTTTACGGAAAGGGGAACAGAAGTTCAGGCAAAAACAGGGGAAACACGTGATACTTTAAAGGGCGGAGGTCTTTTTTCAAACGCAGATATTGGTCAGTCAAGCCGATTTCTTAGTTTTCCGAAGATGTAAACTCCAATCTAGTATAAATGGGGTTTAAGCATGGTTATAAAAGCTCAGTTTCGGTTTTCACGCAAGTTCTTAGAGTCGTAGAGGATCGAAAATAGACCAAGATTCCTATGTCTTAAGACTCTCTCTCCCTCTCTCTCTCTCTCTCTCTCTCTCTCTCTCTCTCTCTCTCTCTCTCTCTCTCTCTCGCTCTCTCAAACCTAAGCGGCAGCAAATCTCAATTGCCGCAATAACAAGCCCCTCTCAAAAACGGTCTGTTTCAAAAAAGCACCCCGCAGATTTTCGCATCTCATGAATCACCCTCATTGCCGCAATGGTCATCAGAAGAAAGAAAGAAGTGACCTATGTTTCTGACTCAAAAGAGGAGGAAAAACAAGACCTGTGCATTAGGTGAGTAAAGAGAAAGAGAGAAAAAAGTCTTGGTTGCGATCAATCGATGGGCGGGGTTGATGAAATGGACGATAACGGGCGCTCAACCCGTTAATTTGAGACCTTCTGATGAGTTTTAAGGACAGGTAGGTGGGCAAGGACCACCCACAAAGCCCACAGTGAATATTCATACCCAATTGAAATATGGGAGGTCTACATTCTCCCCCCGGCACCACTATGCAACATTGGAATTACTTCCGACTCAGTGGGTCACGCCCTGCGAGGCCCGAAAGTTACGGTAATTAGGGAGTTAAAAGTTAGATAATTAACAAATAGTTACGTTAATTAGTGAACTAATTAGTAGACAAGCTTGGTTAGGCGTTAGAAGCGACCATGCGCTGTCAGTTAAGGCTGGAACCAGTCGTTGGATGTTTCGATTACGATCCGCCTGATCAAGGCGGATTCGGGGAAGCGACCACAGCGAAACTTTTGAACCGGGAAACAAATTTTCTGGGTGGTCTAAAAATGCTAAGAAACGCCCTGCTGATTGGCCATATGGTTTCAAGTACAAATGAACTTCATGTTTTAAGAACTCTACTATTTCAAATCTAATTTTTAAAATAGATTTACGAAAAGTGCCAGAGGCGACATGATGCATCAGCCCCTTGCCATAAGCTACAGTACCGTGTCCTAACTATACAGTATCTGTTCTATTGAGTGCTCAAATCTCTCTCAATTAAAAGTGCATTGTCTCTTTTCGTGGAGCACTTGACTTCAAGTTCTCTCTGTCTGTTAACTCGAGTTCTCTGCCGAAATCGGCGCTCTCATTTGTCGTAAAGCGTACTTTTGCACGGTTTGTTGTGTCCTTGAGTGGTCTTTTACGTACCGCCGACGTTTCGTTTGATTTCGAGAGAGACGAGATGAAAAAAGAGAAACGGAAACTCACGTCAGCCGAAGAGTAGGGGTGCTCCTCCCAGCCGGCGGCCGAAGAAGCGGCGAAAACAGCGGCGTCGTGCATGCAGGCCTTCTGAAGAACAGTTCTCATTAGGGAGAGCAATTAGCCACAAGAGACAGACGGATTGGCAATTTAGAATGAAACTCAAGTGACAGCCGATTGGCAATTTTGGGGGAAATTGCGATCGGGGCGGAAAAAAGAACAGAGAAGAGTCAACATGGATGAAAATGAGCAAAAACAGGGTGAAGAGAGAGAGAGAGAGAGAGAGAGAGAGAGAGAGAGAGAGAGAGAGAGAGAGAGAGAGAGAAGTGAAAAGCGAAAGAAGAGAGAGGAAACAGTAGAATGAGAAGGAGAGGGGAACGAAAGAGGGGAAAGAGAAGGAGGAGGCCGAGGAGAGAAGAATCAGAGAGGAGAGAGGTGAGAGGAAAGGAAGGGAAACGTCTCTTTCTCTCTATCTCTCTCGTCTCTCGCTCTATCCAAACTGCGAGGATTGGATGCAATGGAAGGGGCGTGGCCTAGCCATTAGGTGTTCACTTTAGGCCATTTTCCGCCCATTGCTTTAGGTCAAATCAGGCGTGGCCATTTGTGTTTATGAACCCAGTTCCAGCCATTTCGGAAATGTGCAATAAACAACGCAAAAACAAGAACTGGAAGTAAGAATTGACGCAAAGATCTCCTACAGTAGCCGTTTCTCTCGTGTATCTTGGTAAAAAAAAAATTAAGTCTCATCCCTAGACGAAAGAGTGGCCTGAGGTGTGTTTGGTGTTTTCTCGTAAAAACTCGTCCCATCTGCCGGGAGCGCATCAGCACATTAGTCGGTTTGCCTCTGAGGACGCTTAATGCAATCCGGCACTCCGTGGGCCGGAACTAATTCGGAGACCGACATCAAAAGTTTGTGGAGGGAGACGGTGGATAACGAGGTGAGACAATGTGCAAATCATATTTGCACGGCGGTGTCGGTTTCGGAAGGAAGGCGGAATTTACGAAAAGGAAAGGTGGGGAAGGGGAGACATCGAAATGGTGGAAAATAACTGATTATGATTGGCCAAATGTTCGTGTCAATAGATCAAATTATCGATTGGCCCTTGATGCGATCGCTTTTTCGTTTTGCACTCAGGAACTCTTCTAAAGCGCGCCAAAACTTGGGATATTGAATTTTGCAATTTCTTGTTTTGACAAGTTATTGGGAAAAAGCCCAAAAACTTCAACTAACTTTAGATTTTCGATATTTTCTACTGAATACAGAAGGAATCATTTAGTAGGCACAAAGGCCATTAGCATACGGACGACAAGCACCATTGTGTGAGGTTTTAGCTACTTCAATTCCTATTGCGACTGAAGACGCCGCGTTCTTAAAATTCGAGTTACAAGTTTAGATTGTGAACGTCAATAGGGAACGTAATAAAATTTTGGTTTGTGGGGCCGACTCTCACGTGCCCGATCGAATTTGAAAAATTTTCGATTTTAAAACATGTGGCGTAAAATTTGAAATCCCTTTTTAAGTAATAAATCAAAAACCCAAAACGACACAAAAATTTGGGTAAAAAATCGATGTGGTCCCAAAAAGTTGCTGTGTAAGGTTTGTGGATAACAGAAAGGTTTTGGATCAATTTTTGACAGACACGAACTTCGGGCGTCTTCAAAACCACAATGAACCGTTTCTTCAATCAATAAGTGTTCAATTGAAAAAGATTTTAATAGGTTAAATTAAAACAAAGCCCGTCGCAGAGTGGTTCTGGCCGTCGACAACACGCATAATCGTGAATTTAATCCTAATCTTCCCCTACTCGAACCAGTTCGGCCATGCAATTCCACGAGGGCGGACACAGGTGTAGGCGGCACAAGGCTGCGGAGTTTAGGAGAGATCGGCTACTTTCAGCAGAAAAATCATGAAATTTCGAAGCTGATTTCATCATTTTTTCACTAAACAATAGGCGCTTCGAATCGCTAATTTTTTTCGGGTTTTCAAGCAAAAAGTAAAATTGGTTTTTTCAAAACCTATTGTAACGCGGATAAAAGTCGATACCCTAAATTTTTGAGTTTCGAAATTTTCATTTAATAAATTGCGTCTCAATGGTTTTTAACCACGCCCTTTTTGATTTCCAATGGATGCACGTGAACACGGCCGAGCTATGCAAAGGGTGCACGGTTTATATTGCTTGAGCGGGTGAGACAGCATGAGGAATCGAGAGACGGCAAGGTTTTTCAAAAAAGAAAGTAGTGTAATATTGAAAAAGGCAAGAAAAGGCTATTAAAGCTGGGAATAGAACAGAAAGTCAACGGAAGGGGGCGTCGGTGCGGCACATCTGGACCAGAGTGCCATCCGCTTCGCCAGATGTCCCACCAAAAGAATCTATAAATCATAGACACAAGTCAGAAGTTTTCGATTGTTCCGTCGAGGACTGACTTTGTTCGCAGAGTGAACAAGTGTTTGTCCATCGGAGGTTCTAACCTTTGTATTTCGAGGCGGCGCGGCTAAGTGGTTCTTCCAGTTACGGTCAAGTTGAAATATAAGGGTAAGCAAAAGAGTTTTATAAGAAAAGTGCGCCAAAAGTGGAATTTTTGAGTTCTGGGGATGGTTACCGTGGCGTAGCATAGCCAACGTTTGGCTATTACGCGTTTTCTTACGCATCTCCTTTCGAGTTTCAAGCGTCGCGGCGCGCTAGCGGTTGTTTGTGGGATATTTTAGGGGTTTCAATATTAAAACATGTTCACATAAAAATACTTTAATCGAAAAGTTACTGCGTTTTACAGGCTGCCGAGCGGGCGCGCTACATCAGTGACTCAGACTGCTGTGAGAAAATGTCTTCGGTGGCTCAGTATGTAGAGCACCCGCTTGGTTTTGCAAAGGTTGCTGGTTCGAACCTAACATGGTGCATTTTCTTTTGCAAATACACATGGTAGCGTAAACATGAGAATCGAGTGTCTTTTTTATGCTTCGTTTTTGTAACTCTCAAAAGTGCGACTTTTAGTCGGAGCTCTATTTTGAATACTAGAGGTCTAAATAAGGCCTCAATGAGCATGACAATTTAGGTATGTAAATGTATTCTCCCTTCCAATTGGCATAGCAGTCACATGGTTGGTTGCAAGAGAGAAAATGGTAATGTGAAGAAGAGTCTCCGGAGATATTTTGGTCTTCTAAATGTGTTCGTAGAAATCGTGGCGTGGGTTGTATCCGAAAACATGGGTGAATGAGAGGGCGCCGGGCAGAGGCCGTTAATGGACGCCCTTCGCAATGGCTGACACGGTGTTTAAACGACGTTCCACCCGAAATTACGAAAGATTTATCAAAAGAACGCCCGCATTGTGGGGGATTAGAGTGGTGCGAATCAGCTCGGGAGAGGTTTCTTTTTCGAGTGGCGGCCGCCAGCTGAGCGCTTCGTTATATCCTCCATTCACTGCTGGGCGGTCCGGCCAAAAACAAAGCACCACGTTAAACTTACACCAAAGCTCTGGGCTGAAGTATTCGGCTTTTGGGAAATTTTTAAGGAATGGTTTCAATCCTCATATATGTCTCCATCTACACTCGAAATATGGGAGTTTAAAAACTCAAGAGAGTTTAAAAACTCAAGAGAGTATGAGAAAACTAGTTACAGGAGAAAGAGATAGAGACGGAGAAAGATGCAGAGAGAGAGGGAGAGAAACAAAAGGAAAGATAGTGAGAGATATCGAGTGTGCAAGAGTAAAAGATAAATGGAAACAACTTGAGAGAGAAAGGGAAAGAAAGAGGTGAAGAGATAAAGGAAGGGAGAGATACGGAGAGATTAAAAGAGAAAGAGAGATGTGTGAGATAGAGATAGAGAGAAAGAGATATGAGAAAGATTAGAGACAGAAAGAGCGAGCGAGAAATGGGATGTAATTAGTGGAAAAAAGGAAAAATAGGGGGATGAAGCGACATGAAGAGTGAGACAGAGGGAGAAAGAGTTGGAGAAATAGAAAGATAGAGAGACAGAGAGAGAGAGAGATAGAGGGAGCGAGAGTGATAGAGAGAGATGCAGGAATCTTTGCGAATCAAACTTTGCATCATTTTCGTATTTTTCTGTGAAACCATGAAAATGTCAAGCACAGGTAGGGTTTGAATGACTTAAATGCAGCTAATATGATTTTGCGGATTATAGCAGCCTAATCTCCCGTCGGTTAATTGGTATTGGCATTTTGAAATCTGCTAAGACACCAAAACTCATCAAAATCACCATTTTACTGGGTCATTTTTACTTTGTTACGATTTGAATAACAGAATTAACAGATCAATTGTCGAAACTCATAATCCGAAAGTCAAGAATCGGCGGAAAAGAGAAGAGTGTGGTGAGTGGCTCCGCGCACGCATTCAGTGGGTCTTCGGCCGCGTGCCAAGGTCAAGACGACAGGTAGCTGCGGATTACGGCGAGCAGTCAAGGGCCGTGGGAGGGGGAATGAGAGAGAGAGAGAGAGAGAGAGAGAGATAGAGAGAGAGAGAGAAAGAGAGAGAGGAGAGAGAATGATTGGGTCTCTAAAGACACCACAAGTAGTAAATGTGTGCCCGTGGGGTCCCGCTTCCTGTAAGGGATATTGCAGAGGGCGTGGTCGGAGGAAAGGGCGCCTCCCTTTCTCAGAAGGCACATCAGCGCTTTTAGAGGGGTTAAGACGCTCGAATCGATAATCGAAAGAGGAAAACAGGGAGTTCGCCGGACGGCTGATCGGCACAAAGACTGCGCGCGCTCGGCTGCCTCAAACACTCGCGATCCGGTCTCCGCGAATTCTGTCATAAAGACAGACGGCAGCGGAGGGAAATGAAAGCTGGAATGAGGAAGGAGGAGGAGGAAAAAGAGGCAGCGATGGAGAGGAGCAGGCGAGGTGAGGCATAAGGCAAACTGGACGTCAAGGGGAGAGAATTGGAAGGGGGTGGATGTTCTGAAGAGAGAAATATGTGGAAAAGCAGAAAACAAAGAAAGAGAGATAAAGAAAGATACAAGCAAGGAGAAAGAGAGAAGCTGTAAAAAGAGGAGGAGGGTTAGAATACGCCCCGTCTTGACCTTTGCCGACACCAAACAGCCGCGACCGCCACCTCATTGACATCGACCGGTGGCAAACAAGATTTTGTTAGGATAGGACATAAGAGAGAGGAAGAGGCCTTATGGCAAGTGATGACACCAGTTCGACCGGTTCTGCCTCTGAGGAAGCTGCTATTATAGTATGCAAAACAGCAAGATCAAATTGTAGCCTGCCAGTGAGATGGGGAATTTTCTATTGCATTACGAAATCGGAGGAAATCGAAAGTTAGTTCCATGTCTACGAGAAAATGTAAAAACGACACCAAATGGTCGAGAGCGCAAATTTCGTGTGATTTCATAGCCTACCACTCACTCACATACTCTGACTCTGTCTCTCTGTAGGTCTTTCGTCTCTCTCTCTCTCTCTCTCTCTCTCTCTCTCTCTCTCTGTCTCTCTCTCTCTCTGTCTCTTCAGTTACAAACTCATAACAAATGCAAATCCTTCTTGTTGATGCTCCTATTTTTTATTGTTTGTTTATCTCCTTCTCTCCCGGAAGTTATGAATGATGCAAACATGAGAATAATACAACTAATGTAAAGAATAGAATTCAAAGCGGGATATTATGGGCTCTTTTCACAAACAGGTGTACCTTTTGGAGGAAAGAGATTTTACAATGCAGAACGGAACTGAAGCTGTTAAAGAAAAAGTGGGAGGGCGAGACCTATGCATATTAATTGGACACGACCAATAATTATGGAAATGAATCTGAAGACGAAGCGAGGGAAAGCGGTTGACAAACAGGGAGGACACGATGAGATTTTCATATAGGGCATTTCCAAAACTGAGACAAGGAAAAAGGGATTTTCCTAAAGGACTAGGTACAATGGGTCCCGCCGCGATCGTCTAATTGTCTGCACACTCTGTTACAGTGCTATTTCGCATATTTTATTGATATTCACTTCGATGTTTCAAATCGTCAATGGTTAAATACCAAGGAAATCCATGGTCATTCAAAAGTCGTCGTCTCAAGATTGGAAATAGCCTATACTGGATTCGAGAGAGAGAGAGAGAGAGAGAGAGAGAGAGAGTGAGAGAGTGAGAGAGAGAGGTATAGTCCTTCCCCTCGTATCTTCTCTCTCTATCTCTCTCTCTCATTCTTTCTCTCTCCCTCTCTCTTTCTCTTTGCAGTGGTCAAATGGGTAAATTTCAAGAGTGAAATTCTTCTGCCCTTCTCTCCCCTCGTGGTGCACTTTCTAGATTGAAAACATGCAAAAACCGTCAAACGAAAGGGCACTAAATGACGCATCTAAGGGTGATGTGTAGATTGGAAATCAGTTCTAAAAGTGGACAAAAGAAGGAGAGTAAACCGATCGTGAATTTACCCTTTGGCTGTGCTCCGGAGGCCGGGCAGTAAACGTCAAATAGGCGGTGAGTGCCTCGATCCGGACTGTAAATAGAGTCTCGATGAGAGCCGAGAGACAAATGGCTCGAAGTTTGGGAAAAATTCACAAGCAGTCCGTCACAACAGCTTTTGTTCCTTTGGAAAGTGGGGTAATGGTGGAAATGACCCGACGGACAACAACGCAAACTGAAAGTTTCCTGAAGCTGTGAGAACCGAAGGAAGAAGGGAGAGTGAGTCGCTCGTTGACCTGAAGCCTCTTCTGGGGAGTTGGTCTGAAACCCGATCCTCAAAAGAAGCGGCTACCGTTGAGAGAGGCCGCAAGTTGGCATCTGGCGAGGCAGCCGAACAAACAAAGAGGTGGCGGCCGCCATATGGCTTTTGATTTAGCGACCGACACCGTCTTATGATGGCATCGAATTACGCAGTCCGGAGGAAGCACAAAAGAAGGCGAAAACAACAGTTGTCGACGAGTACGAAGGGGGTATAATAGGCAAAGGGCTTATTCAAGGGGCAACAAAGACGGATTTAAAGTGGAGGATAAAAGAAAGATAGTGGCTGTTTTGTGAAACCGTTGTGTATGCGTCAACCAAAAGCCAACGCTTTCATGTGTGGGTCTTTGCTTTCTCATTCCAGCGGTATTGAGCGGCCTCAGGTCCGCTTCGCGGCCCTATAGGTTTTGCGCGAACTGTAACTTCTGGCACAAAACGTCGTTGACCGTCATGAAGTTTGACATCAGAGCGGGTATAGTGTGTTTCCAAAAAACGGCACAGGCTTTGGCCAAAAACCTTAAAGGATGGTCCATTAGGTCCCGCCGCGATATTCTAATTGTGTACCCACTCCTTTTTTACTGCGCTGTTTTGCTTACTATATTTCTATTCATATCAACGTTTCAAATCGTCTGTGGTTAAAAAGGAGCGAAACATCAAGCCGCTCAAAAGTGGCCGACCTTTTCTTTGGAAACAGACTATAGCACCCGCAATTTATTACTTTTCCATCCGTAACCCAATCGCACCACCCTCTCCTGGTAGGAAATGGGGTTTCGCATTTTTCCTCTTTTACACGCTTTTGATCAGCTTTTTTGATCGAGTTAGGTTTTCACGGAAATATCCGTGAAGTTGGCAGCGAGCCAAATTTTGCGGGAAAATATCTTATCTGTAATCAAGCCCGTTCTATATACTCATCGCCCAAAGGGCTTGTAATAGTGGCGTGCGTATTTGACCCAGAAAATTGTCTGCGTCTCCATGTTTCGCACGCTCATTAGCCGGTTAGATGCGCAGGTTCATTGTAACTCCTTCCAAGGTCCATGGGCAAAGACTATATATAGAGTGCCCGATTTGTCCAAAATCCCAACATCAGCACTTCGGCATTTCTCATGGCCTGCACAAGTTGTTTTCATTGAGTAATTGGCGTGAACCCCGCGTTGGAAAACCTTCGCCAAATGTTAATTCTTGTAGGGTAATGAGTTGGCTACCTGTACGGCCATTTTAAATTTATCACTTCCCATTTTCGCTGCGTTGCAGTAAAAAGTAAAACGAGAAAAAAAAACCCCGCGGGCTAAAGCCTTGTTCTCACTCTCGTAGTTTCGAGCACCCACAGAGCAAAGAAACGTTTAATGAAAAATTCAATGACGTTTGGCGTTTATAAAGATTCCAACTAACAAAATGTTTCGTTGGTTTGATGTACAACTCATTCCGACCGATCTAAAGTTTCGTTCAAACATAGTTCCCGCCAACCCTATAGTTCCCGCCAATCCTACTTCGGCGACTTTTGGAAATGAGGGAGATTACTCTGATGTTGAAATTAAAATTTCCCATTACTACATCATAACAATCAGCTACTAAAAGGGGCGTGGCCCCATTTTGACCGAAGTCGGATTGGCGAGGAGTATACTTCGGAGGTTTTTGGAAGGGAAAAAGATATTCGATTTTCCCATTATAACATCAAAATAGTGTGCTACAAAAGCGGCGTGGCCGTTTTTGGCCGAAATAGAATTAGCGAAGAGTATAACTGTAGTTCTTCTAGCTTCGCCCTTTATTCTTTTGCTCAAGCCACAAATCCGTTATTTTCATCGTTGAAACAGTACGTGTCAAATGGTTTGACACGGAAAAGCAGGTCATCAAGAGGATGTCGCAAATGATGGTGAAGTCGTGTTACAAAATGATCAATTTTATCTCGAAAAATTTTCTAAAATGTTCAGTCGTTCCTCAGTTCATATTTATCCCAGAATCGATCCAACCAGTCCTAAGAGTCCGGAACCACCTAAAATACTAGTTTTGGTTTCCAGGGATACGAAACTCTACCGTATCCTCCGTACCCTCCATAGCCGTAGTAGGGGGTACCGTAACCGTAACTGAAATGCACACTGCTTCTAATTACGTTTCTTCTCTCATCCCAATTCGTTATCTCTTTCCCCTTTTGTTTCTATATGTGTGTATCTATGTGTCTACATTGTCTATATGTGTTTCTCTTCTCTCACTATTTGTCTGTCTTTGTCTCCTTTTTCTCAATCAATCACTCAAATCTCAATACTTACCCGCTGTTGTACCCTGAGTGTCCATAATGTCCGTAGTGTCCGTAGTGACTGCTACTGCTCCTCTTCGCTCTGGCTCTCCATCCGCCAGTAGTAGCACCTTCAACTTCCAAAACGGCCAGCAGAAGAAAAACCAGGAAAATGAAGGAAATCGGTCGCATTTTGGTTCATCACGAGAGTTTGGCCTTATATACTGTCGCGTGATGCGTTCGGCCAACGGTCTACTATGTTGTAAACTGCTTTTCTCCGAATTCGGTGACGCCAGGAAAAAGGAAAATGATAAAGAACACACGCAAATGAAAAAGACTTGAAACTTTTTATTCTTGAATTGTACCCGTTATTCAACTCGTTTTGTCCTTTTCAATAGGGAGAATTCATTCCCAATTTGGTATCAAATGCAAGTTTCGTGCGCCGTTGTTCCCTCAAAAAGGCCCTGATACTGCGAGATTTGCAGATTTCGTTTCCGATGAACAGAAGACAGCTCCAGAAGAACATGACCAATGAAGAAGGAAGGGAGAGGGCCCTGTGGAGATAAACCCCACTCAAGTAGCTATGGGCCACCTGAAAACAAGACATTTAGGACGAAGGCTATCGGTTGAAATAGCCATTTGTGTTTTTGAACAATGGACGCAGCTGGAAAAAATCCGTTCTCTTTCGAAGTGAGGTAGTCTACTTCCATCTCTCTCACAGTGTGTGTGTCTGCCTGTGTGTCTGTGTGTCTGTGTGTATATGTGTGTTTTACCGTTTGTCTTATTCCTGTCTCTATAACTTAAACATTCCAGATGACACTCAACATCTCTCCATCGGAAGCCATATTCCCTTCAACTGGAGGCTACACAATTCACACGATCTCTTCCCAAGCTGATACTCGCCACGCATTTAAGGTCTTCCTACCTCCTTAAGCACTGTAGACCCCACCCACTTTAAGGTAAAATCAAGCAACAATGAAGACTACCGTGTTCGCCCTGTTTACGGATTCGTAAATGGCCAAGAATCCGTTGAACTGGTAATCAGTCGGTCTACAGGAGCCCCAAGAAAGGACAAACTGGTTATTCAGTGGGCAGAGGTTGGACCTTATGAAACGGACCCCAAGGCGCCCTTTGAAGCCGATGGGGAAGAGGGACAGTTGGTTATGATAATGAGAGCAGAGTGAATAAATGTTTTCAATGTTTGAGAAAAAGGGAGTGAGTGAGCGATTGAAAAACTATATCTTGATGTACCGAAATAAGCATTTAGCTATTCGTTAAACCTTAAGCCCTAAGGTTTAAGGGGGCATACCTGTAGCCCAAGTGTTGCTAAGAAACTCCCAATCCATGGAATCGACCGAAGGGGGTTGTCCTGCCAACCTAGGCTCAATGGGTGAATCCAGGCAGCAGAGTTAACGCAGAGATACACACAAAACTGCAATAACATTAAGATTTTTGATTATTTTTATTAACTTACATGTAGACCAACGACATGACGAATTTCCTGCGTAGAAAGTTTGAGATCATCTTCAAAAGAGCACGCTACATCGGAGAAAGAACACAACATCGTCGCGTTGTCGGCAAGCTTGAAAATGTAATTTAAAAAATTACCAATAAGTTTTTGATGGATATAAATTCATGACAAGTAATTTAAACTATGAAAACGCTTACCGAGAAGAAGAAAGTAGCCAATAGAACAAGGATTGAAGGAAGAAACTGCAGGACGAAAGACATAAGAAAAATGGTAGTTGTGTTTTGAATAGGCTTCTGAAAACAGATAATATTTATTCAAAAGCAACTGTTACCTTTGGAGCAATTCGAATAACTGTGTTCTTTGTCTGAAAAGGAGTCCATACAGTTCCAACAAAAAGGATCGGGAGTTGGATAAAAACTGTCAGTAGGACCTAAAAGTTGCTCGTTGTTAGAATCATTAGTGACATACTTGAGATGTAGTGAAGACAAGAGGGAGGAAGGCCAAGGCTGATATGGATAGAAGGAGAGATAATTGGAGAGATCCCAGGAAAATGAAAGAGAGAGAGGCCTTGACCGACCAGAGGCGGTGGCGGCAGGCAAGGACTGTTTCGGGTAGATTTAGGAGCTGAAATATAAGATGAGAGCGTCTTTTGTGATTTTGACTCAGTCTCCCAGTCACTCACCTCACCTCACCTTCCCTAGCTTCCTTTTAAGTCACCTGACTTCACCTCGCCTCATGTATCTCTCTCTTTCTCTCTCTCTCTCTCTTTCTCTCATCCTAACCTGTCTATGACTTAGTTCAAAGTCCGTGACCAATGCCATGATCCTCGAAGCCAGATCACTAGCCATAAGTCCTCCTTCATTCGCAGTGGCCATTTCGCAGTTTTTGTCAGCAATCGGTGGAACAGATACACAAAGTTCGTTGTGCACAAAAATTCTTGTGTTCGCCGTGTTCATAGACGATCCAACAGCTAGAACTACTTCATCATTCTCGTCCATTATGGAGAGCATTTCTTCGTTGACTCGAGGATCACAGTCGGTGAAAAGACCGACTAGCAGAGGGACATTGTCCACCTCATCCAAATGGGGACGCACCTGGCTGACACCCGTGGGAAGACGGGCCTTGTTAGGCATAGCGCCGACCTGAAATGTGAATATAAAATGTCTATGTTGCCATTATTTTAAAGCTAAAACCCATTTTTAAAAGAGAAAATTTCATATGCTGCAAAAGTCATTTTAACTTATTCGGTAAAAAAAATTCAATCTTAAGTTTGGCCTAGCGTATCTTAGATGTTTGTAGAACCTTAAATTACCTTACCCCTAAGCGTAGGGTAGCACCTTAACTTAAAATGATACTTGAGGTATTTTAAGGTCCTTAACCCATATTAAGTGTTCTACTTTCAGTACTACCTTAGCCTAGCTTCAGTGTTTTACCTTTCAATTACTACCCTACGATATCAATTTCTTTCTTGAACCTTACGAGTTTACCTTAAGTCTACTACCTTAAGAACTATAGCCGGTGCCAAACGAGCATCCTGCCAAAAACGGCCTTTCAAGGCCTTCTAAGGACATTAAAATGCAGCAGCCGTACGATACTCAGCCGGAAATAGTGTGCGAGCCGCGCAGACGCAGAGAAAAAGCGGCTTTTAGTAGCCGATGCTCGTTTGGCGACAGCTATACATTAACAAACCTACAAGGGCTCGTCAGGGGTCGCATTGCTAATGAAGACTTGGCAAGCATTTTGCGCACGGCCGTTGTCTGGAGCGGTGTTCGGGAAAATCATTTCAATTGAAATGGCGAAATTTGCATACAGTTAATTTTCAATCATTAAAGGCCCCTGACGGCCTCTTTAAGAACCCAATTTGTTTAATTACTTACTTGAACCCTAAGATGTGCTTCCTTAACCTACCTTAAGTGAAGTGACACTCGACTGTCTTCTAAACGGCGAATTCCTAAAACTCTCCTCACTAGTTCTGTTCAAATAAGCCTCGCTCCTAGACAACCAAGCTTGCCGTTTTCCCTTTATAAGGGGAATTTTCCAATCTGTTTCTCCTGAAATCAAAATTTTCATAAAAATGAAGATATGATTACCGTTGGAAAGTAAAACTTTGCTGTAGGTTCTGTCAGAGTCCTTGTCTTCTGCAGCCTCGGCCAGCGAAATGTGGCAATTCCAACCCGCCTCGAGGCCTAAAACAGGTTAAAAGGTTTTTCGTATCGATGATTAGATTACCTAGTTTTTCTGCGAAAACTCTACTTCTCAGTTCGTTTTCTCTGGAGAAATAGACGAAACGGACACAGTTGTTCTCGAGGCCTTCGACCAGTTGTACGGCGGTTGGGAGGGCCTGAAAAAGTGCTATTTTAGTTAACGGACCAGCAAAGACTTTTTTGAATTTTGCTTTTTATAGAACAAGGGTGTAAATCGAACCTCATATTGCATAACAACCAATCCACAAAGAACATGGCCCGTGAAAAGCCCGTCGATGACTTCTTCGGCTGTGGACAAGCGCTGGTCGCTGAAGAACTGCTCTTCCAGAATGTTTTCTGAATTTTGAAATCAAAAGAGTTTGAAATCTTTTCTAACCTGAGCTTTGGCATCTGATTCCTATTTGTGGCTCATTATTATTCTCACGAGCTAGGGGCACTTCAACGAATTTGTCCTGGAGTTCATCGGAAAGAGAGGAACCAGTGGCTCGGTAGGAGATGACCAGACAGTAACTGAAAGACGTACTTAGGGAAAGTTTAGAGCCTTTTCCGGGCATAAAAAATGCAGAATAAAGTTTTATATACAATTTGTAACGCGCTTTCATCATTATTTTTTATAATTTGATTGTCGAATCGATCGAATATAAAATTTTGACTCTGGTCGAAAAAAAAGAATGTATATTTTGAATTTTATATATTGTTCAAAGGAAAAAATGCATACATATCAAGAACAAAACAGTTATCTTGTGTTAAATTTGTCTTGAAAAATCTAAGAATATAAGACTTTGCCACCCTATTGAAAACACTAATTACCCTAATTACCCAGTTTGAAGAACTGAGCTTTTGTGTGAGCTGTTTAACCTAGAAATTGCGTAAATCCAAAAGTTTGTCGGCTTTTAAACAGATTTTGAATAGCCCCATCATAAGGTGCCGGCAAATCGAGATAAGGAAATTTGCGTGGCCAAAAAGGCGTGGCCAAAAAAACCAGCGGATCCCGGCAGACTTCAGGAAAGATCAATCCAAAAAGGACGCAAAATTCTTTGTACAAATTTGTATAAATCCAAAGGTTCCCAAGATTTGTGAAAAGATACCACCTCTCCCCGGTTTCTAACTCACCCGGTCATAGAATTCCTCTGGTAGATGTCTCTAACCACCCTCGTGAGTCTCGAAGTCAAAGGAACAAGTCTTTCTCCATCCCAGACGTGTGTACAGGCGTCTAAGACTAGATCCGCCGTTCCTTGGCATGTCACATGGGAATGAAGGGATTTCGCATCTTTGTGAATGCAGCAGAACGCCATTTCCAACGGAGTCCTATGCTTCGTTAGTCCTGGCAACGGCGCATCGCCCGGTTGTCGTTTGTAGAACCCAATCTGCTGGGGTGTTTTCTCAAGGAACTGGGCACAACTCTCCTGATCAAATCTAGAAAAACCTTTTTTTTAGCCGATAGAACTTGGCTACACTACCCTAAGAGTGGTGGAAACTGGCACATACACCTGCGTTGTGCAGCCACAATTGTGCGAGGCACATGGGCAGAGACTACGGAGAGATGGTCCAAAAAGGAGACGAAGGAGTGGTTGTGACGACAAGAATTCAACTGGAGATTGAGACCAAGAGGGCGGAGATTGGGCATACTCTCCTTCCTAAAGACTATGGTTTCAGAAGACTTAAGAAGTTACCAAGCTGGATCGTCAAAGTAGAGCTTCCATTTGTCATCGGGGTTCATTTCAGAACTGAGACCTAAGGTTTCGGGAATCAGTTGACCATCGTTTGCCTGGCGGAATACGATCACCTAAAACAAAATGCAAGTTTTCCACACGGGGCCCAAGAGGGTTCGTCTTCTGGGTTTGGCAGCCTTCAGCCTGTCAAAAGTTGCGACCTGCGGCCACTTTGGTACGAGACCTTTGCCCGCTCAGCTGCCCCCCCCCCCCCCCACTGCTTTTGTCTAAACCTCGTTTTTGTGAATTTCACCTTGTCAATGCAGGGGTTCGTCGGAGACAAAACTCCTTTCTTATCCAAAATAGCCATTCCAGTGAGACGACCAAAGACATCTACGAGCTCTTTTTGCGATGGCTCACAGGCCACGCCAAGAGAATCAGAAACACTATTGTTATTCCTAAAAGTGAAATTTCTTCCGCTGAAAAAGGCGAAATTACCATCTTTGTAGAAAATACAGGATGTAAAAGGCGAGTGGGACAAGAAGTGGAAGAAGGATCAGAGCGGGGATGGAAAAGACAAATCTGCAAAGCGAAAGTTGTTTGGGAGGGCTTTGTGTCAAATTGAATTCAGTTTTTAACAATGGTCCCACCGCGGAAACCCTTCCCAGTGCACGCTGATAAGAAAGAGAATACACTGAACGGAGATGCGCAGAGAAAAAAGCGCTTCTTACCTGGTTCCATAGAAAGATTCGCTCGTCGCATGGTAGTAACGGACAATCACAACCAAAAGAACCACTATCAAGTAAGGTAGGAACAAATATTTCTTGATGACGTCATTTAGCACAAATTCAACCTTAAGCACTTTAAATTACTTAAGATTGAATGTATAAACCTGTTTCTCAAGAGATGACTGTTTGTACGAAGAAGAGAGGTACTCAAGGATGTGAGATGTGATCAGACTCTCGCAAGCTATCGCCTACAAGAAGAAACTTTACATTTTTAAAGGGTCAAACCGGCATGGGCTGTAATTTTTCACTTGCTCCCGTTTTGGGGTCTGTTTCTATTTTCATGTCTAGTCTGTGACCGCGGGTGAGGTAAGTGCCGGTTGTGGTGAGACATGAACAGGGAATTATCTAGAAAGAGAGATTTTATTCAGGCAGCCTCAGTTCCTGCCTCACTCACTTAGTCACTCACTTAGTCACTGATTCGGTCTCAGTTTCTGTTTCTCTCTCTCTCTCTCTCTCTCTCTCTCTCTCTCTCTCTCTCTTTAATCTCTTTCACTCTCTCTCTCACCTGCCCCGGTCTCAGCAGAAGATGATCTCCCGTAACCAACAGAATTTTCGGAACATTGACAGCTTGTCCGTTCCTGAGACAAAGTTGCCCCCACATGTCGTCAGTTAGTGGCTCCGGTAGAGTATAATAACCAAAATTTGGGTTCGTCTAAAGTCAAATTTAGAATAATTATCAAATTTTCCAACTCTCTGAAGATATTTAATGAAATCGTTGACTTTTCTCAGTTTAAAATCTTTCCTCCTTTTTCGAATTCTCCAGAAAATTATCCATGAAAAAGTGGAAAATAGAAGTATAAATAAAGACATAAATAGTAATGGAAATGAAATTTCGTTGTCCCTGAAAATGAATTCTATTTTCCCGGCTTCGTATGAATCCTGACATGTCAACAGCTCCGATTGCTATGAAGATGGCCGAAATTATTAATCCTGCATGGTAGAAATCGGGAGTTGCGGATAAGAAGCCATTGGATGTTGCATCGCTTCCAGAAATACTAAACATAAATATATTTAAAGTCTGAAAATCATTGTATTCAAGTTCTCCTGTTGCAAATCTCCATGTTTCTAGCAAAATCGTTCCTGGAGCTGGGTCCGCACGGAAATTGGAACCTGCGGGGTTGAATCGTGCACCTAACTATTCTTGAAGCGAGGCTGGTTTTTACAAAAATTTAACGTTTATTTATGTTCAATTGTTTAAGTAAGATACGGAAAAATAGAAAATTATTTCTTTAAAATGTATCTTTAGCGATTTAAACAATTAAAAACACATTAAAACCTCAAATAAGGCAACAAAAGCATTATCTTTTGTTCGTTTTTCAAAACCCACTTGCTTTTTTCATTTTCTTCCCATTTTCGAACGACTTCTCCACATTCCTCAGCTAATAAAGCAAGCGCTTCTGCACTAGAGAGTCCCTCACTGCTCATTTCTATGTTTTAATTGTCAGATCATCTAAAATTTGTAAAATTATTTTGGAACTTAATTATAAATAAAATAAAAATATCAATTAGGAATTAATTGCGTTAGAGTTCAGGGGCACATGGGAAATTATGATTCGAAGCCATTCAGCTGCTGCTCGCTGTTTACGCGCGTAAGCAGGAGTGGGTCGGAGCTCAGAAATGAGCCCTTTGCAAGGAGCAACGCTTTCGTGGGCTAAAACAGGCGAAGTTCGTAATTTGATCAGTAAATTATTTATTTAATTCATGCTTTTCCTATGTTTCAAATTATTTTATTAGAAAAAAAATATAGATGAAAAATCCTTGCAGAGCGTCGAGCATGCCTAATCTGCGGATATGAACACATTTGTCCTCGCATGTGTTGCATCCGATTACAAATTGCGCTTTCCGATAATGAACGGGCTATTCGTTGAAATGTCCGTAGGGAAAACCATTTGTGGAGTTTTTTTCAAATCGATATTTGTGGTACACATTTATTTAAACCGAAATTGTATCTTTATTTACATACCCAGAAAAAATTAAAAAGAGACGGATCACAACTGAAAAGCTGTCGTAGAAATCTATGAAACTCTAGTCATCGGCGGTGAAGCGATATGAATTCACGGGGTTAGGCGTCTTGGCTCACGTTGATCACAATTTCTTCCTTCGGCATGCCTTCCAACGACTCGATCAGAGGGGCAGGGGCTGTAAATAAACAATTAACACCAATTAGCACTTAAAAATCTCATTTTCTTTTAGTTTTTTTTTAAACATAATGTCAACAAATACAACGGATCACCGGAGCGATTCGAAATTTGCGATCGGCGTGGTCGCTTCACTGCTCGCGTATCGGTTATCATCAACATCGCGGCGCGCGACCCGAAATTTGCTGGCGGCGCGGTCGCATCGCCGGTTTTAAAAATTTGTGCGATTCATGGCTTTTCTCATTTCAATGTACACACTGTGTTTCGCAGCTTCTTCCTTCCTTTGTTTGACCTCCGCCTGGTAGATGGAGATTTTCTCGTGACTCTCATCATCCTCGTCTTTTTTAATCTCATTAACCAAACAGTCGAGGTACTTGTCGTCTTGAGACACTCCTCTGAATCAAGAAATTAGACTTCAGAAGTCAATAGAACCCACTCAGTAGTCTCTTTCTTGCCAGGACTCGTCGTTTTCCTTCTTTTCTGACGTCGATTGCAGAACCACACCCTCACTTCCTTAAGAACCCTTGATTAATAGAATTCTGGACACTGTATTACCGAGAATCCGAGACCAAGGGCGATTGCAAATCGATTGAGCTGAGCGCTGGTTGGAGATTCACACTGCTCGAACAAGGCGTCAAGGGTAGCCAACTGAAAAAAGGATTAATTGACGAAATCAAGAAGATAGGGGGGGATTCTCTATCCATTCCAGTAATTTGACGCGCATTAGCATTTTCCAGTGGTAAACACGCCGTATAGCTTGAGGGTGTCGCGGCCAGATGTGTTGCTATGGATGATCTAATTTACAGCAGGATTGCATTTCTTCTGACTAATTTTGAGTATTATTTTGGAACTTTACAAGCAAAGATACACACACAGTTTTATTTTCAAATAAAATATTGGCGGGAGACAGAGGCAATTGTAAAATAAAGTGCACCTAGCGGGGTTGAACCCGCGTCTGAGGCACTACAGTTCCCTGCACTACCAACTGAGCTATATCCGCGACTGCGCAATGTGTCTGCATGCGACTCAATGAGCCGCTGCTGCCCCTAACAGAATTCAACTCATTTTTCGCTCTTAAAACAACAATCTGCTAACCACCAACCTGGTCATCTGTGTAAGTGACCCTCCTCTTGCGTTCCCTCACTGTCGGAACAACCGATCCAACATTGGCTCGAACCAACTGGCACAGAACTTCTGGAGGCTGATGTCCCGTGGACGAGTGGATCTGATCGATGATGTCAATCATCTCCCTCATAGGCTTGACCAGCCTTTTAGCCGTGGCCAAGGTACACTCCATCATCTGAAGAAATGGGTAAATTCTGAAGGAAAGGTCTCACTTCGAATCTGGAGACGGTGGTCTGGGAGAGTTTGGCTCCGTACTTGAAACACACCAGTTGGCCCAGCTGACCCTGTGTGAGTCCTGGAAAGAATTCAATGAATTAAGAGGAGAGGCAGTTGTAAATGCCATTGAAAGAGAGAAAGAGACAACAAGAGAGGCAATAGAGAGATAGAGAGAGACAGAGAATGAGACGAGAGGATACATAGAGCCCCTACGGTAGAGGAAGAGACACGTTGAGACAGTGAGAATGAGACAGAGTCTCAAAACGTTTCCGAGTTATAGAGAGAGAGAAGAGAGAGAGAGAGAGAGAGAGAGAGAGAGAGAGAGAGAGAGAGAGAGAGGAGAGAGAGAGAGGGACTTACCCCAGGCTATCCTCCTCTGCTTCAATTTACTAGCAACCGCTCGAATTTCATCCATCGTTACATCTTCCGGAACCGGAGCCATGTCACCTGAAAATGTTGCTCCAAATTATTTTTAAAAGAAGCACACTGAAATATCAATAAAACAAGTAGAAAGTATATACAAATTTTAGCCTTTTCAGGTTCGACGTTAGAGATACTTAGGCAAGAGTCAGAAGGCCAAGATAGAAGCCAATTAAAGGTTTTGAAAAATCTCAAAACTGGACACTTTCGGTTCATAGCTGGTTTGAGAACCTATTTGCGGCAGGGTTCCCTAGCAGTCATAAAAATGAGTGATTTCCAATGAGACAGGTTAAAATGTCTCTTGTCTCCAGAAGCAGCCAATCGAATGCCGCGTATGCATTAGCATAGCCAGCCAAGTTGTGCACCGCCGTCTCCGTGGGAATGCTAATTTGAAAAATCGATGCCGTCGGCCGCAGGGAGCGCCAGGCTGAAATTAGCATGACTGTGTGTGGTCTGGATTCAGAAGCCGTTTCAGAAGGTGGAGGTAAGGGCGCGGATGGGCTTGAACCAGGTTGGTAGGGCGCAGTAACCCAGGTTGGAGTGAAACGGCCAAGGAGTACGATCTCTTGCCTATTCTAATTGGGTTATAGAGGTTCTACCAAACAACACTTGCTTCTAAAACATTACCTAAGGAAATGGTCTTTCAATGAAATTAGAAATTTCAAATTCAATGATTTAAAGGGGGTCAATTATAGAACAAACCTAGCTTTAGCAAAGGACATGGGTAATTCACTAGGTGGAAGTTGCAATTTCCGAAGTACGCACATAGCAACGAATAGGAAAATTAAAAGAGGTGATTAAAGAGTGCATGTATACTAAAGTAGGTAATTACTTTTAGCAGTTATCCCGAAATGTGCCAAAATTATACTGTTGAAACTGCTACAGTGGCACACTTACTCCTAGTTGAAATACCCAGACAAGTGGGAGTTAATTGAAGGCATTCCCTCGGTCTGAACCCTCCGACTGCGCGTGTTAATGAGCAGGGAGACATAATTGACTGTCTGGGGGAATATGCTAATGAGGGGGAGGATTATGAGGAGCAGGGCAAATGATGTTGACTCGAAGAAGGGCTCTTAGCATACAAATTGAATGAGGAGATCTCGGAGAGGGAGGAGAGAGAGAGAGAGAGAATTGCGTGAGTGACTGGATAGAGGCCAACTCTCTCTCTCTCTCTCTCTCCCTCCCTCCCTCTCTCTCTCTCTCTCTCTCTCTCTTTCTCTCTCTCTCTCTCAAGACTCAAAAGTGGAAGTTCGTGTGTGTTGCACCTAGTAGGTATATTCAAAATGCTGCGCCTATGCGCCGGAAGTCATTTCCCGTAGAGTGGTGCCTTATTAACATAACTGCGAAAGAGCAATTAACTCAAATGTCAAAAACTGAAATCGATTGAGAAACTTTGAAACTTCGGCTAAAGGGAAGATCGTAAAGAAACTTAAAATGTCAAGTCTCAGAGTTTTTTAGACTGAGGCGTGTTATTCTGGCTTTTATCGTACCTTCTACATTTAAATTTGAATACAAACTTATATATTTCGCAATTTCTCTGTAAAAAAAAGCCTGGCTATACATATGGCATATCCTAATGTGATGTGGCGGGAAATGTGAAGCCATCGATTTGTGTGGGGACGGCGGAATTCTGAATGGAATGCTAATTAGACGGGGGAATGTCCCTTATTCGGGAAAAGAGTACGGTAGTCTCTCACTCATTCGTCTCTTTCTCTCATTCTCTTCCCCTCTCTTTCTCTCTAAAGTCTTAAAAACGACCCACCCCAAACGCTTTTCTCCTGCACTGGTTCCTCCACTTTCTCTTTGAATCCCAGTTGTTCCCTCCGCTGGCGGATTCCATTCTCCAGTTGGCGTAGTTGCTCCAAAGAGAGGTTGGATAGTTCCATTCCCGAGTGGGATGGAAGGTCCATTTCTGCAAAGAACAGGGTAAAGTACAACGATCAACCAAAAGTGAGAGAGAAACTGGAGAAGACATCAAATTGTTACCCTTTTGTGAACCGTCGCCTGGAGCGGTTTAGGGGAAGTTATTTTAACTGCCGTGATATGGGATAAAATCGTTAAGTTGGTGTATTTCACGAACAACTGGGTTTTGAGATAAAAAGGTAGCTGTGTTATAGCTGTCGTCAAAATGAAATCATATGCTAATTGCGGAAACATGCAAAGCATGCTCTGTCGACGACTGATTAGACTACGAATTTCAATATCAACAGAGGATCACTGGGACATTCTAATGTTATTGGCATGATTCCAATTTGGCGACAGCTATATATGTCGGTTGTAGGTCCTTCGTATGACCACGACTCATAATTAGCATAGACGCGTCGAACGACGCCCTCATTAGCATAGGCTGTTTGCGTGCGAAACGAAGGAAGCTATAGCTTTCGACGAACACACGAAAATTTTGGACTAGCCCAGAGCGCGACAGGGAAGCCTTGGAGCTACACCCCGCGACATAAGTATAGTTCCACTTTGCTTGTTGGTATAAACGCCAGTTTTGGGCTTTAGGTGTGATATGGGATAACACATCCGATTGAGAATAGCCCTAGAAACAGATATAACAAAAATTCTTTGATGACATACGACGCGGACATGCGTCGTTTATTAAAATTTGCGAAGTGGGGTTTTGATAGAAATTTTTTGCGGCATTGAGACAGACATTATTCGAAAGCCCTTGAAAGTTGTCTTCGAAAAGGCTTTTCTTTGGATAGAAAATATTTTTTCGAACCGACAAACTTCAAAGAAGCAAAAATTGTTGTTTTTTGTAGCCAAAAAGATAATTTTCAAATATTTGAATACCGAGGGTGATTTACACGCAGGTCTTTCTTACACGAATACACTCATCAAATGCAAAAGTGCCTTTTAAATCATAAAAAAGTAGAGTTGCTTTCCGGGGTTTCGCTTTGTAAGTGGCTGAAACTCACGAGAAAACGGTTACAGTACAGAACTCGTTGAAGGGATTTGTGGCTCATGTGAAAGAGAAAATTATTTATAAAATAACATAAACGTTTTGTCCAAAATTCTTCGTTCTCGAGATATTTAGCTTCCAAATCTTCAAAACCGGAGGCAAGTGCGCTCCTGCGTGTTCGGCGTTTACAATGAGTTCTAACTGCAAAGTTCCCATTCAAAAACGAAATGGAATGCCCCCTGACTACCCCTCAATAGGGTTCATGCCAATTCTATCCAATGCCCTATTGAAATGGAAAAGTCGTATTGAAATCAGTCATTGACTTTAAATGACTGACAGCTACTCTATCAACGGATGTTTTGAAGATATACCTGTCGTCAAACGGGAACCATGACGAATTCGAAAGCTATTGATTCTGCTGAATTCAAAAATATTCGACTACCAGTCTCTAATGAAGCATATGTTTTGCGTTTGGCGAGCGAAAGCAATATTGGTTGGTCCAACTCAACTTTCGCTTCATTTGCATGCTCGCCTGGTGCCTTTGAAATTCCGATGATTATAGCAGCTGAATGGACCAGAGACTAGGAAAAGATATTAACTAAACGCGGCGTTTTTAAAACAAAGTAAAATTTAAACTCTATCAAAGTTACTGAAAGCAGGGTAGGCTCGTTCAGAAGCCATTGGTACAAACCAAATGACCCCGTCATCTTGCAATTGTAGACTTTTGAAAACACATTTAAACTTTAAAAAAGATGTTATGGAATCAGTCTGTGAACATAATTTCCATCATTCAAAATATAACATACTAAAAAAGTGACTGAGCGTGAGTCACTACTTTGTAACCGCCGTCTCTTCATCGTAGGCGGGCGCAAATCGATCGCACCTGTTGGCATATAAAGCAACCTCTGGCATTGATTAGCATATGCTATTCTAGTGAGGAACAGAGGGATTTCAGTAGCAGTGGGCTGAGGCATCTCCTGGAATGAGAGCGCCGCCGCTGGCTAATTAACATAGCCGGGCGCGCTCACATCGATCGTGTGGCGATTAGCATACGGTGGGCAGAAGGGACTTATGCTAATGGAATTCTTATGCAAATCTACAGGGGAGGTCTCATTTTATGGCAGGAGACACGGGAGACCAAGAGGAAATTAGGCTGCTTTGTTTTGCAGCTATTTAGGGCCCTTTTTAGGGCTTTAACGATATATTGAAGAGATAGACGTATCTCTTTTAAACCTATCTATCACCCCTCTCTTTATCGCTTTCTGTTTCTCTCATCTATCTCTTTCCCTTTCTATCTCCTATTCTCTGAATCACTCACTTACTCTCTCTCTCTCTCTCTCTCTCTCTCTCTCTCTCTCTCTCTCTCTCATACACCTCCTGTATCGTTAGAAAACAGTTTATTCTCCAACTGCTCTATTTACAGAAACTCTCACGTATTCTACAAACCGAGTTTAGCGAGGTACCAATGAAAGAGAGACGGCTACCGGCAAGTGTGGGCTAGAGAGAAAGGGACAGGGAAGGCGGCTTTGCACAGATTTTGAATCCACATTTTGAAGTTCAATCACGGGGTTTGGAATTTTTCCATAATTTACAATAGAGTGAAAGAAGGGGTATCTCATGAGAACGAGGTGCAAACAACGTTCGGCGCTCCCATCTTCGCCAGAATCTTGTCCACCCACTCCAGCGCCCCGTTCATGTGAGCTTCGATCCAGCACGGAGTACCGTTGATCTAAAATTTGAAGTATTTAGCTTAATTGGGTTTGGTATAAATCCCCGGAGGGCATGTCAATTTGAAACTCACTTTCTGTCTCTTGTAGATGCATCCCCATCCCTTCGTAAATGAAATTCTAATTGTACAGACCCTAGTCAACGCATAAACAGCGTCAAATCCATAAGTAATGCATTCTTCCAACTGTTTCGAGAATTCAGCATAACTGAAGATCTTCAAGTTACAACCAGTGGGAACCTAAATTCTCAGTTTTCTAGAAACTTTTTTATCTTACTTGGCATACGGTAGCCGCGTGCCATCCGTGGCGTTGGTTGCAGTTGGGAGATTGAACATAGATCGGATGGGACGAGAGACATTCAACGAAGACCTTTAGAATTTCATGGGTTTAAGAGGCGAAATATTAAAATACCTCTCCAGAGAGATAGTAAAACCTGGCTCCTCGGCCGATATTCAGCAGAGCTCGACTGGAACCGGAATCTCTCTGAGGGTTGGTGAAGTAACCGAGACAAATTCTGGAAATCTCTTTTTTGCTCAGATTGAAAGTTAGTTTACCGATTGTCAGTGTACGGACTGGTGTACCCATCCACAAGCATATAAGGAGAACGGGCGTCTACGGGCGGACCAACACGGCGTTTCCTCTCGTAATAGGTGAAAGAGACCCAGTGGGCAGGCTCACAGAATGCAACGTCTTCTCTCACGACTGAAAAAGGTGTTCAGGACTAGTGTTCAGGAGAGCAATAGAAAAAGAGAAAGAGGGAGAGATAAATTGAGACAAAAACCAGAAGAAGAGAGAGAAAAGAAGCTCACTCACGGGCTGTCCTCTGAATCTCCGGAATGTTGTTAGCAATCTGCTGAAGCTCTTCGTCACACTAAAAGCCAACCGTATCTTCAACTTTTGAAGCTTTTATTACCTCCACTTCCATGGCCATGGCCTCTTCAGTACGACCACCGTGATCTTCAGAAATGCAAGAGTTGGGAGAATTTGGAAAACGAGGACTAGCAGCATGACTGGAGGTTGGAGAGCCAATCGACTCATTGGTCTCGTGCATCATCTGATCCCTTGTAGGGGCTGCTGGATCAGGTTCGAACATGTCCAAAGGAGGCAATTCGAACTCTGTGTCTCCATAGACTTGGTTGAAGTGATCTCCCATCTCGTCGCCTTGGACAAAGGAATTGGGAGGGCCCTGGAAATGGAGACGTCTCTCTGTCTCTCTGTCTCTCTGTCTCTCTGTCTCTCTGTCTCTCTGTCTCTCTGTCTCTCTGTCTCTCTGTCTCTCTGTCTCTCTGTCTCTCTGTCTTTCTGTCTCTCTGTCTCTCTGTCTCTCTGTCTCTCTGTCTCTCTGTCTCTCTGTCTCTCTGTCTCTCTGTCTCTCTGTCTCTCTGTCTCTCTGTCTCTCTGTCTCTCTGTCTCTCTGTCTCTCTGTCTCTCTGTCTCTCTGTCTCTCTGTCTCTGTCTCTGTCTCTGTCTCTGTCTCTGTCTAAACTCACATAGCCAGAGCCTCCATGTGGCAACTCCTGATAGCAATGTCCCCGAATTCTCTCGTACCTTGCATCATCTCTCGGCGCCGACCTTTGGGGATCCATAACAACATCGGGAATTTCTGTAAAACAATAAATGAAACGCTTTCATTTGCTCCCACTTTTCTCAAATTTCGGTTTCTGAACTTCGTAGTGGAAGGGGTTTATACAAGCGAACTTCGCTCCTTTGGCGAAGGGAGCCTTACATGAAGGAATCGACTCCAGACGTGTCTTTTTACTGAAAAATCTCTGTTGTTAATATAATTAAAAGAGAACTTACCTAACCCACTCCCATCTCCACAGTCTGAGAGCAATTACGTGAAAATATCTTCCTTGACCAAAATCTTTGCTAAAATTCGTTTGTATTTTAATAAAATCTTCATAGACTCACTTTTTCATTACACAACATTTATTCGGAATATTCCTCCCTTCCTCAATTACGGCACTGAGCAAATTATCAATGTGCTTTGATTTCTCAAGTTCTTTGTACATAGATCCAACGTAATTGATGGCCTTTTGTTTATCACTCTGAGCAATTAATTGTTTAATTCGTTAATTGTTATTACTCACAAGGAAATCATGTTGAAATGCTTCTGGTTTAATTAAATCTGCCAATGCTGAAACTGCCGGAGGAAACTTTGCAAGGTTAAATATTGGCATTTTCTGAAAAGAGATTTTAATTAAAGATTAGAGAGAGAGAAAGAGAGAGAGAATGAGGCAGGGGAGATGAAGGAAAAGATTGGGTACAGGGAGGTATGAGCGACGAGATGGAAAGGGGGGAATAAGAGAAGGGATAGACAGAGACAAAAAATGGAGGGAGGGCGGAGAAAGACAAAGAGAGACAGAGAGAAGGGAAGATGGTGATACAGACAGTGATGGAGGGAGGGAGGGAAAAAATGGGGTTCAGGGAGGTGAAGATTTGGTGACGAAAGAGACGAAGAAGGGAGAAGGGGAAGAAATAATGGAGAGAGAGTGTGTGTGTGTGTGAGAGAGAGAGAGTGAGAAAGAGAGATTCAGAGAGAGTCAGAGAGAGAGAGAGAGAGGGAGAGAGAGAGAGAGAGAGAGAGAGAGAGAGAGAGAATAAATCGGTGGTTTCAGAGCTACCTGTATCCTATAAAAGTGCTCTGTTATCGCTGGCAATCCGCCAAAGGTCAGTTTGTTTGCACGCAGTTTGATGTTCCTTTTGCACTTTTTCGGTCACAGGTTGGGTCATGGGGTGGAAAGCGTGTAAACATTCTTTACGCTTCGTGATAAGATACGTAGTACGTCAAAAACAGGACGTTGCTCTGGGAGTATCGATCGTTTCAAAACAACATTCGACGTTGTAAACAAGAAAATAGGGAGACTGCGATGCTCCTAGGCAAAGCTATTTTAAATTTAGCTGCAAAAGAGGCCTGAATACCCTTTGTACAACACCGAAACATTGGCACAAGCACGATTTGTAATGGCAATTAGAGAAAGCAATTGTAGCATTGCTATTGTGAAGAAACCGTTGTTGGCACGTGATTGCTTTGTGTGTAAACATTGTCTGAATACCATGACAACTCGTAATTCGAGCGGAAGGCTTATATTGACTGTAAGAGAGAGAGAGAGAGAGAGAGAGAGAGAGAGAGAGAGAGAGAGAGAGAGAGAGAGAGAGAGAGAGAGAGAGCGATCCCTGAACTGAACTGAAAAGGTTAGTGAGCGAGTGTAAAGTTTGGATGTCTGTCGCAGATATGGCGCGCAGCTAACTGATACAAATCGTACCGTACTCGTGGGCGCTGCTGCGCCTGGCACTGAACAAAGATCATTTGAAGGAGATTTTAGCTGACAAAAGGAGCAATCGGGGAGACAATGGAAGGGAAACGGAGCACTTTAACTATACAAAAAGGTTTAAGAGGTTTTTGAACAATCGAGAGAGAGAGAGAGAGAGAGAGAGAGAGAGAGAGAGAGAGAAGAGTCTTCGAAGGAGTTAAAAGTGTTTCCATTGTGATAAGGAAGGGGAAAACAAATCAATTAACTGTCCAGGATATTTGTAATCAGAACAAGGAATGTCTTCTGATAACAGCCTTTCCATGTGTTTGTGTGGTCTTCTGAGATAAAAGGGCAGCCTGGCCTTCGCGGTTAACGGAAGCACGGGTTTTATAGATTTATGGATCAGAAAAACAAGGTGGGAGGATTCAAAACGGTTAAAAAAAGCAGACGCAGACGAGGAGCTCGTGGTCGGTGTGAATGACAAGAAGTACTCGTAACAGGAAGCACGAGATGCGAATTCATATTTTCAAACTTAAGAGATAAACAACGTAAAAAGTTTGAAAAAGTGGGGAAAAATCATATGCCGTCGAGGGGGATTGAAAAAGAAATACGCATAACGGATGTACGTGAGACAAGATGGTAGCTCGAAGAAATAAAAGGAACCGAAGATTTGTGGGGGGGGGGGGGGAGCGAGAAGGAACCGGAGAAAACGGAAGGAAAGGGAGGTAATGAGTGGGAATATGGGCGGTGCCGATGGGCAGACAGTGCCAATATGCCAGACAGGGAATATCTGGGTCAGACAGTGTTTATCTACCGGTAAACACTAAGAAAGCAAAAGGCGTAGCCGCGCGGAACGCCTCTTTGTGTGGAGTAATCGAAGGTTTCAAACGCCGTCCTCCTTAATGACAGCGCAATCCGGTTACGCATAACGGATGTACGTGAGAATCGGCGGGAACGGTCAGAACGGCGGGAATTCCTGGTGTTCTTTTTCAATTCGTCTTTCAGCTTCCGCATAATGAAGCTATAGCCCCTGGCCCGCATTTGCGGAAAACAGTCGATAATCCCTCCGTTTTCGTGGCGAGACACATTGATTTTCGAGGTAAATTAGGGTGATATGCGGGAACGGCGGGCCGTAACTGTGTGTCGGCATCTTGTTGCGCAGAAACGGCCTGGACGAGAGTGTTTTCTATGGATGGAGACGCAGACGACACTGGTCTGCGCCCCCCACTGACAATTAGCGCGATCAGCAGGCTCTTCCGCACGGGACTCATTGCAACTGGCGCTTTGCCAAGGTTCAAATCTGGGCGTTTCGAACGTTGACGTTTCCTCATGTTTCATGTTTTTTCGCTATCAAATTCACGTGTTGTTACTTTGTACTTTGTAAAAAATATTTTTGTTTGAAAATATTTTTTATCATTAAGGAATTGGTATAATAATGCTTATTTAGCTTGGTTTACACCTAATTAAATGAATTTTTGTGAACTTTATCCCCGCTACTTCCTTTTATGTCTTATGTACTCTGCGGAACTTTATAAGTGGTTATATCTGTCTTTTTCCTTTTGTGCTTCAGAAGTCTGCTGCTCCTAGCTTAGCTGTGTTAGATTTTCCTCACATGTCCAGCTTTGCCTTATTATTTAAGTTTAAAACTCTTATCACCCACGCGTGCCTTTTACATGATTGTTGGATCTCACACTTAGGCTTCTGAGAGTAAATATTTGGGTATCTCCAATCATCTAGGGATGATATTGTAAATTCTAAATATATCCGTTTCAATTGGTCAATGACGAATTTGTGTTTTTTTTTTGTTGTGCAAATCCGATTTGGACCTGCTAATCTCGTGAGAACTATTCCCGTTCGCCTATTTACAAGCTTCTCGCCTTTAAGAGACTGCTGTTTATTGCCTCGTCTTACGTTTCTCCTATTTATAGACGTAATTTCAGGGTAGAATGAACTTCAATCCGGATTACGAAAACGTAGCTAATGCTTTCGTCCAGCACTACTATTCTAAATTCGACGTCAGCGACGGCATGACCCGAGCTCAGGGACTCAGCGATCTCTACGACCCCGACCACTCCTACATGACCTTCGAAGGAGCTCAGTGCAAGGGACGTGAAGGCATTTTGCAGAAATTCAGCGTGAGTGAATTGTTTTTACTTTTGTCTGGTTTAAATCTGTTTTATGGTGGATTTATTTCTTTATTTCAGTCGCTCACTTTCCGGCAGATCCAGCGCGCTGTCACCAAGTGTGACTCGCAGCCCCTCTACGACGGGTCAATTCTCGTCATGGTGCTTGGCCAGCTGAAGGTTGGTGATTTTATAAACGTCTAGTGATATCTTCACTTTTAGACGGATGAGGACCCCGTGAACCCTTTCAGCCAAATTTTCATCCTCCGACCAAACACTAGTGGATCTTTCTTCATCGGCAACGAGATCTTCCGCCTGGACTTGCACAACAACTAATTTTCGACATAATCACGCGTTTGCCTTCTCCAGACGTCGATTATTACTGCTGTCACTATGTATACTGTTGCTCTAGCCTTCACTTACAGTATGCTAGCTCTCCGGTTAAATTCACGCTCTGTTCCGACTTTACAGGTTTAGATATCGATTGTTTTAAGACTGAAAATGAATTGTGTGTGTTCTAATCCGTCTTTCTATTTGGGAGGTGTTTCGTGTACATCTATACTTTTACAAAGTAAGCGGAGAGTGCATTCAGTGGTGTGTTTAGATGGTGAAACAGGCCACCAAGGGACAGCGGGAGATTTACGAAGAGAATGTTAGCACGATAAAAGGATACGCCGTCGCGTCGCTGGTCTCCGTCGTACGTTTCCTTATTTTCTCATTCTTAGCAGGCTTTAGGCCGTTTACTTCTCCGGCTGTCAGTTCGCCTGGGAATGCAACAGCACTTCCTGGATCTATTTCGTCGTCACCGTTCTTCTCCAGGGAGGCAGCCTCTTCGCCATGAAGGCTATGGCCAGTGAGTTTGCCTTAGGCTCTGTTTTTATCCACGGAGATGGTGATGAGCAAAACAAAAAATACTGCAGTTGATCATGGGATGGTTCAGCCTGTCGTAAAGTATTGCATACCAAATGTTTTATTAAAAACACTAGCAGGTAAACCTGGATAGCACGGAATTCTTGCTAACAGAATGCGCCAGTACCGATGTAGGGGTAGACGGCCAGGGCGAAAAATCAGTTTCCTGCGGGGCCGGCCCTCGTCTACCCCTCGCCGATGGAACAGCGGGCCGACCCATCTATATTTTTTCGAAACATTTAATTGAATTCGGATATAAATATCGATCCGGCACTAAGGCGCTTTTTGTGTTAGAGCCGAATGCATTCGAAATGACCGCGTTCTGTATGGATGTAATCAACGAAAACGCTGCTATTCTGATTGTGGACGTTCTTCGGACTTTAATTGTTTTGTATAGGCATCTTTACAATTTACAATGTATGTAAAGAAATCAGGACAATTTGGGTCGTCACTATGTGTGTTTGTCAGCCCTTGCAGTCGTCGCCCACTTCGGCATATTTTGAATTTTTGATGTCATGTGTGGGTTTCTGAGTATTCTTGAATTTTTGTGTTTCGATGAGACAGCTGGAATGTCAATTTGTTAATTTCGAAAACAGAATGTTATTCGAAAATTCCTGCGGCTCGTGTGTCACCTTTGTGTTTTTCGAAACACCCTTGACTCACCGATCGGGACTACTGTAGTGCTAATTTGGGAATTCCGATGCAAAATTTGCGGGGAGTGGATTGTATTTAGCTATATTTTATAGACTATTTAGGCTTTTGTGTTATTTTATTTTTCTTTTTAGTGGCTAAATTCGACGAGAGAGGCCATGTGGTGGATGCTGGAATGGACCTGAACGACCCGTCTGCCTTCGGAGAGTACTGCAAGGACACTATCATATTGGCCGTCATCATCCAGGTAACATTTCTTTCCGTGAACCGAATCGAAGTGGGAATGATTCAGGTCGTCGCTCTGTATTCGAACTACGGTTATCTCCTGCTCCTCGCTTTCCCCGCCGCTATTCTCTACAAGGTTGCTTTCACCGTATGCTCGGTATAACGTGCTCCTTCAGTTCGTGATGTCCGTGCTGCTGCCTTGGGTGACGGCTCCTTCGGCCAGCGGAGAAGAGGAGATGGACGAGAAGAAGATGCGCAAGAAGGAACGCAGGGAGAAGGTCGTTTACAGACGCTAATCGCCATAAAGATCGGGTTACTGGGGAATTGAGTATGCATCTTATTTAATTTTATGCCTTTATTTATAAAGAAGTTTAATTGTACAATGCCTTTTGTTCATTTTGATCGTGGTTCATCGGTGTTCTACTGGCTTCGTTTAAAGTTTCCGACTTAAAAGTTTTGGCAGATGTCTGTAGCCGGGTCACAGGATGTGTGGTTCGACACACAATCTCAGTACAGCAGCGGAGGCACCTCAAACACCGGCTACTCCAATCGACAGGGTAAGCACCGTTCCTTTGGGTGGACGTTCCCAATTTGTTGAAACCTTCAATTACGTGTTTCAGACCGATTCGCCCCCATGCCGAGGAAGAATCTCGTGGATATCTGCAGAGACCTCGCCGGAAGGTCTTCCCGTCGCGGAGACAAAGCAACCCAATTTGTCACTGAAGTTTTGAAGGTAGCGCACTCGCTTTTCTTTTAGACACCGTGAATAGCCGGAGTGGAGTTGAACCAGTTAGGGGTTGGTCCCACAAAGCCCTATTTCACTGCTAACGTTACCCGAGTATTTACAAGTTTTATTTCCCACGCAAACCGACGAAAAAGCAAGTATAAGGACGAAATAATTGCACAGTGTGGAAATCTTCATATTCTGACAATTTAATGAACTGGAATATTCACACTATAGCTGTCGCCAAATTGGAATCATGCCAATGAAATTAGAATGTTCAATTGATGCTCTGTTGATCTGGAAAATTCGTAGTCTAATCATTGTCGACAGAGCATGGTTTGCATGATTGCGCAATTAGCATAAGATTTCGGTTTGGCGACAGCTATAAGGGTAAACAAGAAGCTGTGAACAATATTCAAAGTAAGACGACATAAGGAACACATAAAGACACTGACATAACCAACCCCAAAGTAACAAGAAATGGAACGGAAACTGCTTTATTGCTTCTAATCAAGCTTAACGCCGGGCTTGGCCTTGCGGCAGAGGACCATGGTGGGGTGAACGGCGGGGCCGACGAGGACGTGCTCCTTTCCGTCGAAGGCGGCAGAGGCCTTCTCGTTGCGGACGTCCACCTTTCCGAGGATCTGCTTGCCGTTGATCGTCAGAACTCCGGGCGAGATGTCTCCCTTGTGGTGGTTCACGTGCACCGGGTGCCATTCCTTCTCTCCGAACACAGCAGCCTCAGTGAAGGGCTTCCATTCGTAGTCGAAGCCACGGACATGGTCCGACAGGTAGAAGAGAACCTAAATACCAGTTTAGGAGGATTCAGAAGCAGGAGTGTACCTGGATGGATCCAATGTTGGTCTTGTACTCGTGGGTGCCCCAGCCAAAGTTGGCGGCGATCTTTCCGCCCTCGTTCCAGATGCGACCCATGACGGGCTCTCCCTGCTGGTACCACAGAGCGACGTACTGGTCGGGGTTCTGGCCAGGGATGGTGTCCAGGCTCTTGTTGAGCGCCTTGACCTTCTCCTCGGTGGGCCACGGGTCTCCGGCACGGAAGTCGGCCCAGTGGTTAAGGGTGACCCTGGGAACGGGCTTGGGAGGCAGCTTGGAGCAGGTGGCACAGGGGCAGCCGGGGGGAGCGCCCTGGAGCTCGCGAACGATGATCAACATGTTCAACAGCTCTCCTCCACTCTTCTCGTAGACCTTGCCGTCGCAAGAGAAGCGGGCGATCTCCGTCTTGTTGTCGACAAAGCCGAGAAGGGCTCCCTCGGGGCGGTTGGTCCACAGGATGGGCAGAGAGTCTCCGCAGCGGACAGTCTCACGGTGCTTCTCAGAGTTCTCGAGGCGCTCAGAGTACTTGATCCAGTTGTACCTAAAGAAGAGCCATTAGTACAAGCCTTCTTCAGAACTCACCAGAAACCAAGGTTGTTGTGGTCTCCCTTGTACTGGAGCACCTGGATCTGGCCCTCCAGCTGTTCCTTGGTCCTGAGCTCAGCCTTCAGGTAGGGGAAGGAGCACTCCACAACTCCTCCGTTGTTCCAGGAGCGGCCGTGGATGGGCTTTCCGTGCTTGTACCACAGAGCCACATACATGTTCTGCTGCTGGTAGCACTTCACCTAAAGAAAAGCCATTAGTCTCCTTCAGAAGATGTCTCGCACCGGCTTCTCGGGAAAAGGAGCGCCGATGGGCTGGAAGGCCCAGGTGTCTTCTTGAGCGGCGACCATCTTCGAAGAGAATCGGACGAACGAATGATGGATTGGCTCAGGGGGCCGGTATTTATACCCGGCCTCGTGGCGTACGGTGGCGCATATTCACGGAAGATAATGAGGTTTCACGCCTTCTAGAAACATCTACTCAATTATTCTAATGAAAAGTGTGTGGGGAAGCCACAAACCCCCATTTTCATGCTAATTTTTGGTGTTTCTTCACATTTTTGAGTCGGGCCAGCCCGTATTTCATCGTATTACATGTTCGAAATGGATAGATTTATCTCTGATTTCCCTAGTTTTGCAGGAGAATAGCCGACAATCGGCTCAAACCCTCCCGAGTTACTATATTCTATCACTGCCTTCCCCTTACAATTCGTTATTTCAGACTCTCTTCTACGACCCGGATATCGATTTGTGTGGGATTCTGCCAAACTCCTCCGATGGCAGCAGTTTCGACGCCGTGTGCCAACTCATCGACTACCAGTCCAATTTCTTCGATGTAAGTCATTTTTCAATCAAAATGGTATAATTTCCAGATTTTCTTCGACGGCAATGAGAAACAGGCGGGAGAGCTGTGGAAGGCCCTCTACCACCAGATTCAGAACTGCCACCTGGTTCGTTCCATTACTTTCTTTTTATTGAAATATTGCCTCAGGCTACCAATATCTCCCGCGAAAGTGTCACTTTGCACTGTATTTCCACTTACGTCATTCGCCTGCTACCAACTGAGGGGGCTGGAGACGCCGTTCCACCGCCCAGGACGTCGGTTCGACAGAGGGTTCACACGCCCTTGGACCTATTCCTACCCACGTCGCCGATTCTCAACAGAATTAGATTTGGTAAGTGTTTGCAAACAAACTGTGTTTGACATCCTTGGCATTGGTTTTGGCACGACGTTTCAGAATTTGGCTGTTGACTTTTAGAAGTTCTAAACTGCCGAATCCTGAAACGTCGCGTGATATCCACGCTTTTCCTTGTAACGTACGAGTCTGATTTGTCAACCACTGTTTTCTGATTCATTTCGATGATTCCTTTTCCAGACCAAGACGTGGATCGCTTCACCACCTCCACCCTCCATCCCAGGCACCTGACCATGTTCTGCAACATGGTCACCATCTTCTGTTCTGTCGAAGAATTCCCATCTCCCACCAGGTTGATGCTCCTCAGGTAGAATTACTGCAGGAAAATGTGATATTTTTGTGGATTTCAGGCACTTGCTCAAGCAGTTTCATGTTTTCTGTACAGCCGAATCCACGGATCCCGACATGATTGCCATTAAGGTCTGCTATTTCTGCTTAAATTTAGATTTACGTTTTTTTTAATGAGACACCTGGCTGGCACATTCATATTCATTTGAAGTGTTTTAAAATCCAAAGGGAATCATCGGAGTTTTGCCTGTTAGTAGCGTGAATCAGCCAGCTGTCTGGTACATACTTCCGCCGTATCCTGGGCTGATTTCTGTCGTTTGTTACTGAATAATTTCCTGCTTTCAGAACGCCGTTTTTGCGAATCCGCCCTTCTCCAACGCTCTCTACGACTTCTTTTTCACCTTTTTGGAGCAGTGCCCCTCAACAAATTCTCTTCTCGACCTGATCGGTAAGCTTTTAAGGTTTCCATTATTTTTTCCAAGTCTCAGAATTCAGCTGTTAACATTTGAAATCATTACTCTTAACATCCAAATTTTGATTTATTTGTTCTACAACCTCTTTTCAGGTTCGTGGGCGACGTACTGCCGTCCGTGGCGCTACACAGAAGACGACAGGAGCTACTCTGACCTGCTGCACAGTCCCCAGTTCCACCCGTTCATCCGGAGCCAGGAGCGCTTCTACAGAATCCTGCTCGGAAAAATCCTCAGAAAGTCTGTTTGACCAGCTTCTTTTGAGCTATTTTCCTATTTTGAAGGTTGTCGGAACACGAGATCAACTCAACCACGGCTAAGACTATCAAGAGTGTGTTGGATATGACGTGGAGGGAGCCCATGTGCACCCTTTTGCGGTAATTCCTCCTTTTTCTCTCTCCATTTCGTCTTTCAGAAAGTTCGTGGGCGTGGATGCCCGTCCGGCGGCTAGGAAACTCTTAAATCGAGTGGCCGAGGTCTACAAAGTGGAGAAAATCAAACTCAGGATCGCCCAGCAGGAGGTCATTTTATGACAAGAAACATGAATAAATTGGAAATTTAGGCGGACGTGCCTTGGTATAAGAAGATCTTCGACCAGGGAGACGCCCTGCCGGCCGATTCCAGTCGCCTCCTCGTCGAGGAATTGGAGCCCATTCTCAAGGATTCTGACACCTTCATGAAGACAAACTTCGTCCCGGAATTCCCCACCGCTCCACTGTGAGTTCAAGCAGAATTTCAACTGCGCTTATGAAATATTGGGTTCATAGCTGAATATTTGGCTTCATGACTTACCCTAATTTGCATATCGGTGATCAAGTTTTCACATCAGCTTTTACACAGCTGACTACTCGATGGGTTGTCCAAATGTTTCGCTGTTGAAATTTTTGGTGTGGGCACATAAAGCTTACCCGAATATTGGTTTTGAGGGTCGCTTAGTGTGGCTGTTGTAAAAACAAAGGTTCTTTCGGTCCCCATCCCTTTGAGCGGCCTTACCTTTTACCCCCTTTTTGGCTTAAACCTAAGTATCATTTGGCCAGCTCGACAAGGTCTTAAATATCAAAGGGCTGGAAATGGTTTAAAACACATTTCAAAGAATTGCTTTGTAGGCTTTAAGCCTTGTTCGGTACTACTTTAAAGATACCCCTCCGAATTGAAATCTATGCCCACTTCGTGTGAAGAAAAGCGTTAAACAAGGCGCTCGTCACATGTACTTTCGTTTACGATTCACGGACCTTACCCCGACCCATGGATGGACAAGCGCCCGTAGATTCGGTAGAGGGGGTCGCGCCGAGCCTAATATCCTAGTTGGGAGACTCGCGCCATACGCCTCATTTGTATTGTGGGGTGTCGCGCAAAACAGACCCCACAGGTAGCTTGTTCATATACGCCCCGACCTTAACGTACTGCCTGAGGCGTACCCCAAATTCTATCCGCAATACTGTCCTTGCGTATTCTACAGCTAAGTACATCAGTTCGATACGGGAACGGAGCTTTGCACTTCGTCAACCCCAAGGCGCACTGTTCGTGGGCATGTGGTTACCTGTATTGCTTATAGACTAATTGTCGCTACAAAGAAGAAATAAAACATGTCCTTTTCAGTTCGCCATTGGGCCCGAGCACTGGCGGTCCGCAGCCTCCGGTCACCACTGCCACCGTCCTTGACGAGACTCCGAAGAGGGGTCTCTTGCCGGACCACCAGAAGGACCCCGTCACGGGACTCATGTACGTCACGGACCTCGGAAGGAACCAGATACTCACAAGGCAGAGGTAGGCTTCTGAAAATTCAGGAGATCGCCTTGTTCCAGACACTTCAATTTCTCCCCCTGCCACAGCTACGTGCCCAACTGGCAGTCACCTCCTCGCCAGAACGAATTCCCTCCCATGGTCTACGTCACCTCCAAGTTCGCCAGTCTTTTGAATTCGCTGAGACCCATTCAGGAATTGGGAAAGCACTACTTTGACGGAGGAGGTGGGTCTCCATTCTCCCTTTTTACCCATTCTCTCTTTCAGCCATGGGCTCCCTCGTCCGCGTGATCATGGACCCTCCGTGCCCGAATCCCCACTCCTCCGTGGCCTCTCCCGTCTTCAGTCGCACCCTCAAGAGGACGCCTCCCACTCTCCGCCTCAGGGTATGTTGCTCTTCAAGCCTCTCTCTCTCCTCTCCTCTCCTCTCCTCTCCTCTCCTCTCCTCTCATCTCCCTAACATCTCTTTATTCAGGTCCTGGCCAACAACGCAGTGCTGCTGTCGCTGTTCTTCCTCACTCTCTTCTTCTACTTCGGCTGGTGGGCTGTGATCCCCCTGGTTCTCTTCCTCTTCACTCTCTTCATGATGTACCTCTCCTCTATGGAGTAATTCCCCCACCGGTATACTAATAATGTTATCTTGTATGCTCTCCCTCGGTTTACAGGTCTCTATTGTTACTTTTTGTTATAATTAAGCAATGAATTTTCATAAGTTTTATTTGTTTTTTAATCACTAACGACGGCTGTGCTGCCCCTGGATTCCTGCGTTCCTTGCAGTGAGTTTTCCTTTCAGTGTTGGTTTAGGTGAATAAAATGGGAAAAGAAGAGGAGGTGGAGAAGGAGCGCAAGGATTACGAGAATGAGACGGTGTGGACGGCGAGGAAGACTTTCCTCCTCACTCACTGGGACGACTACCCGAGGTGGGAGGGGCTAAGTTTGCCAATTGCAAAATTTAAACTTGGAAAGCGTATACTCTTCGCCAACCCTACTTCGGCCACGCCACTTTTGTAGCTGCTTCTTTTGATGTAATAATGGGTAATTCGAATATCAACATCAGAATAATCTCACTCATTTCCAAAAATCACCGAAGTAGAGTTGGCGGGCACTATACATGTCATTCCCGAAATTAGAATTGTGGTCAACTACGGTAACGAGCTGGCAACATATTTTATCAAAATTTCGAACAAAGTTATATTGTTCGGCCAATACCCACATTTTGCCATGGTCCGTGATAATACAAGGGAAAACGATGGCGACAATCGTAAGAATTTATTGAAGACGTCACTTTTCAATATTATCTACCACTGGGAGGCGAACTTCTCCAACTCGTTGACCATCCTGGCCAGTTCCTGGAGCTTCTTGAACCTCTCCTCCATGCCCTGCAACTCCTCGTCGGCCGTCGTCTCCTCTTCCTCCAGTCTCTCCAGCCACTCCTCCAGTCCTCCGATCAGTCTCTCCCTCTCGCGAGGCTTCTGCTCTTCAGGAGACTGCGAGACGAAGTGAGCCACGTCGCGGAGGAGCTCCCTCTCTCGTTCCAGACGCTCGTCTTCCAACGTCTTCTCAACAGGCTGAAATCTCTTTTGTTTTATGGAAAATGGGCAATATTCACCACATGGAGTTGTCTGGCCTGTTGTTCGGGGTGGATCAGCCTCCTCTTGGCAGCGAATTCCGCAGCCAGCTGAGCCTTGAACGGAATCTCCCTCTCGTTGTACTCCACCGCCGTGTCCGTGCTGGTGCTTCGCTGCGGAGGGCGAACAGGACGGCGCTGGAGAGGAACAACACGACGGGCATGGGGGTTGCGGCGGTAGCGGCCGCCTGGCTGAACAGGGATGTTCATCATGAAGACCGCACCGAAGGAAGAAAGAGGGGAGAATAGGAGGGGTTGACGGTGATTTGAGAGATCCACGTGACGTGATTAAGGTTACGAATTCTAGCCGGACAAGATTTTAAGGCAGACCATTGTTTGGTTTACTGGAGAAAGGGCCATTCAGCAAATCTAACTATGTTGTACAGCCTGCGGTTTCAGCGACGAGAGGAGTTTTTTGATCTGCAAACTATTACTCATCACAGTACTTTTCTGCAAGTTTATGCCAGGCTTCGTTCTATTTTTCCCACATTAGACGATGTTGTCCGCTCCGTTTCAGTATCTTCTCCAACTAATCTTCCCATCTGGTCCTTCGGCGCCATTCCTTTACCCAAACAGACCGTATCGCCCATTTTTGTTGCAATATTAGTTCTTTCAAGACCGTTCTCGGGCGGCTTGTTTTGCGGGGATCCTGCCCATCGGTGGCACTCCCACCATAGCGTTCACCCAACTTCTTTCATCCCGTGTCAGCTTCATTCAGGCAGTTACGTTAAAGGTCCAGTTCTCGCATACCGTGCTTGCGGTCAGGGCTGGTAAATTTGAAAATTGCCGGGCCCGATTTTTAAGGAGAGGCCCTATTGTTCAACAAAGGGCCGACCCGGGCTCGGGCCGGGCCGGGCCCAACTTTTCACCGACCGCCTGGCCCTTTGCCAGCCCTGCTTGCGGTACCTACGTGACTCGGCGTTTTGTTAAAAATAATTTTTAAAAAAATGAAAGGGGGCTTACGTTGCCTCCGAGGCGCCATTTGGGGGACTTACGCAACGAGTCACCTAAACGATCTCTGTCCAGCTATGACCTACCTAGATTAGGGTGTGAAGGGAGCATTTTTGGAATGCCTTCCTGTTATCTTCACAGATACATTCATTTTGATGGGGAATGCTTGATGACGACTGAACTACGCCAATCCAACAACAGTTTGATACTCCTGGGATGGTCTTTGCTCTCTTCTGCGCATTTAACAGAGCTCCTGAGATTCATAAAGTGTGCTGTAAGCTGGTCTTCATGTCCGCGCAACATGAGCTTTTTTTGCTATTAGTTACCCTAAATGTACACAACCATGAAATGTTTGCGCATTTTTTCTCTGTCTTTTCCAGAGACCGATTGGAGTGCTACTCCCAGCTGTTCATCAACGTGAACATGATCGGATGTGTCTACAATGCCGGTATTATGAAGAAAATCGAAGAGATGGGCAGGGGCATCATGGAGAAGGTCTGTTTCACTGACGGTTATTTCTATATCGCTTTCCCCCCCTCTCCTCCCATTGTCAATTGACATTTCCAGGCGAGTCGTCTCAACGACGAGCGGAAGTTCGTCTATGCCTCTCGTGGCCGAGCCGAAGCGAACGAAGTGAGAAAGAGGGACGAAGACGAGCGAGAGGCTGAAAAGAAGTGAATTTAAGCCTGGATAATTCTATTTTCCTTGTTCAGACGCGCCCAAGACAACGGACTGATCGAGAGGGTGCGTCAGCTGAGACACCACATGCTGCAGGCGATCAGTGCCTCTCCCTCCTCTCTCATGAACATGTGCGACAGGGTGCAGCTCAGATGGACCCTCGAAAGGTGCGGCGACGGCCTCACCGTACTCCGGATGAAACAGCTCACTGTATTCAAGTTCCCGTAAGTGAGGAGGTTGTCTAGAGGAAAGAGCTCTTTGGTAGATTCCGCCACATCGCTGAACCGAAGGAGGAGGTCTTCCGCGCCGTCACCGATTCCTTCATCGATTGTGAACCTTCGATCTCGGTAAGATTTCACAGAATTGAAGGGGGGGGGGGTTTAAACCAAATATCAGTCCTTTTACAATCATTTCTGAAATGGAAACTTCATGGACGGGCAACGTCAGCCGGGTGTCAAAAAGGGTTTATTTGTAGTGACCATCGGAATATATCTTGATACACTAACAATGAATTTTGGGATTTCGTGATGCGTATAAGACTTGTATGACTTTTTATATACAAAGTATGGCCCCCAACAGATTCACGTTAGGGGATCGCGCGGGGCTCTGTCCGCATTTCCGGCGCGTATATGTGGTTGCCCGAAATGCGTGCAGAGCCCCTCGTAACCCCCTAACGTTAAGATATCGAGACGAAACATTGTGTGGTAGAAGCACAAGACCGTACGCTACTATTGGAAAAGTTTTACCCAAATCTGTAAATTGCCTCAAGCGATACGGCTCAAAGGTTAAGGTAGCCGCCTAGTAGGGGCATACCTCGGGAGATTATGTCAGTTGACGGAGCCATTTTAGGGGGCACAAATGAGGTATCTTCCCTTAACTATAGGTCTTCCGAGCTGAATTTTGCAAAAATAGTGCCTAACCCCCTTAACTTTTCCTTTATTTGGGCCTATATCCCCCGTAACCATCTGTCGCTTCAGTCGCGACGAGACCCCGGAAATAAGCTGGTTTTCAGGGGGAGGATCTCTTGTTCAACGGCATTCCACCCGAAGAGTGCTACCGAACCTCTCTTCAACGACGAATTATCAAAGCCGCTCGTTTTCTCACTACTAACGATGGATTTAACTGTGAGTTCTTCTCACACCTTTCTCTCTCTCTCTCTCTCTCTCTCTCTCTCTCTCTCTCTCTCTGCAAACCCCTCCAATATTGCATTTCAGCACTGAACGCTGCTCTTGCCAACGCCGGTCTCATGGTGGAGCAAAAGGCCCAACAACTGCAGGTACTCCCCCTTTATTTCCCTGAACTCCCTTTTCTTTCAGGGCTGGTCTCAGCAGCTAGATATCCGTGCGGGAGAGCTTTTGATCGCGAGCAAGGTCCTCTCGAAGACCGAGTGCGTCAAGTCGAAAATGGCGATCGCCGTGGACGAACTGTGCCGTCCCGTCTGCGAAGCCATGCGCAAAGGAACGCTGAAGATCGCCGTCGCTGCGAACGGATTCGTCATTTCCTACGACTGAACGTGCATTTATTTGGCTGTTGTTGACCCGTTGATTATGGCACTGGTATCACAATAAAGCGGAAGAAAAGGGAATCAGCGGTTGCCGGAGGTGGAGCGGTGGCCAAAGTCGGGGACACTCTTGAGACAGTAGCACTCGAGCAGACGGACGGCCGTAGGCTTCAGTTGCTTCTTCATTTGGGGGCTGAAACTTTTGGGTTAAGCTTCGGAAGAAAAGGCTACGGACCTCCAGAAGATGTACATGTAGAAGAGCACGGCGTGGTGCAGGTAGTACATGAGGAAGGTTATGTAGTGGATCAGATGGAATAGGTGGGATTCGAATTTAAGCGAGTACTGGATGATCCTCATTGCGTAGTTAGGGACGTTGAGGAGAACAAAGGTACTGAAAAATAAAACTTAGTTTATTGCATTTTTGGGGTGAAAATAACAATATTTTAGAGAAAGATTAGAATAAAAGTGTTGCATTGTGCATTTCGAACGTTAAAAGCGAAAGGCAAAAATTTTGACCACTGAGCGGATCGAACGCCCAACCTTTCGATCTGGAGTCGAACGCGCTACCATTGCGCCAAGCAGTCATGTTAGCCGCACTAACGTGGCCCGTTGATCAAACGCGGTTTTCGGTGTAATGTAACATTGAGAAAACACTATCTGTTCCTTTTCGTGACGATAATTACCTTGTGACAATAATTAGCGTCCTGCTCAGTTGCAGATCCGAAGACCTCAATTTCCCACAGCGTGCCTGCGAAGACATCTGAGATGTGCTTCCCGTGTGCGTCATTGTGGTGGTCGTTGGTTGTTTCGTCTGCGAAGGCGACAAAAGAAGCCGTTTAGCCGAATTTTCATCATTTAACTCCAACTGAATTCAAAACTTCTACATCGGGGCAGTTTTTCTTCCTACCTTCCCTTCCTCGTTGTTATTACAAAATCGGACTCTGAGGATTCCCGCAGAGTAGATCTTCATGCACTGACGGTAACGGTAGGTGGAGAAGGTGTTCGCAACGATAATGACCAGGGAGGGAAGGACTGTGCAGACTACCGTATCCATCAGAGTGAACAGGAAGTAGTGCTCAGAGACTGGGTAACTGAAATGAAAGTTTATATTTAAGTTGCTTCAAGCTGTTTCTATGTTCTTACTTATACATACACATACACACACACACACACACACACACACACACATCCCCAGACCCTCTCTTCCTCGCAATCCATGATTCCTTAGGCTGAAGTTGCATGTCTGTCTACGCAAACATATCAGCACTAGTTCCAATTGCCATCGGAGGCTGCATTGACAAAGTGACCTTTCAAAGAACACACTTCAGCCAACAACAGACACTCTTAGACACCAAATACACTATGCTTTATGAGTTTGGGCTCACTTTTCGCTGACAATGTTCGACTTTTAGAGAACGTATGAGCTATTTCAGCGTTGAAACCAAAGGTGAAAAATTTGAGCTCGGGCCAAATGAACCCACGTTTGTAAACCAATAACTTAGCGGGCAATGGCTCGACAAGTTGATTCGAATTGGGTATTTTCGAAACTGCTAATTTTCTGTTCGCTGTCTCCTCTCGCGTGCATTTTGCCAGTTTCTTGCTAGCCAAACATCTGAATTAAATCGTGTTGATCAAATTTTCAGCGATTTTCAGTGTTTGCAAATAAAATTTGCGTTTTTCGTCATCGAATAAGGAAGTCGCACTATAAGGAAACGCATGTTTTGAAGTTCTTTGGTCGTGGAAAAATTCAAAACCCACCCAAAGACCGTCGCTTTGAAGCTGAGTCCGCAGAAGTGCGTGATTCTTCCGTAATGATGGGCTTGTTCCAGTCCGGCGAATAGAAATACCCAACAGTACAAAACAGCTGAGAGAGAAGCTGTGGAGACCATCAGGCGCCAGGCGAATTTCTTCGTACAGATCCACTTGCGAATGCCTGGGCGATAGAGGACGACCATGCGATCACAGGAGATCCAAGTGATCATCCAAACGCAGATGAAGTCGGAGAAATGGGCCATGAAGGTGAACAGTTTGCAGCCGATCTCACTGTCACGGTAGAGGGGCAGGTGGTAGAGGGCGTCGGCCCAAGTTACCAACAACTGGAAAATGATACGTTGATGTCCATTTTACAAAATAGCAGTAAGGTTAGTTTCGAACAGATAGTGTTAAAGTTATTTTGTGAGTAATTCCAAAAAGTATAGAGGGACTTGGACTTTTCCCCAAGTCGATGGGGGTTGAATTGGACACCCCAAGAGTATTATGGGGGTCAGATTGGACATTCCTACAAGAGGCTAATGGGGTTGGTTTGAAGCTTCACCCATGAGAAAAAGGGAGGGGCTCGATTGGACCATTCTTTAAGTTGGCAGGGGTTTTGATTCGAGTCCTCCCAAAATTACAGAGGGGATTGTATAGAACCTTTTCTCGAGAGAGTAGGGGGATTAAATTAGACTCCCCCAAGATGATAAGGGAAGTTGGAAAAGATCTTACTACAAAAAGGATGGTTGGCTAAACTGGACTCCCAAAAGAGTATTGAGGGGGGGGGGGGGGTTCGCTTGAATCTTTCTCTGACATTAAGTTGATAGTGGGGACTGGACGTCCCTCAAAAAAATAGGGGGACTAGATTTGACTTCACGAAGTCGATAGGGGGGTTAGATTAAACCTTCTGCCAAGAGGGAAGGGAGTTCTTTTGAAATTTTCTTTAAGACGATAGGATAACTAGATTGGATTTCCCCCAGACTAACAGGGGGACTAGATTGGAAGGGAGCACCGAGGGCCAACCTGCGATTGTTCAACTCAATCTTAGAAACCGATTCAGTGACACCCGAATATTCCGAGTTTAGACACGTATATTATGAGAAAGCTCGTGAAAAGTTATTCGTTTCGAGACCCCATTCCAAACATACCGTGGAGAGGAACATGCAACTGGAGAGAGACAGGACGCACAAGTAGATGTTCGAAGTCAACCTTCGCAGCCAGAAATTGGTCCTAAAAAGAAACTTTGCCCCATTTGTAATCACAGAATACCTGATGAGCATGAGAGCCATGGAGTTTCCGATGATTCCGACCATACAGAAGACAGGGAGAAGGTAGGATGACTTCTGACGCATCCACAGGATGGTCTCCGAGTTTTCGATCTTCAAGAAGACTTGGTAGGCTGATTCCGCAAGGAAATCCGTTGCTATATTGCCACCCGTTGAATTTGTTTCCATCTAGAAATTGAGATATTTGGAAAGACAAACGGAGGGAAAGAATTAGAGTGAACAACGAATGAGAGAGATAGGGATCAGTGGGAAGGAAAGGAAAGCAGGGGTTCGAAGGATTCTATATGGCGCCACAAACGGATTTCAAAAACAAAAAGCCAGAACGCAATTGCGTCCGAAAGAAGGCGTAGGCCACTGATTCCGGCGTATTTTCGGAGACCAGTCAAATTCAATTTCCAGTTTGGCACAAAAGCCCCGATGTCTGTATCCTGTTTTCAAAGTTAGAAGTGAAAAATGACGTAAAGAGGATTCTTTCGCTGGTTTCGGGTTTGGGGGTACCCTTGCTGATAAAAAAGGAATTTGTTGAGGCGAGGCTGGGATTCACGGAAACCAATTGAACAGGATGATTGCAGCCTTTGTTTACAAATAAAGAAGATGGAACTTCCTTGCCCACCATGAGAAGAGAAAACAAATAAATACTGCTAAACGACCGTTGATCTTTCAAATGTTGCAACAGCACCTGTCCCTGCGCCATTCGCTCGTTGTTCGCAGAGAGTGGCCGCTGGGGAAAGGTCACAAAAGCTTGTGATAATGTTTGTTTTTTTCTGTTAGGCTTAGGGAGACTTTGGGTTAACACTCTCTTTTCTCTCTTTCTCTTTGTCTCTTTCTTTGGGCGAAAAGAAGGGCGAAAAGATTCAACGATGTGGCTTAAAACGCGGTTTTTAATAGAATCGTGTGGCTTTGGATATTTTTTTTGTTTCAGATTCACATGAAACAGATGAAATATTATTAACATGACCACAGTAGACAATCAAACCCGTCTTTGATGTTGTGGGGTTACTGTAGCCCAGACTGTGGATGTCGAGTCTGCATTTCTATATATCGCTTCAACGTGACCCAATTGAAAAACTCTCAATTACAAAAAGATAGATAGAGTGAATTTAAAAAAAGCCCTTAATTGACATCAAAACACTAGATCTAGTTTTTTTTACTACGAAAACGTAGAAAAAGTAGGCGAAAGCTGATATTTTGTGAGATTTTTGATTGTGGTTATTCTAAACCGGAAGTGACCTAATTTAAATTATTTGCGACACTTATTTCTAAATTTTATACTTTCCCAAAAAAAAACATTTTGGGCATGCCTCATCCTCAAAAATCGTCTTAAAGTGCGCACCATGGGCTGTCAACGCCCAAAATCGGCGCTGCGCCTGGCATTGATAAATTAAAGTTTTAAAATTACCATTTTAAAATTACGAAAATGTCATTGGTTCAGCTGGTGTCATATAATAATTGCTTCTTAAATGTTATGATACGCAGGAAGCCAAAAAGCCAAATTTAGCAGCCCCTCTTTGTTCGAAAACTTCCGCTCGTCTATAGAACAAAATTGCGAAATAGACAAAGCCCAGATTTTTGGTGTCAATAGAGTTCAGTTGCCCCTTTTCGACCCAATCCTCAATCTGTCTAACGGCCTATAAATATCGCCGAAATAACATTCAACCCTAGGGAGACACAGTGTCCAGCTGAGAAAAACATGGCGCCTAGGCGAGAAGTCTTTCAAAATAACATTTCGAATCAGAATGTCGTTTTAAAGCCGAATGTCCATAGAGGAGCAAAGAATGAAATAGTGAAAGTGTGAGAAATTTGAGCCAAAGTGTATGAGGCGAGATTAGACATGGCTGTTGTCATTTGACTCGCGGCTGTCTCAGAGGAACAGCCGGCCAACAGCGGTTGATCGACGACGGTTCCTTGTGGAAACATGCAAAAAGGGCAAGTTTCAACGGAAAATACCAAACGAAATGTGAAAACTAAGACAATTTGTTTACAGATATGCGACCTCAGTTTTTGCCGTGCTGCGACAGTGTGAAAATGTGAGCAAACGTTGACTCACCATGTAAGCGTAAACTTTTTGTATAAAAATCTAGATTTATTTGAAAAACTGTTTGTACAAATGTGGTTTAGTAAACACTCTTTCCGCGGAAAAATGTTGCTGGAAAGTCTCACAGGAATTTGGGATAACTAGGCTCGGAACACTTAAAGGGCTCGTAAGGGGCCTTTTCCAAATCGTATGCTAATGAAGCCTTGGCAAGCATTTTGCGCACGGCCGTTGGCTGGAGCGGTGTTCGGGAAAATGATTTCAATTGAAATGACTCGATTAGCATACCATTCATTTCCAATCCGAAAAGGCCCCTGACGGTGCCTTTAAGGACTTAACCCTAAACCGAATTTCGCTTGGGTCATTCCACAACCCATAAAGTTTTAACTTTTTTTTTAAAACCAATTTTTAACTACAAGAACAAACAAATAGAATGTAGTAAAACTACTATTTTTGGGGTTGTGGATAAGGATGCATTTTTTAGACTAAGTTAAGAGTTTAGGGTTAAGGCCTTAAGGGTTCTGAATACGTAGCCTTACTGTAACTAACAAATCAATGACTCAGAACCCTTACGGCCTCTATGCGCTTCTTGCAACACTTGGCCGCGTCATAAAGCGTAAAACAGAACTCGGTTCGGCATTTTCCCAACTCACAAATACCACCAGCTTCGGAAAGCAGTTGTAACAAAGAAACAGAATAAGTAGATAAGCATGTAACAAAGAAAATAGGTTAGGGTTAAGGCCTTAAAGATTCTGGATACCGAAGTCTTAACGTAACTAAAATACAATTTGGGGTTTCTTTATGCAATTTGGTCTCTTCGGCCACGTGATTTTGGGAACTGTTCTCATTGGGTCGAAAATCTACGGTTCTCGCAGTCTTAAGACGTTTGAAAGCAGATGAGACCTTTGATCATCGTTCCATTTTTTTTGCTGTAGAATTGAACAGTCAAAAAAATGATCTTGGGACTCATTTAGTACCAAATAATCAACGGTTCACATTTCAAATAAACCTGGAAAAAATCTGTAGTGTCTGGGGTCCATCGCTCCAACTTACGAAAGACGTTTCTTAAAGGGGCAGTAAGGAGGCTTTTCACTTCACTTTCGATCGACTACGGTCGGAAATTATGCGAATTACCTATGCTAAATTGTCTTGCACCTTCCTCTTTTCCAGCGCTATCTCAGCCAGTTAGAATGAAATTCGGCTTATTAGCATTTCTTGTAAATGACGGACACGCAGGGCGTACTGCCAGTCTACAAATCTGTAGACGGAGACCCGTTTTTGCCGACTTTGAAGCGTATTTTCTCGAAAACGGTAAATTTGCGACCCCTAGTCATATACATTTTCATGATCAGCGAATTTTTTTCTCCTAATTGAGCCAATGTTGTAAAACCCGTCTGACTGTCCCTTTAAAATAGCCCTTTTAGCTTTATAGCACTTTAGTTTTTAAAGGCTTAATCAAGTCAGATGGTTTTTGGAGTGAAACGAGGGAATTGAGTGGATTCGTTCGGCGAAGAACGGCCTTCTCCGGGGACCAAGTGGGCTTTGTTCGACTACGGGACAAAGATGATAAATGCGGACCGACACGATCCAGAAATTCTGGAAGCTCTGTTCCGAAATGTTCCCTAAGAGCCTGGGGAAAACAAAGACAGACGGTGGATGATCGACAATTTTCAGGGAGTTCAGTTTGTTTCCGAGAAATACGAGACCTCGGGGGAACACGGCGAAGCGAAAGCTTATTTCCAGGCCGATTTGTTGTTCTTTTGACGACTGGGAAGCGCTGGAGGGCAGCGGAAGACGGAGGAAAGAGGGAAAACAAATGTTACGGAGGCAGGAGAGAAACTCTTTTTACTGGGGAAGAGTGGGATACAGTAAACTTGTGTCATCAAAACTTATAGAAGAGAGCTCAATCCAGTCGTATATAGCGTGAAAACGTCACACGTATAATTCATTTTTGACGCAAAGATGGATTTGTTATAAAGCCTGCCGCAGAGGAAGAGAGAGAAGAGAAATTGTGTACGTGTGTGTGCGTGTGTGTATGTGTGTGCGTGTGTGTATGTGCGTGTGTGTGTCTATGTGTGCGTATGTGTGTGTGCGTATGTGTGTGTGCGTGTGTGTGTCTATGTGTGCGTGTGTGTGTGTGTGTGTGTGAATGACCAAATGTTCAGTACCTCCTTGAGGCGTTTCTCTTTCGCTGCAGATAAGAGAGAGTGGCAATTCTCCTATTTCCGGGACACACATATAATTCTCCCGAAGGCGGTAATCTCGTGGCGTCAGTCTACAGTAGCCAAACGATGGATTACCAACATCGGAATGGGCTGCGGAATGGACTGCGAGAATGGCTGCGAGATAATGGAAAAATCTGGCGCATTGTGAAAAAAGGGGGAACATGGAGGCCTTCAGGGAATTACGCAGAAGACAGACATCTCTCAACAGTGACAGGTGAACTTTGGGGGTTAAAGTCACAACGGGTTCAAGGAAAAATGCGATAGAAATCACTCAAGTTGAAATGAAAAAGACACTTGTTGTTGTTAACTTATGTTTTTTGACAAGCTAGTTCGAACCAAATGCCGTTGTAACGTTAAAAAGTTAATGAGCACACACACACACACACACACACACACACACACACACACACACACACACACACACACTGCAAGCGTAGTGTTTTATAAAGAAGTATACGAAGAAGGAAGTGAAGGACGCCGGAAAACATGCCAATTAAATGTCTGAACTTTGAAGGAAACGCCGTTTCTAAACCACTTCGTCCTTTGCAAATAGCAGTAAAGCTTGTCCGTGACATTCGCAGCAAATAACGCGAAAGTGGATTATATGCCAGACCGAGTACATGCTGTGCTTTGGAAAAGCCCCTCCCGAGGCTCCGTCGAAATCCTCTCGTTATCGGCGTTGAAGGCTGTGGTTCCAACTGGGAAAACAGCGGTTATAAACGGGCGACAATTGCCGTTTCCGGGGGAATCGGCTGGCCAGGAAGGATATGACATCGAGGGGTGGGCGGACGGACGTCCTGGTTAGAAGAGAGACTACTGGAGATTCCAGGAAACAAGGAGACCTCAGGAGACATCAAGGGAGGTAGAGGCAACGGACTACGCCAATTACATTTGGTGGTGAACACTGGACTTTGGACATTAGGGCTCAATTAGCGCATTTGAATGGGTTGGGAGACAGCGGTTGACAGGAATATCATGAAAAGTGTGTGTGTGTGTGTGTGTGTGAGAGAGAGAGAGAGAGAGAGAAAGATAGATAGATAGAGAGAGATAGAGAGAGAGAGAGAGAGAGAGAGAGAGAGAGAGAGAGAGCTACACGCAGAGAGGAGAGAGAACGAAAACAAACCGAGAGGAAAGAGAGACATACAGAGTGACATAAAGAGAGGAGAGAGACAGAGACTGACATAGAAGAAATAGAGAGGTAAATACTGACAGTTAGGAAAGATACTAAAAAATATACAAACAGAGAGGAGAGAGAGTGTGTGTAAGAGGGAGACTGAAACAGACATATAGACATTCAGAGGCGAGAAAAACAGAGACTGACAGCAAAAAGAGACAGATTCAAATACATACAGAGAGTGAGACAGAGACAGACAAAGAGGAAAAAGAAAGAGACAGACAGAGATTGAGAGAGAGGGTGAGAGAGAGAAAGACATAAAGAGAGAAGAAGGAGAGAGAGAAAGAGAAAGAGAGAAAGAGAGAAAGAGAGAAAGAGAGAAAGAGAGAAAGAGAGAAAGAGAGAAAGAGAGAAAGAGAGAAAGAGAGAAAGAGAGAAATGAGATGAGAAAGAGGCAGAGACCACTCATCTCTCTCTCCTTCGCCTCTTCTGGCAGACGAGGCTTCTGCATTCTTTTGTGCTTATTCAATTATCCGAGGAAACACAACCGCCGCGTGTGAGAAAGAGACGCAAAAGGGAGGGATCCCGTCGGCTAAGCGATCGCAATTAGGCGGGTCCGATGAAACATTGACGGGGGAGAATCCGACACTCTGAGTCAGAAGACACGTGTATTTGTCCTGTCAAGCACACCCTGGGAAATTCAGGAATTACGGAATCCCGGTGGATGCAAGGACGTTTAATTTTAGTTCAAATTTCAAGAAGAATCGAAATTGAAATGTTTTTCAGTGTGTGAAAGTTCAGTTCAAACAGCCGTAAGGTTTCTACGTGACTTTTGCGACGCATAACCATTCCAAAGTGAATTATAGCGCCGTTTCAAGTAACCAGCGGTTGCGCTAAAAATGAATATGCAACTTTCTGGTGAATTCATTCGGGAACACTTTTACAACGCAAAAATATGTGAAACTACATTTATAAAATATAATTCTTGTATCCAAGTTTTTATTAAAGTCTAAAACGAATTATAGTTGATCGACGGTTTGTACACACGTGACCACTCAAATATCGTTCTCCGATTAAAGGTGTTGTTGTCCTCACGATATGCATTATGAACAATGCTCATTACTTATAGCTATGTGTACTTCATCTGAAAACGTGGCTGGGGTGGGGGCGGACTTATTTCTTGAGCTCATTTCTTAAGCGTAGTGGGAGGTGCCCTTTTCAATGAGAATATTCAAGAATTGGTTATCAGTCTGAGTAAGCGGAGGTAATGGGAATGAGTGAGTGAGTGAGTGTGTGTGTGTGTTTGAGTGTGTTTGTGTTTGTATGTGCATGCGTGTGTGTGAGTGTTTGTGTGTGTATGTGTGAGTGTGTATGTGTGTGTTACGTTACAGCTAGTAGTCCATGTGGTTATTCCAATCAGTGAGAGCGAAAGATGAAAGGGCGTGAATTGAGGAAGCGGATGCAGCGGATGCTCTTACACTGGGTCCATTAGTTTAGTTTGGCATTAAGCTGGGCGTGGTTTCACAACGTGCGAAATGGGGGTCCAAAATTAAGCTGAACTGAGCTCGTTTGGCCTTTATAAATAGGCATTCAAAGTTCTAAAATTAGTATTTGAGCATTACTGATTATAGGGTATAAAACATCTTTAGTAATCTTTGAGTCTCCGTTTTCTATAGGAACTTTATATACAAAAATCGCACTTTTTGTAATGCGTCGAAAACATCTTTTTTAAAAGGGATGAACGTAAAGTATGCACATAGCCTGAGGGCAAACCGTCTCTACGAACATTCGCTATTCTGACGACAGAAGGCGTCTACATAGTTTACGTTGCACTTCATTTGCAAGACGACAATTAAGAAACTCTGAAGTTGTTATTCGAGGGTTTTAAAGTACAACTCTTGAACTGAAACTCTCAAAACAACTTTCAGTAGAAGGAATTGGGTCAATGAACAGGAAAAATGAATGTTTCATACTTAAAAGTGGTTTGTGGAGATTGGAGTGAACTCCAACGCAACAAAGGCCTAACCTCCCATTTTGACCAATTTGTGGCAGGAACAATATATTTATGAGTAAACTCCGTTTTCACACGTTTTGTTTTTCATTAAGAAGGTCATAAATGTCAATAGGGCTTTGTGCTAAAAATAGAGATGCTGATAGATACAGTTCGTAGATGTGAGCCTCAAAAAAAGAGGAGCTGCGTAGGTAGTTTCAGAGAACAGATTGGCTTCGTCTCCAGGAGTGGGCAAAGTTGCTTATTTGACCTTTTGTTTGTGGATTATTCTTTATTGAAATTGGGAGTAGGAGCGCCCTTTGATCACTAAAGGATTTGATCCTTTGAAGGAAGCTGCAACATTCATTTGGCCAATCAGACATCTCCCCCGCGAAAGCAGCATTTATACTTTTCGCCAAAGCTGTGACTCATTTCTAACGGCTTATTTAGCTTTAAAGGTTTTAGCGTTGGGTCTCGCCGCGATAATGCGCAATCTACCCGGGGCGCAGAGAGAGAGAGAGAGAGAGCACACCAAATGAAGAGATTAAGAGAAAAAGGGACATAAGCAGTAATTTCCTGAAACACGACGTGTAATACCAAAACACGCTAAACAAATCGCAATTCGATCTATTTGGCTTTTTCAGTTCCCTGGCTATTCAGTGTACAAGGAACAACTATTAAAAATGTAAGCACAACATGGAAACATGAGCACGATGTGGAAAATATGCTCAAAATTGTTTTTGCAAGGACGATGAAAATTTGCGCGCGGCGGCGCGACCTTAACGCGACCGCGCCGCGCCACATATAGCCGTCGCCAAACGAGCATCCTGCCAAAAACAGGCTTAATGCAGCAGCCGTGCGATACTCAGGCGGAAATAGTGTGCGAGCCGCGCAGACGCAGAGAAAAAGCGGCTTTTAGTAGCCGATGCTCGTTTGGCGACGGCTATATATGTTTCTGCATTGCAACTACCCTGAATTGCAACTACCCATTCAAAAACGTTTTTGGGCCGAAATTGCATTCTTTGAGATAAAAGATGACTGAATCTTCAACCTCTCGTGTTTTCGGTTCAGAGATAATCGTATCTGACGGGGGAAATGCAATTCCAGGCCCAAATCGGAGCCAATTTGCAAGGACAACGAGGTGGAACGGAAGGGGCCACGGTCTGGGCCTAAGATTTATGCAAAAGTGGCCGGCAAACTTCCATTTCTCAGCTGAAAAGCTGTAGGTTCTCTCAAAAGAGGCAGAAATGTCTCTCTCCTGTCAACTATAGTCTGCGGGAGACCCTCCTCAGAAATAAATGTGCACGGAAAGGAGAAAAATAGCGTGACCAATGGGTTTTTGAACGAGTTCCTAAGCATAGCAAAGCGTACGATGAGATAGGGAGAAAAGCCTAAAGCATCTCTTTGTCGTGATAATTTGATCAAAGAAAACTGAGTTTTTAAAACATGTTTACGCTTTTTCAAGAAAATATGATTATAGTTCTCGTCCTCTGAAAGTGAGTAAACCTTATTTCCTCAATTTGGGAACCCCAATCAACGCGGTTCTTTGCTTTCATCAAGTGATCCACAACATGGTTGAAAATAGATACAAACACATACATATACACACACACAACACACGCACACGCACACGCACAAGCACACGCACACGCACACGCACAAGCACACGCACACGCACACGCACACGCACACGCACACGCACACGCACACGCACACGCACACGCACACGCACACGCACACGCACACGCACACGCACAAGCACACGCACACGCACACGCACACGCACACGCACACGCACACGCACACGCACACGCACACGCACACGCACACGCACACGCACACGCACACGCACACGCACACGCACACGCACACGCACACGCACACGCACACGCACACGCACACGCACACGCACACGCACACGCACACGCACACGCACACGCACACGCACACGCACACGCACACGCACACGCACACGCACACGCACACGCACACGCACACGCACACGCACACGCACACGCACAAGCACACGCACACGCACACGCACACGCACACGCACACGCACACGCACACGCACACGCACACGCACACGCACACGCACACGCACACGCACACGCACACGCACACGCACACGCACACGCACACGCACACGCACACGCACACGCACACGCACACGCACACGCACACGCACACGCACACGCACACGCACACGCACACGCACACGCACACGCACACGCACAAGCACACGCACACGCACACGCACACGCACACGCACACGCACACGCACACGCACACGCACACGCACACGCACACGCACACGCACACGCACACACACAATAACCCAGACGTATATCATCTTGACTTTTGTTCGTTCCGAGAACGGGCGGTTCCTTTAATGTTTGAACGAAACACGTCATCACATTACAAATGCATCCGTTCGCAGTCCCCCGGAGTACATCTTTCAATTGAATTGCTCCCGAGGGTTGTCTGGATTTCAGAGACTGAAATTTTACGGTTCAGTGCGAGTTAGCAAAGCAACACTACATGCATTTTTAAAAGTTAGTTGGTGAGAGAAGGCGGAAGGAGACAAAAAGAGGCGTTGGATCAGTTGCTCCCCCTTCAGGATTTTACGTGGGAAATGCAATAAATCGCGTGGACGGCCCTCATCCGCCAGCCTGCTGGCACAACAAGAAAATTCCTCAAGGACAACTGCTTGACGAAAGGTTAGAACAAGGGGGATCTTACTTTTGATTCTTAGTTGCAAAGTTAAAACCAACACGTACACACACACGCACACACACGCACGCACACACACGCACACACACACACACAGATTCCAAGATTCCCAGACATCTAAAAGTGTAGGCTTGGATTATGATCGAAAGGGTCTTTAGCCGTCGGAAAACACGAGCTGCCACCGGAAAACGGTAATTATGACGACCGGCGGAGAGATTATGCTAATCTCAAAAGTCTGCAGAGATTGCTAGAATCAAGACACGGAAGCAGTGAGAATAAGCGAACACAGCAGGCTAAATTAGATTCATTGAGCTACACGGCAGTTAATGATTTCTTTCTGTTTTTGGTTGTTGCTTCGTTGAAAACCACTAATCCCACACGATTATGAAGACTAGTGAAGAAAACAAGACGAGTTTGAAAAAAGGTGAATTTTACATTAGTTATAGGGGAATGTCACGGAATGTCTGATTTATTGAGAGTGAATTGTAAGGGCAAAGGGGGAATGACAAGGTGACGTTGACACTTTTAATAGGATTGTAGTTTTATGCTGCTTATTAAGACAAAAACCTGTCGCACTCTCTACCTGTCTGTCTCTCCTCTCTCTCTCTTCTCTCTCTCCTTTCTCTCTCTCTCTATATCTCTCTCTCTCTCTCTCTCTCTCTCTCTCTCTCTCTCTCTCTTACTTCCACATGGCCAAACCAATTCAATTCATCAACCGAAGCGTGCAAACAATCAGATGATCTTGTTTGCAGGCTCCAGAATGATCAAAGCCTTCGGAGATTTTCGAATTAGAATTCGCCTTATTCGCCATAAACATTCTTCAGAAGCCTGTGAATGAAGCGAAAATAGAGTGATTTGCATAAATGATGATTGTCTAGACGGAACCTTATAGCTAGATTTTCCATCCTAATCCTCCTCCGGTGCTTCTGAAAAAAGAAAAGGCAATTCGGTCGCAATGGGTCCGTTTATCCCCCTCGATAACGAAAAAAGTCACTCGGGCGGATTATCCGGGGCCAATCTCCAGTGAATTCTCTGACGAGGAAAGTCAAGTGAACTTTTAACTATAGCGTAGTCCTTGGCTGGGGGTCTGCTTGTGTGTGTGTGTGTGTGTGTGTGTGTGTGTGTGTGTGTGTGTGTGTATGTGTGTGCGTGTGTTTGTCATGAGAACAAAACGGTTTCTGAATCCCAAAGGAAGTCCGTAAATTCGACTGAAGCCGAGTGATGAACAAATCGGAAATGTTTACGAGGAAAAGCTCCTGAAGAGTTTATTTGCAAGCAGAAAAACAGGAAACAGCTGAATATTTAAGAAAGGTGGGTGTGCGAAATGAGAAAAGCACGAGTGAGTGGACCAGGTCTGTTCGTTTTCAAAAACTTAGAATTTGAGGTTTGGAAGAAGAACGTTATAGCTACATCCCATTTATAGCTGGTTTTTTTATTTCTACAATTCAAAAAATAATGTAAAATTTACTACGAAATTGTGTCGATCAAGCCCATAAAATTCAAAGAACAGGAAATACCACTTTTATAAAAGGGCCTTTGCCTCAACACTTCCTGTTATTGTCCTTCGATGTCAAAATTCTAGCAAAAACAAAAAGTGTGAAAAGTGTTTAGGATGTTTGGCATTTCTATGAATGTGTGCGATTGGAGCACATTTGCACACAAAAAGTACAACTCGATTAACTTCTCTTAAAGAGGCAGTAAGGAGTGTTTTTCATTTCGTTTTCGATCGGATTCGGTCGGAAAATATGCGAATCAACTATGCTTAATTGTGTCGCACCCTCCTCATTTCCAGCGCTCTCTCAGTCAATTTGAATGAAATTTGGTTCATTAGCAGGTCTTGTAAATGCCGGACACGCAGGGCGTACTGCCCGTCTACAAATCGGTAAACGAATACCCGTTTTTGACGACTTTGAAGCGTATTTTATCGAAAACGGTATATTTTCCACTCAAAGTCATATACATTTTCATGATCATCGAATTTTTCTCTCGTAATTGAGCCAATGTTGTAACACCCGCCTGACTGTCCTTTTAATATCGTTGTAACCCCAAGATATTTTTTGTATCAGCTCATACTACAGTACAATTTATTTTTGTAAAGATGATCGTATTTCACGGACCTTTAAAGTAAAATTGTGTCCTTTTGAAAACTGTGGTTAGTGAACATGTTGGCTTATCTAACATGCAAATGGATGTTTTCAGTCTGTGAATTCACAGGGAAGAGAACGAAAATCATATGTTTCTGAATACAAAGTAACCTAAATTGAATAGTGGATCAAAGATAATAACGTAACTCCGAAAATTCCAAATTCCGGAATGTCATAGCGGTTTCTGGTTTCCTGAAGTCGAACAAGAAAAGGAAGTTCAAAATCGACTCAGGAATCGTTGTGTTTGTTTTCGTCTTTTCCTTTTTGTTTTGGTTTGTTACGTAAGCGTGGGTGAGGGATGTCTGGTGGAAGTGCGCGGGATGGATGGCCTCTGCCTCGGACGGACGTCAGCCGCAGATGACGGCCGGACGACAGCTCAAGGCCCGGAGGGGAAGAAACTATGAAACAAATGGGGAAGGGACACTAGGAAGTGGATATGGGGGGAGGAGAACGACTTAGCCATGGATGAGAGTGGTTTCTTTGTTTTTCTCACGTTTTGGGTTGATGGAACGGTGGGGGAAGTCTTAGAAAAATTATTTTTAGATTTCATTCTCTCCCATCTCAAAATGTATATCTCACTCATTCCATGTTTCTATTTCTGCTCCTCTCTCTTTCCAAATCTCTCTCTCTCACTTTTGTCTGTTGGTCACTGCGTCTTTTTCTGTTCTCATTTTCTCATTTTCTATAACTCTCTCACTCATTTTTTCTTATTTTCTGCCAGAATATTTTACTATCTAAATCACTCTCCCTGTTTCTCTGTCGATCTATCTTTTTGACGATTTATATTTCCCACTATCACAATCTTGCACATTTTCTCTTAAAGGCAGAGGCCCACGTAAAATGAAGAGGGGGACCTGTCCATGCTAATCATGAAACTCTCTGCATTTCACCATTGAAAATGACACTCTCTAGCCTACGCTACGCTATGGACAGGCCCATTTTCATTTTTGTGGGCCTCTGCCTTTAAAATGGGAATAAAACTTGCGCAGAAGAAAATAAACAAAAATTTCAGTGGGCTTATTCAAATTTTCGAACAGAAAAATTCAAACTATACGCAAATTTTCCAGTAACAATTTGAGCTAATGACATCATTAGTGCGATTTCCAGCTGTAAAATGTTTATAATCGGCAAAACACTTCAGCTAATCCACTGGCGCCTGAAAATCGACTTCTTGGCGTAAAAAAACCTGATTTTTGTTGTTTAATGCATATAAATTATAAATTAATGCAAAATTTAGAAAGTTCACCAATTAATTTTACATAGTATGACTGGCTCAAAAGTTAGCATAGCGGTCTACCTTTTTAAGGACAGGGTTTGGATTACCCGATATTCCCCTATTGCGAGTACCTCATTTCATCTCTCTCGCGCCCTCTCTCTCTCTCTCTCTCTCTAGTTCTGCCAATATTTATATGCCGAGTCTAATGAAAATGGAAGCTTAAAGGCAGAGGCCCATGTAAAATGAAGAGGGGGACCTGTCCATGCTAATCATGAAACTCTCTTCATTTCACCATTGAAAATGTCACGATCTCGCCTACGTTACGCTATGGACAGGTCCATTTTCATTTTTCTGGGCCTCTGCCTTTAATCACTCGAATTCTACCCCTCTTTTTTCTCTCAGCATCTCTCGCTCCCTCTATAATTCAATGTCCTTATGTCTCTGTCTCTTTATATCAATTTCAACTCTGTAACTCTGATTCTGTTTCTCTCTCTCTCTCTCTCTACCTCTCTATCTCTTTTGTTCTTATACTCGCTCAACGTCTCACCCTTCCTCACTATGTGTCTTGTTGGTTCTCTCTCTCTCTATCTCTCTCTCTCTCTCTCTCTCTCTCTCTCAATTTCATTTTTCTCACTCTGCCAAATCCTGTCTCATACTCTCTCTTTTCTCCTGTCTCTATCTATCTCTATCTCTATCTCTCTTTGCGTCTCTTTATCGGTTTCTTTCAACTGTTCCGTTTGTTTTCCTGCCTCTGTCTTACTCGGTCTCTGTTATTCTATCAGTGTCTCAAACTTCTTCTTTTCTCGATCTTTCACTCACTCATTTTTGTTACTTTCGTCTAAAGCCCTAGTATACTCATAGTCAGTTGATCTCCACATCCGTCAAAATCTTAGAAAGAGTCTGAATATAGAATGTGAAAGAGAGTTTATCGTCGAAAACTTGAGAATTCCTTTGCAGAATGTCGTGAAAATTTTATTATAAAGTGTCGTTGCAGCCCTGCAAGGTGTGACGCAGGTCGACACTATGTGGGCAGGAGTGCATTTCCAATCGTATCTTTTGATTGACATCTTTTGAATCTCTAGATATTTTTAGAGAGAACTAATTATTTCTGAGTGAACATGTAGGCTTATCTAAAATGCAAATGGATGTTTTCAGCGGGGCTGGGAATTTTGAGAAAGAGAACGGAAATCACATGGATCACCCTCTGAAATAGCTTCATTTAGGGAAGGCAGACGTGGAAAATAGAAAAACAGGTAAAATAATTTACAAAAGAGGGTTAAACATTTTAGGGGGCGGGCATTCTGTGAGGTATCGTCGTTAATTGGACAATTCGTCAATTTTTCGTCCAATCCCATTTTGCTCAGAATCACCATAAAATCACATAAACATAGAAAGGAAACACGGTTCGTCGATTAGACACGCCGAGTGGCCGTCGTCAGAAGCGGCGTATCCCGTCCAAAACATGGCGTGACCCTCGAGTGGTTCGGAGGAAACAACAACAAAGAGAGGGAAAACCCAGGCGTTGGATTACTTGTTAGACACGTGGTCAAGCTCGATCTGAACACCTCAGGGGGAAAATGGAGATGACGAGAGGGAAAACATAGATAGATGGAGAGAGAGAGAGACCATAGGTACATAAAAACAAAAATGATGTACGTCTGAAGGTGTATATGTATGGGTGTGTGTGTGTGTGTGTGTGTGTGTGTGTGTGTGTGTGTGTGTGTGTGTGTGTGTGTGTGTGTGTGTGTGTGTGTGTGTGTGTGTGAGGCAGCCTAGGCAATCAGAGATGTGTGATTCCCAGAAGTCTCATTCTCACAAAACAGCTTCCTGTTTTTTTTTCAAATGAGACGCAGCTATTTTGAATCTCTTTTGTCTTTATTGAAACCAGACTGCTTTAGCCCAGTCTACAACAGCAAGTTGGGTAAAAACGTTTTCTGGCCGGATACCTGATGCCAACGGATTCAAAGAACATGTCACCCACTCACAAATGGGAAAGAAAAGTCAAATAGACAAATTGTATCGTGGGATGAGACGGGATGTCCCAAGCGAGCAGTGTTCCACAAGCAGAGCTACTTTTCTCTCTTAGAGTGGGAAAAACAGCGGCTGAGCGGTTGTTTATTATGTTGACGAGATGAACAACAACTATATGGGCAGTTCAGAAAACTTTGAAGACGATTGGAGTTTAGCTTGACGCACACACACACTCACTCACTCACACACACACACTCACGCTCTCTCTCTCACACACACACACGCGTGCGCCGCGAAAAGTAGTGACGTTATTATTGTTAAAAGGTATACAAGCACTTGACCGCTAAGTGGCTTCAGTGTAATCTAATACTGGGCATATCTATGCGCCAAGGGCTAAACAGTCTTTGACCTTCCATTCATAATCGCAAGATGTGACGTTAGGTTGTAAATAAGCTCCAATCGTAACTGACATTCAAAATATGATAGGCCAACTGGAGCTATACATAGAGGAGAGGCTGTGTGCTGGGGTTGGCATGCACTTTGACAAAGCGGCGACACCTGTGTGGGTGAGAGGATTGTTTTGACAATGGGTGGCAGCCAGTCATAATCCCTGTTTGTTTCTGATTACCTCGTGATGAATACCAATGAATCCTTATGCAGACACGGGGAAGTTCAGCAAGTCGCCTGGAAATATGAATACGTCATCTTCACAACATAGGAAAGAATGATTTCAAAATCTAGTCGTTGAAAACCGAACTTAGCTTAGGAAACCTTTCATGAGTTACGAATTCTGAGCCAAAAGAATCTAAAATTGGGAACACTTGAAAATGTCATCATCAACTGAACAATCTTCATTCCACTTTCAGCCATCTTTATTTGATTTTTTCTTAGAACCAACTCTTTTAAAAATTCACAGGGGTGGGCACGAAGTTCATATACGATGAAAGTGGGTGTGGAAAAATAGTATAGCATAGACTCTTTTTCCATACCCACTTGAATCCATTTAGAACCTCGCGTCGAACCCCCTAATTTCTTTTAAAGAGTTCCTATGTGATGACGTGAATTGAAAACTCTTCTGGGACATCTGAGTGAGTCAATTGTAGTTGATGGCGTGGACGACAAGCAGAGACAAAGGTTGATTGGAGACCACCGACAACTAAAACAATCTCAATGTTTTTGGATGTGGGTAAGACATATGGTGATGTTTGGCCATCTTGAAAGCAACTTAACTAGTGGTTACGAACTTCCGGGAACAGGAGATACATTTTAAACCGTTTGGTTGTATTTGGGAAGTGTTGTAGTCAAATGCGGGTTATATTGTAAACCTGTGGATCGTAACATAGTTTTTTGTAACCGGGACGCTTTCTAACCCTTTTTGCATATTGACACGTGGGTTACGTAAAAATGGAAACCTATCAGGAGTTATGGTTACAACTTGGTTGGATTACAAAACCCCAGGCAAGGTTACAACGTGTCCCAGCTACAACTTGCTACACCTAGTGCGCGTCCCATGGCAGCTTAATCATTTTCCCAAAGAGGGGAGGGGCTGACGATCAAGGTTTTAAGAGGGCTTGTTACATAAAATATTCAGGAGCGCATTATCAAAATAATTTTCCGGTCATTTGAAAAGTTTGGTGTCTAAAGGGAAATATACTTTTTTAAAACGAAAAACACTCTAAACGAGTTAATTTGTATTATGAAAGAAGAAACCAAAGCCGTATTGAGTGTTAGGAAGGTAAGCTAAATTCACTGTTTTGGTGGTTTTGAGAGCATTCCTAGATAATAAATTGTATGGCGTGGTTGCGTTCTGGATTCCGACTCGCAAAGCAACCTTATGCTGCTCCATAGCCTGGAGTGAAGCGGCCTGTTCCTATAATAGGACCGCTTTCTAGCCATACTCCGCATTTGGGTACCTTTCCCTCGCTTTTTCAGTTAACCGTTCTTTTTGAATTGTAAAGTTCCCGCCAAACCCTACTTATAGTTAGGCGTTTTCGGAAATGGGGTAAATGTTAATTGTCAAATTACATTACAATATTGAAATTATGGTCTGAAATGCGTTCGCTTTGCCAGAAGTTTGGTTGGCTTTCGTGTGGTTCCCTTGATCTAATACGGGTGTGGCTGCAACGTGCCACGGTGCACCATATCAAGTTTCAATTCCTAGCGGTTTTCATTCTACCCGCAATTCGAAAAATAAGAATTCCGTTTGCAATTTGAGACCAAAGATCGTAGTTTTTCTGCAATTGTATGTGTTGCGAGGGATATGTGACGCAAAGAGGAGTCGCGCAGTTCTGTTTTCACAGGAAGACTCAAGAGGCAGAGGCGCCAACAGTCAACACAAGACGGATCCCACCATTCATCGATTCACTCATTTCATTTAAACTGGCATTACACTGTTTACCGTACCTTTTAAAACCAATTGGCGGTTTACGAACTTATATACAGTTTTTTTTGCCAGGAAAACGTTAAATCTAGGAGATTTTTCTCTGACTAACGATAAGTTTCATCCAAATTGAAACCCATTCTCCTTTTTTCGCTCCCCGACCCAAAACCCGTGGACCCGTTCGTTGCCTGAGGCAGGGAAACAATCAGCACCAGGCTTAAGGGCCGCCGTGCAGACCCATTTGCCAGGGATCACGTTTCTGCCACTAAAGAGGACGCTGACGCATGCATACAGCCCGGTGGGACCACGAGGCACGAAAACAGTCTAACGAGCAGCAAAACGTCACTTTTTGAGAAGGACTTCGCACATTTCACATTGTGAATTGTTACATTTGCATTAGTCGAACCAGTTTGTAAATCCACTGTTTTTCTCTGTGTCTCTTCATTCAGTGTACTATTTATTGCGCTTCCGTGTAGATAACGGTTCATCGCGGCCATTTTCCACGGAAAACATTAAACAAAATATGATGCTATCATAGTAGCTCTCGCCAAAAGCATCCTGCCAAAAACAGCCTTAATGCAGCAGCCGTGCGCTACTCAGGCGGAAATAGCTTTGCGAGCAGCGCAGACGCCGAGAAAAATCGGCTTTTAACAGTCGATGATCGTTTGGCGACGGCTATAGTTTCCCGGTAAGTTGTGATTAGGGACGCCCATGAGCTGTAACCAGGGATACATGTAACTTCCCATCATGTAACCTGGATAACTTGTAACCTAGGCAAACTGTAACCCAGACGCATTGTATCTTAGTCCCGTGAAAATGTGCAATTTCGTGTCGCGTGCCCAGTACAAACTCAGTTACAAAGTCTCACGGTTACAAAAACTCTGGGTTACAAATCATCCAGGTTACGAAACGGAAAGTTACAAGTAGTCCTGGTTACATCTAGTTTGGGTTGCAATAGTTTGGGTTGTGAATTAAGGGTTACCAAGTTATAATTTGCGCAAAGTTACAAGTTTGGGTTACAAAGTTGCAACTTACTCCAGTTACAACTTCTCAGGTTTCAACTCGTGGGTGTCCCAGTGAATCACAGATAAGTCTCATTTGCGCGTGCAAACTATTCGAAACTATCAGTCGCAGTTGAATATAATAGCGATTGAAGTTAAAAATGGCTTGAAATGACTCGAAATCCCCATTTCCCATTCAGTTGGCGTGAAACGGTCATCGGCACTTGGTGACGCAGGTATATTATATTATTGACGTGGTGTTGATGGCTAAGACAACTATTCTGGGTTTTCTAGGTAGCTACAAACATTCGGATAAATAAAGACTTGTACCTGGCACGACTGGCAACATTGTAGCTGTAACCGGACAATATCTGGATCTTGTCCAAGCGTAAATAGAGTTGTATAGTTGGATTTCCTAAGAATTGCAAAATAAATAGGGATCCTTTTAAATGTATTTTCTACGGTTAAAGGGTTTATGTCATTGGGTCCCGCCAATGTGACAAAAAATTCAAGCAAAGTGGGCCGTTTTCAGAGGGTTTGGAGAGCAGTGGAATGCCGGGGGTACCAAAGTGCGGCCGGGAACCGCTCTGGCGGAAAGCGACCCTGGGGCGGCCGAAGGTCACCAAATATAGAAGGCAAAGTCCCGCGGAACTTTGTCTTCTGGTTTTCTTATATTTGCGAAAAAGAAGTTGTTCAAAGTTGGAATCGGCCCAAAAGTTAACCAATATCGGCCTAAAAATCCTCAAACTTTCGCGACTATGTCAATTTTTGTAGTCATTTTAAAACAGCCAAACAAACAGATAAAATTTATTTTCGATAGCTAACGAAAAGTTGAGGCATGCAAATTTACATTAAAAGAAATAGGATGCTTCTGGGGTAAATTTTTACGCTAGGAACCAAGTCTCTACAAATCAGTGATCAGAATTTTTTTCGGTTTTTGATGTTTCATTGTTCGAACCAAAAATCACTAAAAAGGGAGTCGTATAATCGAATATGAGCCTATATTCAGTACTAGAGAGTATAAATGGCAAAAAATGAAAACTGCTGTGATTTTCATTTTGTTTCCTTTTTCATAAGAATTTATATAAATCCCCCTAACGAAAGAGTTGCTTAGCCTCACAGTCAGTGGATCCCTGTGCCTCCCTCGGCGTATCTGCTCGCATTCTACCTAATTATATCATCGATCCACTTTCCCCGGGGACTTAGAGACAGAGAAAAGACACTGACAAACACCTCCATCGCACGCGAATCACGGAATACGCTATTTTGGGAAATTAGGGGGATATTTAGGTAATGACCTTTGGACCTTAACTTTCCTTCCAGTTCAGAGACTATGTTTATCAAATGCGGAAGTGTTCTTTGGGAGGAAAGGTACGGTAGTGCCCGAGGGAGGCCATTCACACCTCATTCTACTTTAACGGGGTTTCACTCGGAAAGCAGAGGTTGAACACAAACAATATCTGATTTATGGAGAACAGTTCTGACTCTCATTCTCTGTCTCTCTCTCTCTCTCTCTCTCTCTCTTTCTCTCTCTCTCTCACATAAACACTCTCGGTCTCAGTTTGTCTCCTTCGTCCTGTCTGTATTTTTGTCTGTATATCCCTTCATCCCTCCTCTACCTCTATTTCTATATTATTTTCTATATGTTTCTCTGTTTGTTTCTCTATTTTTCACTTACTGCATGTTGTCCGTCTGCGTCTCTGTCTCTCTGTCTTACAATCTTTCTCCCTCCCTCTCTCTTTTTCCCTGTCTCTCTCTCTCTGTCTATTTTTCTGTCTTCCTCTCTCTTTCCCTTTCTTTCCTGGCTGTCTCAGTCTCCCTGTCTTTATGTATGTCTGCATGTCTGTCTTTCGCTCCATCCCAACACACTCCTTCTCTCTGTAACTCTGTTTTTCAGGCTTTACCTTCCACACACACACACACACACACACACACACACACACACACACACACACACACACACACACACACACACACACACACACACACACACACACACACACACACACACACACACTTTCTCTCTCTCTCTCTCTCTCTCTCTCCCTCTCCCTCTCTCTCTCTGTGTCTCTCTCTGTCTCTCTACCTGCCTATGTGTCTTTGTAGTCTTTCTATCTGTCTATCTCTCTGCTCTCTTTCTCTTTGTCTTTATCTACCTATATATCTTTCATCTGTGTCTGTTTCTTCATTTATACGCTGTTTTTTAGTTTCTCTGTTTACCTAGGAATATGGAAATGGGGGGGGGGATAAAGAGAGAGAAAGAGAAAGAGAGATAGATAAAGACAGCGAAAGAGAGAGAGAAAGCTAGGAGCAGAGGGACTATGTGCGTGTGTGCGTGTGTGCGTGCGTGTGTGCGTGTGCGTGTATGTGTGTGTGCGTGTGCGTGTGTATGTGTATAGCTGCCGCCAAATTGGAATCATGCCAATAACATTAGAATGTCCCAGTGATCCTCTTTTGACATTGAAATTCGTAGTCTAATCTTTTGTCGACAAATCATGCTTTGCATGTTTCCGCAATTACCAAATGATTTCATTTTGTCGACAGCTATATGTGTGTGTATCCATTTATCTCTCTTCATTTTCAGTCCCATCTATAGCTCTGCCCCCTTGTTTACCTGTTTGTTGTTGTTTTCCCCTCCCTCCCCCTCTTTTCGTCCTCCACTCCTCCGTTTCCTCGTCGCCGCCGGAAACAATAAAGCCCGCTCTCAACATTGATCGCCTGGCCGAAATGCATGTTCATTTGACCACCCGTCGTGTTCTTCTTCCTTCTTTTTTCTCTCCTATCGCAATTTTCACTCAGTCGACTGCCTTCGGAAATGTAGAGTGTAAAATGCAATTTTCGGCTGTTCCTCGGTTTCCGAAGTGACGTCGGAGCAGCGTCGAATGCGATTAGTCGCCCCTCGGAGCTCAGAAAAAACGTCGTTATCTGATTCATGGCGCCCTTATCCGCCGTCTTTTCTCGCCTTTTCTTAATTCCAACGGATTAGTATCTTAATTTCCGGTTCATATTGTGCTTGAAACGGAAAATGATTGAAACATTGTCATATTCGTACTATAAACTTGTTTGTATTACAAACTCAAAATACTAAACCAAAAAACATTTTATGGTGTGTTTTGGTCAGAAAATTTGAGTATAATTTTCAGCGCGTCGCGCCGCGTCGAAACGCGGAACAAAATTTTAATTTTAAAAGTTCCCGAGTTTTCACTTTTTGTGCTCCCACATTTTAAAACATGTCACGGAGCGTATTTTGTTAAAACCGATAATTGAATTTGTCATTGTTAAATTTAAAACAGCAATTAGAAATTGGGGCCATTTTTTAAATCTTGCTGCTTTGGGGCACACCCTGAGGTACATTACAGAAAATGATAGTTTTTGGAAACTTTGGTATTTCTGCCTTTTTTCACTTTGCGGTAATTATATAGTTATTAAAAACCAAAGTTATTAAGAAAGTGTTTTTCTTGAAAATAAAAATTGAACAATAAAATTATTTGTGGCGAATTTTTTCAGGTCATGTTTTTTTATTATGCAAAATTGTCGTAGGACAAAAAAATTTTGAATTTAATATTGCTAGAAGAAAGCATATGTTAATTCCGTTGAAAATGTTATTGTTCCCCGAGGCTCGTACCGTAACCCGTTAAAAATCAATATTCGAAAAAAAAAACAATTGAGCGTTTGCTTTTCATAAAAAAAGGTTTTAAGCCAAATTTAACCTAACCGAAAACGAATCCGCGGTTTTTTTTTATTTTGCAAAGTCTCCGCAATGGAAAAATGGATCGCTGAATGTGGCAATTCCACATTTCCATGAAAATGTCTTCCCCGTACAATTCGTGTATCGGAAAGGCATTTGTTTTCCTCCTCCCTCTGATTCCTCCGAAGTCTCACTTGTTTTCCTCCGTCCCATACGTCTCATCCGATTCCAACTCAGAGACACTTCTCCTATCCGGTCGAAATCGCGCTCCATTCGTAAAAACCAGCTACCCGTGCCTCGAACGCCGTCCTCGCAGAGAAAATGCATGGATGTTTAGCCATGCATCGGGCGCCATTCCTCTTTTTGATGTCCGACTGCTGTGCCGAAAGATCTCTGACTCAACATTTTACGCACAGCTTTCAATTTCTGGCTGTTAGAATAACTTTGTCGACAGAGAAATAGTGGCACGTTTAGAGAGAATTCGAGTTATTCGGAATCGCAGGCTTTCGTAAATACCGCAAGCACAGATTAACAAACCTTTGAAAATGAGTGACCTTGATTTCTGATCTGCCCCATTTTCTTCCAACGCCACTTCCACTTGACGGTCTGCGTGCGGCCGGCATTGTCCGAGTGGGGGCGGACGAATTGCATCCGGGAAATGAGGTTGAAACGAGGCATTCTCGCGCTGTGCAAATAATTCCGTCGTCGTTGCTTTCCGGACGCCTTCTAATTGGTCCGCGGACCCTCTTACCGGACGTATTCATGTGCAAGGTATCTCTCACCTGCTCTGTTTTCTCTACATCTCTCTCTCTCTCTTTCGAACTCACTCTAACTTTCTCTAACTCATTGCCTCTATCCCCATAGTTCTGTGGCCTCAAGTCTCCTGCCCCCTGTTCCATACGTTTACATCTTCCTACATCCTCCTTCTCTTCCTCAAGTCTCATCTTCCCCTATGATGTTGTCTCTTTCACTTTCTGCACCTTTGCTTTCCTCCCGCTTTGATTTTTGTCTCCTGCTTTCTCCCCCCTCCTTTCATTCTTTCAGTATCACTCGCCTCCCTCCCTGAAGCAACGTTTTTGTGTTCATTCAATCAGAGCGAAGTACTTACTCTCGCTCGACGTAACTGCCTCATAACCCTGCAAACGAGGCACGCTTTTCCGCGCGGAGTGCTAATGTTTTGGGTGATTGCGGAGGAAATGGCAGACAAAACATGCTTTCCGATGATTAGGACATTGTGACGTTGGAGAATCATCGGATTTGTGACACGCAAAGTGCGTTTGGAATGACTGGGGCAAAAAGTGGAACATTGCAGTGGTGCTAACTTTATCACGTACACACACTCACACACACACGCACACACGCACACACGCACACACGCACACACGCACACACGCACACACATGCACGCACACACACACGCACACACACACGCACACACACGTACACACACGCACATACGCACATACGCACATACACACACGCACACATATACACATAAATACACCCACATACACACACATACATTTTCTGTCAATTGCTAGGTTTTCTTAAAGAAGAGCGAGCCGTTTGAACTTTGATAAGCAGGTGTTCTGATCCGCAATTACTACAATGGAAAGGGCACACAGGGTGTTATTTGGACGTTCTCTTTGCTTCGATTCTTCTTTTTGTATTTTAACAGTTCAATGGTTTTAGTTCTAACGCGAAATTCCAGAAACGCATTCTCTAACCCATAAAAGAGCCATTAGGGCCTTGCGGGGGTTTGAATGTCACGTCTTCCATACTACGTTTTTCTATGTCCGTTAGGCCAAATCAACTGTTTTACAAGTCTGTGCCTGGGCGTTAAGAGGAATTTGTGGTAATTTTGGTCATTTCATTTTTGTAATTTATGTAAAGCCCCCAAACAAAAAAAACGTGCATCTCTAAAAATCATGTGTTGCATGCGTCATGTGTTGTGATAAGCATTGTCGATAACGGAACGAGCCAAAGATTTTCCTTTTCTTCCTGAAATTTTCTTTTCAAGAAATTTTGTTTCTTTTTCAAGTGAAACTTCTCTTTTCATAAACCCCTGAATCCAGTCTCGGCGATAATCCGAAAATCGGCGTGATTCAGGTGTGCAAACTGGGCGGCAAGTCGCATTTCGGAGAGGGAGAGACCATATGTCTCTGTCTCTGTCTCTCTCTCTCCCTCAATTTCTCTGTGTCTCTGTCTGTCTCTCTACTTGTCTAACTCTCTCTCTCTCTCTCTCTATCTCTGTGTCTTGTATTTCTTATATACTTTTTTCAACTTTCGTTGTCACAAAAGCTACTGGTCCTCCCATTAGTTTTTTGTTGAAAATATCAATGTTACGTCAGTCGCATAGAATGGTCGGCAAACAATATTTACCAGTAAGGCAACTACAATTTTAAACCAAAAACAATAATATTTCTTTGAATCAGTCGTGTTTACCACTGTACAACTACAAAACTCTCCCTTCTCCCCTGGTACAACCTTTCACAGGAACCGTTTGAAAAAGGGTGAACTGGAAAACAAGAGGGTTCAATCTGGTTTATTTATAGTCTATTTCCAACTAAAAGTCATTGACTTTTAAGGTACCTTATTTTCCACTCGTATTTAACCACCAACGATTTGAAATAAAGAAGTGAATAAATATGAACCACGCAAAATAGCACAGTAGAAGAGGAGTGCGCAGACAACTAATCAATTGAGGCCGGACCAAATGTAGCTAGTCCTTTAAAAAATCCCGTTTTCCTTGTCTCATTTTTGGAAACGCAGTATATCAGAGTTCCAAATTTAACAAACGAGTCCTTGGTCAGGGACCGTCAGGGGCCTTTTCGGATTGGAAATGAATTGTATGATAATAAAGGCGTTTCAATTGAAATCCTTTTCTCGAACACCGCTCCAGCGAACGGTAATGCGCATAATGCTTGCCGAGTCCTCATTAGCATGCGATTTGGAAAAGGCCCTGATGGTCCCTTTAAGTACTGTAACAGAGAATTTAGGGGATCGGAAATTTCCATGTATCTCTTCCTCTCCCGTAATTTTGCCTCTGTTGGTTTAAACTTGTCTCGAAACAGAACATAAATAGCCGCAGATGGTTCAAATTACCTATGAAAAACTCCCGTTCTTCGCCCTTTGGGTGTTCGTTTGCCTGAGGCAACATAGAGAAGCAAAATCTGAACATAAATTTTCAACATGTTGGTCTCAATTTAAGAATTTCGTAATTAAGTTTTCGGTAAAAAGCCGTCTACGTTTCAAATTTACGTATGCAAATCCAGGTTTTCATACAATTTTTTCTTAGTAAATGTTTCTCCAGCATTTTTGTTATAGTGCCCGCCAATCCTACTTCGGCGTTTCTTGAAAATGAGGGAGATTATTATGATGTTGATATTCGAATTACCCATTTTTACTTCAAAATATTCGGCTACAAAAGGGGCGTGGCCTATTTTCGGCCGAAGTAGGCGAAGAGTATAGTTGCGGGCACCGGCAAAATCGCGATTCGTCGCGCCGGGACCCAAAATCTAAAATCTTGAAGCCAATCAAAAATCAATCAATCTATTGATTTTCCCAACCATAATCGTCTGCCAAACCATCACCAACGCAGCCTAAGAGAAACTAGGTGGTCCGACTATTTTTCCAAGAATACCCGTTGACAGTAATCTGAGGGGAAGGCTATTATTTGCGCAAAAACTACAATTTTAAGCGAATAACAAAACATTGGCGTAAATAAGTCCTGTTTACTCTTATACAGCCACATTTGTGCCGGCGCGCGCGGTGGACGGAGGCACGCGCCGAGGAAACGTCGAAACGTAAGTTTTGTCTATTTTTGCAGAACTTAGGCAGGTTTTTAATTTAAAGAAAGGGTAGATTTACGGAGATTCACAGGGGTTGGCCTTATCTCCTTTGGGAAGTCTACAAGACGAGTGTTTAGGGGGAATCTGTTTCTGTCCGCTTTTTACAAGACTCAAACAACTTAAAACTTAGGTTCCTCCGAGGCGTTTCGAATAAGCACATACAGGGCTTGTGTTCAGATGGTTCGAGCCAAACCGTAGTGTTCAAACGGTCCTTGGTTCGGATCCCCACCCTTTCAAAGTCAGCCCCATTTCGTCCCATAGTTCCTCTGTCGTATCTCTCTAAACCCCTCCCCTCCCTCTTTCCAACCGAGACCCCTGGGTCCGTCGCTCCAGGCTCGCCTGCCCTTAATCAGGCTGTTTTGCCGAGTTTCGGTGGGGGCGGCCAATTTGTCTGCGGCCCTCTCGCTGCGTTTCCTACCCTTCAAGCGCAGTTCTTCCTCTTTGGAAGGAGATTTCCTCTCGAGACCCATCCCCACCCCCTTATCTCTGTAAGCCTATCGATTGATAATCAAGTGTGCTAATTAGTAATTTGAAATTCGCGCCGTTCGTGGCGCTGCCGTCTCCATGGCGACGAGAGAGCGAGAGACGCAGACGGCAGAGGGATCGATGCTGCAGTTGGCGCGGCCACATCTGATGCCAGCCGCCCACGCCACGGCCGATCCGCCGGCTCGGCTGGCACTTACCTCGGCTTTTCCCATCCAAACAAGCCCTTTTATACCAACCAACGACCGAAATCAATCGATAATTCGTCTTGGCGCGCCTTCAATTACTGTAGTTTGGTCGATTGCGCGAAAATAATGCCCCGAATACAATATGTCGGTTAATTGTAGTCTCGACACGAATTATTGGATACATTCTTATATGCATGATTATATACCACGCACGTATAAAGGGGTGGCGCACATCCGTTAGGTGCCGTTGTAGTGTACTGGTTAACAGTTTTGCCCACTGCGCACACGACCAGGGTTCGGTTCCCGCCGGTGAATTTTGTTTTGCATATGTAAATTTTGTTACCCTAGATACTGTAGAAACCAATATTTTATTAATTCAACATTTTGTAACTAATAAATATCGATTTCTCTAAATTTCCGTTATCTCACAATGGCAGACTTCTATGTCTACCGCGCATTCGACCAGGGTTCAATCCCCGCTGATGAATAGTAGTTTGAAATTTTGAATTTAGATACTGTAGCAATCTATTTTCTTTGGTAAAACATTTGAAACTAATCGATATCGATTTTTCTCAATTTCCGTAAAGCCGCGGGCAAAGTCATCTCC
>OZ059902.1:16391096-16451096 GCA_964057215.1 Oscheius myriophilus
AACACCACTGCGACATTTTGGAGCCATAGGCGCCTCGCCTTCTATAGCCCCGCCTGGGCTACTTTTGCCTATTTAGATGTGCATACTGTCTGCGTATCACACATTTTTCGAGGCAAAATCTTACAACCACATTGAAACTTCGGCACCTTGTAGCAAAGTCCTTTTGAGATGTTAGTGTGTCCTTCCCCTCTCCAAATATTCCTCATCCATTCGCCCCGGGACCCGCCTTTGCCTTCCTTTAATTCGTCTTTTGTGCAAAACAATTCCGCCGATGCATCTCTCTCGTCGCCCGATAAATAACGCTATATGCGTTTGAGTCGCTCGTCAGCTGCTGCTCTTTCAGCCGCCGCCCGCCGGAAATTCCTCATTCCGCCTCATTTTCTACGCCTCAATTCCACTCTTTTGCCCTTTACTTTCCACCGTCATTTGGAAAGTGTTGCCACTCGAGAGATATCGATTTTCCGCCACTTTGAAATAGGGAAAACGCGCCAATCTATCGATCGAAGTCCTCTTATGGTATTAAGAGAGAGGCGCTGTCAGTGTTTTCACACGCCATTCTCACGGCCGACAACAAAAACCACGCAATTTCTGTCACATCCACGTTTTAGCCAGAAAATTCCGTTTAAACTCAAATCAAGTATCGATTTTCTCAACCTGCTTATATGTCATACGGGGGTTATTGCGTGGTCGCCCTTTACATATAATGGGCGTGTTTTCCAAGCTTACAGGACCCTTATCGACTTTTATCAGGTTTCATTCAATTGCACCACAAGATGTATTTGTAATTTTAAAAACAAAATGTATTTTTTTAAAGGGTGTGAGCGATTTTAATTGTAGAAAGGCCCTAATGGTTCCTGAAGACTAACATTTCAAAGTCATTTTTCCCAATCATTAAATTTCCGTTTCAATGCCTCCCCTGTTTTCCGTGTTTTTCTCGAAATTCCTCCGAAGCGCAACCATTTATCAGCGGCTTTGTTGTGCCATCCGTCTCTTTCTTCCTGCACGTGCTTCCTCTTTTCTCCCTCTGTGTCTCTCTTTCTTTCTCTCTCTCTCTTCTCTCTCTCTCTTCTCTCTCTCTCTCTCTCTCCGTTTTCCGCCTTCCTGCCAGATGGCTGCAAAAACAGCGTTCTGATAGTTTTATCGTCAGCTTGAAACACGTGTGGCCCGCGAATTCCCCCATTCCCAAAGCCCTTGCAAATCCCTTGCAAATCGACTGTTTACAATGTTTTACCACTTTTTTGTTATAAATTTCAAATTTAACTATTATTTCGCTAAAATGTGATTTCAATCATTCCATAATGCTTTAAATTTTACTTTACGTACTTTACAAGCGCGCGGTGTTGGCGCGCAAACGTGAATCGCAAACCTTTCTTAAATCGATTATCGATTAATGTCTATTTGTTACAACCGTGCGCAGACATTTTACCAATTGAAAACACAAAGAAACGGAAAAGGAGATTGGAAAAACGGAAAATTTCATTCACTGATTATTTTTGTGACAAAGAAAATAGCTATACGTTTTGCCATCTGAAAAATTTCAAGGCTAATATTTATGTATTTTTCGTATATTAATGTAGCCGTTTTCCTCAATGTTTTTTGTTTATTTCAGCCCGTTCTGATGCGATCGTGTGGTTTGCAAACGCCTTTGCAAACGGCGCGCGAAAAAACCTGCGCTTAGTTTTTTTGCGCGCGCATGAGGTGATTCCCTCCTAGAAACACATCATTTTCTTCTTTTCAATGTGATAGATTTCAGAAAATCTAAAATTTCATGGTAAACATGCTTCATAGTGCTCAATTGCCTGAATTCGTCCTCTAACTCTATTGCCCTTTTGGTCGCTCGCCCTCTTCTCCATGTCTCTATGCCTCGGAGGATTCATGTCTCCAATCTCAAGTCTTTGCCTCCTTGCCTTCTTGCCTCTTTGCCTCTTTGCCTCCTTGCCTCTTTGCTTCTTCGACTCTTTGCCTCTTTGCCTCCATGCCTCTTTGCCTCCCTGTCTACCAACCGTCTCCCTCCCTTCAATCTCTCTTTCCTTCCTTTCCTTCTATTTCTGTCATAATATCTCTTTTAGGACTCGTTGATCTGCTTGAGTGGCGCCCGCAGCGCGGTTCTCAGCATGGGGTGCACCATGTCGCAGGAGGAGCGCGCCGCGCTGGAAAGGTGAGTATCGATTGATTGCTACTCCACCAATCGATCGAATATTGATTGATTCCTTATCGATTGATTTAGGTCGCGGATGATCGAAAAGAACCTGAAGGAGGATGGAATGCAGGCGGCCAAAGACATCAAACTGCTCCTCCTTGGGGCAGGAGAGTCGGGAAAATCTACCATTGTCAAGCAGATGAAGTGGGTTGACCTGAAGGCTTCAGAAGCCTTGATTTGTCTTCAGAATTATCCACGAATCGGGTTTCACGGCAGAAGACTACAAACAGTACAAGCCTGTCGTCTACAGTAACACTGTGCAGTCGCTTGTAGCCATCCTCCGAGCCATGACCAACCTCAGCGTGTCCTTCGGAGCCCCAGACCGAGAGGTTCGTCCGTGCCAGCCGACTGTCAATAAGACCGGAAACGACTGATTGCCGCCAGCCAAGCCTTTTAATGGGGATGACATTGCGGATTATTGTTGTGGAGGATTGAGAGGGTCTCGGAGACGCAGAAAAGGGACAGAGACAAGAGAGTGTGGAGAAGGAGGAGGGGGAAGGGGTGAGGAGAGGAGAGAGTGTGAAGGAGGGGGAGAGTGCAGAGGGATCGATTCCCGCGAGAGGGACCATCTGGCAGCAACGCGGACGGCAGGCTCTCTCGGGCGGCAATGGCAGCGGCAGGACGGGGATTAACGGACCGCACGTTGCGAGAGAGGGAATGTCAAGGGGCGAGGGAGGCGGTTTGAAAAGTTTTTCGAATTCCATGGGCTTTTTATCGTCTTTTTTCTATCAAAAATTGGTTATTTCGTTTCGAAACGAAATAACCAATTTTTGATAGAAAAAAGACGATAAAAAGCCTATGGAATTCGATTTTTAAAGTTTTTTTTTCTTGAATGGGACCAATGGTGCCTTTTCTATAATTGAAACCAACGACACAATACAAATTTCGTTCATTTTTCCTGGGAGCTTTTGAATTCAAACTTTTGAATTCGCGGTAACCCTTTGGCAATATCGTCGACCCCGTCTTTGCGCACTTCTGTTTTGTCATCCCATTTCACGAGCTCATCTAGGTTTTGCAAAACTTTTGGTTTATTTTACAGTTAATTTCAGTAACTATTTGTAAAATTTTGAAAAACCAAAAAAATAAACAGGCAAATGTGGTCCGTAGCCCAGACGACCCATGACGCCAATTTATATAAACTGTTTTGGTTCGAAATTTCAAAATTAAATCAAATTAAATTGTTGTAACTAACCGTAAAAAAGCATTCGAAAGAAATTTTCTCGTTTTCTTTTCAAAAAAGCAAAGAGTGAAATTTTCCGTTAAAGTAACCTCACTTGGAAGTTACAATCTCTATTTTTCTTTCCAGTCAAAGTGAGAACTTTTGAAAAATTGATTTTTGATAACTGTATGTTGTGTTTTCTTAACTATGCATAGTTTTCAAGATCCTGAACATACGAAGAGTAGAAGGTATCTAAACCTCTATCTGCTTTGTAGAGGGGTGAGACAGAGAGAAAGAGAGAAAGAGACAGAGAGAGAGAGAGAGAGAGAGAGAGAGAGAGAGAGAGAGAGAGGCAGACAGACAGATGGAGATATATGAATAGAGAGTTAGGGAAAGACGAGAAAGGGAAAGAAAAAATACCAGAGGGCGGGGCATTCAAACAGTTTCTTGAGCAAGAAAGCGGTTTTGTCTTGTTTTGTGGTCTCGAAGAAGGTAACATAGGTTTTTTACAGAGAGAGAGAGAGAGAGCGAGAGAGAGAGAGAGAGCGAGAGAGAGAGAGAGAGAGAGAGAGAGAGAGAGAGAGGAAGGGAGGGAGGGAGGGAGAGACGGAGATAGAACGAAAGGTCTTGTAACGAAGGAAAGTTGTGAAGCCTGGCCTTTGAGGGCTGAATATTGCTGCACATATCGAGTATGGACTTCGCGGCCCGCATAAGAGAAAAACATATGACACTATCGTCACAAATCAAATTTCTTTTATAAAACCAAATCAATTTCAGGTCGATGCGAAGCTGGTAATGGACGTGGTAGCCCGAATGGAAGACACTGAGCCCTTCTCAGAAGAGCTCCTGGCGGCGATGAAGCGACTGTGGGCGGACAGCGGAGTGCAGGAGTGCTTCGCCCGTTCGAACGAGTACCAATTGAACGACTCTGCGAAATAGTGAGGGAATGGAGAGACGCAGACTAACAGAGAGCTTTCAGTTTCCTTGATGATTTGGAACGATTAGGAGAAGCTAATTATCAGCCCACAGAGCAAGATATTCTTAGGTAAGCGGATTAGAGCGCATTTTCGAACAAAATTTTGATGAATAGGCTGTTTCTTATCAAAAACCAGGTGTTTGTGGAACAAAGCCCAAAAAAGAATGGTGAAAAACGAACTTTGGGGACCGAAATAGGTTTTTTACGTTTTTATCACAGTAGATGGTCCCATTTTGGCAGTTTTTAAACCGTTTTTTTTTATAAACTTCGTTTTCAGGACTCGAGTGAAAACAACTGGAATTGTAGAAGTTCACTTCACTTTCAAGAATCTCAACTTTAAGTGAGTTCTCCCCAGCCTCTTTTAAAAATCAAATCCCCTCAGGCTTTTCGACGTGGGAGGTCAGCGATCAGAGCGAAAGAAGTGGATCCACTGCTTCGAAGACGTCACTGCCATCATCTTCTGCGTGGCCATGTCCGAGTACGACCAGGTGTTGCACGAAGACGAGACTACGGTAGGAGGCTTCAGAAGACTTGCTTCAGAAGAATCTTTAGAACCGAATGCACGAGTCGTTGAAGCTGTTCGACTCGATCTGCAATAACAAGTGGTTCACAGACACATCCATCATTCTCTTCCTCAACAAGAAGGATCTGTTTGAGGAGAAGATCAAGAAGAGCCCTCTCACCATCTGCTTCCCCGAGTACTCGGGTAGGTCACAGTAATAATTACTGACTTTTTCTTAGAATGGGGACGGATTTTGATGAAAAACTCGCTTTACTATAGTGTTACCTAAAAAGATACAAGAAAAATGTGCTTTTCCTAAAGGACTAGGCACATTTGGTCCCGCCGCAATCAATTTAATGTCTGCGCACTCCTCTTTCACAACGCTCTTTTACATATTTTTCTGATATTCACATTAATGTTTCAAATATTGAGTGGATAAATACGATTGGATATCGAAGTCGATGAAAAGTCGGAAACCATTCGTTGGAAATAGACTATACACTGAATTCGATGCGACACGATACCATGTCAATAGGGTACTTCAACGTCAAAGTTAGAATAACCAATAGATTTTTCGGGAAACAAAGCCTTTAAAGGGTTTTGGGGTTGGGTCCCGCCGCGATTGTCCATATGACCTACTCGAGCGCGCAGCTGTTGCTGCATTGACTGTTATTATCCTTTAAAAACCAACTGACGAAACCAGGAACTTTCCATTCATTTGATGTATGTCTCCTGAACCCTTTTCCTAACGGTGAGCTTAATGTAAGCGAGCACTGCTAGTACGCCGCCAAATAGCATTTCGTCTGCGAAAAAGAAGACCAGCTGTCGTTTGACTGACATGGGAGAGAGGCTGCAGACAGCGCAGGTGCAGGGAGAATTCGGGACAAACAGATCGGTTTCAATTTTAATAGGGCCGACTTTTAAATTTTGCAAGTTTCAAAATAAACAATCGATAATCGTTCTCAAAATTGCCAGCTTAGGAGCCGATTCATTTCCCATGATCTTTCCATTTTTGGCCCTCCAAAAAACGCCCAACACCCGAAAAACGGCCGTGCTCCCGCCACGAAAGCATTGGCAAAGTGCCAAGACTATCGAGTTCACGTTTTTTTTTGCAAATCACCAGTTGTTTATCAGCTCCTTTCGTGGCGGGACTCCTTGCACAAATGCAGAAAATAAGGCGGGGCTGGGCAAAGTTCCAATTTTGTTTTTGAAGTGATCCGAGTTCCCATTTGGAAAGGCGGTGATATATATAGTTTTCTGGAAAATTGGAAATCAGTTTTTGACATACAACCTCTTTCCGCATTGACATATGCTCCCCACAAATTTGGCTTTTCATACATTTTCTAAGCATCTTAAAGGCAGAGGACCGCGAAAATGAAAATGAAAAAATCCATCACGCAACGCAGACGAGAGATCGTAATTTTCAATGGTGAAATGCAGAGAGTTTTATGCAAAAAAATGGCCAGGCCCCCCTGGCCATTTTCGCGGTCCTCTGCCTTTAAAAGTCACGCAAAGCTCTAAGAACAACAGGGCAACTTTGGCACGATGTTACAAAGTAATAACAGCAACTACATGATTTCTTTTACATTTTCGGTTTGTCGATAGCTATATATCCATAGCAAATTACTGCGGTTTTACACTTAGGGTGAACTGTTTTAATCCTAGACTAAGGTACTTTTGAAATTGAATTCAGTGAAGCTTTCAATCGTTTTGCTTTTACATAGGATATTCAGCCAACAGTGGCAGCCGAATCGGACGAAATTCAATTGAAAATGCAAATTCCTACAAGGGTTTCACCATTTTTCAGGAAATTTAACATGACATCTGCTTCGCATATAGAAACGTTGTAAAAGATGTGGCTTCGGGTGTACATCTCTGAAATGCAAAAAACGGTTGCCTTCAAAGAATGTCATAAAACTAAGAGCCGCAAAGGTGTCGTCGGTATGTATGGCAGCCCGATTTGTTATAAAATTTTGGTTTTTCAACCCGGCGCGCCAAAAACCTTTTCTATTTAAAGGCAGAGGACCGCGAAAATGGCCAGGGGGGCCTGGCCATTTTTTTGCATAAAACTCTCTGCATTTCACCATTGAAAATTACGATCTCTCGTCTGCGTTGCGTGATGGGTTTTTTCATTTTCATTTTCGCGGTCCTCTGCCTTTAAAACCATAATTGGCGTAAATTCGGACGGATAAAACGATGGTGATGTTGTTTTTTCAAATGTTGGATTTTCAAAAGATAGGGCCTTAGGGTCTTTACTAACGATTAGTAGAATTTCTTCGTGAAACATTACTTAACAATTGATTTGCAGGAAGGCAAGACTACCACGAGGCTTCGGCGTACATCCAGGCGCAGTTCGAAGCCAAGAACAAATCTGCTAACAAGGTGAGTCCGCCCGTTTGGGTCCCGCGACGATCCCCCTGATTCAGGAGATCTACTGCCACATGACGTGTGCCACCGACACGACGAACATCCAGTTTGTGTTCGACGCCGTCACCGATGTGATTATCGCCAACAACCTGCGTGGCTGCGGTCTCTACTAGAAATTAGGCCCCGCCCCCTGTAGGTCCCATTTTGCGCCTTTTTGGTCCCCGACGGCCGAAGGCCCGGATACTCAGCCAATCATTCGCAGGCCCTCCAATGAATTATTCTTTTGCCGTTTCATCCGTTAGTGGCACGATTATCGAGGACTTTGTCATTTTAAGTGATGATCTGTTAATAATATTTATTTGCAAAATACAACACTCTGTTCTGTCGCTGATTCCCTTCTGTAAGTACCCTTTGAGCACAATACATCCCGTCTTCTGAAGCTAGTCCCATCGGCTACACCATCTAGTCCCGTTTTGCACTCTTTCGCCACCAAATTTTGTGTTTTATACAACAGTTTTATCATATGTTTGTATTACTAATATTATTGAATAAAGTTTGTTTTGCTCCAAATTTATGTGAGAAAACAGAGAGAGAGAGAGAGAGAGAGAGAGAGAGAGAGAGAGAGCACGGCCCCAACTTAACGTTTCAATGAATTTCAATTTTCTCCAGCTGCCTAAAAACCGTCATCGGCACTTTGCCAACCGCCCATCACAAAGTGTTATAGGCTGCATTGGTCCCACAACGAACACTATTGGCAAACTGCCAAAACTCTCGAATGTGTTGAATACGCGGTTTTTCAGCGCTTTCGTGGCGGGATTCTTTGTATAAATGCTGGAAACGGCTCTGGCTATGGAAAAATTCTAGTTCCGTTTTGCAGTGACTCGAGTTTTCGAAAATGTAAAATAAGGTTTCCGAAAGTGAGCAAAAATGTAAGCCCGATGCGGGGCTCGAACCCGCGACAGCCAGATTAAGAGTCTGGTGCTCTACCGACTGAGCTAACCGGGCAGCGATGTCTAGCCGCGCCGGCGAGCTTATAAACCGTGTCGGCATTCGCAGTTGCCCACCAAAAGAACAACTCCATCCCTCCCTACCTACTTTCGGACATAATCGTAATTTCTGGAATTTGAATTTTAGAATTCAAGCGCGAAGTTACGTTACTTAACGTGACCGTCCGTTACGTGGGAATTACCACGTGAGGATAGTGCCTCCCTGTGTTATTTCTCCAGCTGCGTCCTCGCCAAGAAGTCGTCTGCCGCAGAAATGTCCGACGTGGAGAGGAATCCAGACAAGGCGAACTTCGTGGCTCCGTTCATGATTTTCTTCGCCTTCGGTCTCGTGGTGGCCGGCGTCTGTGCCTTCGTCAACGTGGTCGTCGTGAACGCCCTCGTGCGCCGTCGCATGGCCTACATGCCTCGGCCTCAGAAGGTGAAGATCAAGAAGGGCAAGAAGAGCAAAAAGGGAAAGAAGAAGAGCAAAAGGAGCGGAGGAGAAAGCAAAACGTCGCAGGCGAGCACGCTGAAGAGCAGTCTGAAGAGCAGTCCGAAGAGCAAGAGCGGCAGCAAGAAGAGTCAGCTGAGCAAGAGCAAGAGTGGAAGTAAGATTAGCCAGAAGAGCAAAAGCAAGACCAAGGAAGAGACCAACACGGCAGATCTCTACTAAAATGAGATGTTTGACAGCTAATGAATGGTATCTAGTGCCTTTTTGTGTTGTTTTCGAGGCCTGGCGCGGTCTTTTCGTTATCATTTATGCTTCTCATCCGTAAGGTTCGACTCCCGGCAACGGAATAAACCTTTTAGGCAATTGTAAAGATGTTGAATGTCTTAATAATTTCTTTGTTGGTGTGTAGTGTTTTGCAGTTGCTTCGTGCCTTGTGCGGTTGTTTATTGATTGTGCTTTTTGTTTTCATTTTCTATCGAAAATAACATAAAAAGAGCGTGCTCGTTTCCTCTGAGCTTGTTTTAGTACCTCGCTATATACACTACTGTAAAAAAAAGTATAGGTCCACTTTGTTTGCAATTTTAAGTCATTTGAGGGTTTCCATACTGCTATAGACTAACTCATTCGATTGAGCAAAGTCTAACTTAAAGGCAGAGGACCGCGAAAATGAAAATGAAAAATCCATTACGCAACGCAGGCGAGAGATCGTAATTTTCTATGGTGAGATGAAGAGAGTTTTATGCTAAAAAATGGCCAGGCCCCCCTGGCCATTTTCGCGGTCCTCTGCCTTTAAGGAACAATTTTAGATGAAGAAAACGGAAATTCATAAGCATACGCCGGCGCCATTTGCCCAAAAACAAAAAAGCATACGGTCAGAAATTGTTTGGAACATCTAGACAGACAGCGTTGGAAAGCCCTTGAAAAGTTGTCTTGGAAAATGATTTCGTTACAGTTCAGAAAAATTTCCTCTTCGAACAAACAAGCGCTGAAAACCAAATTTACTATGTATTCCAATGAAAAATTAGAAAATTGCCAATTTAAATGCAGACAAAAAGCAATTTTTCGCGTTTCAACGCATTTTTGTTCGAAGAGGAAATTTTGTTAAACTGTATAAAACATTTTCCAAGACAACTTTTCAAGGGCTTTCCAATTATGTCTGTTTCGATGTTGCAAAAAAAAATTTCTGACCGTATGCCTTTGTGTGTGTGTGTGTGTGTGTGTGTGTGTGTGTGTGTGTGTGTGTGTGTGTGTTTTGGCAAACGGCGCCGGTGTATGCTTATGAATTCCCGTTTTCAACATGTTTCTTAGACATAGCTCAATCGAATGAGTTTGTCTATAGCAGTATGGAAGCCCTCAAACGACTTTTAAAATAGCAAACAAAGTGAACCTATAATTATTTCCAGCAATGTATCTGTCTCTAATTCTCCTTCGTCATATGTCTGTCTGACCCTGTCCGTCTCTCTCCTTAAATTCCTCCCCTTTGCGCAGCTTATCGTGCAAGTAGAAACCGTCATCTACAAGAAATTGAGGTTTGCCGTGAGAGCAAGAGTCTACTCTATTCCCTGAACCCACCTCCCACCAAGCCATTGATTTGGGAATGTTTTATTGGAGAGGGAATGAATACATAGGCAGGTACACGTGCAGGGAGAAAGCTTGTTCAAATGCCGACGAGGGCCATGGCTGCGAAAGAGGGGTCGTTGATCTTGGCCACGTGCTCCAGAATCGCCACTCCGGCGTCCTTGACCAGCGTTTCGGGCGTAGTGGGTCCCAGGGCTCGGGGGAAAGGGCCCGAGGAATCTGAAGAGCGAGTTTACTGAGAAAACGACGGGTTATTTTATCACCGATCTCGTAGAGGGTTCCGTTCTTGTTGACGTAACAGATGAAGTGGTAGATCACGTTGCCCGGCTGGTCGGTGTCTCCCGAACGAGCGGTCTCAGCATGAGCTGTAGCCAGGGAAGTGTCTGAAAAGAGGATTTTTCAAATTCTGAAGACAGAACGGACAACAAAAACGAAAACGTGGTAGTTTAAAGGACTGTCTCGGCCATTTCAAATGAAACATTCCATCTCTTTCTCGACTAAAAAAATTAATAAACGGTTCTCCGGAAGCATGGGAAAACACGGCATTTTTTACAGATCTTGAAATTCATATGAGAACGACGCATATGAGCTTTTCGAATAATAGCCGATTGAAGTATGCGCTTCTCCGTGGCAGGGTTGTTAGACTTCCAGAACTTTTTAATCGGGATATCCCAAGACAGTCAGTCTTTTAAAAAGAAACTGCCACCGCGGCGTGTTGTGAAGAGAGTTAACTCACGGCCTTTCCATCCTTAACGTTTGAAGAAACTCCAACATGCAAAAAAGCGGCCGTTGGCACTTTGCCAACGGGCCCATTCCAAACCGTGGTCCCGCCACGAATGCATTGGCAAAGTGCCAAGACTATCAAGTGCGCGGTTTTTTGCAACTCAACGGTTGTTTATCAGCTCCTTTCGTGGCGGGACTCATTGTCCAGATGCAGAAAATGGGGCGGGGCTTGTTCAACGTTCCTTTTCCATTTTTGACGTGACCCGAGTTCCCATTTGGAAAGGCCGTGAACTCACTTTTCGCCAAAATATCGGATCGGTCCTCCTCGCCGACGGTTTTCGCCTCGTCCAGCCACTTCTTGAAAGGGCCGTCGCCTAGATTGATGACATTTTCGAGATTCGCCAGAGAATGGAACAGGGCAAAGGTTCCACAAGCCTGAATTCTCAGGTAAGAAGATAGGAATGGCAAAACCAACATTATGAATCTTTTGCTTCATGAAGAAGACGTCCTCGGTCTTGTCTCGGCCGCTCTTTCGCATCTGCTCGTAGATGGTAGCCATATAGTCCTTAGCCTAGATAAAGAAAATAATTTAAAATGCTGTGGAAGTAGCTTACCTTGTCCGAGGGGAAGCAGAGGATCACTGCGTGTTGGGGAGAAGGGACAAAGGCCAGCATTTCGGGATCGAAGGAGAACACGTCGACACACTCTACGCCAGAGATTCCCACCTTGCTCATAAACTGAAATGAAAATGTGATTTCACCGTCACATCATGATGCCAAAACTGTAAACTCAAAAGAACTTAGTTACACGTAACAATTCTACTGAAACACTAACCGTGTTGATGGTCTCCGGGTTCGATTCCAACGCCAGCCAAGTAGGTTCAGCCATTCTGCAACAAAATCAAATGAATAAATGAAAGCGATTACGCAAGAAAGAGCCTAGGATGATAAAAGAGCACCTAGGATGATAAAAGCGCATGGCGTTTACTCGAAAATAAGTCAAATACGCAAAATGGCGTCAAACTTTGAGTGCGGGAAAATACGGGATTTAAAATTTTACCGCGCGCACTTAAAAGGGCGTGGGATTCTTTTTATTTTGTTTATTTTAAGCTGTAAACTGATGCAAACTAATGAAAAAGATGTATATTAATTCAAAGAACTTTTTGGTTTTGTGGAATATTACCTAGGACATGAAATGTCATGTTTAGAAACAGGCTAAATCAGCTGACCATTTCATTTCCGCAGCTACTCCCCCTTCGTTTACCGTGTTTTGTTAAAACATTGAGAAGTCTGTAAGAATAGTTAAGTTTTCGGTAGCGATATGTTCAACTTTTCAATGTCCAACTTACGTCGTGATATATTCCGGGATATAGTGTCGGTCAAACGTTGAAGCTGCTCATTCTGTTTTGTCGTATATGTGTTTTGCAAGCTTGTATTTGTAACCTTGTGTTATAGAAATGGTTCTCGTCGACCCCAATCTTTGCATGAAATGGGCTCTTGTTTGCTCCGTTTCGGACGATGTCGACAGGGATAAGCTGAAGTAAGCGTTCGTCTCTTCATGTAAAAAGCCGTTTTTTCCAGAAATTTTTCCGAATGGTTTCTCTCCGAGGTGGGCGCAGTCGGCCGCTCCATCGGCCTCTCTTATTACTTCGAGAAATCCCCGACGACTGTTGAGCATGCCCTGCCCGGTGACATGAAGGCCTGCATCGCCGCCTACAGCAAGATTGCCGAAGTCAGTTTGCATCATTTTTATTTGCAACTATTCGTTTCTAAGAAATTCCCCGCCTCGCACTTGGTTGTGCACATTTTGCCCGAGAGCCAGTCCCCCGAATATGAATGGATGAAGACTTTGTCGACGAAGCTGGGTTTCATAAGGCAAGGAGTGCTCGCCCAGAACGCTCTTACGCGATTTCAAGGAGGAGAGGATCTTGCCGGCATTTTCAAGTAAGTGTGCTTCTTGTTTTCCGTCAAGTATGATGTTTAGGAACGTCGTCCAGTGGATAAACCGCTCTGCCTACACGATGAGCGCTATGAGATATCCGTAAGTTGCTACGCCGCGTGTGTTCTTACTTTTCTCTCAGGCACGAGCGTTTCGACATCCGTGTGGGCAAGGGAAAGCCCGTCGTCGTCAAAAATTACCCTCCGAAGGTCATTCAAACTGCTGCCAACTGCGCCCTTCACGGAGATGATACCGCTGGTGCGTAAATTACAATTATTATTCGTAAAACATCTTGTTTCTAGTGTGCCGAGACGAGTCTGCTGTGAAGGTCGAAGGATACCCCTCCAGGCTCAGCGAATTCGGCGTCGCCCAGCTCTTCGGCGAGCTCTCCGTCACGGGCGTTACTCTTCGTGGCAACACCGCCACCGTCGTTTTCACCAACAAGTTCCACGCCTTCCAGGCCCTTTCGCTCAACGATAAGGTACTTTCAAACCATCATTTTCATCTAAAAATTTCGTTTTAGGTGATTGACCGCCGCCACACGCTGAAGATCACTCCCCTCGCGGAAGACGTAATCAAGCAGGCGGAGTCGGCTTAATCCCCTTCCTATTCATTTGACAATTTATACCGGTACGAGATACGGATGTGACTATTCTTTTGAACCCATACGTGTGTTAGTAAACTGTGAGTCACGTTGACTTATTGTTTTTTGGGGAAAGCGTGGGGGGGGGGGGGTATGCAGATCATTTGTTTCGCTGGAACCTTGGTTTAACTATACAACTGAGATGGTAATGAGCGAATTCTGGGTTCATGCATGCGTGGACAACCTTTTCGTTTTGTGAAACGTGCTGGATTTCATCGGCATCGAAGGGATTCGCTATGATTTTCTATCGTTCTCCTGCTCAGAACGTAGGATTATGGATTTTCACGTCCCGAGATGGAATACATTTTGTTAAAAAAAAATGTGAGCTTCCGCGGAGGTTCTCGTGTACGGGTGGCATATATAGGGAACCCTCAACGGGGGGTCAATTTTGCGACAACCCTCTATAGATCTATTATTGAAAGTTTCGAGTATTTGCGATGGACTTTAAAAAAATGTCAAAAACCCAAATGTTGACAGTGTCCACCGCTTATTTGAACCCCCCAAACCTATCTGTCTTTAACTCTCCCAAGCTCTGTTGTCTCATCTTTCTCTTTTCTCGTTCCTTATTACCCACGAGACCCTAGGGTCATTTTGTAGCTACAGACTGAAAATTTTCGTTTTTCTGCCAAACGCGCTTTCATCGCCCAGAAAACCTTGCTCATTGTGGATGAACTTCCCCATCCAATGGTCCTCACAATAAGTTACCGCTGAAGGCCATTTTATAGGAGCCCGCGGCTGAAATTGGCTGCTAACGCGAAACCTCGCATAAGAAGCGTTTATAGTTGCCAAAACGGTGAATGCTATACGTGCCTATGTGTGGTCGAATAATTGCCCTGTGTGGTCCTTACTCCCCCCTAAAAGTGTGTCCGACCCGAGTGCCATGGCAACGGGCGGCGTCGGTCGGTTCGCTGTGGTCCTTAGCCCCGCCCCCTCTGCAGTGATGCAGCCTCTGCTCCTGCTGTCGTTGCTGCCAGCCGTCTGGTCCCTCGGAGGCCGGGGCTCCCCTCCTGTCGTCCTAAATGTCACTAATGCCAGATCGGTGCCTTCGCACCCTATGAAACTCAATGGCGTTACGCTTTGGTGTGCTCCGGACAATCCTCAGGTACGCGAAGGGCACTTTTCCTTTCTTATGATTGCGTTCACGTGCATATTTTATATTCTCGGTATACAAATTGGTGGTGTAACGTTTCTAAACCCTTTTAAAACAAGATTTGGATTTAAAACGACTAAATGGTTGAAAATCTCGCCCCCATTCCAGATTGTTTTCCCTGTGATGTGTCCAGTAGCTCCAAATTTTTTTTTAGAGAAAGCGCAACATAGTTAAAGTACGCGTATTTTAGAGAATAATTTAATTTTTAACCATTTCAAATGTATTTTCATTAATGTTGTTCTAAATTGTATTTGTTTTCGTTTTCACAAATAAAATTACTTGCAAACGTTTTCGAGTGTTCAAAAATTGCGGAACTCAGGATGTAACCTTGTTTTTTTTTAAAATTGTAACATATAATTAACCAAAAGAAAATGTAGCTACATTAATAGAATAAGTAATCCATTCTATAATCCTCTTCTCTTAGGGATTAACCTTTCTTTTAAAGGGCACCCCAAAATAGGCAGAAAAGTAGCGTTTCCGTGTGTAATTTGTCCATCGTTGGCCTCTCGTTCCGCAATTCCCCCTGTCACTCAGTTATTCATTTTAATTTTCTGTCGCCAAATCGCTCGGAGGGCGAGATAGGCGGCGGGAAGAAGCCGGAAAATGCGCTAAATCGATCCCCACTCTCAGAGGGCCGACAACTCACACAAAAGGGCAATTCCAGCAGGGTTGGGATCCGATTTGGGACCGAAAATGAGGGACTCAGGGCCCTGTCAGCGGATTTCACTCGGATGGATTGCGGACGAGGCTAAATGTTTCGAAATCGCTTAAGAGGCAGAGGAAGAAAAAGAGGAAAATTTCACTCTTTCTCTCTCTCTCTCTCTCTCTCTGCCTCACTCAATTAGCATGTCTCACTCATTCACCTACCACTCACAGCAACTCATTCACTTTGTGGCTCACTGATTTTAACAGTCTCTGCTTCTCTATTTCTAGTGATGCCTTTATGTCTCTTTTTGCCTGTATGTGTCTCTCACTCAATCTCTTTATTTTTTTTGTCTCACTTTCACAATCTCTCTCACATGTAAACGTCGAAGACGTCGACACACTCTGTCTCTGTCTCTGTCGCTGCCTCTGTCTCTGTTCCTGTCTGTATCTCCGTCTCTCTCTCTCACTCTCACTCTCACTCTCTCACTCTCTCTCTCTCTCTCTCTCTCTCTCTCAGTTTCTCTTTCTGTCCCTATCTTTTTCTCTTTCTTTCCTGCTTTCTCTCTTTTGCCTTTTCCGTCCTGCGAGCATCAGTTCCCTTGTCACACTCGTGTCCTTCGAACCAAAAACCGGAACGTTTAGAGTTCTGTCCTATGAAAATGTTGTTTTCGTTCCAAATATTTCCCCACCAAGTCCCGTACGGTGTTCCATAGTTCATCTGTTATGCCTCCGAACTGAAAACAGCGCTTAGGACAATTGCTCCCAATCCATTTCGTCTGTCAACAAAATGTCCGTGGGTAGTCGATTTCAGAGCCATTTCCCATGTGCGATTGAGCGGAATTAGCAGTGCATAATATGAATTCGTCGAGGCGCAAGACGTATTTACTGAAAAGGGAACCGGGATTTCTCTCTGCTGAAACTTTCAGTGGCCGCGTGAGAGACGACACGAAAGTGGCTCAATGAGGGGTCTTTCGCCAAACAAACGGCCGGAAAAGGATCTTTCGAACATATTGATCAGAAGGATTTTCAAAAACAGAGCCAGTTGAGTTGTTTTCCCGCCGAGGGTGCAGTTATCGCCCGCTGAGCCATTTCAAATCCGCCGGTTAAATCGCACTGACCATCTGCTCCGATTTAATGGCGATACGGCGCTGAGAGACAAACGATCGGGGAATTATGTAGTAGGAGGGGAAGCAAAGCATATTTTTCTAAACCCGGAGGTACGCTCCCATCATGGCTTTCTCAACCTTTGGTTAGGCGGCCTGCGGTTGCCAAAAACAAACTTTTTGGCCAATATCGGTCGTTCGATTTGGTAGGGAAACTACCCAAAAAACAGCTGGGAATATAGATTATACAGCCTCTTTTATGTCACTTCTGTCTTTTTGGCAGAATTTTTCTCTAGAGTAATAAATCGCCGAAAAGCTACTGCAAACTGTTTGCAGCAAACAACAACAAATAGCCGGGTATTCTAAAAACGAAATTTGAGTATGCACGTTGGTACAGCAAGGTTATATTTAATTTTTAAAGCATATTTACTGATTTAAAGCCTAATCTCGATAAGGACAAATGAGGAAACAAGGCGCAACACACGAGTATTTCAAACTGCGCGCGAGTTTTGTGTCGCATTGCATTTTGTGGTGCATTGTAAACAGCAGGCAAACTTTGCGTTTGTGAAAATCACCTCAAAAGTTTGTCACGAAAATGTGTGCTGCTGAATAAGTTTTGGATTGTGAAGGGCGGTGATGTTCAGTAAAACGAAGGAGAGTCAAGCTGAGATGCTAGTCAACAAATGTCTATACTCCTCGCCCACGGACCTTTCCTAAAGTTTCGATGGCCTGCACATCTAACGGGCGAAATAGTGTGCAAGTCGCGAGACAAAAAGCCGCTTGTTTCCCGCTGCCGGCTAGGAAAGCTCGCTGGGCGACGAGTATAGTGATTGGTTTTAACAAGCGTCTGCGTTTTTTTTTCCATCGGCTAAACCAATGTGATTTTTTGACGATTAGACAACAAAGCGATTGCTTCGATACTACCTGCTCGCTCCTGGTTACAACAAATTTCAGAATCTGAAACTGAATAAAAATTAAAAGGCAGAGGCCCACGTAAAATGAAGAGGGGAACCTGTCCATGCTAATCATGAAACTCTCTTCATTTCGCCATTGAAAATGGCACTCTCTCGCCTACGTTACGCTATGGACAGGTCCATTTTCCTTTTTCTGGGCCTCTGCCTTTAAATGGTATTATCACAGATGCCAAGACTACATTCTGCTTGAACACGAAACCCGCGCGAACCTTCTTACTCGCCTTCTAAATTATCGGGCTTCAAAATGCTACGATCCAGTTGCTGTCTCGAGAAATGGACCGTGTTCTTTCGTTTTTTTGGGTACAAACTCGCTAAAACAAAAGATGGTCGCTGGGTGAACCGCCATCCCACGTTAGTTTCGGGCCAGCCCTCCCAAAATTTTTTTCAATTGCTAAATCTGCTAACGATAATAGAGATATACTCGTCGCCCAGCGAGCTTTCCTAGCCGGCAGCGGGAAACAAGCGGCTTTTTGTCTGCGTCTCCGCGGCTTGCACACTATTTCGCGCGTTAGATGTGCAGGTCATCGAAACTTTAGGAAATGTCCGTGGGCGAGGAGTATATGTCGTTTGATGAAAAATCGTAAAGTTGACCATTTAAAGTTTTCTGATAACACAGAAATTTCGCGTCACAGTGTTGTTCATATATCTCTTTTGTCCTAGAGTACCACAAATTACAGTCATTACTCAGAAATTTCCTTCGGAACGCCGAAGCCGGAAACACATCTATATTGCATTTCCTGTTATCGGCCAACCGAAATAGCTCGAATTCAGGTGACGATAAAGAAGGCAGAGTTTGTTCGCAAACAAGACGGCGCAAGGTTTCCGGCGGAGGGAACCAACGCAAAGAAGAATGCGACTTTGACCATTCCGGAGACCACGGTGAAGGATGCTGGAGAATACGTCTGTGAGATGGAAACGAGCCATGGAAGACTCACCTACAGTACCCACGTCTACTGTAAGTCTACGTTCATAATAATAGTAAAAAAAGGTTCTGCAGTTACGAGAGTTTTTTCTACTGCGAACAGATGCGAATTACAGCGGCGAATTGCTAGGAAAACAAGCGGCGACAATCGAGGGAGAGGGGTGGTAAAGGGCTGGGGACTGAATTAATAGGTGTGTGTATGTGTGTGTGTGGGTGTGTGTGTGTGGGTGTGTGCCGAAATGCACATGTACATGTTTGCAATTATATAGCCGTCAATCAAATCATGCGTAACAATTGTTCAGTGAGTCATGTTTAAACTAACACACAACGTTCTAGCACTCCTTGATCGTTTATGAAACATTCTCAAGGGATCTGAATAAGACAAGTTCAGTCACATGTCCCTCCGCACTCTTCGGGAAATGGAGGCTGGGGAAAACAAACAACCTTGGTTCGAATAATTGAAGCTGAATGAGAAGGGGCTTTGAATATACTGAAAGAAAGAGAGAGAGAGAGAGAGACAGAGAGAGAGAGAGAGATAGAGAGACAGAGAGAGACAGAGAGAGACAGAGACAGAGACAGAGACAGAGACAGAGACAGAGACAGAGACAGAGACAGAGACAGAGACAGAGACAGAGACAGAGACAGAGACAGAGACAGAGACAGAGACAGAGACAGAGACAGAGACAGAGACAGAGACAGAGACAGAGACAGAGACAGAGACAGAGACAGAGACAGAGACAGAGACAGAGACAGAGACAGAGACAGAGACAGAGACAGAGACAGAGACAGAGACAGAGACAGAGACATATTGTTCTGTTTTCAGTACGTCCCGTGGTTGTCTCCGACGAACAATTCTCTCACAAGGATACAGACATCTTCGCCTTGACTGCCCCAGGCATTTCTGCTGCTGAAAACAGTGAAGTTTTGTTAAAATGCCCAGTGATGGGTCACCCTACTCCAGCCTTCAAATGGACAAAAGATGGGAAACCATTGGGTAAGTGTAGAAAAGACAACAAAGAAAAAAAGCATTCAGAAATGAGCGAGAATGTTGAAATGGAAGGAAGCTCAGTGAAACTGACAAAGCTCTCCTACGAACAAGGAGGCACTTACACGTGTGAGACGGTTAATGAATATCCCACGCCAGGACATCGATTCAAGACACTTTTATCAATTGAGAGGAATCTCAACGTGAAAAGTGGGTTTGTTTAGGGGTAAATTTTGTGGAAAACAAGATTTGTTCAAATCGAGAATAATACAAAACCCATGACATTGCAAGTGAATTGGCAGTTTCAAGGCACAGTGAAATGTCAAAGATAATGTTTGATTTTCCCCTTGTTGGTTAGATCTTACTGGTGGGACTTTATTACTAAATTCTCTAGGTCCCGCACGCATAAGTTGAGGACCTTCATGGCTTTTAATTTTAAGAAAATCGTATTCTCGCAAATATGAAAGCCGAAGTTTGTCGAATTAAAATTAGCCCCCTTCTCTGAATGTGTGGAGCTCTCCGAAACATAAGTGTCATCTGTTTCTCGGAAAGTATCGGATTATCCAATCTACGGATTAGAACGTTCCCAAATTTAGGGGAAAACGCCCTACTCGGAAAGTTTAAGGGTCACTTTTGAATAAAAGAGGGTGCCGTTGTCTTATCAGGAAACAAGTTAAAGTGGGCAAATAGTAACAAAAACACAAGATAAAACTACCAGCCCAAACAAGACTAGTACCATTCAAAGGTCGTTTTAGCCAGGGCTGGCCTTTAAATTTACCCGTCTTTTGTATTGTTTTTTCGAGACCGGGCCGGCCCGCTCCCTAAAAAATCGGGCCAGGCTCTCAAATTTATCAGCCTCTGGTTTTAGTCATACCCCTGGTGGGTGTGTCCCAGTTTGCCGCGCTTTAAAGGGGCTGGTCACTAAAAAATTCAAATCTTTTAAGAGTTGATTTTTTGTAATGCATCGAGTTCGCTCTTAAAGCTCTTAAAAGAGAGTTCGGATTTCCTTTGCTAGATGCAAGAATGGCAACGGGCCGGCCCCGGGAATGTGGGTTACCCACTTTTCACTATCAAATTTAAGGAAGGGCGGGCACATCATTTGACGGACCCTTTGGAAAGATCAAGACAGCCGAATCTTCCAAGATATTTCGCGCATTTTAGCTGCTACGTTGTTTGAGAACATTGCTTTCGAAATAAACAATTCCCAACAGGATCACTGATACGAAATGGAAAACTGACCGCATTAGTTTGGGCAATTGGCTTGTGAGAATCCTCCAATAAATGCTCGATTTTCAGGTGAATTCGCGTGGGTGTACCCCTTGGCTGTGATCCTCATCATCTTCATCCTCCTCTTCATTATCATCATTTTTTGCGAAATGCGTAAAAAACGCCTGGATAGGAAGTCAGTCCCTCCTTTTAATCCCCCAAACGCTGCCGTTCAGGATGCTCTACACAGCACAGGAATAATCGCGTGTCGCCGTTCCTCCAATCCGATTTGCTCATTCCGTCGTCCTCAGTCGACGGTCGCAGTTGCCTATCGATGAATCACTCGCCCCAACACAACAATAATCCCATTGAGATTTCTTCTTTCTTGCGGATAAAGTTATGTAATCACAATGACGTCATTGGGATGGAAAGAGTCAACTACAACGTGTTGGAAAGTGGAGAGGACAGAGATACACAAAATGTACAGTCGAAAAGGGAGGAGTTCTTGTGGAAAAATAGGCATTATGCTCTTCAAAGGAGAAAAGTCACTCGTTGTCGGGCTGGCCCTGAGGGCTGTGATCGTGGTGCTAAACAAAACCATTATTAAAACTAAAATAAAGAAATTACCTGGACGTGCGGCATAGGCTGCAGTTTGCAGTGAACAGACGGATTAATTATGGAGGCCTTTCGCTGAGGAACGGTCTCCGGCGTGGGTATCTGAAAAATAATATTTTTTAAAAAATATACTTTAAAATAGAAACCTGCAAGCTGGCATCGCCTTCAGGAGACGTGGGTTCTTCGGGCTGCGGCGCGCGAGGAGGAGCGGCCAACGGATGCGGCCCGCGGCTCTTCGCGCCCTTGTCCTTGTCCATAGCGTAATCACCCGAATCGAAGAATTTCTGGAAATATGAATTGATTAAAAAAAAAAAACAATACTTTTAGATTTTGACTGCAAGAAATTAACGAATACTTCCGGTATAAACTATTGGCACTTGACATTGGCAGTCACGTTTACAGGGTGAATTCTTGCCGAGGACATTGGAAACGGCAGCCGGAGACGCACCGCGAGCTAGCACAAAAATGTGATTATGGAGAAACGACAGTGACGCATCGCGACGCGCAGTGCAACTCTTAAATGAATCAAATGACCTACCCTCTGCTGAAGCTTCTTCTGGAGGAAAGAGCTGGCCGGTCGAGCGGGCAGTTTGCCAGTGGCGGCGAGCTTGTTCATGAGCTGCTGCTCCTGCTGCTTCTCCACCGACAGTCCCTCGGCAATGTCCACCGGGAGTTCTCCAATCTCCCCTCTCATTTTCAGTCGTAATCACCTAAATTATAGATTTAGCAGAGGGGATGACGACGTGCGCAAAGAGCGAGAGCAGAGCGGACGGGCAGGGGCGTCTCTATAACAACGAGCGAGGAATAATCTCCTATCACATGATGGCGACGCTTTTTGACGATTTCCCCAGCGGATCAAAACACTTGCTGACACGAAGGGTGAGCTAATAGTGGATAGGAGCTTCTGGGATCAATAGCACCCCGTGACAGACAGTTCGATAACAGAACAAGACAAGTAAGTGAATAATAAAGGAGATAAGGTGTTTTTATTGAATTTCACTGTCAAGCGATGACTAACAGAGCGGAAATGCTTTAATTTCCATTCGCGGGGTGGTGGGCAAGGTTAAATCAATTTCTCAATAAGAGGTGCGTCATAAACCGGCCCGAAGGAATTGTAATTTTTAGAAAACAAACAAAATAATAAAGAAATATGTCATTAAAACAACACAAACGTTTAAAGATGCAGCGATTCGACGTATTTGCGTGCATTATCTCTATCAGTCGCCAGGTCATATGGAATTAGGCGCTAATCAACGCGTCAAGAGTAAGCTCTGTCTTTTCTTCCTATTTTTAAACTAATTGAGTACGGTATCCTGCGCATTCCCTGTTGTTTTAGGATTCTGATTCGGTATTAGTGGGGAGCAAAAAAACGGGGGCGTTGCACACAAACATGGATAGAATTTCATTAAAATGACCACTTCGAGAAAAATCAGTTGTTTGAAACATTCCCTTCTTCATGTAAATGCAGTTAGATCTAATACCAATCACTTCTCGCATTTCTACTATTATCAACAACTCGTTGTACTCGTTAGAAATCCGCCAAATGGAGATTTTCGGACAAACAATGTAGTGTACGGAGAAAATAAACGATTAGCTTATGAATTTATAAAAATGTCAGTTACAACTAGCGACTGCCCAAAGAGAACTGGTAACTTGAGATCCATGCCTAACTTTATTAATCCATAAAATACCCTATAACCTCCGTAATTAGGGATATTTTCCATTTAATTTCACTTATTTAAAATTAAAATTAAATAAACAGGGCGTGAAATGGCCTAAAAATAAAGAAAACAGGCGGCGAGGTGAACTTCTCAGGAATATCGATTGAGGGAGCGGCGCAAGCAAAACATTTGACTGCGGGCGAGAGACTGCGTATCACACGCTGAGAAAAGGGAGGGCGCAGACGACGAGAGACGGCTCACGTGTTTTTGCACTTTTATTGCCGGTTCTTCTGCGATTTCACCTAACTTTTACCGCCTTTTTGTTTTAAAAGTCGATTTTAAATATTTTCCCCCAAATTAATTCAGTAAATACGCCGTGATGAGACAACATTGACCGAAAAGCCCCGTGAAGCGCGTTTCAAGCTTGTCCTTGGAATGATCTCAAGTTCAATCTATAAGACGCGGTAACCTTGTTAGCCTTGTTCTGTTGACTCTGAGTTATTATTACCAATCAGATGTACTTTGTAGTTGGCTTCCTAATTGTAAAACACCTCTGGAAAATTTTATTATTCAAACGTGAGAATTCGAAAATTTGTAAAGATCATTCCCAGTTCATCAAACGCTAAGAAATGAGTGAATATGTGTTTTAGTGATTTATTTACATATGTATGTACAAATTTATTTTTTACCTATTTCGTTGCCGGCCGAAAATCTGCACGTCCGTGCGCACGGGACGACCCTCGTTTTCTACTGTGGTTCGTTTCTGAATGCTTTTTAAATAACAAGGTCTAAAAATCAAAGTGAAATGGATAATATTGTTTAAATTTATTGATGCATTGCGATTTTCGACCCCCTGAGCTTATTTATGCAAAATACACTGTTCGGCTGCAGTAGTTTTCTTCTTCAGTGCTTAGTTCGATAGAAGTTATTTTTGAGTACTGTTTATTTGCACATTTCTATCCAAGTAGGCGAATTTTGTAAAGCTAATCAACTTTGTAATTAATAAAAGCCACATAAATGAAAGTTAATGTTTGGTGTCTCACTTGTTGAACATGGCTTTTTATATCGCTACCATTTCTTTATCATTCTGTGACGCCTGGGTATCGTTTTTGCTCTGACTGTGAGGTCTCAGTGCCAGCCGGCTGGTTTCTTCCCATGCCTGGTGGCGCATACTTTCGTAACTGTACTTGCACTTTCCTCCTCGCCAGCTGCGCCTTTTTTGCGGGTTTGTAGCCCAGCTGGTGGGTATTTTCTGCCTTCTTATAGCCGTTTTCCTCGCCGTTTTCGCTTATTTCTCACTTGTTTCTCCTAGAAACTGCCACCGTTGAATGCACGCAAGGCTCAGCGGTTCTAATGGACTTGGTCGTCTATTTGGCTCTGGGCGTCCTAATCGTCGTCTTCGCCGTCTCCCTCGTAGTCCTCATTTTTATGTGCAGAAGGCGGATGAACCAATTAAAACATCTAAGCGTGAGTTTTCTCGCAGTGCTCATATTATTTTCTTCTTTTCAGCCGCACCACCCAAAATTCGTTGCCTTCCATGACGAAACTGTGGACGGTGTGTCAGCACTTAGTCCTTTAATACGTGAGTTTTGCTGAATTTCGGTTTTTATGTGTTATTCAGAAAAAGCACTAGATAAAAACAGCTGGATGTATGACGTCACGGGCCTGTTGCAGCACTGTGTCGCTCTTTTACGTCTTTGCCACAATCTGTCCGAGAAATTGTCGTCCATCCCCCTGCAACAGGTTGGTAATGGCTCTGATTAATGTGTTCATTGAACCTGCCAGATGGCTGTCTCGAAGATCATCGAATCAAGCTTTCCTACGTTTCTCTTTTTAAAATACAGTTAATTTCAAGCAAATAAAATAGCAATAATCGGACAACAAGTGATAAACATTTCGGAGGAAAGAATTAATGGCTTATTTTGTACTGAATTCGCCTTTATCTCTTTAAAACACGCCATTTGGGGCCAATGTACAAACTATAACGCACTTGTCTAATAGGAAATGTGTAGTTTTGGTCTCTTTATCGAAGCCTAAAACCCAGCCAACGAAATAGAACGCGTAGTTCCTTGGTGGTATATCGTAATTGGTAACAGGGTATCAATAGGGACCAAAATGATATCATCGTAACCGTTGTCGTCCGTGTCCTACTAATAAACGTGCGAAAAATGGCTGTTTAGTGGTGTTCAATCCCCGACACAACTCACCTATGGCGAAAATTTTGTTAATTTTAAGGTACTCATTAAGTCTTTTTTAAGATTCGCGTTATTCCACTGCTCCAGATATTCAACAGCTGCTAAAAAAGATTAATTATTTTTCAACTTAAAAATGCAATTTCTGCTTTCAGGTGAATCCGCAGTTGAACAACGTCCTCTGCGAAGCGACTCACCGGGTGCTGCCTCGGTTCGACGACCTTCTGTGCGCAGTCGCAAGCCCCCACGTGGATGTGCGCATCCTGGAGGCCCGGGCAACCGCCCTGGCCACCGTGTGCTGGGCCCTGCTGCTCCCCTTCACCATCGTCAATCCCAAATATTCCGAGGTTTGTTGTCTTTTCCTTTCGTGTTGATAGATTATTTAGATGTTGGGAAATCCGCTGAAGGAGATGGACACGCATCTAGAAATCCTTCGGCAAGCGGCTGATCTCGCAGAGCGGTCGGATATGGGAAAGGTTGGTGTTCGAGAAACTATTTTAAATTATCGTTTAAAGGTTAATGTCGATTGGGCGAGACTTGGGGAACCCGACGAAGAGGCAGAGGCAGCTGCGGAGGTGACGAAGATTGAGACGACGCCACTGGTGGATAAGTCTCTGCTGCAGCAATCGTCTGAACCCGTTACAGTACCAGACAGGTAGGATTTTTATTGGGTTACGGTAGTCTTAATGTGCACATCTGGGTTTCATGCATAAAAAATCATCAACGTGATTTTAGGTTGAGGGCGTCACGCCAAGCTAAATTTCTTATTTGGGGGACTCGCGCCACACATCGTATGTGAATGTGGGGGTCCGTTCGCTTTGTTCCCGCGGTTTGTAACAGATTACCTTAAATTTCATTGTTTAAAAATCATAATTCCAACCACCTGAGTGCATACATGGGCATCAGTCCGACTTTGATGGCTCGGGTGGTCTCGCCAATAAGAATCTTATATACGAGGGAGGTATCGCTATTTTCCCCCATATGCCGTTTTTAAAGGACGGAGGGTCTCGCCACGACTCAAGCGATGGAACTGTGCCCATGTATGCCTGAGTGTCCACAAGAATTGTCCTAAAACGCAGCGCTATTTTCCTTTTATAATGAACGCTCCACGTAATGGGTGGCGTGCCGTAATCTCTAACAACAGCGTGTCAATAGCATTCTTGGTTGTAAAATGCGAATGGTTGTTTACAGCAAAACATAAACAATGACACGGTTATTGTAGTAGTACTTATCGCAGTATATGCTATTGGTACCCTTAATTGCCTCTAGCTCTGCTATGGTCAGTAGGGTCCAAAATGACGACATTGTTGCGACGACTGGTTGCTGAACACTCCGTTTGCAGTCAAAGTTTGCCAAGTCAAGATAAGCCCATGACTGGTGTCAATATGGGTCAAAATAGTTTGGAATTTAAAGGTATAACTATGGTCGCGGTATTTTTGGAATGTTTCTAGTTCGTTTCTGTATATTGCTGCTGATTGTGAAATATTTCAGCGTCGATTCGTCGCAGACCAACGGCAACGCCCACCCCGTGGACCCCTCCGTCTAGCTCCCTCAACCGGAGCTTCTTCTTTTTCCCAGCACTTCCCCGGTCTCGTGAAAACCACGCAAATTCTTTTATGCAAGTCTGTTTTAGGCTCCGATTTCGTTGTAATTTTGTTGTCGATTAGGGGTAGACAGGTGTTGAGAGACGGATAGCTTTGTTGTGTTGACTCCGGTATCCTCAACGAACAAATAGAATACGGTTACTGTAGATGCGATTACTGTAGTTAGCTCTCTCCTAGCCAGAGCTTACTTTCGTCTAGCGCCCTCTGCCCTCTTGTAAATTGTTGTCTCTCATCCCAGGATCTGTTGTATGCATCGCTTTGTTGTTGTTTATTTTGTTGTTCCACCTCATTTTGTATCCGAGACACGCGCTTACCTCCCTCCCAACCATGTAATCAGCACGGGCTCCGCATTTTGGCACTTCTCCCAGATTTTCTAAATACCTCCAGTTCGCATATTCATTAACTCTGGTATATTCTGATGATTTAGCGTGTTTATTTACACTTCTGTAGAATGCATTTTAGTCTACGGGAGCGATTCCTAACCTATTTACAGATACTAATGTCACCTGGATTCAGATGACACAATAAACCATTCCTTTACCTCTTGTTTTTCTGTTTTCATCGCCTTGTTTTCCGTGTTCTTGGGATATCTTCCGTACAAGTGTGCGCTTGGAACAACTGAGAGTTTCAGGCATGTCATTGCTACAGGAGCTGGGCGAAGCGGTGGCCTCTGTAAGTTTTGTTTGTAGCAAATGGGATAGATCACTAAGCCCAGCCAAGCTTCAAAAGTGGTTCAGTCGAAGCATGGCAAAATTTGGTGCCGAGAAACTTGGGAGCGGCCCGGCCCGAAAACTTTATTTTCGTTATTTTTTGATTTTTTTAAACATGAAATAAGTCATTAATTTTTTTTTATCGGACCCGTGTCGTTAAAAATTTAGGAGCGGGCCAGCCCGTTGCCTTGGTTGGTTGTGTCGACTGTGGACGACAATCAATTTTTATTTAACTGTGGACTTTACGATATTTTTGGGTGCCTTCTCATGGTCAGGTGAAATGGTGAATTTCCTGAAATCCCGCGCGCGCAAACGTCCTATACATAGGAAGGGAGTCATGGCGTGCCCACGCTTAACTTTTGGGGCCCAAATTGAGCTGTACCCCCTTAACTTTGTGCCGTCAGGGCTGATTTTACCAAAACTAGTGCCCAACCCCCATCAACGTCTTCTGGGTCTCAACAGCGGAAATTTTAATAAATTGAAAATTGGCAGAAATTGTTGCTTCATTAAAGATATTCCCGAAATCACACGGTTCGACACGCACCCTATGTATATTGGGTCCCGCCACGAAAACCCTGAAGATCCACGACGCAGCCGGTTTGGCTTGGCGAACGGGGGTTTATTTGAAATTCCCGCTGAACCATTACCGACCCCGTCGACGATATTCAGGGCTTTCGTGGCGGGACCCATTATACACGGCGTGCGTGTCGCGACAGCGTTCCGCCGGTTTCTTCCACAAGGCGGAGTGCACTCGGTCCCACAGAAAGAATCACAGTGACCATAGAAGAGCATCGAACGTAAATTTCGGTTGAGGGGGTCGCGCCGAGCCGAATATCTTTTTTTTTTGGGGGGGGGGGGGGCTTGCGCCAGACGTCGAACGTGTAATGGGGGGGGGGGGGTCGCGCAAATGAACCCTACGGCTAGTTTGTTCTTGTATGTCCGAAATTTGAGTGAAGTGGGTTCCACAGAGCGAGATGAGCGAAGTTTCAATTCAGTCGTTTACCCCGTTCCACTAACTATAAGATGAAAAGAAAATCACGGGCCGGATTCGTATCCTGGTCGTTCAGGCCCGCCCTATGAAATTCCTGACAGATTCTGCGATATCACAGTTTGAAAGTAATAAACTAGCAGTATCGCAATCATTTGTTGGCATTTCCTGGCGGAAAAAGCTTCCGTCGTCCTGAAGGCCTACAGGCTAGCAGCCAGCTGTCTAATTATTGAGATTTTTTGATTATACTTTTTTTTTTTTTAAATCTGTCGATGATGTCTCTTTGCAGAAACGCCCAGAGGAGATCCGCAATGTGTGTCTCATCGCCCACGTGGACCACGGAAAGACGAGTCTGGCCGACTCCCTCGTCTCCGCCAACGCCGTCATTTCAAGTAAGTATGACCATTTTTCTGTGAAACACAATTCTTCAGGCCGAATGGCTGGGCGACTTCGCTTCATGGACAGCCGAGAAGACGAGCAAACTAGGGGAATTACCATGAAATCCAGTGGGATATCCCTGCTTTGTGGCCCCTTATTGGTGAATCTGATGGACAGTCCAGGTAAGAAAATAGTGTTAAAACAAGTAAAGGTCACTGTACAGTTGATTGTAAACAGGGAACAATCTTAAGAATTTATTGAAAACGTGACTTTTCAAAGTCTACCACTGGGAGGCGAACTTCTCCAACTCGTTGACCATCCTGGCCAGTTCCTGGAGCTTCTTGAACCTCTCCTCCATGCCCTGCAACTCCTCGTCGGCCGTCGTCTCCTCTTCCTCCAGTCTCTCCAGCCACTCCTCCAGTCCTCCGATCAGTCTCTCCCTCTCGCGAGGCTTCTGCTCTTCAGGAGACTGCGAGACGAAGTGAGCCACGTCGCGGAGGAGCTCCCTCTCTCGTTCCAGACGCTCGTCTTCCAACGTCTTCTCAGCAGGCTTAAATCTCTATTTTTATCGAAAATGAGGCAGAATTCACCACATGGAGCTGTCTGGCCTGTTGTTCGGGGTGGATCAGCCTCCTCTTGGCAGCGAATTCCGCAGCCAGCTGGGCCTTGAAGGGCTTCTCCCTCACGTTGTACTCGACGGCCGTTTCGGTACTGTTGCTTCGCTGGGGAGGGCGAACTGGGCGGCGCTGGAGAGGAACAGCGCGACGGACAGGGGCGTTGCGGCCACGATGGCGAACGGCTTGATGGGGGACATTCATGTTCATCTTGAAGACCGCACCGAAGGGAGCACGAGAGAAGAATGAGGTAAAGGGGAGGAAGAAAGACGGTAACTTGAGACGTAGGTTACGTAGCGTGACATAGTTCTCCAAATCTTCTGCGGGCCGTTTTCAAGTTAGGAAAGCCCGGGGTTCTCAAATAACGGGCCGGGCCGAGAGATTTTTTCGGGCGGCCGGCCCGTTAAAATAAAAATGTTCATTTTTGTATAAATCGGTACAATAATTTTTTTAAACTGTTTTAAATAACTTAATAGTGTTTGTTACTAATATATAAGTCAATATGAGTCGTACAAAAAAGAATGTCACCGACCGGAATCGAACCCTGGTCGTGAGAGTGGCAATCTGACTTGGTGGTCCAAGGTAAACGGGCCGACTCGGGCGGGGCCGATCAAATTTTTTTTAATGGCCCGGCCAGTGAGAACTCCGGCTTTTGGTACCAACGGAAGTTCAGTGTTCGGTTGACATAGTAACAAAGGTGAAACGTAGCCTCTGAGGCCAATTTAGGGGGATTTACGCATCGAGTCCCCCAAACCTTTCCTGTCCAGCCATGGACGTAAATGTGAAATTCATTAATTTTCTTTTCAGGACACGTTGATTTCTCATCAGAAGTCACCTCAGCTCTGCTAGTTTCGGACATTGCTCTCCTTCTAGTTGACGCGGTCAGCCACCGTCTCTTTTCCAGCTTAAAGCCACATTTTCAGGTTGAAGGAGTGTGTTCTCAGACGGAAGCCCTCCTCAGACAAGCTGTGACCAACGGACAGACCATCATACTCATCATTAACAAAATGGACAGGTTAGGGCCTTAGTGATCGCAGTTTACTGAAGAGTTCAGGCTCTGTGTGGAGCTCAAAATGTCGTCTTCTGAAGCCTATCAGCACCTTGTGCGCCTGATCGAAGCTACGAACAGTTGTGTTAGTCAGGTGGGTGGAACAGCGAAAAACAAGGTTACCGTAATCTCCAGGTTGTGGCTGGAATGGTGCTGGAAGGCGATGCCTTCGAAGACCTTGAACACATCGAATCAAGGCTGCATTTCGAACCAACTAAAGGTCTGTTTTTTTAAGGATGAAAGGGTACGGTATTTCAGGAAATGTTCTATTTTCCTCTGCTTTGCATGGGTACGCCTTCGCCGTCGAGGATTTCGCAGAACTTTACGCGAATAAAATGCAGCTGGAGAAAAAGACGTTGCTCGCCGGGCTTTTCGGAGACTTTTACTACTACGGAGGGGCTGTTAAGGTAGGGAGAGAGAGAGAGAGAGAGAGAGAGAGAGAGAGAGGGAGAGGGAGAGAGACGGAAACTATGGATTTGTTTAGGAAGGAGCCAGTTCCAAAGGGAAACGAACCCTGTTCGAGCAGTTGGTTCTGGAACCCCTCTGGGCCCTACACGAGTGCGGTCTGGTGAAGAACGACATCGCCAAGCTCATCCAACTCTCTGGTAGCTAAACATAAGGCAGTCCTTTAAAATCTTCCCTTTCAGAGAAATTGGGCCTCTCCTTCAAATCCCGTCGTGTGGAGGAGGCCTTTGACGAAGTGATGCGCCAGTGGATGCCGGTGGCCCGTGCCTGCCTCAGGGCATGTGCCCGTGCCCCTTCTGCCAAATTGGCCTTTTCGAATGAACAGAGGCTGAGGCTTCTTCTGGACAAAGGCAGTGCACACCCTCTCTATGAAGACATCAAGGCGTGCAACCCTCAAGGTGAGGAATTGGATACTCTGAAGGGGACGGATAGGAAATATAACTGTCGAAAATAGAACCGCCAGATAATAGAACTACGTAAAAATAGAACTGCGAAATAGTGTGCAACGTGACGAGACTTAGCCTTCATTAGCATACAACAGTTCTATTTTCTAGCAGTTCTATTTTCACCGGTTCTATTTCCTACCCGTCCCCTCTGAAGATATCCGGAAGTGATGTTTTCTTTTGTGTGCGAACCGAGTCCTTTTGAAGAAATACTTTTAATCTTTCGTTCCATTTAGGAGACGCCGTGCTAGCTGTCGTGAAATTCATCCAGTACGACGGGGAGAAGCTGGCGATTTGCCGAGTTCTCAGCGGGAAGGTCGAAGCCGGACAGACGCTTTATGTCACCGGAAGTAAAAAGGTTGGGAGGATCAGTAGATATTTGTGTCTTACCCCGCCTACGAGGCAGTCGACAGCTTCAGCTGAAACCGTCATCTTCAATTCTAATTTGTGAATTTGCCGAATGCCGCTATATGCACTCACCATACGTAGGCACGGCTTCTCCCGGGGTGATCGGAGTTTTGGGGAATCGGTTATAGAAAAGGTATTTTTTTGGGTCGGAGAGCGGAAAAATCCCGGTTCGGTAGTGGATCATCATTTAGTTTAAGATGTTGGCCCGAGAAACCTTTCGGAATTTCAAATCGGCAGTAAATTCGGGCAGGATCGGCTTGATCTACTGCCCACATGTGGCACCAACTCCGCCAAAAACTGTAGAATTCCATTTTCTTCGGAAAATAAATCGCCCGGCTGAAATCTGTTTGAAAGACCTTCGATTCCCCCACATACTTGGCCAGCCGCCATGAAAAATAAACTGTGACGATTCACTTTGACGCAGTTCAACTCTCGGGCTGACAGTTACTCCATTTTTGTAAAGCGAGAGTGGCCATACATGAACAAGATACCTACTCCCCCGAGAAAGCGCGACCCCCCAGTGATCCCAGTTCGTTTCTAAAAAAATCTTTGTTAGTTTACCCTGACATACCCCCCCCCCCCCCCCCCGACCGGCCCGACCCCTCACCCCGCACTGTGGGGGCTTGTTCGTGTATGAGAGGGGCCTGTCGCGAATTTTGAGAGGCTGCCGCAAAATTTATCCCTGCGATACGTTGATCAGGTGTGATTCCGCAACTGTTTGACTGAGCATGACGGCGTGAGAAGGGATCCTGCATAAAAGAATTAAGCATAGGAAGAGGTACTCCCAGCATACACGCGCGTCAGCCAGACTGAGGACGTGTGGGGTCGCATGGGAGTTTTTTTGTATTAGAGGAAGTATCGCTTTGGTCAGTTTTTCAAAGAGCGCGGATGTCGCCGATACCTCAGCATCGGAGTCTCGCCCATGATTGATTCCTAGGTTTCCACATTGGCAGTTGTAAAAAGGTGCAGTATGTCGTCGAGATTCCTGTTACGGAGATCAGCTCATAAATGCAAATCGATTTCTTATTTCGGCATTTCAGATGGCGAGTAAAGAGGAACTGCCGACTACCGTGGTGGACAGGGTGTTCATGCTGAGAGGGCGAGACTGCATCCCAGTGAAGGCTGCCTCCGCCGGTTGCATCTGCGCAGTGGCTGCCAGGGATCTTGTTCAGGTAAGCCAAGGGATTGCCTATAGGCCTCTCGCCCGGCTTTGCAATCTCTGTTTTCTTCAGAACTCCACCCTTTGCTCAAGGCCCGTGCTCGAAGGATTGGACCTTGGTCGTGAAATGGGCGAACCCCTCGTCCGTGTGTCCGTGAACACGTGTAATCTTGACCAGATGGACGAGTTGCGGAGGACTCTGAAGCTCCTCTCCGTCCTGGATCCCAGTCTGAGAGTTCTCGAACTGGAGACGGGAGAACTGGCCGTGGTGACAGCCGGAGAGGTTCATCTTCAGAAGTGTCTCAAGGATCTGGAAGACATGGGAATCGTTGATCTAGAGGTTTTTTAAATGTTAAGGCAGTTAAGAATAGCAATTTAGGTCTCGGCCCCGATTGTGCCGTTCTTGGAGACTGTTGTACCCGACACGGCGTTGAATTCCATAGAAATCGCGGAGAAGGTCACGGAGTGTCGGCTGAAAGGAGACGCCCTCTACATTCGGCTGAGGGTTGTGCCTCTGCCCATCGAAGTGGTCAAGTTGTTGGATGAGGCACGGGAACTGCTGTTGGAGATACAGAGAGGACAGGCTGAGGAGGAGGCCGCTGAAGGACTCAGGTTCGTCTCTCTCTCTCTCTCTCTCTCTCTCTCTCTCTCTCTCTCTTTATATCTCTCTAACATTCGTTTTCAGAGCCAAACTCCAAGATCTCTGCATGGAGGAGCTTCCCCAGATGAAGGGCACCTGGTGGTACCGCATGGCCAAGGAAGAGATCGGCGCCTTGGTGGATAAGGTAAACCTTCATTTTCAAATTCTACACCATAGGTGGACGTGAGGTGCTTCGGGGTGGACGTGAGGTGCTTCGGGGTGGACGTGAGGTGCTTACCTACGTAATTTGGCGTTTGATTAAAAATGTAACAAAAATTAAATGGGGGGGGGGGCTTACGTTGCCTCCAAGCCACCATTTTGGGGACTTGCGCATCAAGCCCCCCAAACGCCCTGTGTCCAGCCATGTTCTACACAGCTCGCCGACACCGGACAAAGCCAACTAAATGACTGTCTCTCGCGGCCCCGTCACGATTTTCATTAATTTTTCTTGTATGAATTCGGATAGTGCCGCTGATAGTAGTCGTTTTCCATTGAAATGACCGGAAAAACCCGCGGGTGACTCCGTGGGAGTTCCGCTCAATCGTATACGCAGCTGAATGCAAGCAGTGCGCAGGTAATTTTTCCTTTTCGCTGTAGTAAGCAGCCGTGAAAAGGCGGACATAAGAATTTGGTTTCAAAATCTGTCTATCTATAAATTTGTGATTGATCCGATTATTATAATCTTAAAGAGCGCTGCTGGAAACCTATACTACAATTCTTTGGGAACTGGACAAAAATTTCTCCGCTGAGATACAGCTTTTCGAAAAGTTCAAATGCATTTTTCTACTCTTCAGAGGATTTTGTTTGCAACTAAAGAATTTCTCTATTATCTATCCTTTTAGAGCTTCAAAATATTAATTGAGATCATTTTATGAAACTTTCTGGTTTTTGAGATTTTGTGACGGATACTTTTAATTGTTCGCAGTACTTTAAACTGGCCGCCCTATACTACAAACGGCGAGCTGTGTCTAGTTTAAGCAAAAGTCAGTTCCTCTCTTAATCCGTCTTGTAAGCTACTTATTATCCGTTTCAGATTTGGTCATTCGGTCCTGACAAAGCTCGAGCCAACGTCCTGATCAACTGCATCCCCGATTACCAGAGGGGATCCGTCTGGAGAAGTGAGTTATCTCTAATTTTTGTTGGCACGGGTAATATTTCTTGCCATAATTTCTACTATCCAGCTTGATTCATTGTTTTTCCCTCGTAAATTTGCAGGATTGGACAGTGTGAGGCCATTCGACCAGGCCCTGGTCTCCGGATTCCAGCTGTTCGTCGGTAGTGGCCCCTTGTGCCATGAAGCCATGCGAGGCGTCGCCGTCCTCGTTGAGGAATGGACCATCGATGAGCAGGTATTTTTTCTTTCGAACCATAATTTTTAAAATTTAAGGATTCTGCAGTGGGCGGGCAGATGATTTCGGCGATGAGGGCCACTTGCAAAGCGGCTGCGAAAAAGTTGGGTAGTCTTCGACTGGTGGCAGCCATGTACAGGCACTGTTAAAGCTATTAAAGGTCTAAATATTGGATTGTAGGTGTCTGGTGACCACGTCCAGTCAGGCTTTGGGAAAGGTACACTCCGTGCTTGCCCAGAGGAAGGCGAAGGTCGTCAGTGAGGACATCAACGAGGCCACAGGGCTCTTCGAAGTGGAGGCGCTGCTGCCGATTGTGGAGTCGTTCTCCTTCTGCGATCATCTGAGGACAAGCACTTCTGGCATGGCCAGTGCACAGCTGGAGTTCAGTCACTGGGAGGTCATCGAAGAGGTTTGTCCACCAAATTTTCTCTTTTACAAAGGTTGGATCTAAACTGCCCTAACATGCATGTGATTCATACATGGGTGTCAGCGCGACTGTGACGGCGTGGGGGGCATAGATGAACAATCCCCCATAGGTGGTGCTATGTGGGTTGGGGGGGGCACCCCAAAATTTTTTCCGGAGGCCTTATTTTACACTAAAAACGTGCCTACGTATGTTTTCTACCACGGCAAATTCAGAAATACACTTTTTAAATTATTTTTGTTTTTCATTTTAAAAAAATGTGTACTATTCCACCTTTCAAACCTTGACCACCAATTTTCTTCTGCGTTTCTAACAAGGAAGGGATCCGTGTTCGTACTGGCGGGGCCCCCACCCCGCCTCGCCTTTTTGGGGTGCCGCAAAAATTGCATATTGCACAGCAAACGGGCGTCGCAGAGATTCTTCCGCAAACAGCGACATTTCTTACCGCACTTTTCGCGGCACCCCAAAAAGGCGAGGCGGGGTGGGGGCCCCGCCAGTACGAACACTCATCCCTTCCTTGTTAGAAACGCAGGAGGAAATTTGCCGCGATGTAAGAAATGTCGTGGCCTGAGAAATTGTCGGGGAATCAGTTCCGCGGTTTCTATGGCTCGGGCCCAAGTCGTTGTCGAACATAAGTAAGTCACTTCTGGGCTTTTTTATCAATGTAGCATAGTCGAAAACGTATGTAGACAAATTTTAACGTCAGTAGACAAATTTTGAGGCATCTTTGTCTCGGTAGGATAGGTGGAATAGTACCCATTATTTTTAATAAAATGAGAAACAAAAATAATTTAAAAAGTGTATTTTTGAATTCGCCGTGGTAGAAAACATATGTAGGAACGTTTTTAGTGTAAAATAAGGCCTCCGGAAAAAGTTCTGGAGTGCCCCCCCCCCCAACCCACATAGCACCCCATAGGTCCGCTTGGGGTGGACGCCCCCATTGGGGCCCTGGTGTATGAAAAAGTAGGTGAAAGCACAGCATCAAAAGATGTACTAGGATGTTTGAACGTGTGTGCAAAGTTTGGTTCGAAAATATTCAATTTGTGGGGTTGCTCGGGGTCGCACCCGCATTACGAGTTAGCACATATGCGCTGTTCGTAATACGGGTGAGATCCCGAACAACCCCACAAGATGAATGAATATTTTCAAACCAAACTTTGTATACGCATTCTATAGCCCTTAATCACTTTTTGATACCAAACTATGACAGTCCCTGTTTTGTTACTCTTGCGCGAGGGTTAAGGTGGCGGATGGTGGGGTCGCGCTGTCAGAGGGAGTATCGCTTTGATTCTCCACAGACCATCTTTCAAAGAGTGATGGTCTCGAAGCGACTCATGCAACGGAGCGGCCCCAATTAATGATATATGCTAAGAAACTACCGAAGTTACGGAAGTCAGATACTACTTTCGTATATAGCTTGTGTAAAACTTTGGGGGTTCAAAATCACGGATAGGTTCGCCTGAATCTTCGCTTCTCACGGTGTTTGGTTCATATAGTGTTTTCAAATCGCGTATCGGGCCAATTTCTGGTCTGAAAAAGGGCAGATCAAAATGTTCTCTGTCGGCCAGACATAAAATCGATCTTTGTAGGATGGTAGAAACGAATTTGTCCCAATAGGCGCTGAAAATTGGGTAAATGCCCCCTAACTTTGGGTATCTAAAGGCAAATTTAAGAACGTTAGACCCTCCTTTAACCTAAAGCTGGATTTTAAAGAAACTGGATGCCCCATTTCAGGATCCGTACTGGCAGCCGTCGACATTGGAAGAGATCGAAGAGTTCGGTCTGAAGGGCGATTCTCCGAACCACGCCCGAGGCTACATGGACGCCGTTCGGAAGAGGAAAGGCCTTCCCACGGAGGATCTGATCGTTGTCTCCGCTGAAAAACAGCGGAATTTGAAGAAAAACAAGTGATTTCCCCCTTTGTTAGCTGTTATTTGTTACTGTTGTTGTTGTGTTTATTAAAGACTTCTATTATGAATTGGGTTTTTCGGTCACGCGGTCGTTTTTTCCGTCTATCGAAGTCTGTGATTCGCGTAGTTGGGAGTGTAGTCTCGCGCGACGAGAGTGCGTGTGTTGGAGAGACGCAGACATTGGCAGGTTGCCATGGCGGACCCACGGCCTATCGATCACCTAACCGGTGCACTACCGAGCAGTCTTCTCGCGCCACCGCCACAGGAGGAATACAAGCCAGACCTCATGGATTTGGGTAACTTTTGGGTTTAAAAAACCAATAAATCGATCGATTCAGTGGATCCCCTGGCTGAGCCATGTGCCGTCTGCGGCGACAAATCCACAGGAACACATTACGGTAAGAGAAAATGAGAGAATGGGTGAAAATAAGAGAATTTCAGGTGTTATCAGCTGCAACGGATGCAAGGTTAGTCAAGAGTTCAATTTTCCTATTAATTTTTTGAAATATATTTGGCCAGACTATTTTGTAAAATTATATTTTTGTAGTGATTTTTGAATTATACCTAACCAACCCCATCGAAAAATTAAATATATTTTAGAGCCTTCAATTTTTGCATTTTTTTTGTTTGTTCATGATGTCTTTACCAACTTGTTTCGGTTCAAAAGTCTCCTTAATTTACAAAAGTGAGGATAAATCACGATTTGAACAGTCTTGAACTTAATGAAAAACTCATGCTTTAAAATAAGATGAATATTATTTTCGTCAGAGGAAAAAGAACACTTGATATCTGATAAAAAACTGTCCGAAAATTTGTTTAAAGATTTTTATATCTGCCAATCGCTGTCCGCCAAAATTTAATATATTTTTTTTTGTTGCGGGTTTTAAGGCAATTTTTAGAAAAGTAACGTTTTGCAAATTCTTTGTTTGTTTTCCCAACAAATTTTTCGCAATTTTGTGCATGGCTAATACCAGGCCCATTTTAAAACAAATTCAATGCGTATTTGTCGGGTGACCCAGGCTGGTCCGTAGCGTAGAAGGCCGTAGCAACCCTAACTTTTCTGTCTGAAAGTGGGTAAACTCCTTAACTTTGGGTTCAGAGCGCCAGATATTTGAAACGGGATTTTATCAAGCCTCTCTCCAAATTTTGCTGTTGCTGTATTCGTTTGCCTATCTTGCCCTTTTGGAGCTTATACGCGCTACTTTAAAAATTCTCAGACTTTTATTAAATTCCCACTTTTGCACGAAATTGTACTCTAGGCGGTCATTATCGCTTCTCCCAGCCCAACCGAACCCTTCCTTGTGTGGTTCATAGTTCCCCCATCCATCGGTTCATAGATAAACTGCATCGGTCACTTTTCAGGGCTTCTTCCGCCGAACGGTGCTCCGGAATCAAAAGTTCCAGTGCCGCTTCAACAAACGCTGCGTTATCGACAAGAATTTCCGATGCGCCTGTCGCTACTGTCGCTATCAGAAGTGCGTTAATGTCGGCATGAAAAGAGAAGGTTCGTTTTATTTTATTACTTTTTTAAATACTCAGAAAACAAAGAACACTGTGATTTATGCCACAGCTTTATCGTGAATAATTCGATAACCACGTGATCACCCGGGGGAGAATTACACATTTGTCAATAAATCTCGCCCTGTTGACCCAAATGACCTTTTTAAAGGACCAATGCTTAAGTATTTTTATATTTGGCCATTTAAAGGACCTTACATCACGGGTTATCTGGAATTTTGAATATTTATGATGGCTTGAACTGAATATTTTAGTGTAAGTGGGCAGAATTGTGTGAAAACGTAGGCGAAGGGCAATTGTTGTGTTTAAAAAGTCATCGAAAGGACGATTTTAGGGCTGAAAAAAATTAAAAACGAAAGAACGCTGAAATGAATTTCATCGAATCATCCGATTTTGTACTGTGTGGTACCTTTCTTATCACAATTTCTCCAATTATGCCCAATGTGGCCCCATTCAATCACGGTGTTTTCCATTTTTGTCCAGTATGGTGCCCAATGGGGTACCGTGTAATCACTAATCCCTAATTTTGTGCGTTGCGGTCCCTTTGTAATAACAATTTTACCAATTCTATTCAATGGGTGGACACGTTACGGAGATTGCTCAAAAAGTACGAGCCCCCAAAAATCAAGTATCCTTTATTTTTTCAAGGCCCCACATGCATCACGCGTTTACGTGGGGATACCTTCTAATCACAATGTTACAAATGTGTCCGATTCAATTGAGAACTTCACCGATTTTTTCCAACGTGGTACCTTCTGATCACAATGTAAACTCTCTACTGAAATTCTCAATTTAGCCATTTTAGCGATCCAATTCGAGCGGGACCCGATCGGATCGCCTACGCAGAAGAAGATGCGCATGTCTCCGTCGTCTTCGGCCAATATGAGTCCCTCCGACGGCCGTTCCGGAGTCATCGAGTCTCTCATGGACATGGAACATAGGGTTCACGAGGTACTTCCCACTTCTTTTCGTTGCGGGACGCAAAGCTTTCCAAGAGAACCCCCGGATCCGAATTATCGCAATCGATAGGGCGCGAGATAAGGGCTGCTGTCCTGGGAAAACAGTGTTATCTCTGAGTTCACGTGGTGCTGCAGGGAGGAAGGAATACCTCACCTATTGGCATATCATGATAGCACAAGGGCTATTACCCTCGGGAACAAGCGGATTTGGGAAAATCACCTGTCCACACAAAGTCGTGTTTTCGGCAGGCCAGAGGGTGTGTCAATATCTCTGGCCGATTCTTCTCTTCCGTGAGAGCCAATGTTTGACACTGTCTGGGTTCAAAAAGATACCTTTCGACGGGAAAACGTCACCAAGACAGCCGAAGTGTTTTGCCCCTTGTTTGGTCGCCGAACTGTTTGATTGCAGAGGGGGTGGCTAAACAGAGACAGTGGTTTTGCGAATAACAGGACTTGAACTTCATGGGGTAGAAAACGATATTTTGAAATTATTTAAAACAGGACCTCCACTGAATAGGAAACGAATTTTGAAATTATTCGAATTTGGCGTTACTTTCTGAAGCGTTTTTCGCTAGTTTTTCTGTTCAAAGGTTCGAGACGGATGGTGGGCATTATCCTGGTGGTGAGGTTTACCATACCTGGACACGTGGAGCTTGCGGGACATTGGTTTTGGTGGATTGCTTAGTATAGGGGCCTTGAAAAAAGGGGGGGGGACTTGATTTTTGGAGCCCCCTCCCTTTGTGAGACCTTACTTTTTGACATACCCTCCGTGTCGTGTCCTTGTATGAGGTTTACAGTTGAAATCCCTGTGCTAAAATTTGCGCTATATCCGAATTTAATCGTCGTGGGTAATACCTGTCTGGCAGATGGACCGTCTGTAATGACGTCATTATGAAAGTTCCCACGCCTGCGTAAATCTAAATGTGGCAAAGTTGGTAGGCATTTTGTGAGCAATCGTTTCGAGAGCAATTTGGAGGCGAAGCGAAAATCTAGCTTAAAGTCAGGGGCCTTTTAAAATGGAAATGGGGTGTATTCTAACTGCGCCATTCTAATTGAAATGATTTTTCCGAACACCGTTCCAGCCAACGACTCAATTTCTTTACAATGTTATTAATGTTACGCATTCTTTAGTAACTGTGACTTGGTTAGATTTTGACGCACAAATACTTTAGTCTGTTCTTGACCTTGTCATAAACCTTGTCACAGTCAGAGAACAATCATCGAGCAAAGGGTAGCGAAATGGTGGTTTTACAGTGTTTGCGGTAACTACATTCTGGGTGTTTGGTTAAAACCCTTAACAGTACGGCTGCGGAGGTTATGACAATACTGGAGCACTATACCATAGGGGTAATCAGTCACGGCGTGCGATCCGTAGCCCCGCAGACATGTTTTACTGAAGTTTTCGCCCCAAAAACTCATTTACGTAGGTACCGTAAGTCCCTTACGCCCTGCACTGGCCCTACTGATGGAACCCGAAGAATTCAATATATATTCTTTTTTCAGGAGATGTGTTCCCGCTACCGTTCGTCCGTGATCCATCAGAGCGGCAACGACCAGGAGCCCGACGGAAACGGCAACAGGCCCTGCACGGCCGAGGATCTGAACGAGATCTCTCGTACGACTCTGCTTCTGATGGTCGAATGGGCGAAGGCCCTGTCGCCCTTCCCCGACCTGGCCATGGAAGACAAGATCATTCTTCTCAAGAACTACGCTCCCCAACACCTCATTCTCATGCCTGCCTTCAGGTACTTTTGACAGTTTCACAGAGTTAACGTTATGTTTTTAGAAGCCCCGATACCACGAGGGTGTGTCTGTTCAACAACACTTACATGAGTCGGGATACCTCTGGCGAGCTCAACGGATTCGCCGCCTTCAAAACGAGCAATATCACGCCGCGTGTGTTGGATGAAATAGTGTGGCCGATGAGACAGCTCCAGATGAGGGAACAGGAATTCGTCTGTCTTAAGGTACGTCAAAAGATTGTTCTGAAAAGCCATGGAAAATTTGGGGACTGCCGGGTCCGAGGCTGTATGTTTTGGGAGTGTTAGCGAAATTTCTTAAGAATTATCGGGCGATATCGAACAAATTCGGAGAGCTGACCCGTCCATTCTGCTCGTTCCGACCTTTCATTATTAGAATTGGCCGGTTTGCTCTTCATCCACAGAAATGCTTTAACTTTAACCACGGCCATACATCGAGATGGTCCGTTCGCATATCCACCCTTTAATTTGAGGGTTCAAAAGCGGTTAAACCATAACCCTACGGGGTGAGGGACGGGGTGGGTTCAAAAACGATTCCCCGACAAGTCCTCCGCGGAATACCTCCGACAATTCCTCCGAAGAGGTCGACAAGTCCTCCGCGCGACACGTCCTCCGCGGAGAACTTGTCGCGCGGAGGAGTTGTCGTATTTGTTAAGAAAAATACGACAAGTCCTCCGGAATTGACGGCGGAGGACTTGTCCGCAGGCTGAGGGCGGGGCTTAACGCGCGGAGGATTTGTCGCACGGCCCGGAGGACGTGTCGCGGAGGACTTGTCCCCGAACCTTCAAAAACTAATGTCGTTCAATTCACACCACTTCTGCGCTGTGATTTCCTAGCGCTTCACTTCATTATTTTCAATTTACTTATGGATTAATTTAGGCGCTGGCCTTCCTGCACCCTGAGGCTAAAGGCCTGAAGCCCGAATCTCAGCAGATGATCAGAGAGGCCCGAAATCGAGTTCTGAAGGCTCTCTACGCCTTTATCCAGGAACAGATGCCCGAGGAGGCCCCAACCAGGTACTTTTCTTTTCGAATCGTGGCACATTTTTCTTTCAGATACGGTAACATACTGTTGTTGGCGCCGGCGTTGAAGGCCCTGACTCAGCTTTTGATCGAGAACATGACGCTCACCAAGTTCTTCGGTCTGGCCGAGGTGCGAAACTTTCTCTGTCGTAGTTAATCGGATATTTAGGTGGATTCCCTGCTCTCTGAGTTTATTCTGGATGATATGAACGAGTCCAGCAATCAGCAGAACAACCTCAAGACCCATCTGACTGCTCCGCCCAGTTTCCCGCCAGCTGGACAGGTAATATCCCAAATCTTTCCGACAGTTTTTTGTTGTTGAAAATAATCCAAAGAACATTGTGCGAGACACCACCAAATTCGTAAATTAACAATGGAGCGCTTTTTGTCATTGGTCACGTTTGTGATACCTGCGTAATTCGGCGTATGCTAAAGATTGTAACAAAAGTTGAAGGGAGGACTTAAGTTGGCTCTGAGGCACCATTTGGGGGCTCAAGTATCAAGCCCATATATGAACAAGCTACCTGTGGGGTTTGATTTGCGCATCCCCCTCCAAATTACAAATACAAAATAATTCGACTCGGCGCGACCCCCCCCCCCCCCAAACGAAAATCACGACCGATTTTTCTATGATTAAGCCCTCCCCCCCCCAAACTTTCGCTGACCAGCCATGTTTTATGTTTTGTTAAGTTGTTTTAAAGCATATTTTAGCAACGATTTGAGTTTTAGAGTTCATGACGATTTATTTCAGTTGCGGTTGCGGAAAAATCTAAGTCCAATGTGCATGAACTGAACAGGAATCGTCAGGAATGTTGAAAAATTTTGCTGTTTTTATTTGAAAGATTTCTGTAAAACAGTGCTTTTTTATCTAGCTTAAAAAATCATAATCGTTTAAGAGAGATTGGACCCCACAGATAAGTGCAGAAGGTGGAAAATCTACCGCTTTCAGGGTAAAATCTGCGTAAAATTGTAACTTTTCTGTAAAAAGTTATTCATTCGGGTGCATTTCTATTATTTTTGAACGTTACCAGGATGTCCGGGTGGATTTCTGGACATAGAAAAACATTGACCCCGATTTTCGGCTGAGGGGGTCACGCCGAGCCCAATTTTCTTTTTGTGGGCTCGCGCCACACTAGTACGGACCCCTTAGGGTTGTTCATGTATGTTTCTGGACTTCGCTATAGGGCCCAAGTTCTTTTAAACCCCACATACTAAAAAGAAATTTCCCGGACGTTTTTGGGGCCCATCTGTCTCTCCTTAAATAGTATACAGCATATGACGTTCATGTTTCATTTTACACATTTTCTGTCTGTACTCTCTCGTTTCAGGCCATCTCTGGTGTGCCCTACGGCCAGCCGGGCGACGGACTCCTCGGCCCTCATTCCTACGGTGCCAACAACTGAAAACCCCCTTTTCCTCTGCATTTACCCCCAATTGTATCGTAGCCACACCCTAAAAGAGAAATCAGAAAATAGTCATTACCATTCCATTCCTTGGACCGTTCCTGTGCGTTTCATTTTCATACCCTCAGAGGACCGTCTCTAGCTCTTCACAAGGTCCGCAGCTAGAATTCTTTGTCTGTGATAGGAGCCCCCCTCCCCGTGCATTTATGCCCCCAATTGTACATACCGTCGCTGTGATGTCCCCAAGAGACGTGTCTTGCTTCAGTTCTGTGTTGCGCTCATTGAAACTGTGTTATTACAGATTGTTTCGTTTTGAGAAATTCTATCGCAGTATAAAAGGTTTTATGAGATTGAAAAAACCTTCTTCTTCAATTCTCTTCAAATCTGGGAACAGTTTGTGGGTGTTCAACTGAAAAAAGACCAAATTTCTTGGTGAGCGTCATCGCAAACATTTTCTCTCACCAAACCCAGTGTTCGGGAGACCTTTTTGTGCTCTTTTTACTCGATGCCTGAAAAAACTCTTCGTCTCTCACGTGTTTTCACATATCCTGCCAAAACTATGCCTGTCTGCGCCATATGAAAACGAATTTCCGATTTTTAAAATGGTTTTGCTCCTAAGAAAATGTTGAGTCTGTTGAACCATGCCTCTTAGAAGCCGAAACTTTGAGCGTTCATAATTGGGAACTGGTCTCATTCGCATATACGATTTATTCTGTAGAATGTATTTCAGTTGCTTTGACGAGGCACTTTAAAACCGTAGATCATGCTGCGATTAAATGTGGTCACGATCCCTATAAACACAGTAAACATCACGCCAGTGTACTTTAACGCATTCACCTCGGTTTCGAAAAACTTCAGGGCGCCGAAAATGGTTCATTTAAAAGGACTAATGGAATTCAGGGATAATTAAAGGGACCATCAGGGGCCTTTTCAAATTGGCAATGGATAGTATGCAAAGCAAGTCATTTCAATTAAAATCGTTGTCTCGAACACAGCCAACGGTTATGCGCAATATGGGCAAAATGCTTGCCAAGTCTTCATTAGCATGCAAATAGGAAAAGGCCCCTGGCCAGCCGTTCACTAAACACAGGGATATTAAGAGAAACAACGACATACATGTAGATTTCAAGTATATCGTCAGAAATACATGTAGATTTCGCTCTGGCCCTCCATCCGCCTGCAACTGCGGGTAGATGTAGGGCCAGAGCGAAGAGAAGGAGCTGCAGTCACTACCGAAACTACGGACATTATGGACACTACCAGATCAGATGCGGTAAATGTTGTTGGGATCGTTGAAATTGGAGTAATAGACAGAAACATAAAAGACAGAAAACATAGAAAGTGAGAGAGAGAGAGAGAGAGACTGAACGCCAAGAAATCTTCTCGATTGGTAGATGTACCTGGACCATGAGAGCGTAGTTTTGCACATGAGGGCCGAGAAGGTGTCGGAGATCTTGTTAGGAATACCCACTGCTCTGCAGGTTTTCCAGTTACCAGGATACCAGGTACCTAGGTCGCCCACTACCAAAGAGAGGACAGAGATTTCCGCTAAGGGGTAAAAACGGGCCAGTTTGTCTTTCATAGGGTTGTATCTGTTCACTTTGAAGCTGTTGATAGAGTCAAAGCAAGTGAGGTTTTGTTCAAAGGTGCAGGCCACATCCACAATAATGATTTCTCCCTTGGACTTAGGGTCTAAGGTCTCCCAGAGCACGAGGTCAGGGCAGTAGGGACCAACTGGGGAAGTTTGTTCAACGTGTTTGACAAAATGGGCTTTGGACCCCATACTGATTGCTTGTATGAGGAGAGAAAGGATGGCTGCATGTCTTTTGTTCACATCCGGAGATGTGAATTTGCAGAAGGAAAGGACATGGAAGAGAGTATGAGGCTGATTCAATTCACACGGACAGAGGGGGGCCAGATGATGGGGGATCTTTCCTATCTTCATGGGGATTCTGTCGGCCGGAAGGTATGTGGACGTGGATCTAGCCTTGTGTGCGAATTTTTGGTCCGAGACCGAGAGGTTGACCTTTGAGCTTGCGAGATAGAAGTTGGAGACCGAGGGACATAGGGAAGCTACTTGGAGGTGGGTCGTAGCAGAGGAGGAGCGGGACTCTCATTTTTTGGTAGACTCCTTCCCCTATGTGGGATTTGAGAGAGGCGAAAATGTCTGGAGTTGTAGTTTTAGACAGAGTAATTGTGGGTTGGTGGATGGGAGGTGCCCCTGGGGAGGACTGAATGTCAGGGAAGGCAAATCGGATAATGACATCTTTGCCGTGTCCCATGTGCGGGGTTTCGAGAGTAAAGAATTTAAAGATTCGTTTGAACATAATCTTCGAACATTCTGATACTGCTGGGTCATAATTACTGGACGTCCAGTGGTTGATCATAATAGGAATCCTAGAAGCGATGAGGCTGTTCTTGCAGTTGGACGAAGGGAGGGACTATATCATTAGGAATTCCAGCGCGGAGTGGAGCGAGTGGTGACTTTGAAAGAGAGTTGGCTTGAAGGACAACTGCTTGGGTCGCAGCTTGAGAGAGTGGGGTTATCAGACCAAAGGTTGGAAACCAAGTTGCCAATGTGGAGGATGCGGGGCAAGGTCGTCGACCGCTGTCCAAGCTAGGCCGCTCCGTTTTGAGGGAGAATAGATGTACGCGGAAGGAGCGGAGTCATGGAGATCTAAGGCAGTTTTAATGGCTCTGGTAAAGGCCTGGCTGAGGACCATGATGTCCTTCAAAAAAAAAGCTCAAAGCGAAGTCTGTGGAAAACATAGGTGAGGATGGCATCCAGTTTCTGGTCGGGAGCTAGCTTGGAGGCTGCAATATTTTGCGCAAGTGGTACAGTTCCTTGTATGAGGTCATCAATGGCAAATAGGGCTCTGGGGCCAGTTTTCAACCCGAGGTACTTGTAGTGGTCGTCTTCCATAAAACTCCTAATCGGAACGCCGTTAACTTTGAGTTGGAGCGAGTTTTTCGCGTTTCCTCCCAGGAGATTATGGCGGCACACTTGGCGGGTTTGAAATAAAGATTCACTTTGTTGGCTCTTTGGACAAGGGTGTTTAAGTTCGCTTGGAAAACGTTGGGTTGGTGTCTAATACTACCAGGTCGTCTGCAAAGGCAAGAATGGAGCAGGGGCTGGAGCTCAAGGGGTACCATCTACTGATAGAGATATGGATTACCCTGTTCAGTGCCAGCTGCCTGGAGAATAGGGCCGGTTTCCCCAATCCGGGTTTTGATAATAGTTGTGGAAGAATCATACAAATCCTTCACTATTTCCAGGACGGGGTCAGTAAATCCAAATTTAGCTAGGGTTGGGAACAAAAGTTTGTGGGGAATAATACCAAAGGCATTTCGAAGGTCCATGAAGGTGGCAATAAGATAGTTACCATTGAAAGAGGCATCTAGTAATATGGTTTGGAAAATCTGGAGGTTCACATGTGTGGGACAGTCTTTACTTGGAAAGCGCGGACTCTGATGAATTCATAGGACCTGTAAATTGTGAGATCAGCCATGAGAAAATCGACAAAAGAAAAGTAATGAAGAAATACAAAAAAAAAATAGAAATTCAACCGAGCACGTTGCGTTCCGACACAATGTGTTCCGGCCGGCAGTTGCAAACATCCTTGGCCGAAGATGAATCGCCGTTATTCCTCCGTTTCACTACGGACTAACTACTATTTCGAAGACCGTATGCTGCATAGCTTTATTGGGGTGCATAGCTTTATTGGGAAGACGCGTTAGTGTACACATGATGACATTGAGAAAAAAAATACACAATGTCACAAATCGAAGAGTTCCGTTGATGAGAGACGATGATCTTGGTATCCTGTGGATGGCAGCTCGCTCTTCGTTCGGGTCATGTACATAGTGGGTATCTAAAGGTGAAGGGGCGCGCTCAAGAGGAGAGCCCCATGGGGTGCGAAGGCGTAAACTGGATTTTGAAGCGCCCCGAAAGAACAGACAAACGCCTTGTTAATGAGAGAAAAGAGAGTATATGCTAATGTGGCGTGGGCGCCGTGATTCGATCAGGGAATATCGATGGAAAATGTATAAACTTGGTAAGGCAATTATTTAGTCAAGGTTTGTTGAGACGGAAAGCTGGGTGAGATAGGAAAATTGAGAAGGTTTGTATTTCACGCAAACGGCTGGTCCGAAATGGGACTAATTAGAAGGTATTGTGACTTTGGGATTACCTCTGTAGTAAGGACATCACGCCGGGGCTCGGGCAGAATTGGTGTGAGAGACAGTATGGCGCAACTGGAACGAGATAGTATGCTCAGCTTGCAGGGCGTCTGTGAGCACCCTTACCGATTTATATTCGACATCTTGCTTGCGTTCCCCCGGTCCCTTTGGGCTCTTATGTGGAGTCTAACAGGAAGTACTTCTGTGCCTCTGGTTAACGTTGTATTAGGGTGGGGAGGTGGGCAGCTATCCAAAAAAGCAGGGATGAAGATCTAATGCGAAAAACACCATTGAGGATCCGAAAATAAAGGGCGGAAAACCTTCGCGGCGGGACCTTAGCCGCTATGCAACCTACTCACTTCGAAATGACAATTATTCCTCCGTTTCACTACGGACTAACTACTATTTCGAAGACCGTATGCTGCATAGCTTTATTGGGGAACTTAAATGCCGGGGTGCTCAAACCCCGGGCGCTCTTGAACCCTCCTGAAGGAACAAACGTGAGCAATCTATTCGAAATTATCTATTCCCGGGGTGTTATTCTATTGGCAACGTACTGGCCACTTGCGACCGTCCTTGTATCAAGGTTGTGAGGAGCAGCGTAAAGGAACCGAGACTTGATTGAACGGAGCCGATGTTATGAGCAATAAAGGAGTTTTTATCTGTGAGGTTTTCGACCGTGTCGATCGAATACTCTCCGGACTGGCCGACTGATAGATGTGAATGACAGGGTGTACCGACAGGGAAGAAAGAGAGAACTTCTCTTGAAGACACACGTCAATTCTCCGCATGCATTAGCGTCAGACCGACTACGACGGTTTTCGGGTCTCGCCTAGGAGATTTCTGTATAAGAGGGAAAGTTGCATTAGTCATTTTTGTATAGGGCGAGGGTGTCGGTGATACCTCCACATCAGGGTCTCACCCTATATGGTTCTCCGACTGACGGGGAGGAATCATCCATGTTCGGGGTACACAGAGAGAAACGAGATAAAAAAAGGGGCAAACACCGTATGATTAATTTCTTCAAAGGAAAACCCCGGGGTGAATAGTAACCGAAGAATAGCTGTATTTTAGAGGGCACGGGCAAAATCTCATAATGAGAAAACTTTTCTATAGGACACTCGTTTGTTCAAGTCAAGCGGGACGACGAGGCATAATCCGGGACGGGCTACAAGGGGAACAGGGGCGTTCCCGCTCAAGCAATTGTCGTATTCCACTTTAAATATAAAAAGAAGAAAAGGATAGCCCGATTACGTTTAAGAAGGGAATGTATATTGTATTGCACGACCGCGCTGAAGCGAACTTTCAACAGAAGGAGGGGGATGCGCAATCTGTGCATTGAAAACCTCGTATAACTCTTGGCAGACGGGTGTAAAGAGTTGTTCCTAGTCAAAATCAATCCTACAGTGGGTGACGCCCTGGGGTGACGCCCTATATAAAAACGGAGTTACTCTAGACCGCTTAAGAAGGGATATTGCGCTACGCCTTGTGATAAAAATCGGTAGCGTGTGACTTTGTTTGACTTTAAAAACCATCAGGAGGTCCCTTGGTTGTATTAGGGGATTGGAAAAACTTTACTGGATCGCCGGTGCTCTGCAGTATCCCTGTACTCTCGTTGGCCATCGAACCTCTGAATTTGGTATATGAGGCACTGCAAGTATGCTCGAGTACCGGGGCGGTCCGTCTGAAGCGACATTATCTTCTTCTATTGATAATTACTCCCTTCATTTGACAATTATATATTGATTGTATGGGCAGAGTGATGACCATATAAAGTGGTAAAACTGTGGGAGGAACAAAAAGGCCCAGTTAAGGCTGTGTCTATTGATATTCTAACTTAGCCTTCGTCAATCTTGTTTGAGTATGTTTGAAAAAGGTAAAAGAGGTTAGAGGCTCCGTTGCAACCAAAGCACTATTTGAAGGGGCTGGCGCTCGTAGCCACCAGTGCTCCGTGTCCAGCCATGGTTTAAGCAATTCGTTACTATCTTGAAGAAAAACTGGTGCTTAAGAAGAGCGATTGTGCACTCGGTACAGGGGAAGACTCGCTGTTGGGCTCCATTGCCTTTTGGGAAGGTACACGATCCGTCTCCACAATCTTCTGTAGCTGATGTCGTGCCGTAGTAGCGGATCTAGTGATGTAGAAACTTCATCAACAACAACCCAGAAAAGGGTCAAAGGGGTTGGAAGGGCGCCATCGTAGTGAGTAGAACTGTGGTAAAAACATAAAACCAATAGGCTCAGACTGACAATCGGGCCGCATATGAGCGATTGTAGTGTACCGGAAGGAGAACACAAAAATATTGAGCTACTGTATTGGCATCCATGGCAGCGCACTGTCGAGTATGGGAACCATGAGGGGACGAACTATATATATGAACAAATGGACTGTAGTGGAGAACGCGGGGTCCGTTTCGCGGCCCCCACATGAAAATGTCGAAAGTTTCATTTTTCTCGATGCGAACTCCCTGGTCGGGAAAACAGAAGACAATGAAATCTTGAAGACTGCCGATTTCAGGCATGAATCTTAACGTTCCTAAACGCAAGCCTGTAAAAAGGCATCTGCATCCGTGGGTAATGACTGGCACCTGTAAACCTGGCCTAACCTTTCGAGAGCGAAAGCACCCATTATACTTTACCTGAATGTGGAGTCGAAGGAGGACTGATGGAGTACGGCTGATTACGAGGGTAGACGAATGCGATCCTTTCGTGGATCCACACATCAAGTAATGGTCCGATAGTTAGAGCCACGGAATATCCGTAAACAGGTCCAATCTAGGACAGAAATGCTTCCAATCTAGCTAGGAACGACTAAAAACTCCAATCTAGGAGTGTCCAATCTAGGACGAACATTGAAAACACGGTACGACTTCAGGGCTCAGCCGACACAGCGGGATTTCTTACCTTATATTCGAAAGAGGGAGGCGCCTCGTGCGAGCAAGGACGGCTAGGCGAGACCGAATATTGGCGGATAAAACCGCGTTTTTAGACTACATTAGAACAGAAATTCTCTACTCGAGCATCGATACATGTAACGATAGAGGAAAACGGGCAACGCCTAACGGCTTGAGTTCGCCGTGAGAAAAACTAGCTTGAAAATAAAAGAGGGGACGAAGAAGGGAGTGATTGATGACTTGAAATGTCATACTCGTAGCCCTCTCTGTGCGTAAATCACAAACTAAGACCCGATTATAGTTTAAACCGGTTTAATGAACGAAAGAAGAAAGAAAAACACGTAAATACTAATGGTGATATACGGGAATTTGACGAAACAGGCGTTTACAAAACGCAAGTTGGAGAAAACTAGGGATATTGAAAAAAACCCCTGGTTATAAACGAGGGAAATGTAATATTTTACATTATTAAAAATTTAGGAATTTAATATAATAAAGAAAAAACAAATAGAATTAGAAAATAAAAACACTAACGCGTCCTGCTATCCAAAAAAGCAGGGATGAAGATCTAATGCGAAAAACTCCATTGAGGATCCGAAATTAAAGGGCGGAAAACCTTCGCGGCGGGACCTTAGCCGCTATGCAACCTACTCACTTCGAAATGACAATTCTTTTCGCTAGGTGATTTGGGATAGGGTATATATATATTGCTCAAGTCGCTTAAGTAAATTGGTAAATAGAGGCCAACTAACTACTCAAGTGATTGGATTGTCAAAACTGAAATGAGGAGGCACAACTGGCTTTCTCCCTTATCTTAAACAAGGGTCAAACGGGCCGAGGTGTAACATTAGCCTTTTTATTCACCTTAAGCGTGTAGAGCTCATGCTGGATGCCGTCGTCGTTGGCCTGGACGCTGAAGTCACAAAAGTTCCGAGACCCGTTGGAAAGCGCTGGGACTCCAGACTGATGAATTCATAGGGCCTGTAAATTGTGAGGTCAGCCATGAGAAAATCGACAAAAGAAAAGTCATGAAGAAATAAATGAAAAATAGAAATTCAACCGAGCATGTTGTGTTCCGACACGAAGTGTCCCGGCCAGCAGTTGCGGACATCCTTGGCACCGCTACCACCGAAAATGAATCGCCGTTCTTTTCGCTGGGTGATTTGGGATAGGGTATATATTGCTCAAGTCGCTTACATAAATTGCTAAATAGAGGCCAACTAACTACTCAGAGTGATTGGGAAACTGAGACCTAATGCAGTTTTAATGGCCCTAGTGAAGGCCTGACTAAGATCCATGATGTCCTTTCACCGTCCCTGCTCAGAGCGCAGCCTGTGAGTAAGCTTGGAGTAAACATAAGTTAGGATGGCATCCAGTTTCTGGCCGGGAGCTAGCTTGGAGGGTGCAATATTTTGCGTAAGTGATACAGTTTCTTGTATGAGGTCATCAATGGCAAATAGGGCTCTGGGGCCAGTTTTCAATCCGAGGTACTTGTAGTGGTCGTCTTCCATAAAACTCCTAATCAGAACGCCGTTAATTTTGAGTTGGAGCGAGTTTTTTTTGCGTTTCCTCCCAGGAGTATTATGGCGACACACTTGGCGGGTTTGAAATACAGATTCACTTTGTTGGCTCTTTGGACAAGGGTGTTTAAGTTTGCTTGGAAATTGGGTTGGTGTCTAATACTACCAGGTCGTCTGCAAAGGCAAGAATGGAGCAGGGGCTGGAGCTCAAGGGGTACTCTCTACTGATAGAGATATAGTGGTGGATAAGGGGTTCTATGCAGGGGCTGATGGGATTACCCTGTTCAGTGCCAGCTGCCTTGAGAATAGGGCCGGTTTTCCCAAAGCGGGTTTTGATAATAGTTGTAGAAGAATCATACAAATCCTTCACTATTTCCAGGTTGGGGTCAGGAAATCTAAATTTAGCTAGGGTTGTGAACAACCTCCCTTAAATATGAGGATTGTTTTAGAGATTCTCCAGAAAGCCGAGATGTGTTTGAGTTCGTGGGCCGTTTCCAATATGAATTCTCGAATAACACAATCGGTGTCTAAGAGGAGCCAATCGGCGTAAGTGAGGCTATCTGCGCCAGGAGAACGGCTGGGTTTGGCCTTATTTAAAATAAGCAGGATTTCCGCTATGGAGATTGGCCTATCAATGTCCTTAGGAATATCCAATTTAGGGATTACTTCAGTTATTACGTTTATTCCCTCAGGGTGACACACAGGGTCATTGCATTTGTTACTTTAGAAAGATTCCAGATTGGGGAGTGGGATGAGGCTTTGGACTGTGCTGTTACCTTTTAGAGATTTGATAACCAAGCGTTTGTTGATTGCATAAGTGGACATGACTTTAAGATGATTGTCTTGTTCTGCTGGTAAAAGGGACCCGTTTTTACATTACCTAGTAAGCTTTTCTTTGGGTCTGGGGGAGAGCGGGGGTTCACCCGATTGGAAAGTTTCCTGCGAGACGGCATAACATTAGTGGGGACGGTTGAATTTAATGTGGGCAATCATTTTTTCTACTTGATTTGACATCCAGTCAAAGTAACCTAAGTAGTTGTTGCACCTGAGAAAGCGTACTTTGTGGCAAGTGAGCCATTTGCGGGGTGCGGTTTTAGCCCAGTTTAGGAGAAGATCACTTGGCCGCAGGGGTTCTGGCTTGGGGACATAGATGTCCAGAAGTTTGGGGATGCTCTTTCGATTTTCCAAAATCTTCTGGAAGGAGCTGTCAAGAAAAGCAGTGACTATGGTTTCCTGTTTATGTATGGCTAAGAGGTATGCTTTCATTTCATTCGGGGTCCCTACTTTAGGCTAAATTGTGTTATCTTCTGCCGTAGGGTGCGGGCCGCAATACATCAAAGAGGGCCACTATCAGTGGTGGTCTGTTGTTTAGGTACAAAAAAGTACAGGTTGGCAGCTAAGAGCCATGTGGTGTGGAGGGCGGCTAGGAGGTTTTTGATTCCTTTAAAAACTATTTCCGTAGTGGGCTGGTGCGGGTTGAAGAGTTTCGCATGAAACGCGTTGTCATTGTAATTTAGCTCTAGGAGCATCCACTGCGTGTTTCCTCTTATAGGCACAAGAAGGATTCCTAGTTGTTTGACATCATCTCTGAGTTTCCATACAGGAAATGCTGAGTCAATAAAGAAGTTCCACTGGGAATGGGACCATGAAGAAATAGTCGTTATTGTAGGGATTGCCCATTGCACAAGTGGGTCACTTAACCAAACATGCTGCTCCGAGTTGAAGTGAAGGGACTGGAAGCCATCAGAAAGGGACAGCATAGGAACTAGAGTGGAGGATAACGGCATGTTAAAAAAGGGGGTTCCCCCCCCCCCCCCCCCCGATCCGCACACCTGGGTAGAAGGAGCTTCCAAATGTCTTTCGGGTGTGAGGTTGGTATCTGTGTCTGAACTAGACGTTTGCGTATGACTAGATGACATTTGGGGTTTACATAGATTGGGGTCTGTGAATTTCCGTCCTAAACCGTCTATTTTCCGAGTACCCAGGAGCATGCGCTGGCCCTTCAGGCTTTAGCATACATGTGGTTTGATGGTGAACGGGAAATGAAAGGGTATGAGGCATTTGCTACAAATGAAGTTTCCTTTGAATTTGTCTCTTAGGTACCGGCAGTTGTGCGACTTGAGATGAGTTTCAATTTTTTGGGCGACGTAACTGTTGTCTTGTTTGATGGTAATCTCATCATCGCAGAACCTGCATATGTGGTGGAAGAAAGCAACCATGTTGCCCTTGCCCGGTTTGTTTGATTTAAAGGCAGAGGACCGCGAAAATGGCCAGGGGGGCCTGGCCATTTTTTTGTGTACGCCTTTGTATTTATTTGTGCACGCCTTGGCTGTCTTTAAAGTCTCGTATGATATTTTTAACTGCTAAGGTTGCTTTGGTTACGTCAAAGGTTTCATTGTAACCCATAGAAAAGATGCAGTCACAGAAGCTGCATACAACTGCCCTGGTTCGGGTAGCAGTAGCCGAGGCTTCGGCAGAAGAAGCGGCGTTCCACGGCGTTCCTCCTGTTCTCGAGAGCTGGTGTGAGTGCCCAAGTCTCGGAGCTGTAGAGTAGAGGAAGATTGGACGGATGGCAGTGAGGTAGACGCGTAGTGTGAACTCGGGGGCGACGGTGCTGCTCTAGAGGCATTTCCGCAGGGTAAAGAAGGCCGCTTGGGCCTTTCGGCACCGTTGCACAACATCCGCGTTGAGGTCTCCGGTACTGGTGAGGACGCTCCCTAAGTAGTAGTACTGCTCGATCAGCTCGATCTCGGATCCGTCGACCTCCACTCCCTTCGAAGGTTTCCTTTCTGTCCACAGGTGTTGACATTTCTCCGGTCTTAGTTGCAGGTCGTAGGTTGCCGTAGCGTCCACGGCTTTCTGTAGGTCCTCTGGTGTTTCTGCAAGTAACGCGATGTCATCTGCAAACTCGAGGTCGAGAACTGGGCGGTCTGTCGGCCACAGACGGATGGTGGTGGGGCAGGTCTCTGCGACTCTCTTCATCATGTCATCGATAGCGTAGTTAAAGAGGATCGGGCCGGCGACTGCGCCTTGCCTTACTCCTGATACTACTTCAAAGGAGGAAGTAGTTCGGGACGGTGAGCGGACAACCGCGGTGGAGTTGCGGTTTATGTGCTCCAGGAGACAGACTAGTTTCTCCGGTACACCATCGGCTCGGAGGACGTCGAACAGACGCTTCCTGTCTGGGCTGTCGAAGACGGACGAGAAATCAAGGAAGGCGATGTGGGTATCCTTTCCGTGAGCACGCCGGGTCTTTAGGATCCTTTGGAGAATGAAGATCTGATCCACCGTTAAGCGGCCTCCTCCGAATTTACACTGCTCGTCTCTTGTTGTCATCTCTTGCCATTTCGCAAGTCTGTTTAGCATTAGTCGTTCCAAGTTCCTGTAGGTGACGCGGAGAAGGGAGATGCCTCTGTAATTTGACGCATCGAGGACGGATTCCCCGACAAGTCCTCCGCGGATAAACCCCGACAAGTCCTCCGCGGGGGTCGACAAGTCCTCCGCGCGACAAGTTCTCCGCCAAAAAACTGCGGAGGACTTGTCGCCCCGGAGGACTTGTCGACCCCCGCGGAGGACATGTCGCTCCCGCGGAGGACTTGTCGCAAGGCGCGGAGGACTTGTCGCATATAGCATGAGTGCGGGATTAGCAGAGGATCGGTGAGGAAATTGCTTGCGACAACTCGGATGCCGAGAACAGGCGGGGGCGTCTGCCCGGCTTTCTTGGCACGATAACGCTCGGATTCACAACCCGTGCAGACGTAAGTAGAGGAACCATCAGAATTATTTCTCTTGAAGTTGAATTCGAGGCAATACTGATCCTCGGCGGAGGGGATCTTGTACGATATTACAGGATGTTTCTTTTGATGCGAAGCGACGCTAATCCCCTGAAAAACAGGCTCTGAGTCCTCCGTATCAGCTAACGAGGAATCGCAGGAAGTAGGAGTTGCAAGAACATTATCCGGAAATCCTTCAGGCATCGACATCGGGGGGCTAGGACAAGGGGTAGAAGACGCGAGAGGGTGTTTTTTGGGGGATTTGTATCAGGAAGTGGGCGTGGCTTGTGGCACGGAGGACTTGTCGCAAGGCGCGGAGAACTTGTCGCAAGGCGCGGAGGACTTGTCTCCGGCCGCGGAGGACTTGTCGTCGCGGAGGACGAGTCGCAATAAATGGCGAGGGGTTATGGCGAGGAGGACTTGTCGCATGGCGCGGAGGACTTGTCGCGGAGGACTTGTCGCGGAGGACTTGTCCGGGAACCTCGAGGACGGATCCCTTTTTGTGGAGAGGGATGATGACGGGTTTCCTCCATGAGTCGGGGATTTTCCCCTTTCTCCAGATCTGCTGAATCACGGAGACCAGAGACGCTATGGCACAGGTGGGCAGGGCTTTGAGCATCTCAGCGGTGATGGTGTCTCCAGGCGCCTTGTTATTCTTCAATTTCCTGATGACGTTCGTGATTTCTGCCGCTGACGGCGGGTCGGTTGGGCATTCGTAGATGGCCCGTTGCTTGAGCGGGAGAGCAGGTGTTATAGGTGGCGGCCGGTTGAGGAGGGTTTTGAAGTACTCCTTCCAGATGGGCAGAGTGGCTTCGCCGATGGCGGTTGTCCCGGCGGAATGTAGAGCTCTCGGTGCCGCCCTGACTTTCCCGTTATACAGGTGGAGAAGGCCGTAAACCTTCCGGGGGTTCCCTTCTTTCCAAACGTCCTATTTTGTTAGGTATCGGCCATCATGCGTCATTTGCCCGAGAGTGATTTTGCGAAAATTCAAAACCGTTATTTTTGTTTTGTATAACTTGGCTCTTTCTTGATTTTATTTTCTTTGTTTTTTTTTTAAATTTAATTAGGAACGATTTTCAGTGTGGATCGTGGCGCAACAAGAAGGTTTTCTTTGTGCAAGCCTTCAACTGCGAAGGTTTGTCACTGGGGGATTATATCCGGCGGCAAAACTAGGATAAAAATTAAAGCTTACATGAACAAGCTATCGATCGGATCCGTTTTGCATCACACCAACTTACACGGGCGACGTTTGGCGCAAGTCCACTAAGTAAGACATTTGGCTCAGCGTGACCCCTCAACCAAAATTTTTTATGATTTAAAGGCTGGGACATGCAATCTTTCGTATGAGTTCAAGTGCTTCTTTACACCCTTTAACGCGCCGAATCCCGTGAATTGCCATAGCAGGAGGAGGACATACTTGGCGCGAGGCCAGGAACCTGAGAAAAAAAACGCGTAAAACCGAAAATACTGGCGTATACAAGGATTCTTGTTGAATTTGAAAAATTTAAGTTTCCTGCCTTTGTGAACACGCAGATAATTTTAACAATTTCGGTTTAACAATGTTTTCTTAGCTTCCTGGCGCAAGTGTGTCCCAGTGTTTTGTATAACTTGGCCCTGTTTCCGCCGTGTTGTCTTTTTGCTATGTATATTAAGGGAGGGCACCAAAACATTTTCATTCTGGCGGTTCAGGGCACAACCCATGAGAAAAACAAATGTATGTACGAAAGCACGAAAAGATTTATTTGGATACGAAATGTTGCTTATGACTCCTTTGATGTTTCGCTGAATTACCATGCAGTCTTTGCATTATCATAAAAGCAGCTATACACAGCTTTTAAAAGCAAAGTCAAATAACCAAGCGAACTCCATTGTTTATTGCATTTGACATTGCTTTTAAAACCTTTTGAGGTTAGTTTACTGTCTCAAATCCTTCATTTGGAGTGCTGGGTCTGTTTCAAAGTCATGTTCCACAGCGTCCCAGCCAACATACTTCTCGCTATATTTGGTCGAGTAAGTTTTTGCTTGATTCTTTTTTGTTTCAACAATGAGTTTTCTTATGAAAAGGGAGAAAGAAACAAAAATTCGCATTAAAATTTTTCAGATGAGCCCTCGAAGTTTAAGTCGGATTCGTCAAACATGCAAATCCGTCGATAACTTTGTAGAGAATTATCGATTTTCATTGACCTGTCAAACGGATTGGGTGGTCCAATTCTACATCTCTAATAAGACCAAGGTAGTTTGTAGGCAAGATTCCCATTCACTCCACTTCAGCAACAACTTTTCGTCTCAATTATTAATGGGAATATGAATTGGGAGTATCAAAGTCATAATTACTATCTACTCGATCCAACTTTCTATCGCAGGAAGGCAATGATTAGAGAACCCTACAAACAATTGTCCGCTTTCACTTTCAACGTTGTCGCCGTGGTAAGATCAAATTACATGGTTGCACACGCACACGCACACGCACACGCACACGCACACGCACACGCACACGCACACGCACACGCACACGCACACGCACACGCACACGCACACGCACACGCACACGCACACGCACACGCACACGCACACGCACACGCACACGCACACGCACACGCACACGCACACGCAAATACTCAGATACACATACACACAAACACAAACACTCAGACACATACACATGGACACACACACAAACACACAAACACACACACACACTCACACACACACACACACAAACACACACACACACGCAAACATACAAACACACACACACACACACACACACACACGCAAACATACAAACACTCAGACACACACACGCACTTCGCAAGATTCACGCCTAACAATTTTCTTTCAGTTTGTAAACAGTTGCACTTTATACGTTAGGAGAGAATATGAAGAAAACATGTGGGCAAATCAAGAAATACTTTTCAACCGACAGCTAATTCCAATTCTACGAGAACTCCGACTGAAAACCGACGTATTCTTTGTGGATACCATTTTACCACTAAGTGAACTCATTTTTCTTGTCCAGTTCAAGAGATTCTTCACGTATTCAACCAATTTCACGTTTGCGGAATCTCTGAATTGGCCACTTTGGGTATGATCTCCTGTGTATTCAGTGTATTTTTTTAGAATTGCCCAGAAGTCGATGCGTGGATTGATGACGCACCGGAACGTATAAGTTCTGTTGTGAGTCGATGTTCAAGAGTGAAATTAATGCATTGGAATTGCAAAAAAAGCGACATTGAGACAATGTGGAGAAACTTCATACTGGTAAAATATTAAATGCTTTGAGACATAACATGTTTAGGAAGTATGTCATGACTCGGAAGCGAGAGGGAATCTGAAATTGTTTACTCTATATGGAAAATTAAAAAACATTCCCGATTTGCCTGGAATTTTTTCACTATGGAATGGCATAGCATATGATTTTCAGACACATTATGATAATGTAAGTAGGCCTCTATCACTCTCTGTTGTTATCTCTTTACCCCTCTCTTCCCCTCCCTCTTTCTCTCTCTCTCTCTCTCTCTCTCTCTCTGTCTCTCTCTCTCTCTCTCTGTATCTCTCGCTGTATCTCTCTGTATCTCTCTCTATGTCTATGTCTGTACCTGTGTCCAGGGGTGGCTTAGGGCCGGCCTTCTCCCCAATTTTTCTCGGCCCTGCCTCGGTTCAAATGTCTAAAAGTCAGAAAAAAAAGTTTTACACTATATATACACTGGAAATGTGTGTCTAGCATAACAATCACACAAAACAAGCAAGATAAAAAAACTTTTTTCGATGGGGGTCGAACTGGGACAACTTCGGATTGCCAGTCCGACCTCTTAGCCACTCGGCCATGAAAATTATACAAAAATTATGTCGAATTATC
>OZ059902.1:16456096-16531096 GCA_964057215.1 Oscheius myriophilus
GAATATCAACAGGTAGATTGGAGAAACGATCCACAAATCACAAATGCATCATCATACGGTTGTAGAAATGTAAGTCCAGAAGAATGAGATCAACATCATGGACAAACAAGGCTGCTCCACGAACCCGGGATATCAACCACTGCTAACATTAGCTGAGGGAATTTCCATTTTAGCCTAGAAATTATGCCCTTCCTATTTGTAGGTGCCCCCATAAATAACAGTTTGACTGGATGGTAACAATTATTTTATCAAAAACGATAAAATCAACAACACCGCGATCTTAGTCGAAGAGACCGAAGCCCATGTCGTCGTCGGACTCCTCCTTGGGCTCTTCCTTCTTCTTGCCAGCGGCCTCAGCGGGGGCAGCGGCGGCGGCCGGGGCGGCAGCAGCAGCGGGGGCAGATCCGGCGGATCCAGCTCCAGAGGAGACAGAGGTGATGAGGTTCTGAAAGGCAATGATTAGAAAAGGGGACACCAAAAATATCACCTTGACGTCAACTCCCTCAAGAGCCTTGGCGAAGAGTCCGGGCCAGAAGGGCTCGAATTCGATGTTGGCGGCCTTCAGAAGGGTGGCGATCTTATCACCTGAAACAGGAAAATTAGATGGGATAGAAATGGTAAATCTACCGGTGATGGCGACCTCATCATCCTGGAGGATGAGAGCGGCGTAGACGCAAGCCAGTTCCTGGTTCGAAGCCATTTCCAAGTGCAAGTTGCTGGGTAGCCTTAGCTCTGCAGAGAACAAGCGCTTGACGGCTGAAACAAAGTTAGAAAATACAACAATGGTACAATACAACAGATAAATGGTGGTGGTTAGACCAATCAATAGGTTAAATTCAAGGGATACAAATTGATTTATGTAAAATCAACAACTGTGGCTTAAGCCACCAAGATGCAAGCTCCACCGGCGGCCTTGATCTTGTCTTCGGCCTCGTGCGAGAAGAACTTGGCCTTAACAATAAGGGGCTGCTTGGGCAGAAGTCCCTTTCCGAGAACCTGAAAAGCTAGGGTTAGTGGGTTTGTAAACAACTGTCTCGAACCCAGAGGATGATACTCAATGGTGAAAATCCAATGGCACCGAAGGAGGCCCGAATGCCTTGCGGCCTACTTTACCTCCCATAACATACACTAATGTCTTTTGAACGACACGAGCGCCAAGAAAGGAGGAAAAAGCGAAGATAACAATTAGATACACACCTTGAAGTAACCGGCCTTGACGCAGTCGATGACGGGGGCCTTGTCAGCGGTAGCCTGCTCCTTGTGGGTCTCGGGAACCAGAGACCACAGCCTGTCGACGTTGACGGTCGGGCAGTAGTAGTGGTTCTTGTTGAGGTGGAAGACCCTCATACCGACCTGAAATTGGTATGATTGTCTCGAACCCAGAGGATGATACTCAATGGTGAAAATCCAATGGCACCGAAGGAGGCCCGAATGCCTTGCGGCCTACTTTACCTCCCATAACATACACTAATGCCTTTTGAACGACACGAGCGCCAAGAAAGGAGGAACTGCTCAATCTAACGGTCTCTACTCGGTTTTTAGCCAAAGTTTCAAAAAGAATTTATACTCACCTTTCCGAAGAATCCAGGGTGGTACTTGTCCCTGTTGATGCGGTGGTGGTGCTGTCCTCCAGCGTTTCCGCGACCTCCGGGGTGCTTCCTGTGCTTTCCGATGCGACCGTGTCCATGAGACACGTGGCCCCTAAGCTTTCTAGTCTTCCTCTTAGCGTGGGCCATACCCTGAACAAAAATATTACCTTATTTTAAAAAAAAAGAGAAGTGAACAATAAAAGACGGGAATTTCTAGAGTAATTTTGAATCATTTGCCAAAAATAATTATATTATTTCACGGTTTTAACGTAAAACTTTAAGAAAATAGCACACGGAAAAAATCAAAGCTTTGAAAAAGAAGTGCCAAAGGGAAATTTTGGGAACATGTCCAAAGAAGAGAGTTCACGGAGAGAGGAGAGGGAAAAGAAAAAGAGTGTGCGGCAGCCCTTGCCTATGTATTTCGCTGCGTGGCAGCCCGCAACGGCTGGAAATTCTTCCAAGGCCGCCCTTTAACTATTTCCAGCGCTGCGGGACCTTTTTCTTGAGCGAATTTGTCTTTTGCGTCAAGGAATGTTTTTATTCTTGTTGTGCTTCCATTTTCATTTTTATTTCACATTTTTCATTGCTTATGGCATAAATAATTCAGAAAATCAATATTTTAATTGCAGGAATGGCTGCCGCTGCTCAGAAATTGCTCAGTCGATTGGGAACCGTCGGAGTCGGTCTCGCCATCGCCGGTGGTGTCGCCCAGTCCGCCCTCTACAACGGTTCGCTTTCTTCTTTATTCGCATTTATTATTGCTTTTAGTCGATGGTGGCCAGCGCGCCGTCATTTTCGACCGTTTCTCCGGAGTCAAGGATGAGGTTGCGGGCGAGGGAACCCATTTCCTCATCCCCTGGGTACAGAAGCCCATTCACTTTGACATCCGCTCTACCCCGAGAGCCATCACCACCATCACCGGATCCAAGGGTAAGTCTTTCTATCTTTATTATTTATATTATCTTGTTCAGATCTCCAGAATGTCACCATCACTCTTCGTATTCTCCACCGTCCCGATCCTGGCAAGTTGCCCAGCATCTACCTGAACATTGGTCTGGACTACGCCGAGCGCGTCCTTCCCTCCATCACCAACGAAGTCTTGAAGGCCGTCGTGGTTAGTTGTGTTAATATTTTTTGTTAATTTCTGTAGATTGTGCAATAATTTTTTTTTAATTTCAGGCTCAGTTCGACGCCCACGAGATGATCACTCAGCGTGAGAAGGTGTCCCAGGAGGTTTCCGTTGCCTTGGCGCAGAGGGCGGCCCAGTTCGGACTTCTCCTCGACGATATCTCTATTGTAGGCTGACTCTTTTAATTTTACAAGTTATTGTTCAGACCCACCTCGGGTTCGGAAGGGAATTCACCGAGGCCGTCGAAATGAAGCAGGTCGCCCAGCAAGAGGCCGAGAAGGCTCGTTACCTCGTCGAGAAGGCCGAGCAGATGAAGGTCGCCGCCATCACCACCGCTGAAGGAGACGCCCAGGCTGCTAAGCTCTTGAGCAAGGTTAGTTTCATTCTCTATTTGGAGTTATTTTCCTGTTTAAGGCTTTCGCCGACGCCGGAGAAGGTCTTGTGGAACTGCGTAAAATCGAAGCTGCCGAGGAGATCGCTGAGCGACTCTCCAAGTCCAAGAACGTTGTGTACATCCCCGGTAACCAGACTACTCTGTTGAACCTGCCCCAAGTTTAAGTGAAATCTCGTTATTGTTAGTGATGCATCTCAAAAATTTTGTTTTAGGAATGACTGTAGGTTGTTATTTTCCTTTGTTATGTGGTCCGATGAACAAATAAACAGAATCATTAGTATTTTTCATCTGTTCTGGAATTACTCGGCGAATATCGTCTATTTACCGGCATTTTCATTGTCTCCCTTTCGTTAAATCTAGTTTTAGATGGCGGGTCTGAAGTGTAGATACTACGAAAATCAGTTCCCCGATGTCGAGGAGACTGTTGTGGTCAACGTCAGGCAGATCGCCGACATGGGTGCCTATGTTGTCCTCTCCGAGTACAACAACATCGGTAGGTTTTTTTAACGAACATTTTATTTTTGTATTTGGAAATTCCTCTATTTTTCAATTTAGAGGGTATGATATTGTTGTCCGAGCTGTCCAGACGGCGAATTCGCTCCGTGAACAAGCTGATCCGCGTCGGAAGGAACGAGTGCGTGGTCGTCATCAGGGTTGACAAAGAAAAAGGTAATTTTACATCTCTTTTTTATCTTACTCATATCCATTTTAAAGGATACATTGATCTCTCGAAGAGGCGAGTCTACGCCAAGGATCTTCTGTTGTGCGAGGAAAGGCACGCTAAGGCCAAGGCTGTCAACAGGTATTATTTGTTGCGAGAGAATATCGATTTTAAAAACTCGATTCATCGGTGGCGCAATGTCAAAATATAGTTCTTCATCTATGACCACGTAGAGGTTACAATGATTGCATTTCGGGTGGAGCAATGCGCACAAAGGAGCGTAAAAACCCAACATCAATCTAAGCTCAGGGATGTTTAGCTGAATAATGCATTCATACCGTGAGACGCTTCAGAGGGGGGTTGAAACCGCAAGGCCTCGCAAAAGGAGGGAAACCCTAAAAATCAAGGCCATCCGTATTTTTTAATCTCCGCTATTTAAGCAACTCCTCAGTTTCAAATTCCTGCAAGCACTACCCGACTCTTTTAAAGTCTGATGTTGTGAAACTAGCTGGTTCGTTATGAAAAGTTCACATCGCTGTTGAAAATTTAGCAGTGTTCATAGCACAGCTCGCCGCGCGAACGGGTACAGGGGTCTTTCCCATAGCTTGAAAGAGAGCGTTAGGGGGTTCGATGTGTAAGCCCCCAAATGGTTCCTCTGAGGCAACGTAAGTCCCCCTTTAATTTTTGTTAATATTTTCAACCCCAAACGTCGAATTACGTAGGTACAACAAGCACTTATCGTGCACCTATGGTCTTTCCGTCGCAAATTTTTTTTTGAGAACCAGGAAAGTTTGTGTTTTCTTTGTCGGTACCTACGTAATTCACCGTTTGGTTAAAAAACAGTAATAAAAATTAAAGGGTGGCTTACGTTGAATCCGATACACCATTTGGGGTACTTACGTATGAAACCCCCAAACTGGACTTGTCCAGCTATGGTTAGAAACTGATATAAAGATCACATAACAATTTTTCCGACCTCTAAAAATGTTCAGTTCTCCCAGAATTAGCAACAACAATAAACGTAGACAGTCCTTTAAATTCTTGTCCGATGCCGGCGAGTTGTGTTCAGGATTGATCAAACCGAAATTTTCCGACTACCATTATAGTACTCCTTTGTTAACTACCTCTTTTCAGCATTTTGCGTCACGTGGCGGAGCAACTCGGGTATGAGAAGGACGAGCAGTTGGAGGAGTTGTACCAGAAGACTGCCTGGTACTTTGACAGGAAGGAGAAGAGGAAAGCCGCCGCCTACGACGCCTTCAAGAAGGCCATTGCGTAAGTTACTTTGTAATATTTTATGAAATCATCCCTTCAGTACCCCTGACATCCTCGACGAGTGCGACATCACCGCCGACGTGCGCGAGAAGCTGCTGGAGGACATTAGGAAGAAGCTCACTCCCCAGGCCGTCAAGGTTTGTCTTTGTAGGGGTTTCGATTTTTATAAGCTTCTTTTAGATCCGCGCCGATATCGAGGTCTCCTGCTTCGCCTACGACGGAATTGACGCCATCAAGGCCGCCCTGATCGCTGGAAAGGAGTGCTCCACGGCTGAACTGCCCATCAAGATCAACCTCATCGCCGCTCCTCACTTTGTCGTCACCACCTCAACCATGGACAAGGTTATTTTTTTTAGTTCTTTTTCATTCTATCAAATTCTACCACAACATCGGTTCCTTGAAATGGTCCTTTAAACGAAAATATTTCCAGGAAAACGGCCTGGAATCTGTGAAGAAGGCCCTCGACGTCGTCAAAACGACCATCGAATCTCACGGAGGAAAGTTCTCCATTAAGGAGGAAGTGAGTTGCCTTATTAGAGTTTCAATTATGGTTTAATTGAAGGTCCGCGTTGTTTCCGACATGGACGAGGCTGAGATGAAGCGTCGTCTGGAGTTGGCCGAGCTGGAAGACGAAGAGGATGAGGAAGACGAGGACGAGGAGGAGAGTGGAGATGACGATGTAAGTTTTTGTTATTTGTGTTTTTGAAGAGCCTGGTTCTTTTGCGTCAATATATTCTTTTTAACCTACGAATCTGTTTAGGACGGCATGGTGGCTCCCAAGGGCTTGGATCAGCAACTCGACGCCGAGGAGGCCAGCCGCGATGCGAAAAAGGCGAGCAAGAAGAGCGAAGACGCCGAAGACAGCGACGACGATTAGGCACCTTTCCCTTTCGCCTGTTGAGCCCTTTTTTACCCACTCTGTCATCCCGTTGCCCCCACTTGGTATAAGGTTCGGTTGGAGATCTTTTTTGTTGTGTTTTTGTCTATTAAAAACTATTTCAATAGGCGCCAGTTATTCAATTCTTGTTTCCTTCTTGGGGTCAGTTTCATCGGGCATAACGTTTGATAGCATATGGCCGGGTACGGAGGAATATTCAAGTGAACAACTGTTTTCCTCAGTAAGGCCACTGTTTTCAACAACTTTTCTGAGCAAGTCAGAAATATAAACAAAAACACTTCTAGGATGAAGTCACGGAAGAAATTTGCAGCTACATTTTGACATTTTGATAAAGTACATTGGGATTCATTCTCTTTAAACCACGAAAACGTTGACCGAGTAAGTTTAATTCTGTCTCTCTTTCTTAACTCAACATTGTTTGAGTTAGAAATCAGCGGGTAACTCTTCAGTGAGCATAGATGCCGTGTTCAGTGCCAGAGCTAGACATGCAAAAATCCAATTCTCTTGCATTGATTTAATAATTGACCAAATCCAGGTGGCTTCCCTAGTACGCCAACATTTTGATTTTTTAGCTCTGGAAAGAAGGACGTTATAATTTCAAAAACTGTTTCGAGTTTGGTGTTAATTCGATTCAGTTCGAATTCGAAACTTTTGCGGAACAGAAGAAAGCGCATTCTTCTTTACTCGGAGAGAAATCGGAGGAAGTGGAAGCATGAAAGTAGCCGAGCACACTCAGTGTGGCTTGCGAAAAGGGAATCTGACTACGGGAGGAATTAGTTGTTATGATCGTTAGGCGTATTTTCTTGTCACAGCTATTCATTGAATAACGCAACGATCTATTCATCACGGAATGAATAAACAATTCATGTTTCATAAACCATACGAAAACGATTTATTCAGTCTTCTTCCACTCTGTGTTCATGTTCAGTGTTTTGCAGGTTTCTTCCCAGTCGGGCCAGTATTTCTCCCTCATTCTCTTCAAGAATGATACCTGCAAAAAGAGTATTTACCTAAGTCTCTTTCTCTCCCTCTCTCTTTTCCCCCTCTCTTTATCTCCTTACAATGTTAGGTGTCTTCTGATCCAAGTAGTCCTTGATCTCGTTGTTGGGAGCTGGTCCCCAGTAGAACTGCGAAATGTGACCGAAAGCTGTGGCGTCCAACTAAACACTTCGTGTCTTTTCTTTTGCTTCACTTAACCAACCTTTGACGGTTTTTCTCCCAAGAAGAAGGTCTTCTCTCCGAGAAAAGTTGAAATCGCATCGAGGTCTCTCTTGGCCATGGCTGTCACCTCTTCCTGCGAGTGACGGCCGATTCCCTGGGCGTGGTTAACGTTTCGGAGCATCTTTGCAAATTTCTTGGGAGCGAAGGTCTCCATCAGAAATTTCTTCACTCCTTTGACGTTACCGGCGAAGCCCTCGGGACCCACCAGCCATTTGGTGTTCTGTCCACGTTGGTAGAAGAGACACCTGTAATATGGAATTGGCTCTGTCTTTACTCACACGTGTTAAACACGCACACACACAAACACACACAAACACACACACACACACACACAAACACACACACACACACACACACACACACACACACACACACACACACACACACACACACACACACTTGACTCTGTCTCTGCTCAAATGTATAGATCACTCTGACAGCATCGCCATTCTTGCGTTTCTCGTGTACGGATCTCTTTCCCTTCTATTGCATGTGGCTTAGCTTTCAGAAGCTTCGCCGTGTTTTACATATGGAAGTGGCGTGTTTCGCTCAATGATCATAATGATTCAAACAGCCCTGCCTTCTTATCAACTTTATGAGATGGCACACCCTGTTGTCGCAAATGAATGATAGGAATGTTCGTTTTTGGAAAATAACAAACTGAATGATCCTGAATGTCAATTTTCCCAAATTTTCTCGCGCACTTTTGCCGAGTTCCCGCCTCCCACTCCCTCCCTCACTCACCATCTGAGACTGTCCTCAATAAGGGCGTGGAATGCATGTGCCGTCGCCTTTTCCTGTTCATTCAGCCACTCTGCTTCCGACTGAAACTTTCTGGTCAGATTGGCCCCATCACGTTGTTTTCCCCCAGACGACCGGTCCACATACCTTATGAAATTGCTGTCGAAGGTACTGGATACATTGGTTACTGTCCGGCACTGCACGGCCGTTGAACTCCACGAAAGGGATCTGTCCCTTGCTAGACAATTTGGTGAAGTTGTTCGACACGTTCTGAAATCAACAAGCTAGGTGTGTGTGTATGTGTGTCTGTATGTGTGTGCGTGCGTGCGTGCGTGTGTGTCTGTATGTGCGTGCGTGCGTGCGTGCGTGCGTGCGTGCGTGCGTGCGTGCGTGCGTGCGTGCGTGCGTGCGTGCGTGCGTGCGTGCGTGCGTGCGTGCGTGCGTGCGTGCGTGCGTGCGTGCGTGCGTGCATGCGTGCGTGTGTGCGTGCGTGCGTGCGTGTGTGAGATTGCGCACCTCCTTAAAGGACTGTATCGAAGAACCTAATTAAGATTATTCCCCAAACTGAGTCCCAAAGCGCCACTATTTCTCTGTTGTTGAAGGATTCTCTGGAAGATTATACTGGTTGCTGTCACAACGCAGTGCGAATTCAGCCATCAAGAACCGGAAACAGCAGGCAATTCCAATTATGATCCCGATTGGACACAGAAAAATGCGCTGGCGATGTGGTTAACACAAACTTCGTCACAATTCGGACGGTTTAAAAACACTTTTACCTAATCATCAATTTGACGGTTCCTTTCCCTCCAAGTTTTCTTTTGGAAACAATTCAGCTGTCCTGTCCGCGTTGTTTCCTCCCCGGGTGCACAGAGTTTGAGCAATTGACTCAGCGAGGAGACAGCAAAGACAAATAATGACTAAGCCACGGTAGCTTTTGAACTACGTGATCTATGATGGCAGCGGTTTGTCATCATCTACGTGCACTTTACAACAGTGGTTTCGGTCAGCGTAACACACATTCCGTGGTTCGACTTGTGGTTTAACCTAGCGCCTTCTGGAATCTGTAACTAACCGTGTAGGGAATATCCATCATGCGGAGCCATGTCTCCAACTTCAGAGCAAAAGGAGAGGGAGAGGGAATGGAGCCGGTGCGGGGGAACTGGACCAGGTAGACGTGGCCTTCCTCCCAGTCTCGTTTCATAAGATTGGTGCTTGGCATTTTACTAAACATTGATGTTAAATGAGGGAGAGAGACAGAGAGAGACAGAGAGAGACAGAGAGAGACAGAGATACACAGAGACACAGAGAGATAAAGAGATAGAGGGGAAGGAAGAGAGAGAGGAAGAAGATAAAGATCGACAAAGAAAGAGAAATGGAGAAGACAGATACATGAAAGAGAGGCGTGAAAGTACTTAGAGAGACTTAGAGAGAGACTGGAAGAGATAGTGAGTCATAATAAGGAAGAAAGGAAGAGGAAGAGAGAGAGGTAGAGAGAGAGAGAGAGAGAGAGAGAGAGAGAGAAATCCTCCTGTGCTATCAATAGAAATAAACAATGCGTCGGAACGGTTGCGGGTTGCCGATCGGCCGTGTGAAGGTCAGGGGCGGGGCCGTTGGCACATACTGCGCGGATGCACGTGGAGGGCGGGGTTTGACAAACAGGAACGATAAATACAACTTAATTAGATAATTACATAGTTTACCAACATTTTGTTGTAAGCGCAAGTAGGCAAGAACCAAAAGAAACGGCATCACTGTTGATTGCGCTCTTAAAGGTTTCCGAAAACTATCAAACCTGGCGCACCCTTGCTTGCGGCTGCAATGAAGGAAACAAGTAAACAAAGCTTTACTTTCTTCGGTGATTTTCATTTTTTTCGCAAAAGTGTAGGACGTAAAAATACTGCAAAAAGTATAGGTTTGCTGGTGTTACACGTGTGGTCCAATTCCACGTAGATGACGACTGTGTGATCAACAAATGCACAACCTATGGACAGACAAACACACCGCCTTGATAGAGAATAGTGACAGAGAGAGAGAGAGAGAGAGAGAGAGAGAGAGAGTGAGAGTGAGAGAGAGAGAGAGAAATGCAAATCACTCCGCCCATTCCATCATTTTGTTACTTTCAATGGGAGATTCCCTTCAAAAGGCTATGGATGCCGACCCCCTTCAATGTTGTTATTCAGAAATCCCCGCGGCTTCCCAATCTAACAATGTAGTCAGAGTTTGTGATCCACCCCTCAGTTTACTGAACATCTCTCTCACTCTATCTCTATATATATCTCTCTCTCTCACACACAAAACACGTTCAACTCCCTGTCTGCTTCTGGCTTTGTCGGAGGAAGGATCTTCTGTGCGCACAGAGGTCTCTTGCATGATATCAACTAGACAGCATATATTTGTAAGATTCTCTTCTTTTCTCTGTCTTCGACTTCGTGAACGCAATGAACGCTTGGCCGTTTTGAAGGTCGAGGAGGACCTGACCATGAGACTCACCACCTTCCACCCTCACCCAGTTCACCCTTTTCCGACCAAAGAGTTTCACCCAGTTCCGACCGAACAAAGGATTCTTCGGCCCAGAAACAGCTTTGCGGACAGTCAATAGAATAGAAATAAAGAAAAACAATGTATTTGATGATAAATCTGGGGCAGTGGTGATTGTTGCTTCTCCCGAAGCGAGGTAGATTGACAGTCTAAGACATCCACTTCTCCGGAACCCACTGGGTGTCCAACCTGAGGCCTTCCAAAGCATCGATAAGTCTAAACACATTTTTTCAGCGACTATTCAGTAAAGCTTACCGTTTGAATGTTACATCGAGATTCCGGTTAATCAAAGTCAAGTGAATCTGTTGGCTATGGGGACCACTTGTAATTTCGTCGCTCCTTGTGCAGATCTTGAACGAAGGGTTGCATAATTTATGCAGTTGTGCTTACCTCGCTGAGTTTGTCGACGGGACGTTTGTTATAACGGAGCTGCTCTAGTTGAAGAAGCTCTTCAATGGGTGGAGGTACTATGTGGACCACGAAGGGCATGAATTCGCGGTTGTAGAGGTAGTGAAGGGCTTGGGGAGCACAGTCGACCACGCACATTCTGCCTCCGCGGATGACTTCGCGGATAGAGTCGGCGGAGGTTCCTAGAAGAAAGAGGGTTAGAGAGAGAGAGAGAGAGAGAGAGAGAGAGAGAGAGAGACGGAGGTACGGATAGACATACCCGAAGACGCAGAGATGGAAAGACGCAAAGACGAAGATGTGCAGAAGTGCAGAGACACAGAGATGCAGAGACGCAGAGAAGAAAAGACGGCAAGACGCAGAGATAAAGAGGGGATACGAAGCGATGCAAAGACGCAATGGCGAAGAGACGGATAAACAGAGAGAAGGGGAGACGCTGAGACAGAGGGAAGAGAAGACGGATAGACGCAGAGACCCAGAGAAGGAAAGACGGATAAACGAAAAGACGCAGAGATGCAGAGATAGGGAGGCGCAGAGGGGCGAGGGGCAGAGACACGAAGATACAGAGCCACAGAAACAGAGAGATAGAGATTTAGATATACCTAGTTTTTGAGTGAGAGAAAAATTGAGAAATAGAAAGGTAGAGTGTCAGAGAAACACAGCAATGAACGTGGAATAAGATAGAGTGAGTGAGCGAGAGAGAGAGAGACAGAATTCACCCACCATACAAATTCTCATCCAACTCTCCCCATTCGATCATCTGTCCATCTCTAATCGTCTGCATAATGTCCTCTTTCCTCTTAAAAGTGTACTTGTACCCATCTTGTTCTCCTTTTCGAGGTGGTCTCGAAGTTACTGCAATTATCTCATTTAAATTACAATAGTATTAACTTACAAGGCACAACAGTCGCAAAATGTTGCGGTTGATTCCGTAACAACATGGATTTCAAAGTTCTCCTTCCAACCCCAACTGCTCCTAACAGAACGAGCACTCGTCGGCCGTAAGGGGCCAACATGGAAACGCGCTCCAATGCCAACGAGGAAGGGAGGTAGCCAACCCGAGAAATATCGTTAACCTTACGGGCCTTAAATGAAACTATTAGTAATTAAGGTAATTATGTAATTACCTGCATCCACTGACCGTCGTTACTCATGACTTGAACAACTTCTCCCTTTCTTATATCAACTGGGAGCCATTTGCAGCCTCCGGGATCTTCTTCGGAGCTAAAACTTAAGGAATTATGAAATGTTTAAGTAAAATATAGTCAATTTCAAATAGAAACTAACTTATAATTCTCCAGCATTCGGTAGAAAACAGGAGGCGCGTTGTGAACTTCGGCGGGCACTAGGGTCAGTTCCAATCGCCCGGTGAGTTTTTCCAATTCTTGCTGAAGATTTAAAAATGGTTTTTGGGATTTACAGTTTCAGTCAAACCTTGGAAGTGATGTCTTTTCCATTGACTTGGGTAATAGTGTCTCCGGGGTGGATATCATGGGTTGAAGAGGGGTGCACGGCGATGACGACCAACTGGCCACAGGTGGAGTCGACGGTGATCTGAAGGAAAGGTTGATACAGAAAGATGTTGGTATATTCGGTTTCTTAATACTTTGCCACGTAGTTGTCAAGTTTGGCTCTTAAACTTAAACCACGTTAACCCATGGCCTTTCTTGGTAACTCGAGTCCCTTCAAACTGGAGTCTTGCCCCCTTTTTCCTGAATTCAAGCGCCCGCGTATCTGTGCAACTGGAAAATGTTCAATCCTTTTCCCCTCCTGTTTCCTTCAAACTTTAAAACTAGAAATGTCGTGACCCGGTTTCATAGACTACCAGTAGATCACTGTTCACATCTGGTCCTTGCACTCGTTGAATGGCAAACCTTGTTCTGTTTGTCGAAGCGGTGGCAGCCTTATTTTTGGAAAATAAGTCAATTTGCTTCCTTCAAATGTTACAACTTTTCATAGACATGCACTATCCTATTCATTTCACGACAATAACTATAATAAACGTTGACGTGAGTCCCGTAAGCGGCAGTGTCGGCCTATGCCGTGATTTCTGGAGAAGAAGCATCCATCACAGCACATCTACGTGCCTTTTCTATTCGCATCAATGGTCATCACTATTGCTCCCATTTTGTTAAAATTTCGGGGACAGATTTTGTTCACACATGAGGGAGACTATCTGTGTTTGGGCGACACTTCTTTTCTGAAATGTGACCTGTGGGAAAAATCAAGCTATACCCCCTTTTATTATAGAAACTATCTACATCCTAGACGAGCCACCAAACCGTTATTGTAGGGTGTTCATGTACGGTGGAGACTGACTTGTTGCACGCCATCAACGCCCTTTTATAGAAACTGCTGACGGCTCCTGAGGCAACACTTCACGTGACCGCTCCTGAGGCGATAACTCGCTCTCCAAACTCTGGCACCGCCAGCATTGGTCGACTGTTAAGACTGTCCTTTAAAGGCAGAGGCCCACGTAAAATGAAGAGGGGGCCTGTTCATGTTAATCACAAAACTCTCTGCATTTTACCAGTGAAAATGACAATCTCTCATCTACTTTAAGACGTGGACAGGTCCATTTTTATTTTCATGGGCATCTGCCAACGAAACAAGACCATCCACCATTACAGTGGCTAAGTATGTAATCCATTGTGTTAAGAAACCACAAATATATGACATTATGCGGCCTTTTGGTATAAGGGTTCTGTTTTGTGTTCCATGCAGCGCTAGAAAAATGGCGAGAAGCCCCCTTACAGCTTTGCAGACGGTCAGCATCTTTTTGTGAAACTTGGCCATAATTTAAAACTTTCTCGTACCTGGTCCAACTGTGCTCTGTCCACATTAACAGCCCTCGATTGATAAGCCGGAGACAGAAGTCTCCCATTAGCCTGAGGCGATAACGGCTGGGGGACTAGATCCAAAGCCAATTGGTGAAACGTCTTTGTCGTTAGAACTCTTTCCGTGACTATTTTTCTCTTCTTCACTCCAGTCACAGGGTCAACCTCAATGCTGTCTTCTATCGTTGCCTGAAAAACTTCATGTTTTACTTTTTGGTGGATTTCTCACCTGTTCATCTTTAAAATTCGTCTGTTCCTCTGGAGAACTTGATGGTTTCTCTCCTCCATTTGGACCTATTCGATTTCTTTCGAGCTTTTCTATTCTTTCCAGCAAGGCGTGGAGACATTTTGAAAGGCTGTCAGCGTTTGAACGGAGTTGATCAATTTCTCCGCCGTCGTCTTGGACCATGTCTGAAACAGGGGCTTTAAATTAAATTGAAATTGAGGAGAAGTGAGATGTAAGTGAGATATTTCAAAGGAAGGATAGTCTCTGCCTCTCTGTCTCTCTGTCTCTCCGTCTCTCCGTCTCTCCGTCTCTCTGTCTCTCTGTCGCTCTATCTCTCTGTCTCTCTACCTCTCCTCTCTCTCTCTGCCTCTCTGTCTCTGTAATCCAGCGCGCCAATAGCCATTCATAGCAAATTGTCACTCACAGCTCGTGTATTGATGTGGCTGACGCATTATGTTGCAGGTGGAAAGAGGGTAAATTGGCGAAAACTACGAGGCAAAGCGGTGTGAAGTGCACATAAAGCGGTAGACAAACAGAGGAAAACACGGGGAGGCAGCTGTGGAAGGGACGCCATCTGCCGAAGCCAATTCGCAATTGATTCCTTCCGATTCGGGAACGACCCTCGACGGGAGGCTCATTAGCATGGCAAACGACGTGAGTGCCTCGGGCAATTGGGACAGATAGAGCTTTTTGCAAACGGCGGTGATTCATTTAATGAAAAATGGCGGTCAGGAGAAAATTAGGGCTAAATTAAGCATCTGTCTAGCTCACATCTTCTCCGGGAAATGAAAGTAAATGGGTGTCATTTGCAGCGTCTATTTGGCTCAAAAGGGCAAAGACAGGCTTCTTAAGGCGTGTAAAAGGTTGATTTGGCCTTTGTAGAATTTCACATACACAAACACAAACACAGAGAGAGAGAGAGAGAGAGAGAGAGAGAGAGAGAGAGAGAGACTGAGAGAGATAGAAAGATAGAGAGAGAGAGAGAGAGAGAAAGACAGAGAGATATATAGAGAGGAAGAGGGAGGAGAGACACAGAGAGACAGAGAGATCAGGTTTGGGTAATCCATTTTCGAATGCAATGTGAATACAACAAAATCACATGTGGAGAGTGGAGTGATTTATTTGCTCAGTATCGTTTTCAATCGGGAATTGGAATAGAATTTCGAGTTTGGTCCCTTAGAAGTCTTTTTAAAGGAGGATTGTGGAAGCAAGTTGCCCAACTCCAAATGAACTCATGAATAGGCGGAAGCTGGCGCCCCAAAGGCAGCGAAGCCCCCGTTGAGTGCCGAATGCGGGTGTAACGTTTGGCTTTCTGCACTAACATCTTCGTTTAATTGGATAACTCAAAAAACTATTGAATTTTTTGTTTGAAATTTATGCCATCAAAAAGAGTGCCGATCAGTATCGTGTCTGATAGATCAGGGTTAGGACTGGTAAATATGAAGGCCGGGTTCGATTTTTAGGGAGCGGGCCGGGCCACTTTCGGAAAAACAACACCAAATTGAGGCGAATTTGAGGGCCGGCCCCGATTCTTCACAGTGCGGGCCGGCCCGACTTCTGCCAGCCTTTTGTCTGCAAATTAAACCCTGATTTTCCCGCTATTCGCAGTTCTATCGTTGTCGTGACTCTGCTCTAATTCACGCCAGATGCAGCGTCGTAATTCAAATTTACAATTCGAAAGACAGTTATTCAAGGTTTTGAATCGACATAAAACTACAATTGCCGAAATGAAGCCATAAACCAGAAGCTGCTGGATTTGCCATGACGACGGCACTAGGTAAACAATCTGTGGTAGGCGAAAACAATTGAAAATTAGACGTTTCAGACGAGACGGCTAGCTTTTGTTATAAAGTCGCCGTCGATGAGTGGTTTCGAAATAAATACGTCAGAAAGGGCAGCCGCCTCAATGGGCGGAGCTCTTTTGTCTTTGGAGGAGATGAGTGGCTTGGGCGTGAAACCTAATTAGGGCTTGGAGACATGTTTCCTCCGGGGTGGGTTAAGAGAGAGAGAGAGAGAGAGAGAGAGAGAGAGAGAGAGAGATGGACATGGGACGGAGAGAGACTTACCCAAAGAGTAAAAATGAGACAGACTCAAACAGTGAGGGAAAGACTCTCTTACTGCATGTGAGTCCATCATTCCTCCGCTTCAAGCCAGCACCATATAGACCGCAAGAGAGAGAGAGAGAGAGAGAGAGAGAGAGAGAGAGAGAGAAAGAGAAAGAGAGAGATACAGAGAGAGTTTCCAGCCTCTCTAGGCGTGATGTCTCTCCCTCCCCTTCCGTGGCGCAGCCGTGCGTCTCTAATTGCGTGCGCTGGTTTCCGCCGAAAATTAGCATAGTCCCCCGGGCAGTAGCTGTTTATTCCACTCACAACAGACAACGAGAGAGAGAAATAATAACGGGGGCGCTTACGCGCTTGCGCTGACACTGCGCTGCCAGTCGGGCGCAATGTGGGCGAATCGATCGCGGAGCTCCGGAGACGTGCTCGCGCCGAGGCGACAGCTGTAGATGAAGAAGTGGAAGGTCTCCCCGAATTCCTCCAATTCCACGCCCCACGACGGCTGGCGGAGGAGGGCGGGCAGACGGAAGTGAGGCTGAGTGAAGGAGACCGAGACGAAGAGACCTGCAAAAGAGGCGTTTCAGAGACAAACTCCCTCACCTCCCGGAGCCAGAACTCTGCTAACAGCGTCGAAGACGGAGTCCAACATCTCCAGTGCTTCGTCAGAAGGCGACCATTGGCTCTGAAACCCCAGCCATATCATTAGTTCGAAAAATTCCTCACTTTCTCTGTGACTAAAAGTGCCTCCAGAGTGGCTTTTTCCAAAACCACGTCGAAACTGCCGGCCGGGAGGGAGGAGAGACTGCGGATGTCGTCGCACACCCACTGCATCTCTGGGTGTCGTTCCCTGCAGGCTTCGATGAGCACGGGAGAGTAGTCGACGTTGGTTATGTTGGTGAAGCCCTTGTTGTAGAGATCCATCGACAGCTTACTCGAGCCACAGCCGATGTGCAGGATTCTGAAAAGGTTGAATTATACTCCTCGCCTATCCTACTTCGCCCGACAATGGGCAAATTTTGTAGAGCACACATTTTGTGTGTTATAATGAACATTTCGAATATCATCTGAATATTGTCGCTCATTTCCAAGAATAGCTGATAGACTACACCACGACGGACACGGAAGGATTTTGTTATAAAGGATCTGCAAAATTTGATTCGGAGGGATAATTATAGCAAATGCCCGTAACCTAGTTTAGCTTTTAGAGCAGTAAATGAATGCTTGGACAATCGGTAAAACTTGGATTCCCGTGGCCTTTCAAATTTTGGGGAGAAAGCCTTGGTCCTAAGAAGGATTTGGTTTACTGTACTGGGAACTTCCGTTGTATTCGAATTAAAACACAGTCCTTTAACCGGTTTCGCGATAATGGTAACCTTCCCCCTTCGGGGCTTCAACCATCACGAGGAATGATGAGGATTCATGTGGCCTTGAAGCGGAAAATTAAGAATTAAGAATTGTATGTCGTGGCTATTTTTGATACACATCCCTTCAATTTGCTATTTATTTTAGCCGTACAACGCGTTTAGATCCTTAAAAGTTCCCTTTTCCCTAATAACTCAAGAAATAATAATTGTAGGTCGCGAAACGAGGCTGATCTTGCCAGCTGACCTGGCCCTAAGCCTAGTTTTACGTTTAAATGAAAGCTTGGAAAAGCGGGTAAGTTTGGAAATCTTGCCGGTTCATGTGGCATCTCGCGTTTCGAAAGTTAGCCTTTGGTCCTAAGGATTTGGCCTACAATATGGAAAACTTTGGCTGATTTCGAAGTTAAACACAGTCCTTTAACCTTTTCCACCTTGGGGAAAGGTGGAAAAAGCATGGCAACGGGCCGGCCCGCTCCAAAATTTTTCCCGGCCCGACTCAACCGAAAATTTATGCCTTTTTTCAATGTAAAAATCAAAGAAAACGAAAGAAAAAAATTTCGGGCCGGCCCGCTCCAAAATTTTTCTCGGCTTTTGCCATGCTTGGTGGTGGCTATTTTTTATATGCAAGCCTTCAATTTGCAATGCAATCATTGTTAGATGCAGATCATGCTTAGAACTTTAAGAACCACCAGCTCACCAAGAATTGATAAAATTGACCTGTCAGTGGGTTTGAGTTTGGGTAGAATCAGGTGGTGGAATGCTCGTAAATCGGCCAGCCACTCGAAGTGCGTCTCTTCCTGGAACCTCTTGTCCCAGTAGGCCTGCTCCTTGTACTGCGAATTGCTCTCCATCAGTTGAACCCTCAAGACGAATTCCCCGCCGCTTCAAATGACAAACAAAAACGAAATGGACCAAACCAATATTTTAAACGACGCATATATTTGTATCGTTATTACAACAGACAACAATACATCCATTTTACGGCTGAGAACAGAGAGAGGCCGGAGATTATAGAGAAAAGATACGACGAACGAGGGGTGGGAGATCCGAAGGGAAGCCAATGAAGACTGCCAACGACTCGGACGAGTGCAAGAGAGAGATGGGGCTACAACAGCAGGAACAGAGAGGAATAGGGCAGAGGGACCTTCTCCACGACCAAGAGCTCCTTAGACGACAGACTCAGTACGGAGCGAAGCCACGGGGACGCCTGTAAAAGATAAGTTAAGAAAATGTGAATGGAGGGCTAAAAGGGAAATTGCATCTTCTAATACAAACAATGCAAACTAGTTTTGAGTCTTAGGCACCGTTCGGGGGACTTCCGTATCAAGCCCCAAACGCTCCTTGTCCAGCTGGTACGTCATGACCCGATATCCATGATATTACGGAGCTTAACGGCAGCGAGACTCCTTCTGCCCGAGACAGGGAGTATAGACAAAATTTTGCGTGTATTTACCTCATTCCACGGCCGCGAGGCCTGTATCCTCCCGCGTAGATGTACTTGACGATGACTCCTCCACGGCCCCTTCCGTAGAATCCGCCACCGCGTCCGCGAGGTGGTCGGTTGGTGGTCGAGATGCCCGGCTTGTTCGTCCTCTTAGAGTTCACCTTAAAACCAAAAAATAACTAACAACATGAAAAAACGGACCTTGATCTGTCTTCCCTTGAGGAGACTGTCGCTCATAGCCAGCGCATTCTGCACTCCCTCCTTGTCAGCGAACTCGAGATAGGCGAATCTGAAGGAACAAAGTAAAAAAGAAAAGGGAATTAGTGGTACCCCTTGGGATGGCCGGTGAATTTGTCGCAGAGGATCGTCACGCGGTTGACAGAGCCACAGCCGTGGAAGTGGCTCTCCAGCTCCTCAGCCGTCACACTGTAGTCCACCTACAAAAGGAAATATCTTTAAGTTTAAAGGGTTTAACAGTGTTTAACAGTTTTAAAGGTCTCAAAGCGATTAAAGGTCTAAAACGTACGTTTCCGACGTAGACGGAACGCGCGTCGGCCTCGGCCTTCTCCTCGGGAGTCAGATGATTCAAAGCGCTTCCACTGCCCTGGGAGCCCAAGTTCATTTGACCCTCGATGTCGCTCTGGATCTGCTTCAGCTTCTTCTGTTCCTCCTCTAGCTCCGCCATCTGAGCCTCCATCACCGACAGGTCCTGAAAGTACAATATTTTATTCAAAACACATACACACACTTGCACAACATGATATCCCGCAAATTGGAACCCTTCCTTATGCGTCATACACAACAGATTTTATCATTTGTTTAATCAGGTTTCAAAAACGCAGGTCGAATTTTGCCAAACTCGACGTTATTGAAAAGATCGACCGTGACATTCCGTTGAAGTGCCGAACAAAATTTCTCACTTGGGCTTGCGTCATACGTAAAATGTGCAACATGGGGATTGCGCTAATGAATCCCACGGGTAGCTTGTTCAACGCCCTTTCCTGAATTTAGAACGTGGCTTGGAGCAGTGTACCGTAACAAAACCCGGAAATTTCGGTATTTTAAACGGTATGTTATATCGACATTTTGCCGATTTGATACACAAGGGTGCTACTTTTTCCTTAACGACTAGACATTCCAAAATCTGACAAGTCGAAAATTAGCAAAATGCCAAATAGTACTTCCGGTTGCTGATTAAGACAGCGGGAATTCAAAATTTCAATTTTATAACGAAAACAAGGGCGTCTATATGCCCATCGAAAAATCGCACCCAGTAAATTGTGGTTTGCATCCAAACTGGACTGCCACCGAATACAGTAGTGACTCATTGTCAGCCAGCCATGTTTAGATAAATTCCAGGAATTCCGATTTCTTGAGTAATTCGGGAGGCTTACAAATGACCATTTAAAGCTGTCGATCGAGTGGTGATCGTATGTCGGGTGATTGAGAACAGTCAAACCGCTGTTGGGCACCGTAAAATTAAACACTAAAAAAATGGCTGGGTACCGCGGAACGTTCCTCAGAAGCCTCTAAAGTAGATTTTCAAAAATCAAGGGATTCTCTTCGAGTACCGAAAGGGGTGTCGTGATACGCGCAAATGGGGACCTCGTGGTGCCATTACTATGCCCATCAACGGCCAGCTTTATACCGAATGGAATTCCTTACCTAATGCAATTGACCCAAAATATATTGGAGAAAAAAATAAACTAAACTAATTAAACATACGTGGTCATCGTCGGTCATATCGGCGTTGTCTCCATCGGCTCCGAGGAGCTCGTCCTCGTCCAGCTTAATTCCCTCGTCGTGGTCACCCATTTTACGTGCTAAAAGTAGAATAATTAAACAAAAACATAAAAATTCAACAGTAAGCTGCCAAGATGGTGCAATTGACGAATAAAAGGTGACAAGTAATTCAAAATAAGGTGAGCAAAGTAATTCAGGCGGAGAAACCGGCAAAGTGTTTGGCTAGTCGAAGTCCACACTGAATGATGATTCAAACACGAAGCACGCAATTTAAATTAAAGCGGAATCGCTTTTGAAACAGATAAACGCTTTTAATACGGGGTAACTCTAAAGTCGCTGCTCTGGAAACCGGAAGCGGCTATTTTGACAAAAGGGAAGCGTTGGCAATAGAAAAATCAATTGATAAAACCCGATTTCCGTGAGAAAACCGAAGAAAAAACCATCCATAGCCACGATATCCGCGCAGTTGCAATGAACACCAAAAATGTCCGAGTTTCGCATTTTCGCAATGGAGCGCGCGTTTCGCAACAGAGCGCGACTCTCACAACACATTTGAATTTCTCAATTTTGAAAAATATTTAAATTTAAGGGTGTTTTAACAAAAACACCGTTTAAAAGCAGAATTCCGAACTTTAAAAAACAATTTCGAAAAATAAAGCAAACGTTGAAGGACTGTGCCAAAACAGTGAAAATTAAAACAGTCCTAAACAGATTTTTGTTAATTTCTTCATTTTAGCCCGTTAAACTGTGCGGCAAATTGCATTTTTGAGATTCCGTTTTCTTCGACCGTCCCTTACGCGTTTTGTTTTGAACGTTTCGTCTTTCACATGTATTGAGTTTTTTAAATATATTTTATTCATGCATCTTGTTTTTAATTTTCACATTATATTTTAAAGATGCCAGACGACGAGAAAACCAGCGGCGCCGACGCCGCCCTGGAGACCGAGGCTTCTTCGTCATCAGAAGACAGTTCCAGCGATGAGGAACCCATGGAGGTTGGTTTTGCTTTCCCTTTAAAGTTCAATATGATGTTAAGGTGGAGTACTTGGCGCCGAACAGGTCGAGACGTTCCACAGCCGGAAACAAGATGTCCACTTTAATAGAATCCGCACAAGAGGACGACTTTTACAAAAGTGCCTACGGTGGATTCAACGAGGTTTGTTCGGTTTTTAAGGGATTTAAGGCATTTTTGGTTTAGGATCAAGTGGACAATGCGTACGCTTCCCCGGTTCATTCGGATCACGACGAGGTCGACTCGGATTTCGATCGATCTGAGGGTGAAGATGAGCCTGTGAGCGGGAATGAAGACGAGGAGAAACGACCGAAGAGGAAACGGGCCTTTAAGGTAAGCGCAACGCAATTGAGTTACAGCTGATGGTGGAAATCACGGGCATGGATCCATTTTAAGTCACTTCTTGAAATATTCTGTTATGTAAAGTAGCCTAAAGGTCACGGAGGAACTACTGTGATTTACGGCAGGACCAGAGCTTTCGGATTAGAAATCCTCATTTGGTTTGGTGGGAAAATGGCACGCCGTGTTCGCGCAGGGTTTACGCGTTATGCGACAACCCTTCGATGTTTGAAATGAATCTTTGGGTTTTCGAAAATCAGGCTTCTCTGGGACTTTGCGTGGTACTCAGCCGTTTTATGCGAGTCAATTACCCATGGAAAACTTAATTTGTACGAATCTCCGGTACTATTCAACAAGTGCAACCCCAATCCGAAAACTGGGGTCCAAAACGATAACAAGAATGCGATAATGTGATTGTTGGGCTAGTATTTATTCGAAAATGGCTGGCTGATAATGAGCCACGGCGTTATGTGGTTTTACTTTCCAGTTTGGATTCAAACAAAATTTTCGTTTTGCCGCTTCTGTGTGCAAACAGCTGATTTTGTATTTTGCCTGTGTTGATCAGCAACCGGAAATACTCATTGGCAGATTGCCAAGCTCGTACTTGGCAGATTTTGGGATGTCTTTCCGCTCAAGAACCAGATTTATGTATCGAATTGGCAAAATATCTATCTAACTGCAATTTTAAAGACCGAAATTAAAGCACGTATCGAGTCCAGACCCCTAGTATAATTTGTCGGTATTTGGTCTTGAAATTCAAACAGAACAATTTCGGTTTCACCCCCTTTCGAAAAGCTGTTCAAAAATATCAAATATATCCATACATATCGGCCACATTGAGTAAAATACAATAAATTACACTGTTATACCAATTTATACGCACGAAATTCGGGAAAACAGTTAATACACCTTGTCATGGGTTCGCCCTATGACATTTTTCGTTTATTCTTCGAAATCCATTCAACACTATCTAATTGTTGCACGCGAGGGTCTTGACGGGGTTTCCGTTCTTGTCGACGATCATCAGGATCAGTGCGGTCGGACTCTTCTCCAGAACCACCGTGTGGCCGTCCACACAGCTGAGGCAGTATTTCAGCTCCTGAAGCACTCCTCGAATCTTGTTATCTTCTTCGACTTACGCCTCCCTTCTTCTTGATAATCGTCAGTTTTCCTCCGTCCTTCAGTTTGTAGCGCATGCAGTGGTCTCCGGGCTCCGGAGCGGTGGTCAAAGCGATCGAAGACACCCTCGAGAGGACGCTGCTCGCCTTACTGAAGGCTTATCTCTAGGCGAAAGACTGAGGAAGCCAACCTGCTCGTTTCCGATTCCACCGCTTCAACCTTGTTGGGGTCATCCGTGTTCCGGTTGGAGAGGAACTGCTGGACGACCGTCTTGTAGGAGTTGTGCTTGGGGTAGTTCACGGGAGAGTTGAGGTTGAAGGAGGACATTTCGAAGGGAACACCGCCGGAGGAGGTGGAACCAGATGAACTAATCGCAGTGGGGAGAGAAGTGACGGAGAACCACGGAATGTAAAAATAGCGCAACAGTACGCCACACAAAAGTTGCGCTACGTGTGTTAATGTTGCGAATTGCATTTTTTAAAACTTCATAGATGAATTGGAGGAGTTTACTGGGCGTTCGTAGGGTTCACAAAAGTTCTTGTTGCTGCCGTTACAGCATGGTTTTAAGGTTTTGCGTAGCATTGAGGAATATACATGGGCGAAGCTTTGTCACTTGAAAAAATGGCCTCTTTTATAACTAGCTGTCATACATGAACACAGCTCCGTCGGTTGGGCCTCAGCAAGACTCCCGCCCTTTGTATGACCTATGGGGTCCCTATTGATACGCCGCATCCCACGCCGTTGTAATCGGGCCCATATGCTAACCACTGTAAGGGGATAGGATTGCGCTTAATTCTTGTATGTTTTCATGTTGATGCAGCCCATATCCTGTGCGAATAGTTTTGCTTCTAACGCACAACTTAAGTTACACAAAGCATCTCAGTTGCGCGGTCGTAAATTGTCGATTTCTAAACCGTTCGTTGAACAGTCCGTCCGTCCTCAAGCTCCATGGAGCCAGATTGGTAGGGCATTTGGCATCGGAAGTCATTTTTCTTCACCCTAACACCTCGAAAGCATGTTCTGTTGAAATTGCTAGCACACCTAGGCTAATCCCTGGCACAGGTGATTCCCCGACACTCCCACTCATTGAAACTGCCCTATAGAGATTGAAACTGCCCTATGGAGCAAGCGAGACCGCAATATCTTCCGGCGCTCTTATAAAAATATCTCTCTTGTAAATTACCTTTCCGAGTGAAATCATACCGTTTATAAATTCAGGAGCCAGCCCGAGGAACGAAGGAAGAGCTGCTGGCGAAGAACAAGAAATGGGCGGTGGCGAGGATGGGAGGCCCCGTGGTGGCTGCGAATGTGGTCGACGCAAAGACCCAGGCACAGAGGTTGAAAGAGGCAGAACACACGGAGAAAGTGAACATCGAGTCTTTGAAAAAGTAAGTTTCTCTCCATTTTCCTAATTCATACTTCCCTGTTTCAGATACGAAGAAATCGAATTGGACCGGAAGAAAAAGAGAGAGAAGGTCGTCGTTCGCCGCGTTTCCCCACCCTATGTGGCGTTTAAGAGCAACGGCGAAGGGGATCAACTGACAGTGCCGGATTTAAAGGTACGGGTTTAACCTAACACGTTTTATAGCCTTTTAAAGCGAATAAAAGTATACAAATTCAAAACAGAATATTTAAAAATTCACAATGAGTGAGTGACGCACCCCTAGGTAAAAGCCAGTTTTGCTAGGATAAACGTATTTTGGTCAAACTTGATCACATGTGTTTCGTGTGGAAACACAATTGTCAGTGTCTGTCTTTTTGGGTTTTCTTATATTTTTGGTGCGGGTTTCGGTAGATCTCGCAAAATTACTGTATCGTCGCTCAAAATATTCAATATTTACAAACTTTACCGATATCCTTCAAAATTCCAAGTCTACTTTCACCGATTTGGCTGCGTACACGGCCTGAGTATCCTACATCGCACGCATTTCTCTTGGTGCAAAATCGTAACATGGCGCATCAACTGAATGCATATTTCTTTCTCTTTGTCATAAACAAGATACAACAATACTCTTAAGCAGTTGAAAAAATAACTAGGATCTACGTTTGTCTATTTCGGTAATTTGAGCTCACATACTTTGAGTACCATAAACCGGACCAAAATCCGATACTTCAAAATTGAGCGAAATTGATGTTACTAAAGTAGCTACCCATTGAGCTCGGTTCTTACGGAAATCGTCTTAAAGGGGCAGTAAGGGGCCTTTTCATTTCATTTTCGATCGGATACGGTCGGAATTTATGCGAATGAACTATGCAAAATTGTCTCGCACCCTCCTCTTTTTCACAGCTATCTCAGTCAATTAGAATGAATTCGGTTCATTAGCATCCCTTGTAAATGCCGTACACGCAGGGCGTACTGGCCATCCGCACAATCTGCGGATGGTCGGCCGTTTTTGGACACTTTGAAGGCAGGCCTATCGAAAACGGTACATTTCCGACCCATAGTCATATAAATTTTCTTGATCAGCGAATTTTTCTCTCTTAGATGAGCCAATGTTGTAAAACCCGTCTGACTGTCCCTTTAAAGGACTGTTGCCTTACCGTAACTCCCTTAATTTCAGTCGTTCGTGAAGCCCTCTCCACCGATCGGGTTGATCTGTGCTGTGACGGGGCGTCCTGCCAAGTACAAGGACCCTCTGACGGGCCTCGGCTACGCCTCTCCCTTCGCGTTCAAAGTGATCAGGGACCAGTACAACAAGCATCTGATGACGATCAAGGACAACCCAGAAGTCGACCAGTACCTGGATCAATTTATTATCGAATCTTGATATTTGATTTAATCAATTGCTTCTTTTATTAATTAAATCTTTCAAAAGACGAACATTATCGAACTGAGGAAGGAGGCAATTACGACGAAACTGGAGAAGGAGAACAGTCGTGCCAGGACCCACTCGCGCAGTCCTTCCATGGAGATCTTCTGGCTTTCTGTAACCTGTTCTTTCTTCTGTTGTATCAACGTCTTAATTGTGAGATACAGTACCCCAAATGTAGCTAAGCTGAGGGAAATTATCCAATGAATCACTGAAATTATGGGTAGAGGCTTCAGAAGCTTTAAAATTACCAATGTCTGGGAGGGAGTCGAAAGGAAGAGGCAGGTGGTCTGTGACATCGCGCATAAACATGCCGATGAAGAAGATATTTGCGAGAAAAAGGACCAGGGAATGGTCTATTCTGACGGAAATGACTGCAGCCATGTTGAAGACGGAGAACATGAGGGAGGGAACGGTGTAGGTGGAGAAGGTGAGTAGGTGGGCCTTTATTGTCTGTTGATTTTCAATTAGATTACGATTATATGCTAATCTATCATCAACAGAGAACACTGGAATGAGATTGACATGATGCCGGTTTGGCGACAGCTATACTCTACTCAGTTGCTTTCTAGCTCCACGGATTACTTCGATATTTAAAACTTTTCAATCGGTTCGATCATAAGTAGTGTCAGCAACACCTTGTGATTCAGACGGCACACCTATTCTCAAATCACAGACAAACCCTTCTCCTATAAATGCCCATTCTCCTTTTATTCGCATGTAAGCTGTACAACGAAACCTTTTGATTCCAATAGCATCGTTTGCCGAGTTCCCTCCAGGCTGGTCCTGTTCTTAAAGCACGGGCCAGCCCGGAGAGATTTCGAAACTCCGAAATGCATCGTCTACATCATGAGACTTTTTCAGATGTTTTCAGCACTTCATTCCTATAAATACCCTCTCTCATCTTTCGTAGATGAGGTGTCAAATGAATTAGGTGAGAGAAAAACCAGTAATCATATCCAAACTGTTACAGTTGTGTCAACATCTCTCCAATAAAGTCATCATCACGAGATGGAATCCTTCTCTCCTCTACACATCTACACCTCGGGAGCGCCTGTAGCCTCTCCTCAAATCCTCCTTCCCCACTCATTCATTTCATGTGCTACAGTTTGTTTGTGCTGTCCTTTTGTCCTGTTACCCTTTTTTGTTCTTGTTTCGTTCACTCAGGTGTTCGGTGACATCGCGCGTAAAAACATGCCGATGAAGAATAAATTGGTCAGAAAGTGGACCAGGGAATGGTCATTTTTGATGGAAATGGCTGCAGCCATTTTGAAAACGGAAACATTGGGGAAGGAACGGCGTGTCGTTTTAGGTGCACGTTTTGCACGGCAATCGGACTGGAAGGAGACATTTGTTAAACAGCCACTGTTTTCCTCAACTTTCCTCCGCAGGCCCACTTCGGCTACTGCTGGCGGATTAACGGCAAACAACGTACCAAGACAACACGAAAAATATATTTTTTTAAAAATAATATTCATTTATTGATTTCAACAATGGCGTCATTTTCATTAAATTTCTCTTCACCGCTTTTTTCCCCAAATGTTCGTCTACTTCGTTCTTCTGGAGTCATTGTCGCCCATAATTCCGTGTCATCGAAGCTCCAAGCAACATAGCTGACCCAAAATGGCGCATGAAGTTGGGTGAACGCCGTAGAATCATCCTCAGCCGACATGAAATTGTCATAAACAGCCGAAGCATCGAGCGGAAAACGGATAAACATCCACGGAACGAGATTTTCAAAAAGAGTCTGTCTGTTGTCTTCTGCGTTTACAAAAAACGTATGAATAGACTGAAATTGATAATTGTTTATTCAGTTGGGCCAATGCTTACGCCCAATATTGAATGATGATAGACACTCCGTTCTTGATTTTCATTTTGGAGAATGTCATGTTGTTCTCCTGAATTAAACTACATTTTTAATGAACACAAAGAGATATAGAGCAGAGCAGAGTAGAGCAGAAATTCACAGGCAGGAGTGGCTAAAACTGCGGCCGGGCCGAGAATATTTGGAAGCGGACTGGCCCCAGGTTTAAAAAACTTTTTTAATTTAACTTTTCTTAAAGTCAATATTTTTACGTTCTTTTCGTTGCAAAACATAGTTGTAATTGTGCAAAATATATTGTGTCAAAGATAATTCGACATAATTTTTGTATAATTTTCATGGCCGAGTGGCTAAGAGGTCGGACTGGCAATCCGAAGTTGTCCCAGTTCGACCCCCATCGAAAAAAGTTTTTTATCTTGCTTGTTTTGTGTGATTGTTATGCTAGACACACATTTCCAGTGTATATATAGTGTAAAACTTTTTTTTCTGACTTTTAGACATTTGAACCGAGGCAGGGCCGAGAAAAATTGGGGAGAAGGCCGGCCCTAAGCCACCCCTGGACACAGGTACAGACATAGACATAGAGAGAGATACAGAGAGATACAGCGAGAGATACAGAGAGAGAGAGAGAGAGACAGAGAGAGAGAGAGAGAGAGAGAGAGAGAAAGAGGGAGGGGAAGAGAGGGGTAAAGAGATAACAACAGAGAGTGATAGAGGCCTACTTACATTATCATAATGTGTCTGAAAATCATATGCTATGCCATTCCATAGTGAAAAAATTCCAGGCAAATCGGGAATGTTTTTTAATTTTCCATATAGAGTAAACAATTTCAGATTCCCTCTCGCTTCCGAGTCATGACATACTTCCTAAACATGTTATGTCTCAAAGCATTTAATATTTTACCAGTATGAAGTTTCTCCACATTGTCTCAATGTCGCTTTTTTTGCAATTCCAATGCATTAATTTCACTCTTGAACATCGACTCACAACAGAACTTATACGTTCCGGTGCGTCATCAATCCACGCATCGACTTCTGGGCAATTCTAAAAAAATACACTGAATACACAGGAGATCATACCCAAAGTGGCCAATTCAGAGATTCCGCAAACGTGAAATTGGTTGAATACGTGAAGAATCTCTTGAACTGGACAAGAAAAATGAGTTCACTTAGTGGTAAAATGGTATCCACAAAGAATACGTCGGTTTTCAGTCGGAGTTCTCGTAGAATTGGAATTAGCTGTCGGTTGAAAAGTATTTCTTGATTTGCCCACATGTTTTCTTTATATTCTCTCCTAACGTATACATTGGAAGTGTTTATATACTGTAAAAACGTTGTTAGGCGCAGTGTGTATGTGTATGTGTATGTGTATGTGTTTGTGTATGTGTATGTGTTTGTGTATGTGTATGTGTATGTGTATGTGTATGTGTATGTGTGCGTGTGCGTGTGCGTGTGCGTGTGCGTGTGCGTGTGCGTGTGCGTGTGCGTGTGCGTGTGCGTGTGCGTGTGCGTGTGCGTGTGCGTGTGCGTGTGCGTGTGCGTGTGCGTGTGCGTGTGCGTGTGCGTGTGCGTGTGCGTGTGCGTGTGCGTGTGCGTGTGCGTGTGCGTGTGCGTGTGCGTGTGCGTGTGCGTGTGCGTGTGCGTGTGCGTGTGCGTGTGCGTGTGCGTGTGCGTGTGCGTGTGCGTGTGCGTGTGCGTGTGCGTGTGCGTGTGCGTGTGCGTGTGCGTGTGCGTGTGCGTGTGCGTGTGCGTGTGCGTGTGCGTGTGCGTGTGCGTGTGCGTGTGCGTGTGCGTGTGCGTGTGCGTGTGCGTGTGCGTGTGCGTGTGCGTGTGCGTGTGCGTGTGCGTGTGCGTGTGCGTGTGCGTGTGCGTGTGCGTGTGCGTGTGCGTGTGCGTGTGCGTGTGCGTGTGCGTGTGCGTGTGCGTGTGCGTGTGCGTGTGCGTTTGCGTGTGCGTGTGCGTGTGCGTTTGCGTGTGCAACCATGTAATTTGATCTTACCACGGCGACAACGTTGAAAGTGAAAGCGGACAATTGTTTGTAGGGTTCTCTAATCATTGCCTTCCTGCGATAGAAAGTTGGATCGAGTAGATAGTAATTATGACTTTGATACTCCCAATTCATATTCCCATCAAGAATTGAGACGAAAAGTTGTTGCTGAAGTGGAGTGAATGGGAATCTTGCCTACAAACTACCTTGGTCTTATTAGAGATGTAGAATTGGACCACCCAATCCGTTTGACAGTTCAATGAAAATCGATAATTCTCCACAAAGTTATCGACAGATTTGCATGTTTGACGGATCCGACTTAAACTTCGGGGGCTCATCTGAAATTTTTTTTAAAATAAATGTTAATATCTGTATTTGTCACTCTTCTCAAAAATATTTTAAAAAGACTTACTCGATCAAAAACAGAGAGAAGAATTTTGGTTGGGAGTGTGTGAAACATGATGCTGTAAGGAGACCACACCAAATAAAGGGTTTGGGACAGTTTAATAAACACAAAAGGTTATGAAAGCAATGTCTAATTCAATAGACAATGGAGCTCGCTTGGCTTTCAAAAGTTGTGTGTCGTTGCTTTGTCATTGTCCTTACTGTTAGACGACTTGTTTATCACATTCCCCGTCCCGGTCAATTCATGTTTTGACAAAGAGGCCTTTGCAAACACAGGAGTGGAGTTTTTCAAAATCCCGCCCATTTTCCGGAATTTTTGACAAATGAGACGTGTGGCGCAAGTCCCCGAGATAAGAAATTTAGCTCGGCGCGACCCCCTCAACCGAGATTCCCCGTCGATGCTTTTCTAGGGGCCGTTCTAGTTTTCTCTACTTCGATCGCTTTGAATCGAGGCACACTAACCTAGGGGTGGTCTACTGTAACCCGGACGACCAAAAATTGAAAAATATCAATTATCGAGAGGGATTTTTTTTAAAAATTTCGAATGTCCCTGGTTTCCATACTTATAAAAATCATATCTCCTTTTATCTAAGTGTAATTCACCCAAAATTTCAATCGTTCGTGAAGCCCTCTCCACCGATCGGGTTGATCTGTGCTGTGACGGGGCGTCCTGCCAAGTACAAGGACCCTCTGACGGGCCTCGGCTACGCCTCTCCCTTCGCGTTCAAAGTGATCAGGGACCAGTACAACAAGCATCTGATGACGATCAAGGACAACCCAGAAGTCGACCAGTACCTGGATCAATTTATTATCGAATCTTGATATTTGATTTAATCAATTGCTTCTTTTATTAATTAAATCTTTCAAAAGACGAACATTATCGAACTGAGGAAGGAGGCAATTACGACGAAACTGGAGAAGGAGAACAGTCGTGCCAGGACCCACTCGCGCAGTCCTTCCATGGAGATCTTCTGGCTTACTGTAGCCTGTTCTTTCTTCTGTTGTATCAACGTCTTAATTGTGAGATACAGTACCCCAAATGTAGCTAAGCTGAGGGAAATTATCCAATGAATCACTGAAATTATGCGTAGAGGCTTCAGAAGCTTTAAATTACCAATGTCTGGGAGGGAGTCGAAATGAAGAGGCAGGTGGTCGGTCACATCGCGCATAAACATGCCGATGAAGAAGATATTGGCCAGAAAGAGAGTCAAGGAATGGTCTATTTTGACGGAAATGGCTGCAGCCATGTTGAAAACGGAGAACATGAGAGAGGGAACGGTGTAGGTGGAGAAGAAGGTCACGGCGTGTCGTTTGAGGTACACGTTTTGAACGGCGATGGGACTGAAAAGGGACACATCCGTTACTTTATTCTGTTGCTTTCTAGCTCCACGGATGACTTCGATTTTTAAAAACTTTTATTGGGGATCTAACGTAGGGTCAACAAAAATACCTTTTGATTATCGGATTAGACGGTATCGCTGCACACCTGTTCTCAAATCCAACCCTTCTCCTAGAAATGTCCATTCTCCTTTTATTCTCATATAAGGTGCACAACGATACCTTCTGTCTGAGCTGGCCTGTTTTCAAATCACGGGCCAGCCCGGAGGGAATTTGAAACTCCGGAATCATGAGACTTTTTCAGATATTTTCAACACTTTATTCCTAGAAATGCCCTCTCTCATCTTTCGCAGCAGCGTTTTCCATAATGCGTCTATCATTCTCTTCGAGTTATGATTACACACTATCTCTTACTCACTCACTCTCTTTTTCTTTTTTCTATCTTGTTGTGCGTAGGAAGGGCTGGTAAATTTGAGGGCCGGGCCCATTAAGGAGAGGACCGGCCCTGCCCTATCGTTTAACAAAGGGCCGGGCCGGCCCGGGCCGGCCCTTTGCCAGCCCTGCTGTTTGGGTATGATAACTGCTTTGATTATGTTTTTCTCTTACGTCATTCATTTGACACCTCACTTTCTGTTTGTTTCCGTCTCTCCATATGCAAACAACATTCTCGTTCCGGAATTTTCGGTGTAATGAAACAAAAGTTTCAGCCAAAACTCTGCTTTCCAATTTTTAGTTGGAATTGCGAGCTTTTGGAATAATGATTCTTTCTTGTTGAAAAGTCATCAGAGCTTCTAAAACTCACACAATATACCCTTTCTCCTGCTTATCGTGAAGATCCACTCCATCCGAGTAGAGCGTAGTACTGTTAATCTTCGTAATAGTAAAATCTCCAACAGTCGGTCGTGTCTCGTTCCTCGACAACAAGTAATCTGAACATTCACTTCAACATTCCCAAACCACGGCTTCCTACGCATCCTCGACTGATGGTCATTCACACTGTTGAAACTCATTAGGTTGATGTTTTGGTAGTACTCCGTTGCTGACAACATGAAACTGCAAATGTGCTGGTCGTGGGGGAATTTACTCATATCTGAATTTCTTGGTGTTGCTTGCAGGTGCTAAAACTATTTGTAACCTAATGGACAACCGGTTCGGACGTGGAATCTTGGGCAGGTTACGACATTCGCTCTTTGTCGCGTTACGAAGATGTGGACACTCTCCCGTTGAATCTCCCAGTGATCTCTTGTGAAACGGTTGCTGGAAACACAATTCGATTCTGTCTCTGTCTCTCTGTCTCCCTGCTCTCTATCTCTCTACCTCTCTGTCTCTCTGTCTCTCTGTCTCTCTACCTCTCTGTCTATCTGTCTCTCTACCTCTCTGTCTCTCTATATCTCTCTGTCACTCTATCTCTCTGTCTCTCTATCTCTCTGTCACTCTATCTCTCTGTCTCTCTACCTCTCTACCTCTCTGTCGCTCTACCTCTCTGTCTCTGTCTCTGTCTCTGTCTCTGTCTCTGCCTCTGTCTCTGTCTCTGTCTCTGTCTCTGTCTCAGTCTCAGTCTCAGTCTCTGTCTCCCTATCTCACTCTATAATCACCTATAAGCTACTTTAAACTTCGGTGTCCACATATCATCTGACGACACATGAAGATCACTAACCCCATTGTAATCGTTAGGCTGCCACAGAAGCCTCTGATCATTCCAAACCTAAAGATTCTCTTTTACAAATTCTGCCAAAGTCCCTCATGTGACAGGTTCTCTCTTCATTATCTAGTTTAACGACTCTTTTTCGCAACCTTTTTCAGCAGACCGACAGCTGGGAACACTATCAGCAACTCCAAACTGACAGCATACATTTGTGGCCAAAAGGACTTTGTATTCCATTTGTGGAGCCTTAGTTTCTGTTTGAAAAAATCACGTCAGCCAAACTTCCTCTCGAAATTTCGCCAGTGACCGATCGCTTTCAATCGATGGCCCCGCGTAAACAATGAGTGGCCATCAGCTGCTGTTCAGACCAAAAGCCCAAACGCCTCATAAAACAGCTCATTTGATCTTTGGCTTGAAAGGAAATCATAACCACGAACCAAACAGAATCTCCCATGGACTCGGAGCATCTGCTGTTTTTCATCTAACGATACGTGGTCGAAGGAGGAGAAGAGCAGTTGTACGTCTAGCATTGAGTCGTCGTCGTTCTTGAATGGGGGATCGAGGCCCTTGGGCAAAATGTCTGTCTCCAGTTTGCGGAGCCAATCACTGCTGGTGCTTCTGTCTGAAAACAATCATAGATGGTTAAAAAGCACATCTTGTGGATTCTGTCTCTGTCTCGAACTCAATTTTTGGACTAGCTTTTACTAGACATTGAAAATGGCCGATAAGTATGCAATATTTGGATCATTAGATACCAATCGCCGTTGATGCTCATTTTGAGCTAAAAAGTGTCACACCAAAGTTAACACAAATAAAACGATTACACTTTAATTCAAAAGAGATTCACAAAACAACCTCTAGCTGGGTTGAATGAAGGCGCGGCCAAATGTAAGCTTTTCCATGGAGCTTCATGAAATACAAGGCCAATAGGGCGATTTTGTGATGAAAACTGGGTTCCGTATGTTCGTTGGTCAATTTTTTTGTGTTGCTAAGTTGTCCGCTTGAAAATTCAAAGCGATTGGCCCTTTTCGTGATTTCAAGGTGTTTTTGCAGTTGGCTGCGGCGCGCACCAATTTTCTAAAGACTTTCGGTCACAACTCGGTCGGAAAATTCTCTGCAACTCCCTTTTTGCAGGGATATTTGTTTGTAGTTCTCTCGTTACAATTACATTTGACCTTCTGAATTCTTGTTGATGAAAAATCTTTCTTCGTCTGTTACTCAGGTACCCAGGGGGGAATACGATTTAGCTGATATCATCGAATTTCAGGCGAATTGCGCGGAAACAAAAGAAGATGAATTTCAACGGCTTTCAGTAAATTTGGTTTGTACGGGAAAATGCGTCAAATTCGCTACTTGGAATTCTAAATGAAGATTTGAGTTGAAAGGGAACAAGAGGGGGTGGGGGTGTCAGTGAAGTTCACGAGTGTACGAGGCGATCGAACCCTTCAGAGTTGAAAGATCCGAGGACCATCAGGCATTTTTCGCTCTTGCAAAAGTCTTAACAATGAAACACCTTCATCATCTCCGGTCTCGTCGTAGAAGTAGTCCGGTTCATCTTGTCCGGTCACAGAAGCCAGCAAAAGCAGCAATCCAGCCAGACAGCGCCGCATAATAACAAACAGTTTATAGGTATCAACTTTCATTCGGGGGCACTTATTTACAACAAATACAGTGACACTTGGGCACCTAAACCAGAGGATACGAGGCCTTGGTGGCGATTCCGCAGTGGTTCTGGCGGTTGCGGGCCATGCGGATGTAACCCTTCTCTCCCCATCCGGGTCCCCAGCTGTTCTTCACAAGCCAGTAGTCTCCGTGCTCGGGGTCCGTTCCGTAGCCGACGAGGAGGACTCCGTGGTCGAGCTCCTCAGAAGAGCACTCCTGCTCGTAGTAGACTCCTGAAAATGCACTTTTAGGATGCGAAAATGACCGGTGGGCCTTCGTTATCAGGGGCTGGGAATGACACGTGCCAGTCTAATCGCCGCAGAGGTCATCCTAATCTACACACCAACGCAAACAATAAATTCCCGGCGCCCCAAAAAAGAATGTCTTCGGATGACAAATCAAACATTCAAATTGCGTAATTCTACAAAACATGCGTGATACACAATTCCCCGTAAACGCGGTCTGTGGCTATCCTAAAAACCGTCGGGGCTGAGGTTGTCCCAAGGAGTCGCATGCGGCCACGTTAATATTTCACAAAAGCGGCATATGTCTATCCAACTACAAAGAGCTCTTAAATTCCACAGAAGCGGCCTGAGATCGCCTTAACTCTTTCCAGGCGCCCTAAGGCTATATGGAATCCCTCAACGCGGTCTGAGGCTATATCCGTTTTACAGAAGCGGCCTGGACTGTCAGGAATCCTTAAAGGCAACCTTAGACTACGATGAAGCCTTAGGATTCGCTGCGGAAGCCTTAGGATTCGCTGCGGAACTTCTAACAAGTTGAAACAGGCGGTGTCCCCCGTCACCCGCCAGTCAGCTGTCTCAGCCGTGCCTGTCACGTGTCCCCAAACATCAGGAAGGTAAAATAGCCTAGGGGGACCCTTGTGTTCCCTAACGTACCCTTCTTGTAGAGCTGGAAGGAGCGGTGTCCGGCGTCAATGGCGACGGAGATGGGTCCCTGAGTGGCGAGGGCGATCTTCAGCTTGTCCTCGTCTCCCTCGGGCAGGTCAAAGTATCCCTTGTCGTCGGCTCCCACATTCTTCTTGTCAAAGTGGCACTTCATGTCGCGTCCCTTGTAAGGGTAGCTGGTCTCGGTGTCCACGCCGTGATTGTCGCGGATGTACTCGAAGGCCTGGTCCATCAGACCTCCGTTGCAACCGTGGTTTCCGTACTTGGTCGAGCAGTCGACCAGGTTCTGTTCGGAGAGGGAGACCTATAAAGGGAGGATTAAAGGATCACAGAGAAACGTACGAGCTTTCCAGTCTGACGGGCGTGCTGTCCCTCGAGGGCTCCGGTGGAGGAGAAGGCCCAGCAGGATCCGCACATTCCCTGGTTCTTGACCTCGGTGACCAGGCCGTGATCACGCCAGTCAACGGTCTCGGGGGCTTCGACATGGAAGGGAGCGAGGAAGGTGGAGCCGTTGGTCCTCTGAGCGTCTCCGTACATGCGGCGGTGGCGGAAACCGTTCAGCTTACGGTACTTGGCGAAGGGCTGAAATGAAACAGTTAGACTATTGCATTAAGGCCCAAAATCAGAAAAACAAGATTAGGTACCATAAATACGTTGGAGAGGCCTGATACTATCAAAAATCTGTGGCGGACGGCAAAAATCTGTGGCGGGCGGCCTGAGGCTACCCAAAACACCACTGAGGTTACTCAAGGCGAACACAAGTCACAGAAAGCGACAAAATGCACCCAAAAATACGTAAAAGCGGCGTGATGACATCAAAAGTCACAGAAAACGCGATGAATATATCCGAAATTTGCAGAAGTCTACGACAAATGCGTTGAGCCGGTCTGAGACTGTTTAAAATTTTCAGAAGCGGCCTAACGCTGACTGTGGGTTCCCAAAAGTTCGATGTGGGACCATCCAATCGATAAGACACAAGAAAATGAATAAAACAACGATATTACACCAAATACTCACCAGATCGGAGAGGTGGTTGAGTCCCATCTCGAAGGTGTGGCGTCCGAGCCTCTCATTGCGGTTGTGCTCTTCAATGTGGATCATATTCTTGACGAAGGCCTCCATGTACTCGGTCTCCTCATCCTCAGTGTACTCCTTATCTAAATAAACCACCTTAAGTACATTAAGGTCTAAAAACTAACCGAACTTCTCCTTGTAGTCATCCCACTGCTCGAAGGCGTCGTCGATCTGCTGCTTCAGGTTGCGGCGGCGCTCGGTCTGCAGCCGGGAGCGACGGGGAGCATCCTCCTGCTCGTACCTTCTGAAAATGGGATAATTCGATGTGGAAATTGGGGAGAAAACGGAAATTCGGTACACTTTACACTGAAACTGGAACGCGGCTGGTAAGGTGGTCGTGCCAGTTGGCTGGTATAAGAAACCCCCAAGAAAACCAGCCAAATTTGGCTTATATTCTAAGAGAATGAAGATATGGTGCTATCTTAGTTGGGGGGGGGGGGCACCCCAACATTTTTTCCGGAGGCCTTATTTTACACTAAAAACGTGCCTATATATGTTTTCCATAATGGCTACAGGGGTGCGAAAACTGGCTTCGATCGCACGGATCAATGGTAAGAACGCAAAACGAACCCGGAAGAGCGGATGGAGGCGGCGGCGAGGCCGCAAAGCAGCAGTAGAAGAGCAGTCTTCGACAACATCTGGCTGAGAACGAGGGGGGTCGGGGCCTTTTATCTTGGCAGAAAGGGGCGGAGTCTGGAGTCTAATCACCTGACCCGGTGGCTATTCCCGTGATCAAAGTACAAACCATTACAACACCGACTCGGGACCCCAACTGACCACTCGCAAAGTAAAATTACACCCCGTGGAACACGAAAAAGCCAGGATTTCATAAAGAAAACACTAGAGTGGGATGTTCTTTGTTTCGTCACATTTGAACGGCGCTATCACGCGCTCGACTTACCCTGATAACGGGGGGCGCCGGTCAGCGGCGGTCAGTTTGTCTGCGAGACGAGAAGAAGGCTCCAGAAGCACAGAAGGACCTGGATATTTTGAATTTGATGAGGAAAAACAATCTGAGTCACAACAGGGTGATAAACACATTTGTGCCCAATTAGTCACCGGAATACGTAAGAAGTGCCCCAAAACGACCGACAGAGTTAATTCTCATTAAAGACACAATTAGCCATAAAACAAGCGATTTCTCAGTTTATCTTCAATTAAATTTGTAGTTTGATGAGCGTAGAACAAAATCGACTGAACAGAAGGTAAGCCAGAAAGATTCTCAACTTTTTTGAGCAGGGCCACTGCTTTCCTCAACTGCGTAGAAATTCCAAAGGGGTGTTTTCCGTAGGAACAGAAAGAAGTAGTTTTTACCCCAATTCGAAGTTCTTGCAAAATTCAAAGATCTGTTTATATCAAATTCATTCGGATGAAGGGAATCCCGTAAAATAATACAACCTGAGCAAGGAATATAACAAGAGATCACACGGGGGGAATGCCCGTTTGGAGGAATCGTCCGATGTCCTGAACGGCCTTCTCCAGCGCCGTCGCGATCAGATTTCCTTTCTGAGAGTTCTCCAGGTCGGGAGCGATCTGGTCCACCGCCGTGGGGATGCAGTAGATGGCCACCTTCGATTCAGCTGAAAATCAGGAAAAATATTTGCGGAATTATAACCGTGATTATGTCTAAGATAGAAAAATAGACTCACTGAGGACGATGGTCCTAAGGACGCGGGCGAAGAGGGTCTCCTTGAAGTTGTGTTGGAAGACCTGGGTCCACGTGGTCTTCGCCAGCACTTTCTTCCAGGCGGCCTGGATCAGACGGAGGTAGTCGGGCGCGCTTTCCTCGTCCCACTGGACCAGGCGGGCGCCGTAAACGATGGTCCTGGAAAGAAAAGTACTCCTCAGTTTCAAATGGGCAGAAAAAATTCACTCATTCTACTCTGACCCTTTGAATCTTTGAACATAGCACCACAGATCTTTGAACATAGCCCCACAGGTACGAACACCAAAATGCTAGTATGAAAAAATGGGGTGTAAAATGAAGTGCCCAAACAGTGCTCAGTTTGGGCCCCACTAAGTAACCTTAACCCAGTTGTACTATTTGTAAATGAAGAATCGCTCAACAAGAAGAATCGCTAGGTTCCCCGATAGACTATTTTAAAAAGGCGGGGTCTCGCCACGACCCAAGCGACGGAGCTGTGCCTATGCATGTCCCGAGACCCTCTCCTCCACTCACATAGCAAATAGGTCCAGGGTGCAGTCGGCGCTGTCGATCACGTGGAATCCCATCTGCAGCAGTTCGTCCATCGTCAGCGGCTTATCCCAATCGCCGTGGTAGATACTCTGAAACAACACCTATTGACACTTCCTCAGCTGGAAAATACCTCTAGCAGTTGGCGCGGAATCGCCCTCTGGTAGTTGAGTTTGAACAGCTGCAGATCCGCCTCGTCCAGCTCCTCACGGGTGTCTTCTTCGCGAGGGTCGACGCACGCGTAGGCGAGCTTGGCCAGCGATTGCAGCCCCTGGAATAGGATAATTATGGGTAATAAAAGGAAATATGCTACCTGTTTCCTATCAATACTGGTTTTCTCGCGGTCGACCTCCGCCTGCAGAGTGCGACCGGCCTGAAACACCATGATTATTGGTAGAAATCTCAGTAGTCTCGGCCCGAAAAGAAAACCTAAAGAAGGCTTACATCAGCAAAGTCTCCATTTCCGATGTCTCTCCTCCAGCGCACATTTTCGATTTCGTTGATCTTGTTCTTCGCCAACTCTCCTTGCTGCTGCAGCAACTCGTTGTAGTTTCCTAAAATCCTCATAAAAAATAACTCCTCCATCAGCTGAACTCACTCTGCTCCGCCAGATAATCCAGGTAGTACTCCTCGAAGTTATCCTCCGCATAATCCCGCTTGTATTTCTCCACCTGGTTCTGTCGCTGTCTGGGGTTCAGTCCCTGTATCATGTCGCACATGATCTTGAAGTCCTGGAAATAAACGAATTTTAAGGCAACCGAGAGAAAAAATACCTTGTATTGGAGGGCGAGTTCCAGCGCCTGGTCGAGGCAGCCCATCTTCCAAAGGCGGTCGAGAACGGCGTCGCCGTTGGGCTGAGTAGGGATTTCACGGAAGAAGAATTTCATGAGGCTGGAAAAGAGAGATTAGGTTGATCTCCCCCTCTCTTACTTCACGGCGTAGTCCACCAGCATCGCCTTCATCTGCTCGCTGTATCCAGCCAAATTCCATTCGTCGAGCAAGAAGTTGCTCTAAACGGGAAAAATAGAAAAAAATAGCCATGTTGAACTCACCACTCTGGGGTACACGTGGGCCAGTTCGGTGGTCCACCGAAGTTCTCCGAGCTGTTTCTGGATTGGCACAGTTGTCCTGCAAATCCAGGTGTATTAAGCCTCTCTCTCTCTCTCTCTCTCTCTCTCTCTCTCTCTCTCTCTCTCTCTCTCGCTGTGTTTACCTCCTCGCATAGGTAACTCCATTGGAGAACTGCACGAACAAATCGCAGAAGAGGCGGAATCCCTGGAAGCGTTGGTCGAAGCTGTCGAACTCGGCGACTGTGTTCCTCATGTTTTCCATGCAGCGGAGGGCTGCCTCGGGGATGTGAGTGAGGTATTCCATCTGAAAGTAACCAGTTTCTTATGTTCAGAAATTTGCTTTAAAAGCCTATAAGGGTGGTGTGATATTAATAGTGCATTATCATTAAAACCAATCATGGGCTAGTACGGAATACAGTGTCGTTATGACATATTTTAATCCACAAAAATCAGAACCCATGAGCGTTTGATCGCCAGCCTTTGTCGATAACCACTTGCACATACATGTGCTTCTTATGCGCTGCGAGTTTCAGTGATTCTCGGTAGTATTTGGCTGTCCGAGTCTAGTAAACAACGAGCATGCGAAATTACCCCGTCAAACAACGAAGCAACGTATTTTCTTTATATATTTCAAACGTTATTTATGTATTGTGAATGAGAAAGCAGCCATGGGCTATACCTTGCTTTTTCAAACTTTTATTACAAAGGGAGGGTGCGTTGAGGGTCATAATGACGTCATTTCAGCCCCTATTGACACCCGGCTGGTAAGGATTACGGTAGACCACCCACGGAGTACCGAATTTATCACAAAAGAGGGATGCGTTCAGAATATAGCGCAAACTTTCTACTCATGCCTGTGAGAAAGACGTCAAATTCCACCATAAGCGGCGGTGGGACCATCGCAATTTTAACTGTTCTTCTGCCGCAAATTTTCGAACATTTTTGTAAAAGAAGGGGCTGTCGCAAAATTGACTCGCGGTGGGTGAGCAAAGTATGGTCAAACTATGCAAATTTTTATATCCTCCGTGACAAATGTCCGTGACGTGGTGTTGCAGTCAATTTTCAATAAGTTGTCAAAAGAGAGGTCATTCCTTCATTAATCCTCCCTCTGGACGGTCGGTGATGTTCCCCCTCGCGGCCTTCCTCCTTCTCGCCTTGACGATCTACTGTGGCCAGAAGAAAAAGGATTCTGCAGCCGACGGCACCTCGTCTTCTGTGAAAGCTCCGACAAGCAAAGACGCCAAGTCGAAGGACAAGAGCCAGATGAGCAAAGTGTCAGAGGTGAAACAGGAAAAGGCACCGGCGGCGGCAAAAGAGACGACGGCCAAGGAAAAGACAAAGCCGGAAAAGTCGAATGGAACGGGAGGAGACGCGAAGGCGGATGCGAAGAAGAAGGCGGAGGAGGAGATAGCAAAGGCGATCGAGAGGGGAGACCTGCTGCCTCAGGACGACAACGAGACGATCAACGACTGCGAGAGCAACTGGAACGATAAGAAGTCCAAGGCCTAGGTCGTCAACTGAAGCAATGGAAATTTTCACTGGCTAGGAAATGAAGGTTTCGCCGTGCATTTGTTTCCGTGTTGACATTGCTGGGTTTCAAAACTTGTTTTAACATGTTATCTTCCACCTAGGCATTGTTCGATGATGAATTCTTATAAATGTTAACATGTGCATTGTTTATGTTTGTACCAAGCTTTCATTCGTATGCGTTCTTTTGTTGAATTCTTTTTGTAAATAATACCATGCATTGGTTAAACCACATGAATCATGTTTATAAGAAGCTTGCACCCTTATATGTTCCTTTCTTGCTCGAAAATTCCGGACAACTGTTATGCCCATTTGGAGCAAAACGCACCCGCTTCCAGTCGTCCGGTCGGACTTGCTGTCTGGGTCCCGTGACGATGAGCCTGACGACCTGGTGGAGCACGTCCTCTTCATCCGACGTTCCTCCGCCCTGGCGCCTGTGAACCGCCCATTTGAAGATGTGCTCCATCACGGCGATTCTCTCATTGAGCTGGAAAAGTAGATTTATCGAAGAGAGAGAAGAGTTAAAACCTCGGTGATGGCTTCAGCGCCTTGGAGAGGGAGACGATTACGATTCTCCTGCCATTCAGCGTCGACGATCTAAAAAAAAAATTATGATTGATTGGCCTAGAGTTTCTATATTGTTTGAATAGTGTCGATAAGCCACACAGATGCAGTTTCAGCATTAAAATAAACTCCAGGCGCGTTTGGCACAGCAAAGCGCACTCTAACTAGATTTCTTAGATAAAACTGCGCACAAAACCGTGCACTTTAGCAAAAATTTCCAATTTCACGTACCTTTGCGAGAATCTTGCCGTACTTGAGGAAGAGAACGAAGGCGTCGTAGAATCTCTTCTTGTCCCTGAGTTCCGCCAGGAAATCGTCGCTGTGGATGTCTGAAATTCTCCATTTCATTGCGGATTTCACGAAAATCTTACCCAGATCTCCGATAACACTGCCCATTGCCATCCTCACTCCTTTCAGCACATCATCGGCCTCGTTCTCCCTCAGCATCTTTGCAGCCCTCGCGGCGCAATCTCCCTGGAAATGGCTAAAATGAGCGCTTCAAAAACAAAGAAACTCACAAACAACTTGTCGAAAAAGTGACGGAGGGCTATGTAGATGTCCTGGCCAACGCCGCGCTCCGGTCGGTGCATTTCCTCCACCATATCCACTATCGCGTTGAGGTGCACCCTGGGGAAGGTTCTGGAAAAGGAACTGTTGCAGAGAGAGAGAGAGAGAGAGAGAGAGAGAGAGAGAGAGAGAGAGAGAGAGAGACTCACCTGGGAATCAGACGAATCTTCTCGATGGCACCGGTGGTGAGCATGATGAAGACGAACTCCTCATTCAGTCCTGGAAAGGTTGAGATAAAACTGCGACTGTAACGAAAAAAAAACACACACACAGGGCGCTGTTTCCCCGCAATGATGAAAAAGTTGCGGCTGTTTTGATAAATAAGTTCATTTTTCTTGGCAACAATTGGCGTCATGGCTGGACTAGCAACGTTTGGGGGGCTCGACGCGTAAGTCCCCCAAATGGTGCTTCGTGGGCAACGTAAGCCCCTTCAATTTTTTTGTAACCATTTTCAACCAAACGCCAAATTACGTAGGTAGCACAAACGTCCACCTATGATTAGCGTAGATTTTGAAATTGCCAACAATCGCACACAGTCAACACAGGAGGACGTGAGGTGCTTGTGGTAACTACGTTTTTCGGCGTTTCGTTGAGAATGGTAACAAAAATCGAGTTACTTACGCTGCCTCTGAGGCACCATTTTGGGGGGCTTACGCATAGAGCCCCCAAACTCTATCTGTCTAGCCATGATAGTCAACTACCGCGGGGGTATATTTTGCGACAGTACCCTCTATTAAAACAACTTTTCAAAATTCGCTGCGGGCCCCCCTCCCTTTACAAAAATTGGCTCAGCCCATTGAACTGTGTCAAAAGAAACTGTAACGAATCAGAACTTTTTTCACGATTTCCTCCCTTAGCATTCTCTCTCGCAAACGGAGACTCCGTCCGTTACGGAGTTCTAGTGCGACAGTCTCAGATTGAGCCCAAAAATTGGCGAAAAGTCAAATTGCCGCACCCCCACACTACGCGGTTCGGGTAGTTTGGCCAAATATGCAAAGGTTACAGCAGGACATGGCATGAGATGCCTGAGGCACATATGGTGATTGTTCTTCAGGTCAAAAACTTTGAAAAACAAGACTTTTTGCGAAAGTTACGATAATTCAAAGGCTCCTTTGCGATAAATACGGTGAAAGCCCCTCTGGCTGTATCTACGCATAGAGAAAACCATGTCTGCAATAATATTCTCTCAGGAACGACGCAGTTTTTGCCGGAATTTGCGTACCGTATCCGATGGCCCTTCGATCGGGTGGCAGATAGAACTCCTGACTGAGCGTAACTCCCTCCGAGAGGTCATCCGGGATGTAGACTGTGTGTACTGAATGAAGACAATTAAACTTCAAAACCCGCTTCGCACCGTAGTGGCCGTGGATGATCATGATTCCGTCGGTCCTGGCGATGAGGGGAGCGTTGGCCGTTTCTCTCGGAATGCACAGTCGAACCTGCTGTTGGTAGGAGGAGGGATCGGAGACCTAAATAAACTTGGAATTTGGAGATTATACGAAGTTTCACTACCTCAAACATGGCCGCCATCCTATCGGGCAACGTGACTTCGGTAACAGCACCGAACACGGGATGTGTCGTTTCGATTCCCGAGATGTGCACTGGAAAAGAAGGTTTAGAGGAAGAAAAACTGCACTGAGTCCAGTAAAAATAAGGAAACGTTTGATGACCTTATTCATTCGATTGAGCATCACGCAACAACATTTTCGCCAAATATAGACTTGTAGCCAAAACTACTTCGCTAGACCGTGACAATGTTTTGATGCTGTATATGTATGCTATATGCTGTATAAAGGCATGCGATATATGATACTCAGGCCGAACACGCAGCGAAATCGGCAAGGAGCAAGGGTGGCTGATCAGCGGGCCGGCCCGGGTCATTTTTTAAAAGTTATGTTTGTTGTAAAAACATAGTGTGCAAAACATAATGTGCTAAAGAGGATTCCAACTACCCTTCATAATTTTTGTACTTTTCTCATGGCCGAGTGGCTAAGAGTCGGACAATGGCTGGACAGCGTTTGGGGGTATGATAAATAAGTCCCCCAAAAAGTGCCTAGGACTCAGGATAGGGCCCAGGTTCATTTTTTGCTATCATTTTCAACCAAACGCCGAAATACGTAGGTACCGTAAGCACCTCACGCCCAGGTATGGATTGGACTGACAATCCGAAGTTACCCCACTTCGATCCCCTGCCGACAGAACTTTGTTGGCCTCGGGACCCTAGATTTTTGGAGAGTGGGTCGGCTCGGCCCGTAGCCACCCTTGGCCAGGAGTATACAAAGGCGATGTTCAATCGAATTGAAACGGCACACCGAGCAGCACTTTTGTTATTTTATCGAAGTACTTCGTTCAGCCCGAATCAAATTATAGAATTCCAGAATCTTTTACGAAAGTGAAACGGCACAACGAGTTCTAGTTAATCGAAGTAAGACTTTCGGTCATTAACTAACCGAGGTAGAACTTCATGACATCCGAGTAGCCGTGGAGTCCCGTGAAAAGCACGAGAAGGCCTCCCTTGTAGTACTGCGCATCGAGGAATGACGTCATGACGCCCTCCAATTCCTCCACGTCCTCTTCCGTATCCTCCAGGTAGGTTTTGAAGAGCGTGTCCAGGCCCTCGAGGGCCTCCAGGATCCACAACTCCCTCTTCGTGTCCAGGTCGACTGCCTTCAGCGTCTTCGGGCTGATCCCAACCGCCAATTTGGGCTGAAATAAGAGAATATGGAGGAAAAAGAATTATCACAAACTTCGCTCTTCTCGTAGATAAGGAGGGATCGGATGAAGTCAGTCCTGGCCTCTGTGGTGCGGCTGAAGATGACGGAGGTCAAGCGGCGACTGATGCTCTGCCTTCTCGTTTCGGGTTTGACCAGCTGAAATAGAGATTTAGAGAGAGAGAGAGAGAGAGAGAGAGAGAGAGAGAGAGAGAGAGAGAGAGTAATTCCTCACCCGAGTGACTGCCATTTTCCCGTTGGGACCGCAGGCGAGGATCAGAAAAGTGCCGGACGAAGTGAGGGTGATGAAGACGGGACCGTGGCCTGAAATTACATAAATGAGGCTTTTCCTCCCGACTGGTAAGATTCAATGTGGTCCCATATCATCGTATACCGCATATTTGTTGTTTGTTCAAATGATGCAAAATGCGACCTGTGGATATAAAGATTGCTCGAATGCGACCCGAGGCTATAAGAATCATGTTGACGCCGCCTAAGGTAGGCGCTATGTGTAAAACGAGCTTGGTGGTCTCAGAAATTAGCTGAAGGAAACTTATAATTACGTTAACTGTTGCAAATTTGGGGGGGGGGGACAAATGTGAATGGCCGGCTGCGGTCCTGTCACGGATGGACGTCATTTAGCGTTGGAAATTAAGAGTTTCGGCCGGCCGAATGCCATCACGATCAAGTTAAAGCAGTTTTGTGCTACTTAACATGATTTAAAGCGACCTGATGCTGGTTATGGTGCCCAGGGACGGTAGAAAAGCACCAGTTCAAATAGAAACAACAAAAAATCCCAAGCAGGAGTGGTTGAATAAACTCAAAGCGACATTTGTGACCCAAGGCGGCCTGAAGGTCCTAAACCACTTCAAAACAGCCATGTTTGGCACCGTGAGAACGCCCTGAGGCTGCCAACTTCCACTTTAAAAAGACCAAGAGCTGATGTTGTGATATTTCTTCGGAAGCGTATATTTGTTCAAAATCCATACGAACCGTCCCGTGACGTCTTCAGAAGGTGCACGAAAACCGGCACTTCTTCGTTGAGATCGGCGAGCTTCGTGTCGATGGAGGTGTTCAGGGAGACAGACGGCCACCAACGGGCATGTCCTTCCGGGTGCAGGAAAAGCGCAGACGGCACTTTATTGCCCGAATCTGAAAAAATCGACTTTATTTACGATATTAGGTTATAAGGGGAACTGGAATTAGAGGAAATGTACCGCGGAAGACGCAGGACAGCCGGGATGTCGGGGGGAAGCCGGTGTGCGGGAGGGGGAGTAGCTTCAGACCGGACCCGTTCTGAAATTGAAGATTTAGGCTCACAATTTTATACTTAAAACACTGTTTCAAGGTTTCTAGAGATTTCTTAGGTTGCTGGCAGGGAAACACAGAAAAAATCCCGATGCAAACGAATTAGCGCTATTTATGTACCCACCGTGGCCTTCATGTCCCAGACGAAGAGCGTCTGGTTGCTCGCCATCCAGCAGAGGTCCTCTTCCGACGTGACGAAATCCAGGGTCCATTCGTCCTCTTTTACTGAAAAACATTGTTTTAGGCCGGAATTCAACCGATTTTCAGCAGTTTCCACACAGAGAATATTAAAAAGAAGCAAATAACAATACATGACTTACCTTTGAAGATTCGCTCCTGGAACACGGCCGGGCACGTGTCGTGGGGGTCTAGAAAAACTTCGAAGTCTTCGGCACACAACCCTGTGCTCATCCTCTGGAAGTATACGAGTTTCAACAGGAAATGATGACAAAACAAAAAAAGCGCAAAATTGGGGACAGCGACTACAAACTTCCCTTATATAGGTGGAAAAACAACAATTCAGACAAATTTAATCACTGATGTAGCATAAACATTAAAAATACATACTCCTCGTTCATCCTACTTGCCCCAAAAGCGGCCACACCCTTTTGTAGACAAATCGCCAAAATAGGCTCGGTTGGCACTATACTTCAAATATAGCTGGAAAAAATGCCAAAAAGAGATTTTTTTTAAACAAGAGTCATGCTAACAACACATTCGGCTAAGAAACTAACCTCATTTATTAACGAAATTGCTACGCATAAAATACAATTAATTTACAAAACAAAAATATATTTAACAAAACGAAAGTTCTGGAATAAACTCGAAGATTTGCCGCAAATTTAAAAATGTTCACAACGAGATAACCAAAACAACGTCGTAAACAGCGGACAGGCCACAGGAAACCGCAACTTTTCTGAGCAGGGCCACTGCTTTCCTCAACTTTTCTGAGCAGGGCCACTGCTTTCCTCAACTTTTCTGAGCAGGGCCACTGCTTTCCTCAACTTTTCTGAGCAGGGCCACTGCTTTCCTCAACTTTTCTGAGCAGGGCCACTGCTTTCCTCAACTTTTATGAGCAGGGCCACTGCTTTCCTCAACTTTTCTGAGCAGGGCCACTGCTTTCCTCAACTTTTCTGAGCAGGGCCACTGCTTTCCTCAACTTTTCTGAGCAGGGCCACTGCTTTCCTCAACTTTTCTGAGCAGGGCCACTGCTTTCCTCAACTTTTCTGAGCAGGGCCACTGCTTTCCTCAACTTTTCTGAGCAGGGCCACTGCTTTCCTCAACTGTTCTGAGCAGGGCCACTGCTTTCCTCAACTTTTATGAGCAGGGCCACTGCTTTCCTCAACTTTTCTGAGCAGGGCCACTGCTTTCCTCAACTTTTCTGAGCAGGGCCACTGCTTTCCTCAACTTTTCTGAGCAGGGCCACTGCTTTCCTCAACTTTTCTGAGCAGGGCCACTGCTTTTCTCAACTTTTATGAGCAGGGCCACTGCTTTCCTCAACTTTTCTGAGCAGGGCCACTGCTTTCCTCAACTTTTCTGAGCAGGGCCACTGCTTTCCTCAACTTTTCTGAACAGGGCCACTGCTTTCCTTAGCTTTTCTGAGCAGGGCCACTGCTTTCCTCAACTTTTCTGAGCAGGGCCACTGCTTTCCTCAACTTTTATGAGCAGGGCCACTGCTTTCCTCAACTTTTATGAGCAGGGCCACTGCTTTCCTCAACTTTTCTGAGCAGGGCCACTGCTTTCCTCAACTTTTCTGAGCAGGGCCACTGCTTTCCTCAACTTTTCTGAGCAGGGCCACTGCTTTCCTCAACTTTTCTGAGCAGGGCCACTGCTTTTCTCAACTTTTATGAGCAGGGCCACTGCTTTCCTCAACTTTTCTGAGCAGGGCCACTGCTTTCCTCAACTTTTCTGAGCAGGGCCACTGCTTTCCTCAACTTTTCTGAGCAGGGCCACTGCTTTCCTCAACTTTTCTGAACAGGGCCACTGCTTTCCTTAGCTTTTCTGAGCAGGGCCACTGCTTTCCTCAACTTTTCTGAGCAGGGCCACTGCTTTCCTCAACTTTTCTGAGCAGGGCCACTGCTTTCCTCAACTTTTCTGAGCAGGGCCACTGCTTTCCTCAACTTTTCCGAAAAGGCCACTGCTTTCCTCAACTTTTCCGAAAAGGCCACTGATTTCCTAAACTTTTCTGAGCATGTTGGGAATATTTTTTTGCTAACATTGCTATTTCAATCGATTGGTAGATTTTTTTATTTTCGCCATATTTCAAAATCGAAAGTCATGGTTCGATACAGAAGGCTTCCACCTATTTAAATGTACTCGTTCCTCCCACAAAATGTTTTATGTCGCACCCAAAAACAAATGAAAACGGAGGTGAACGGCAGTACCAAATGTATTTTGGAATAGAATTTGTTAATCATTCTAGTTTGAAACTCATTTCTTGTCGTAAGGGTTTGAAAATATATGAAAAAGACTTGGAAGACGCATTTTGGAGGTTCGATTTCGACGTCGACTACAGAAATTTTCCATCTTACTAAGAAAATATCGCCAAAAATTCTATACCATCAGTGAAGCTACGCGCTGCGACATGAGACCTGGGATAAGGTCTCGTATAGGGGCTGGGGACGCGCTAGGAGGGAGGGACAAGTGGGTGACGAGGGGCCTGTTGCATATGGAGGAACTACCAGAGAGGTGATGTAATGTCGCGGACGACTATCCCAAACCAGCGTCCCTCCGCAACTTTGAGAAGAGCTTGCCCTCTGGGGTCTTAATTTCAGTATGGGAGATGTGCCGAAGCAACATGTGTCGTAAGCGACGGGGGTGCCCTCTGGGGTCTTGGCACTAGTGGCCGGGTGGATATTGTCCTAAGACTGTGGACACTTGGGTCACTATGGGAGGACGGACGGGACGGGAGGGTGACCCTGTTTCGAAGATGATATGAAATAAACATACCGGTGACCGTGTACTTGTTCTGATCGATACCAAGCAGCTCCATCAGCTTGCCTCTCTTCTCCCTCTTTTCGTTGATGAGGATCACCTCCTGAGTGATGCATGTTCAATCGTTCAATCGAGTAACAGATATGTCCCGTTTCTGTCCCATCGCACATCAGAATGTGTAGCGAAACACAGAGACTTTTTTCTCCACCTACGCGGTCCAATCTCTAAAGAACAGATAAAGAAGGCGCAGACACTCATTAAAAATAACCCTAAAAAGGGCCTTCAAAGGAGAGACAGCTCAAGTAACAAGCACCTTCGGTTTAACCACACCCTTTCACTTTAGCCCAGGGGAATTCTGCAGCCTCCGGTCGTCCAAAGTGGCTTCTGTTGGAGCTCTCCAATCGTTGGTTAAGATCGAAACCACCCGTGTACACATCCACGGTTATGTTGACTCTCCAACTGCTTAATACACGAAGCCATGTTGACGTGTTCGAGGGGCAAATCAGACTTTCCGAGCAATTACAACCTGTCATTTTCTCATCCTGTGAATCGATGCTATCGATTTCACGACTATACTCGAAGCCGTCATGTAAATGAAACCAGAAAACAAGAAATCTGCCTGAATTTACTCGTATCATACGAAATACCTACAAAAGAACAACACTCGACTCTTGATCATTTGTTGTTGATGATTCGGTTGGCGACCGTGTTCAGGCTGGAAGGGGCGTTCTCGATGGCGGTAAAAACCTGAAAATGGATGAATTTAAAAGCTTTCAAACAAAACAAAAAACACTCCAACGCCCCAAAATAAGGAGAGGGTTGAAACTAAGAAGCTTGAATTATTATTGACACCCGTCTGTCATGATCTCGTTTCCAGTTAGGCGATCCCGTTTCAGAAGCTTCGATAACAAATGAAAAAAAGCACGCCCGTGATCATTTTAATTCTTCCAAAGCACTGATTCAAACGACTTTCGTGGCGGACCTTTTGCTTCTGCTCTTTGCGGGCATGACGCGCGTATTTCCTATTTTAGGGCAAACGGCACTCGAAATTCCACGTCGAACGATTTCAGCGGACCTTCATCTTATATCTCCAAAGCTCGATCCTGGTTGCCGCGATGTAAGCCATACAGACAGTCGTGTTTATGGAGTTGAAGCCAGATTCGGTACCGATTCCCAAATAAAATATAAACACGCTCGCAGCCGTCCTTCCAACCACTCAGTCAAATTCAGAGCATCCATCCAATCTCTTTGACACAATTTCCTTGACAAACCTTATTCACTCCGTCGTTCCAACGTCCTCCAACCTCGATCTGCACATCTTGTGGCGACGGAAGCTGAAAAAAACCTAGTTATTTATACAAAAACTGCGACCAACCTTCTCCTTGTAGACGATGGTTCCCGGGACGATGTACTTCTTCAGCTTCTCGTACAAGTCCGATCCCTGAATAAACGAAATTCTCTCTAAACCAGACTAGACCAACCTTGTTAGTGTTGAGAGACCAGATGTCGTTGTCGATCGACAACTTGACGGCTCCGGCCACGAGACCAACGCGGAGCGCGAGCCTAAAAACCAAATTGTTAATTTAGAACAATTTGAAATCTATTGAAAATGAGCACTCACTTTGAGACGGACCAGAGGAACCCCATTCGAGCGGCCCGTGTCCTAGAAATCCACGGCGGATGGACTGAAAATAATTTCGGTGCTATGTGGGTTGGGGGGGGGGGGGGGGCAGACCCAAAAATTTTTCCGGGGCCTTATTTTTTCATAGAAACGTGTTCAAATAGGTTTTCGAATATGGAGAATTCAAAAATACATATATTAAATTTAAAAAAAATATAATTTTAAAAATTAAAAAAAAAATTAAATTTTGTAAAAAAAGTTTTTTTCTTCCGAATTTTTTACTTTTTTAAATTTTTTTTTCTTATTTACTGTTTGCATTATTTTTCTTTCAACAGCTGAGATAAGGTTGACTCTTCGCATTGAATACTGTGAGTATTCATGGTGTACTCCTTTAGCGCTTAACTAAGTCCGTCTCTGTCAACATTTCGTCGGCCAGTCATCTTGTTGCTTTTCCTTTTTACCAGACAGTCAGGATACAGAAGAGAGATGACCGAAGAGACAGAGACAGGTAGTCTCCATAGAACTCGATATTTTGAGTTTCAGTCAATCAGTTGATTTCTAATGGTTTTCCATATATTTGAACAAAAAACAGGCACTGTAGGTTCAATACTGATCTTCACTTATCCGGTCTCTCTGAGGGTTGTGCCTTCTTAGAAAGAACTTCTTAGAATATCGTTTGTCAGATTCTAACTGCCCATGTCCTTTCCTCGAGAATGCATGCGCACGCTTTTTCTTCTTCCAGTTTGTTTCCGATATCATGCAGATGGCCTTATATGCCAGTATACCGATTGGCCTTCTGAGCAGTTGGTCGAGTACTCTTGTTCTTTTTGTCGCGACCACATCAGTTTGTTTCTGCAGGCGTGGGCCCTTGCACTCGTCATCTGCCAGTTTATGTTGTCGTCTAGTAGACATCAAGGGTCAGGATGAGGGCCCAGGGCTCGGAGCTGTAGAGGAGAATTGGCCAGATGACTGTGATCTTAACGTCGAAGCGCTGTTCCACAGGCATGTTTTCAGGGTGGCGATGGCGACTTGCGACAACGCTGGAAAACGTAAGCTGTCAAATCCCCAGTGACGGTGATGATACTTCCCAGGTAGCACAACTGTTCCATCAATACAATATCTTCGCTGTCAACCTTCACTCTCTTTTTTCGTTGGCACGGCGGGTCTAGTCAGCTTACGTCGGAGGATCAAGATCTGATCCATGGTGGAGTGGCTTCCTCAGCATCCGCACTCGTTGCCCCTTTCGTAGCCGGCCCGAAGCACCATTTGGGGGGGATTACGTATCGAACCCCAAACGCTCCTTTCTCCCTAGATCTGTTGAATGGCGTTGACTTGCCTTTCGCTGGAGTGGAAAGGCGATGACCGTAATTCTGTCTTATTGACAGGGCAAATTCATCCTCCACGATTTCCCAGCTGTGCGGAATGCTCGGACGTGGCCTTCAACCGTCCGCTGTAAAGCCGGAGAGGCTATAAACTTTTCCGGGAATCCCGGACCGGGATTCTGTTCTTCCTTGGTCTACGACGTGTCAGGCACAACCCTCAGAGAGACCGGATAAGTGAAGATCAGTATTGAACCTACAGTGCCTGTTTTTTGTTCAAATATATGGAAACCCATTAGAAATCAACTGATTGACTGAAACTCAAAATATCGAGTTCTATGGAGACTACCTGTCTCTGTCTTTTCGGTCATCTCTCTTCTGTATCCTGACTGTCTGGTAAAAAGGAAAAGCAACAAGATGACTGGCCGACGAAATGTTGACAGAGACGGACTTAGTTAAGCGCTAAAGGAGTACACCATGAATACTCACAGTATTCAATGCGAAGAGTCAACCTTATCTCAGCTGTTGAAAGAAAAATAATGCAAACAGTAAATAAGAAAAAAAAATTTAAAAAAGTAAAAAATTCGGAAGAAAAAAACTTTTTTTACAAAATTTAATTTTTTTATAATTTTCAAAATTATTTTTTTTTAAATTTAATATGTGTATTTTTGAATTCTCCATATTCGAAAACCGGTGCTATGTGGGTTGGGGGGGTCAAAATTAAAAAAATTCCTGGGGCCGTATTTTTCAACAGAAACTTGCCCAAATAGGTTTTCGAGTACGGAGAATTCGAAAATACACGTTTTAAATTTTTTAAATTTCAATATTCAAATTTTGAATTTCAAAAATTTTTTTTTCACGTTTTCCTCTTTGCATTTTTTTTAATTTTAACGTTTTTGGTTTTCCCCCTTCTCCTTGTTTTTTGTGTCATGCCCTCTTTTTTCATTGATACTTTTTTTTCAATTTTCATTGTCTTTTAATTTCAAATGTATATTCACCGAAAAGCGACTGCAGCAAAACAATTCAAGCCTTGCAGTACCATCATGGTGGTACTACCATATTCGCAAGGATGGATCAAATCAACCATTCACGAACGACAACGACGGAAAGAAGAAGCTATTAGGAAGGAGCCACAAACTACGAAGAATAAAAAAACACAGAAGGAAACGAATTCTGACGGAAAATATCCCCATTGCAATAATCGTTGCGATCTTCTTCAAAGGAATGTTAGGTTTAGGTAAGTGAGCATTTTGGGCTTAACAGAATTTAGAAAGCGTGCCGAAGGCGCATCCATAGTACCTTTTCGTGGCGAGACCTAAATCCCAAAAACCGTCTGTCAGCAACCGAAAACGGTTAAATCTGCTTGTATCAGCTGCTATTTTGATTTCATTTTAACTTTTTTTTTACTAAAAGCATTAAAGGAACATTTACAGGCTACCGTAAGAATGGCAGCACAAGCGAAGCTCCTCGAACTGCGTGAATTTAACCTCACTACTGTCTGGCCCAGGCTCGCCATGAAGACCAAAGACGAATTCGACGATTACCTAGCTGATCTCGGTCTCCTCTGGAAGAATCGTCCCTGTCCGAACTGCGGAGAGCCGCGTGCAGTTACTCACCAGGTAATTTTCTGTTCAAATTTTCGGTAATTTTCTGTCCGAACTCTGAAAGAAGTCTTTCACTCCGACAGACAGCCTCACGCTCTTGTCTGTGTCTCTTTCTTGAGGGCAAAAAGGTTATCGATTTTGGCAGTTACCATAATTACCCAAACACTTCTTATCGTTAGCTATTTTAAGATGTGTGTTAAAGAAGGTGGATCTAAACTTTGGAAAGAAGAAGCACTATACTTTGGAAAGAAGAATCACTATCAAGTTTGACCACCACAGCAAATGGAAATGCATCGTCACAGTTCGAAACTCAGCGAAAAACCAAGCTCATCAACCGTGAAACATACATAACATTTGCCGTTTCAGAATGTTAACGGAGAGCCCGGAAGAAAGAAGTTCGAATGCTACCGTGCCCAGTGTCGCTTCCCCGGCTCTAACAGAAAGACCGGATTCCTTAAAGACACCTTCTTCGAACAGTGTCATGCGGATCGCAAGAAGGTCTTCCTCGTCTCCTACCTCTTCATCAACGGCATGGGAACCGTCGACGACATGGCTCGCTCCTGCGAGATGGATCCATCGACCGTTGTACAATGGACAACCTGGTTCCGAGACGTCCTCGTCGAGTACTACGCCAACAACAACGTTCGCATGGGAGGACCGAACACCATCGTGCAGATCGATGAGACCAACATTGTGAGGAGGAAGTATAACAGAGGTCGAATCGTGAGGAGAGACTGGCTTATCGGAGGTGTGCAGGATGGCACTCGTCTCGTCTTCTGTGAAATCACCGACACGAGGGACTCAGCTACTCTCGACAGAATCATCCAAAAATACGTGGCTCCGGGAGGAACCATTCACACTGACCTCTGGCGCGGGTACAATAACCTCTCCAACCTCGGCTACAACCACCAGGTTGTCAACCACTCCCAGCATTTTGTCAACCCGGCGACGGGTGTCCACACCCAGAGGATTGAGAGTTTGTGGAGCCAGCTAAAACAGAAGATCAAGCCGAAGAATGGACTGAAAGGCGAGCTCTGGGATGATCATTTCGCGGAGGCCTTATGGAAATGGGAGAAGAACGAGGAGGATCTCTTCTACGAGTTCTGGTGCGCCGTTGTCAAGAAATACCCCCTTGTCTGAATATTCTAGGTATTCTGTTTTTGTTGATGTTTTGTTCCGTTACTGTTACCCTGTTGTTATACATAGTTCGACTAATGAACATACTGACAGATCTCACATCTCGCAAGATATATTTTTAAAGGTTGTTAAACGGAGTTTGAAAGGAAAAATAAAATGTTTAAAAACAACACGAGGGGGAAACATGGAACGTAAAAAACGTGGGGAAAACAAAAATTATTTTTTGAAATTCAAAATTTGAATATTGAAATTTAAAAAATTTAAAACGTGTATTTTCGAATTCTCCGTACTCGAAAACCTATTTGGGCAAGTTTCTGTTGAAAAATACGGCCCCAGGAATTTTTTTAATTTTGACCCCCCCAACCCACATAGCACCCGAAAACCTATTTGAACACGTTTCTATGAAAAAATAAGGCCCCGGAAAAATTTTTGGGTCTGCCCCCCCCCCAACCCACATAGCACCATAATTTCCATTAGCTTTATTACTAAAATAAACTTAGAAATAAATAAAAAAGGCGAGAATAAACACTACAAACAAAAATAAAAATACACGGCTGCAAATGCCGTTTGCCGCAGGGTTTTGGAAACGAGAGGTGCACGCACCTTGCTAAACAACGGACATGTTGCAAAAGAGTAAACATTAATTTTGTCAATGATTTGAATTGGTCTTTCTTACAGTAAAATTTGAATAAAAACTGTTATTAAATTCAAGCTACCATTATTAAAAAAAATCTTTATTACAATAAATATATTTAATTCAGTTCGCTTTAGCCTGTCTCCTTTTATCCATGCCAAGTAGTTTGTCTTCGAGTCTCCCTGCTCCGATTTCCAGAACGGCGGACCTAAAGCCAGCAAATGTAGTTTTATGCCTTTTTAAGTTACAACAAAACCGCAAGGACGAATGTAACAATGCACACTGGGATGACACATGTGACCATCTGAATACAAGGATTTTTTTTTTTGGTTTTTCGTGGCTTCGCTACCAATTGAACGCCATCGGTGTAGACAAAACGACTGCCTCGAATGGATCCCATTATGAATATCACGGTCATGTGGAGGAGGTAGACGGAGTAGGAGAGACGACCGAAGGGAACGAAGATGCGCAGGGAGAGGAAGTCATTTATTAAACCTAGGGGGAGAGGGTTTAACGAGAGGGAGAGAGAGAGAGTAAGAGTGTAAGAGAGAGAGAGAGAGAGAGACAGACAGAGACAGAGACAGAGAGTGGCAACTCACCTCCATAACCGTGATAACAAGAATATACAAGCCAAGAGAGGCACAAACCCCATAGGGGCTTACTCAGCGAAGAATAGAGGGCACGGAGACCAATTGGAACAAGGTTACCCTAAAACCTCTCTGTCCCTTCTCACTCTCTCTCTCTCTCTCTCTCTCTCTCTCTTTCTCTCTTTCTTTCTCTTTCTTTCTTTATCTACTCACCTGAAAGTAGGTATACAACACATGTGTCAGTATAAACATCATGAAGAAAGTGAAAACATGAATTCCAATACTCGTCACCTAAAACCCCATTTTTTTAGCTTCAACTTTAATTTTACCTTGTTCATTCTAATCTTCTGTGTAGTTTGCATAAAGTACCCAGTTACAATTCCAATCAAATAAGGAGGAAATCTGATCCATGGCGCGTCGTATATCAAAAGGGTGTAGCGACTGAAAAAAGTGTGTGTGTGTGTGTGTGTGTGTGTGTGTGTGTGTGTGTGTGTGAGTGTGAGTGTAAGGGTGTGTTTGATTTTCGCTGTGAGTCCTAAAATCTCACTGGTAAGGCACTATCATCTTCGGATCATGAGGCACCGCAGCTTGAATTACATCATTAGGCGGGAAATGGTAGTACATAATAATAACCATATGGGTTATAAATGAAGCTAATAGTAAGATTCCTAAAAAAAAAAAAGTAGTTAGGGTCTTAAGGTAGTTAATGTAACTCGCCTGACAAAATATAACCGGCATTTTTTCTCCAAGAGAAGGCAATTAAAACGATCGGAGCCATGGCGAAAATTTGGAAATCGGTAGACAGGTACCAGGATGAAACGTAGCACTTGAAAAGATGGATTTGCTGGGGTTCAATGGTTACCTGGTGATCCACGTGGTAGTAGTTGGTTATGTAAAGAAAATTTGCCCACCATGATGTTTGACACGAGTCGAAGGGGTAGTAGATGAACTGAAACGGTAGCAGTTTTAACGGTTCCCTTCTTCCTTGACTTCTCACTTTCTAAAGAATCAACTGTTTGCCTTTTCTTCGGCAAATTGCTCTATTCGACACTGTCTACCTCACAATCAGAAGCCCATTTTGAAAATCTGTTGTAGGCGGGGATGTCGACGATTCTGTGATTCATTTGGTTGGGGCTATGTCTTCGCAGGGCACTCAACGGCCAATCCAGGCCTGGCTGGGAGAGCGGGAAAGGACCAACAGCTCTCAAAAGGACTACCTCAAGGTGTGACAGGGAGTTATGGGCGAGTGAAATTCAGAAGAACAAAAAGCTACGAGCTTCAATCTGTAGAACAACACAGTTGAACAATTAGCTTTTCACGTTGCCTGGTATTTCTAGTTTGATGCCTATTTTTCCATTGTGCGTCAAATCTTGAAATGTGGGTCTAGCTAACGCAACCCGAGGCTTTGTGTAACTGTGGGCGTGTGTGTGTGTGTGTGTGTGTGTGTGTGTGTGTGTGTGTGTGTGTGTGTGTGTGTGTGTGTGTGTGTTTGCCGGAGTATTCTGGTTTTATTATGTCTCTACTCTAGAAGTACCGAGTTTGTACTTATTCAGTGCGCTTGATGTTAAATTTTAATATAAAACTTATGTAATTAAGAAATACTCACCGTGTTAATGCTTCTTCTCATGAGCTCGGGAGTCACCCAAGTGTGAAAAGCTATTACCATGTAGTAAGGCGGTGATAGCCTAAACACATTTGTTGAAAGCCTAGAGAAAAGAAAACCTTACCTTAGAATTCTGTGTACGTAATACATAACCCAGCCCATAGGGGAAAATGCATGCTTAGGGCGAACTTTGCTCTGAAGATCCATTTCTTTTTTGGTTTTTGGGTTGCTTACGTATTTGAAAAACAAAAATGCTGTCAGGAATCCCGATATAAAAAAGAAAGTGTCAACGGAGAAGTATGCGTTTACGAGCCATTGCATGCCAAAACGATGGACCTCCTCCATTACATCAAGAGGGTTGTCTGGAGAAGAGAGGGGTAGAGAGGAAGAGAGGTAGAGATAGAGAGAGACAGAGAGACAGAGAGACAGAGAGACTAACCTGCAGTGAGTAACAGAAGCACCATCATATGGCCAGAAATCACCCAAATTATGGAGAAAAACCTAAACATTCGTGTATTTACTCCAAGTAAATACCCCAACCGTACTCCATTCAACATTGTAATTTGTCCAGGTTTCACAGTTAAATCAAAAATAGCCGGCACATTTGTATACAAGGAAAAGCACATCACACATTCCATCCAGAAATCTAAATACAGGTTTAGGAAATAGCTTTCAATTTTAGAAACTTACTCATTTTAATCGGTTTCTCTTTGTTGGATTTGACGACGTAATAATCCAAGATGGTGGCGTATAATGTAGTAATTATCAGTGTTCCCAGAATTATTCTAAATCGATTTTTTAAAATTAAAATGTAATATTTAGTTACAAGGTTATATAACTACCGACAGTGAGGCGAGACTCCTCTTCCATACATTTTACCTCGCAGACTCGGGTGAATTTGATTGCTGAAAATGTCTCTGTCTCTGTCTCTGTCTCTGCCTCCTTCTGTCTTTCTTTTTTTCTCTCTCTCTAGCTCTCTCTTACATTTGTTAAGCACATGTTCCACATCAGATCGGCACGATTCCGGGATACAAATGTCATATCCAATCATAGGCTTGTTATAAATAGCCTGTTTCGAAGAATCAGCACATCCTCTGTAAAAAGATGCTACATTTTCCACAAAAGAATCTTTTCTTACAATCCAGGCACCTGTAAATTTGCTCTACAGTACGCTCCTCTCAGCGGTCTCTGTCTATTCCTGACATTTTCCTGAACTGCAAAGCATTCCTTGGGAAACCCCGTCCAAACGATTTTTCCTCTCATCACACCGGCTGGTAGTTTTGCAGATGCATCCAGCACTAAAGTTGTTCTTTACTTTAGATTATGAAGTTTGATTTCTTTCTTTGCTCAGACAACAACAACTTTTATCGCTGTGACGTAGGAAACCAAACAAAATCAGAGCACCCTTTGAAGGGCAAAGGAGTGGTACTGATTTTTGAATTTCACGAGGTACAAAAGACTTTGATCTTTTGAATAAGTCTCGATTATAAGAATTAAAGACCATTGAAGATATAATTTTTTTTCTTCTTCAAATCAGGTTGTTTACGTGAAAATTGAAATTTACACTTTACAAGGCAAGAAATGAGTTTTTTCGTGTTGCGTCCGTAAATGTTGGTGCGTTGCGCATGCAATTGTGTGGCACTTTGACCAGGTGGTCCGAGTAAACGGGCCGAAGCGGGCCGGGACGAGGATTTTTTTTTCAAGTCGGCCCTACCCGTGAGAACTATAGATCTACGCACCCGGGTGCGCCGAAAGAGAGAGCAACGCAGACATTTCCCGAGAGAAACCGTCATTTGGTCCCCCGTGACAAAAAGAAGGCTGAAAAATGTGTAGAGCACAGTCTTTCCCACTAAAAAATCGCAAAGAAAACTGTTTTTATTGTAACAATTATTCAAAACTGAATATATTGTCTCAAAAACTGCGTAGCCACTTTCGAATTATTTTGACCTACTCTGTAGAACAGCCTTGCTGTCATTGAACGAAATCGTCTTCTTCAGTCGCCCGTTGTCCAAAACCACATCTCTCACAAATCTCAGGTCACTCAAGCATTCCTCCGATATGTTCATCCGCCTGAGGTCATCTTCCAAGTGCTCCAGAATACCTGAAGCATTGACTAAACTTCAGAAGGCTTCAATTCGAACTCTTCCAATCGGTGCCTGTGATCCACTGAATTATCTTCATCAGAAGGTCCGAAATTTCATCTGAAGCCTCCTTTGAAGGCACATTTTCAAAGTCCAAAAGTTCATTTTGGGCAGTAGCCAGCCAGAAGAAAAGAAAGACGAGCAGAAGACGACGCATGCGATGTTGTGACCCTCTAAGGCGATAGCGCGTCTGATTTTAGGAGTCGAAAACAAGACAAGAAACAACGGAAAGATAATTTATAAGGCATTCTGGGGAATCACAATCATATCACATTTTTAAAACAACCGAAATCCCAGGGATTAAAAATCACAGATAGGTACACAAAAAGACTAGTTAATACAGTAGGTACATTCGGGGGTGCTCTAAGAAAAGGCTGGGGGCAATTAGGACACTTGGCGAATAAAACTAGGCTCTTAATAAATTAAGCTATAAAACTTCTTTTCTTTAGGATTGCACTTTCTCGCTTAGGACATTCTCAGCTGGTAGTCTCCGTTCTGGGTCACGTAGCGAACCCACGGCAGGGCCTGGTACCCGCTCTTCTCTATGATCTTCAGGTAGCGGACCTGAAAAGAAGGGGTTGCATTAGGAATGTTAAAAACGTAAGGCCTTAAGATCGTATTTTAAAAACTTCAAGAACTTAAGGATGAGATTGCGTACCTGTAATCCACTTGTGGTGTAGTAGGGAATTTCGAACTTGACTTGGATGGGCGGCTTTCCGTCGACCTCTTCTCTCATGATCGAAGGCAGAGAGAAGTGGGCTCTCATCAGGTACTCACGACCGCCTGAAACAAGGTATGTTCCAGGCTTTTCTGTGATTCTTACCGGGGAAACTCCTGATGGTCCAGACGAAGGCTTGCAGCTCCGGCGCGTATTTCACAGAACCGACGGACTGAAAAGAGGAAAACATAAGTAAATGTACTATGTAGAGGCGTTTAGAGGTTTGAATTAGAGTTGTCTACTATGGAGCAGAATATAATTGGACCTACACGTTTAGGTGGCTCCGAAAATTGTGCCCTAGAACCAACGTAACATCCAACCATATTTTTGTTAGGATTCTCAACCAAACGTCCAGTTAAGTGGGCACATTAATACACGTATATCAACCAGACATGAGCTAAAAGTTTGCTCTATATCCTAAACGCACCCCTTTTTGTTATAAATGTGGTACTTCGTGGGGATCTACGGTAATTAGTACCAGTCGGGTGTCAATAGGAACAGAAATTACGTCATTATGTCTCATAACGCAACGCCCTTTGCAATAAAAGTTTGACAAGGAAGGTACAGCTAAGCATGGCAACGGGCCGGCCCGCTCCAAAATTTTTCAGGGCCCGGGCCGGACCGACTCAGCCGAAAATTTATGCCTTTTTTCAGTGTAAAATTAAAGAAAACAAAAAAAAAATTTCGGGCCGGCCCGCGCCGAAATATTTTTACACGAAAGCACTCTTTCGAATCACACATATCTATTGAATCAACTATGGGAAACAGTTTGAGGTTGAAACCACAGTTAAAATAAAAAAGCATGCTTCATGGGATCCAGCTATGTGTCAATAACATCCCCATCGTTTTGGTAATTATGTTTCGGAGGTTATCTTAGCCAGCTTTAAAAAAAAGCAGCTAGTGAATCAACAGCCAGTTTGACGTGATTTCGACCCTTATTACCACCTAGCTGGCAGAAACTACCGTAGATCACTTATCCATAATGGTGTCTATAACAAAGGGACTTCGCAGGGTACGCAACGCAAAACCTTCCCGTTCATAAACTCGTTTGGTTACAAAAGATTTTCCGTGAAACTGACTGTTTTGAACTTGGGCGAGTCGGCGTCCGAGGGCACGGGGATGATGACTTCCACGTGGTTGGCGATGGACTGCCGCTTGAACTGAGACTTAGCCTGGAAAAAATATTGTTACTGGGCAACTGATTGTTAAAATTACCTTGACCATGTACTCGACGCGAGAGTGCTCGTACTTCTCCACGCTCGCTTCCACCCAGATGAGGGGTTTTACCTGAAACATGGATTATAGGTCTAATTCATTCGGGCTAGTCCGTTTGGTAAGAAACAATGAAACCAACCTGTGTGGTAAGGCGATAGCTCATGAGTTCGAACTCGCCGTCGGGAGGAATGAAGGAGATGGTGCGCTCGGACTCGAATCGCGAAAGACGAACGCACTGGTGGAATTTGACGTCTTCCAATTCGACTCCCTTGCCTGCACGACCACCTGAAGGATTCTTTGCAGTTTTTTTTGGATAAAGTATGGTAAAATACAAAACACAATCCGTAAAATCGAAACTTACGGGCCGCGGCGGACTGCTGGAAGATGACCTTATCGTTGAGACCGAGACGCAACTCGGGCATCCCACTGAGCACCACACGCATGCGGATCGAACCGACGATCTCACTACGAAGGACCGTGCCTTGGGCATTCGCCTGAATCACACACGCGTGCAGGGCAATCGTTGCGGGACCTACCAGCATATTGACGCTCTCGATCACGTCGAGGAACACCTCGTTCTTCCGGTAGCGGATGCCTTCGGAGCGCCAGGAGACGGCGTTGGTGACGGCCATCGGCGGACGCGGAGCGACCTCGAGGCGGTGGCCCTCTTGAGTGATGAATCTGGAAACAGGGAATTCAATAGAGTAAGATTGGGTAGCAGGAAACTCAATTACGACCAAATTTATAGGGCCGTATTTTCGAAATGACAGTAGTTAATAAGCATGGCAACGGGCCGGCCCGGGCCCGGTCCGACTCAACCGAAAATTTATGCCTTTTTTCAATGTAAAAATCAAAGAAAACGAAAAAAAATTTTCGGGCTGGCCCGGGCCGGCCCGCTTCAAAATTTTTCTCGGCCCGACCCGGCCCGGCCCCAAATTTTGCCATGCTTGGTAGTTAACAAATCACATTTGTTCAATGTGTTTTAACCGACATTCCCGTTCCGGAATTCGGCTGTTGACAGTCGTGTTTCTTTATTTATGTGTCTAAACGGTAACAACCAAATTTTCGATCATCGTGTCGGGACCATATCCCGGATTTATCCAGCATTTTGGTACAAACACCCAAGAACAGAAATCTACAAAACTCACTCCTGGAGGATCTTGCTCTCCGTTGTCTGAGGAAACCCGTAGTCCATCATTTCGTCGAACAACTCGAAGATGATGACAAAGTTATCCCGCACAGACTCCTCCTCCAAATCCTTGAAATACTCGCAAAACACCTGAAATTCGATACAAATAATGGTGATTGCAAGAGAAAACCCACTTCGACCACCTTGTACAGGTAGGACAGCGTCATGACGACATTTTGGTTCTTCTTCGACACGCTCACCACTGAAATCAGATATGGAAAATAAACAAATAATATGGAAAATGCTCATACAGATGTGAGGAAGGACCATTCGACTAGATTCCACTAATCTCAGTGATTTTAAACAAGCTCCGCTAGCATCCCTATTTTTATGAAACGTTATAAAATTTGGTAGTTGACAGGTCACGTCCATAATTTTCCCTGGACGATTGCTCAAGGCGCACTTTGTGCGGAATACACCGTTAGCATCCCTTCAAGCCCTTCGGCGTCACAAACAACGTTTCAATTTCAACCAGTTTTTAACTTAAAGGATAAAAAAGCATCAATTCAAAACCCACGAAAGATGTTCCTGTGCTTGATGAAGGTGTAGTTGATGTCTCCGTTGTAGAGCACCGGCGACGGCCTTCCCTCGTCCTCGCTCTCCACCAACAACGTCATGAACTTTTCGATACAGCTCATCTCCACATCGCCCTTGTAGTTACGCGAAACGATTACCTGAATTTTCCATGTTAAACCTCATTGCTTTCCCAAAATTCTCGAATGATTTCGCCACAAGAAATTACAAAAGCAGATAGCTGACTCACATTTCCCTTCAAATCCAGTATGAAGATCGCGGATGTCATGGCGAAGGGGCTCTGAGCCCACGTGGAGAAATAACCTGAAAGTGTGATGATTAAAAACGATCGGGAGAGTGGAAAATGAAGAGCAGAATTGCAAAAATCAGGACGAACAATCAAAAGGTGTAAACGTGGCACTCATTAAACACAGTGCGCCCTGTTAAATTAAATAAATAATATAAAAATTCTAGCTAATTTGTATCCAAATCCCCGAAAATGATAGTTGGAATATAATTTCCATATTCGTACATTCAACAGGAGATATCGACCACCTGTGCAAATATCGCAATCGCCGTGAGACCAAAACGAACAGTCGGCCAGCCGGCTGGCATTTGCGGACAGGCAGAGGAGCGTACCGGTTTTCGGGAAGGGATATGATGGCAATAGCCGTAGATTTATCCTGGTTTTAAATTGAGTCGTTGGCTTTGTGTATCCTAATCTGGCATGAAGAGAGGGGAACAGAAAGAATACTGAAGCAGCATGTTGAGACTTCAAAACAATTTAAGTTGGTGGCGGAAAATTGCGGTTAACGGGTGCTAATTCCGCAAGATCCAATCATCAACATGCCACATGAGCTGCACCCAGGACATGCCTCGGCCACAGGAAACCTCAATTTTCATCGACAGGGCCACTGTTTTCCCCAACTTTTCTGAGCAGGGCCACTGTTTTCCTCAACTTTTCTGAGCAGGGCCACTGTTTTCCTCAACTTTTTCGAGCAGGGCCACTGCTTTCCTCAACTTTTCTGAGCAGGGCCACTGCTTTCCTCAACTTTTCCGAAAAGGCCACTGCTTTCCTAAACTTTTCTGAGCAGGGCCACTGCTTTCCTCAACTTTTCTGAGCAGGGCCACTGTTTTCCTCAACTTTTTCGAGCAGGGCCACTGCTTTCCTCAACTTTTCTGAGCAGGGCCACTGCTTTCCTCAACTTTTCTGGGCAGGGCCACTGTTTTCCTCAACTTTTCTGGGCAGGGCCACTGTTTTTCTCAACTTTTCTGCGCAGGGCCACTGTTTTCCTCAACTTTTTCGAGCAGGGCCACTGCTTTCCTCAACTTTTCTCAGCAGGGCCACTGTTTTCCTCAACTTTTCTGAGCAGGGCCACTGTTTTCCTCAATTTTTCTGGGCAGGGCCACTGTTTTCCTCAACTTTTCTGAGCAGGGCCACTGTTTTCCTCAACTTTTTCGAGCAGGGCCACTGCTTCCCTCAACTTTTCTGAGCAGGGCCACTGCTTTTTTCAACTTTTCTGAGCAGGGCCACTGTTTTCCTCAACTTTTCTGGGCAGGGCCACTGTTTTCCTCAACTTTTCTGAGCAGGGCCACTGTTTTCCTCAACTTTTTCGAGCAGGGCCACTGCTTTCCTCAACTTTTCTGAGCAGAGCCACTGCTTTCCTCAATTTTTCTGAGCAGGGCCACTGTTTTCCTCAACTTTTTCGAGCAGGGCCACTGCTTTCCTCAACTTTTCTGAGCAGAGCCACTGTTTTCCTCAACTTTTTTGAGCAAGGCCACTGCTTTCCTCAACTTTTCTGGGCAGGGCCACTGTTTTCCTCAACTTTTCTGAGCAGGGCCACTGTTTTCCTCAACTTTTCTGAGCAGGGCCACTGTTTTCCTCAACTTTTCTGAGCAGGGCCACTGTTTTCCTCAACTTTTCTGGGCAGGGCCACTGATTTCCTCAACTTTTCTGAGCCGGGCCACTGCTTTCCTCAACTTTTCTGAGCAGGGCCACTGCTTTCCTCAACTTTTCGGAGCAGGGCCACTGATTTCCTCAACTTTTCTGAGCAGAGCCACTGTTTTCCTCAACTTTTCTGAGCAGGGCCACTGCTTTCCTCAACTTTTCTGAGCAGGGCCACTGTTTTCCTCAACTTTTCTGAGAAGGGCCACTGATTTCCTCAACTTTTCTGAGCAGGGCCACTGATTTCCTCAACTTTTCTGAGCAGAGCCACTGTTTTCCTCAACTTTTCTGAGCAGGGCCACTGCTTTCCTCAACTTTTCTGAGCAGGGCCACTGTTTTCCTCAACTTTTCTGAGAAGGGCCACTGATTTCCTCAACTTTTCTGAGCAGGGCCACTGCTTTCAACTTTCTTGACTGATCCCCTACTGCATTGGCGGTAGATTTCGCCGAAAGGGCTCCGTTTTGTTTCAGATCAATGGGACCCGTGAGAAGGAAACTGGTTCATAATAATCCAAATAAAAAAAAATCCCTCGACAGGAAAGGCCTCCGTGAATATCTATTACCCGAAACAGTACACCCACGCGTTTATTAAGCAAAGAAATAAAATAAATTAGTTACAAAGTACACCCGAAAATAAATTAAGGACTATGAATAGGGAGATCTGGCCGCGTCGGCGGGGGCAAAGTTCTCGTAGTACTGCTTCGTCACGTCGATCATCAGGTCTACCGTGCACTCGGCCTCCTGTCCGATTATTCTGGCTGAAATCGCCATTTTAAGTAAATTTTTGAGACAAAAACTAACCGGGGGATCCGGCGATGGTGGAGAAGGGAGGGTAGACTGACTCGGCGGGGATCACGGTACCGGGTAACACGCGGCAACACTCCTTCAGGATGGCTCCACGGCCGATCACCGCGCCCTTGCCGATGTGGACGTAGGAACAGATCTGGGCGGCGGAGATGACACAGTCCTTTAAAGAGAGGTATTAGGGAGAGATAGAGAGAGAGCCCACCTCCTCGATCATGACGTGGTCTCCGATGTGGGAGGGGAACAAGGCAACTCCCTTGCTGAACGTCTTGTGAGAGGGGCGGATGATGGAGCCCGAACGGATGATGCAGTACTTTCCGCTTCTTATGGCCGCCAGGTCGCCTCGAAGAATCACGTTCTTCTGCACAATGCACTAAAAAAACGAGAATTCACAGGAACGGCGGTAGTCAAATCCTCGATTCAATGCCAACGTTACAGAATTCTGCTGTTGATATTCGCGGGGTTCTCACGGGCCGGGCCACTTGTAAAATTTTTGGTCGGCCAGGCCATTTACCTTGGACCACCCAGTCAGATTGCCACCCATACGACCAGGGTTCGATTCCGGTCGGTGACCTTCTCTTTGTGCGACTGATTTTGACTTATCATTAAGTTATTTATAACAGTTAAAAAAAATTATTGTACCGATTTATACAAAAATTACAATTTTGGTTTTCATAAACGGGCCGGGCCGCCCAAAAATTCTCTCGGCCCGGCCCGTCATTTGAGAAACCCGGATATTCGTGATTCTAAACGCAAACATAGGAATTCTGATCGTGATATTTTTTTTTTTAGGTAAAGACGTTCTCTTCAGCAGACCAAGGATTCGCCGTGATTTAGAATACAAAAATAGCAAGAAATCTCGACCTGAATCTGCCGATATCGCGAAAACCCGCACAATACAACTAATAGCATATAAATTTTTATAAAAAAAAAAAAAAGAATCCAATTCCGTGCCCACCTTTCCGTTGAGCACAATATTCTGTGTGCCGCAGATGGTCGACTGCTGCTTGTTGGTCGCCTTGCTGATCTTGTTCCCAGACGGCGTGTGCACGTACTCCTCTTTGGTGTAGTGCACCGCTGGGAGATCCATCTGAAAATGGAAAAAAAAACTTCAATTATGCATAGGCAGGGCTTAAAAACACACAAATGAGCGCGAATAAATAAAAAGCGCGGTGCAAGTCGGTGGGAAAACCCGATGATCACATGAAAGGGTTTGACACCGGCTTGTGAATGGATCTTATACCATTTTAAAGTCATAATTATGATGTAACACAAAATTCGCGTAAAAATTGGATTGAGGTGACTAACTGCTACAGTCCAATCGATTTTCAAACAAGGCAGCGGAAAAAAACGATCGGCTTTTAGCCTAGTCAAAACGTCAAATTGGTGCTATCTGGGTTGGGGGGGGGGGCAGACCCAAAAAATTTTCCGGGGCCCTATTTTTTCGTGGAAACGTTCTCTAGTAGGTTTTCGAGTATGGAGAATTCAAAAATACACATTTTAAAAATGCGAAAAAAAATTTTAAAAATATTTTTTTTAAAAAATAATTTTTTTTAAAAATTTTATTTTAATTTTCTTTTTTCCTATTTTACATTTTTTGTTTCAACTTCACCTAGTCATGTTGTTGTTTTTTACAGCAGGATAAACTGAAAAAGGGAGAGATTCTCCATACAACCGAGAGTTTCAGTCATTTAGATGAGTATCCATACATTTGACCAAACAAATATTGTTAATAACTGAAATCGGGCCCGGGCCGGGCCCAACTTTTCACCGAGCGGGCCGGCCCTTTGCCGGCCCTGGTAGCCATACTTAAGCAAGCTATCTGTGGAGTCTGTTTTGCGAACCCCAACAATACAAATGAAACGTGTGGCGCGAATCCCCAAATAGGAAATTTGGCTCTGCCGACGGCTTTAACGGAATTACACGTGAGAGCGACAGGGCAACATGTTACATGTTGATTTTTCTTTCTTTTTCTTTTTTTTATTTTCTTTTTTTTGTCGTGTTGTTTTTGTGTTTGCAATCAAAAATGCATTTGAATGAATTTGAACATTGTTGCCTTCACGATGTGAACTTCATTTTCATAATTTCGTTAGAAAACACTAGCGTGAGAATGAATGAAGCACCGTAGAAGCATTTAATACCAACTCGGAGGCAAATGGTCGATTTGCCAGTGAGTGCACATGGAAGGAAATCTGTTAGAGGAGAGAAAATGGAGGAAGTAGTATTGCCTGGAAAAGAGGGCTGGTTTGGATGGAGGATAAAGGTGAGTTATTATTATTATATACAAACAAGACAACAATCTAATCGTGCCAGCAGTGCAGCGCGCCAGCTGCATATACCTTTTCGTGGCGGGACCCAAATCCTAAAAAAACGTGCCTAATTAGCAAAAATAGGTCGGTTGTTTTTCCCAGCCGCTATTTTACGTTTAAAAAATTTTTATCAGGAACTAAACTATATATTTACAGAACCATGGCTACGCAGGCCAAGTTGCTGGAGCTTCGAGAATTCACACTGGTGTCGGTATGGCCTCGGCTTGCAATGAAGACTGCCGATGAATTCGACGACTACCTCGCCGATCTTGGTCTCCTGTGGAAGACCCGGCCTTGCCCCAACTGCCAGGAACCCAGGATTGTCACTAGACAGGTACCTTTTATAATTACTCCATTATCAACTACCTACCAAATCTCCATCCAAGAAACCTTAGTGGTCATCTTTCCTCAATCTTTTTACATCCGGAACTTCAATCAGTATCGCGAAAAATCACAATTCAAACCTTCTGAGTACTCCAAGAATACGTTCCAAGCAAAGAAGAACCCACTAAGTTATCCCCGCGACGCTCTGACCATTCTGTATCCATCATACCAAATCATCCTTTCAGTTCCTCAATGGACAACCTGTGAAGAAGAAGTTTGAGTGCAGCAGAGCCCAGTGCCGTTTCCCGGGCTCCAACAGGAAGATCGGCTACCTGAAGGACACGTTTTTCGAGAATTGCCACGCTGATCGGAAGAAGGTCTTCCTCTTGGCCTATCTCTTCGCAAACGACATGGGCACTGTGGACGACTGGGCTCGTTCCTGCGAGCTGGATCCCTCGACCGTAGTTCAGTGGACGACGTGGTTCCGTGATGTCCTGGTCGAGTACTACACTTCGCAGAACAATATCCGCATGGGAGGACCGAACACGATCGTCCAGGTGGACAAAACGTGTGTTGTGCGCAGGAAATACAACAGAGGACGGATTGTCCGCAAGGACTGGCTAATTGGAGGAATCCAGGACGGGACGAGACTCGTTTTCTGCGAAATCACGGACAAGAGAGATTCGCCTACCATTGACCGCATCATCCAGAAATTCGTCGCGCCTGGAGGAACTATCCGAACCGACATGTGGGGAGGTTACAACAACCTTGCGAACATCGGCTACATCCACGAGACTGTGAACCATTCGCAATACTTCGTCAACCCGGTCAATGGAGTTCACACCCAGCGAGTGGAGTCCCTCTGGAGTCAAATCAAGCACAACGTCAAGGCCAAGAATGGATTAAAAGGAGAGCTGTGGGACGACCATTTCGCCGAGGCTCTCTGGAAATTCGAGAAAAAGGAGGAGAACTTGTTCTATGAGTTCTGGTCGGCAGTTAACAAGAAGTACCCCATCGTCTAATAGCCAGTTCTGTTCGCTTCTTTGTTCGTTGTTACAGTTTTCGTTGTCCGTTTTCTTGTTGTTGTATATATTTCAATTCACAATGAAATAATACTAGCCTGCGTTTTTGTCCAATTCGCTTCTTGAATAGCAATTTATACTTTTAAATGTTTCGTGGGATGCATAAACAAGTTTAAGGGAACAAACTGCAAACATTGAAAAAGTAACGAAATATAAAAAAAAATACAAAAAAAAATTTAAGTCAAAAAATTCTGTTAATTAAATTTTATTTTAATTAAAATGTGTATTTTTAAATTCTCCATATTCGAAAACCTACTAGAGAACGTTTCGACAAAAAAATAGGGCCCCGGAAAATTTTTTGGGTCTGCCCCCCCCAACCCACATAGCACCGTCAAATTTTAAGCGTTTCATATTCTTGTAATAAGACAAAGCATTTTATAAGTTTCCTGCGAACTCTTGTGAAATATCTGAATTTCACACCTATTAAATTTACGCCACCTCATTCATTAGTAAACAAGCAAAAACCGGAGGCACATTCACGAGGATTGTCATCCACACTTGAAGAATTGATCGGAGGTACTTTCGGGGATATTCCCATATACTTCCACCCTCTAGAAGTCTCCCATCCCCAAACAAAACACATTTGTATTATGGACTATTTAATCTCTTTGTCGCAAACATGCGAAGGTAACAACGTCTGGAAAACAACACGTATGAGAACAAGACACGAGAAGCGCTCATCAGAGTGACAAGCAAAGGGGCTACGAGTGAAGGATGGAAAAGGGGCTTACAGCGAGCAAATCAATAGCGGTAGTGGTCGGGCTTGAAGGGTCCGGGTCGGGCTTGAAGGGTCCGTTGACGGGGACTCCAAGGTAGTTGGCCTGGTCCTCGCTGAGCTTGGTCAGCTTGACTCCGAGCTTCTCGAGGTGAAGGGAAGCGACCTCCTCGTCGAGGTGCTTGGGGAGGACGTAGAGTCCGACCTTGTACTCGTCGGGGGTTCCGTACTTGGTCCAGAGCTCGATCTGGGCAAGGACCTGAAATATGCCGTTTAAAACAAGTCTAGAACACAAGGTATACCTGGTTGGTGAAGGAGTTGGACATGACGAAAGAGGGGTGTCCGGTGGCGCATCCGAGGTTGACGAGACGTCCCTCGGCGAGAAGGATGACGTGGCGGCCGTTCTTCATGGTGTAGCGGTCGACCTGGGGCTTGATGGTGTCCTTCTTGGCGGCGTTCTCGTTGAGCCACTTGACGTCGATCTCGCAGTCGAAGTGTCCGACGTTGCAGACGATGGCGTCATCGGGGAAGGCCTCGAGGTGCTCTCCTGAAGCAAATAAATTCAATAAATGATGCAATAATGAAGAAAACACAACGAAAGTTAAAACTAACCGCGGACGATGTCCTTGCATCCGGTGGTGGTGACGATGATGTTGGCCTTGGGGGCAGCCTCCTCGAGGGTGGTGACCTCGTATCCCTCCATGGCGGCCTGGAGAGCGTTGATGGGGTCGATCTCGGTGACGATGACGCGAGAGCCGAAGGCCTTGAGGGAGGCGGCGGATCCCTTTCCGACATCTCCGTATCCAGCGACGACGGCGACCTTTCCGGCCAACATGACGTCGGTGGCGCGCTTGATTCCGTCGGGAAGAGACTCGCGGATTCCGTAGAGGTTGTCGAACTTGGACTTGGTGACGGAGTCGTTGACGTTGATGGACGGGATCTGAATCAATTCAATAGTTATGACAAGGTCGAAAAAGGTACCTTGAGCTCTCCCTTCTGGAGCATCTTGGCCAGGTTGTGGACTCCGGTGGTGGTCTCCTCAGAAAGTCCGCGGATTCCGGCGATGAACTGGGGGTACTTCTGGTGAACCAGGTTGGTCAGGTCACCTCCGTCGTCGAGGATCATGTTGAGGGGCTTGCCATCGGGGAAGACGATGGTCTAAAAACCAGTGATTACTTGAGCCAGCGAGAGAATACTAACCTGCTCGACGCACCACTCGTACTCCTCATCGGTCTCTCCCTTCCAGGCGTAGACGGGGATTCCGGCGGCGGCGATGGCGGCAGCGGCGTGGTCCTGGGTGGAGAAGATGTTGCACGACGACCAGGTGACCTAAAAGTGAGTTATTAGTAAAAGCAAGCGAAGGTCCCTTACCTCGGCTCCGAGCTCAACGAGGGTCTCGATGAGGACGGCGGTCTGGATGGTCATGTGGAGGCATCCGGCGATCCTGGCTCCCTTCAGGGGCTTGGAGGGGCCATACTTGGTGCGCATGGCCATGAGGCCGGGCATCTCATTTTCGGCGAGGATGATCTCCTGGAACGAGAACATTAGAAGATGCATTGACCATATGAGAAAAAGCCGAAGCTTAATATTTTAAGCCACAATTGGGCAACTCTGACAGAAAAGATAATACGCAGGTAGAAACAACAAATGAACAAAAAATCTCACCTTGCGGCCGTATTCGGCGAGGCTGATGTCAGCAACCTTGTAGGCGGGCTTGGAGGAGGCCATGGCGTCGTGAATTTTACCCTGAAACCATTCGTTTACAACCGTTTTGGCGAAAATCGAGAGAGAAATGTGAGAATCGGTTGAAACACCAACATAAGGAGCTTAATATGATGAATTTGGGCAAAAACAACTACAAATTTGCAAAATTTAGCGGGATTCCATCGAAGACAAAACAAAAACGACCGCCCCGGGGAGAAACCCAAAGAGAAAATAGAAATTCAAAAGATTTTTTAGGCCCTTGGGTCCCGGCGCGAATAATTCGCAATGGAGCACACTTATGTTCTGCCCTTGGAACAAACACTTAGAAATCATTTTGTGTGTATCAAGAGGTATTTTCGAATGAATTACTTGTTTTTCATCTTATTTCGTGAGGAAATACGGGCAGGAACTCAAAAATCACAAACAAAACTTCAAAAACAAGAGTTTAGAGACTATATTCCCCCAATTTTATTGGAGAATGAATTCTTCTCGGAGTCCCTTCTGATTGCCCGTATTCCTACGGCGAATTCTACTCGTCAGGGGGGGTCTTTTATAGGGCCTCAATGAGGCCCCGCCCCCTTTATCGCCGATCACGCCACGTCTGCGTGTTTGATCAGGCCAGGTGATCGATTTCCCCATGCCAATTTGGGGAAAGGGAAAAAAGAGGAAGAAGTGGCCGAGACAGAACGAGAAATCTCTAGAAGGGCCGCTTTATCTTCGAATCGGCGACCTTCGCCATACAAAGAATCGGAGATAAGCCAACGGTCGGCACCATTGAACGACTCGCTGGCGGTTCTTTGAGCAATTGGATCACGTGGATAAGAAAAAAATACTTTCTTGGTTTTAGTGTGACTGTGGGATTTGTGTCTTAGATGTGCAGGTACTGAAAATAGTCCTTTAAATTTGGAATGACAGTCTTGCGAAAGACACCTAACTGCGTCAAACTTCTGCGTCAAAGCTCTCATGCATTGCTTGTACCAGAATTGGGTACTCGTGACATCAAAACTGAGTGTTACAGTATGCTGAAACTACAGTAAACGAGCACAATACTAGTTTAGATACCCAGGAACACCGAAATTCATGATGGACAGTCCTTTAACGAGGATACGTTGCTCGAAAACTTAAAATTGGAAGGGTCACTCTTTACATATTTTTCAGACGGAGCAGACGTATCGCTTTGTTGGCATAGACGGTATCAGTTGCCAACAAAAAATGTGGACACGTCTATTGAAAAACTGATGTAATCTTATTGGGACCGCATCAGGGAATATAAAGCGCGCAGAGATTTTCAATAATCGGCAAACAATAGATGGTGGCAAATGGGGAATGTGACAGAGAGAGAGAGAGAGAGAGAGAGAGAGAGAGAGAGACGTAGAGTGAGTGAGTGAGTGAGTGAGTGAGAGAGGGAGTGAGAGAGAAATCCCTCTTCTTTGTTCCCTCTGCTGTTGTTTGTTCCCCTGATTCCTGGTCACTCTCGCCACAAATTGCCGAGTTTTCCAGAAACTCGACACTCGGAAATTGCGTCTTCCCGCCTGCTCCTTGATTTCCAAAAACCGGGACTAATTGCATTGAAAAACGGCGTCCGGTAGAACATTTTCTACTGCAAGACAATGCTCTCTCTCTCTCTCTCTCTCTCTCTCTCTCTCTCTCTCTCTCTTTCTCTCTCTCTCCCTCTGTGTTTCTGAGCGATTCCCACATTGTCTCTTTACCCATATCGTTATCTCAACAACGATAAAATCTTAATCTTGACCAGATTTGCTATAATCTCATTAGATGAAAACGGGATTTCCTTTGAGAGAGGATCTTCTGCCGTTTTAGATGTGATAGAAATCTTTTCGATTTTTCTATTCTCATCGAGAGATCAAAATCAAAGAGGCTGAGCCGTGTAACAGATCTCAACTGCGAAAGAATTCCAGGAATGGATTTTAATTGGTGAATCAAAGTTTGCTTTATTGTTGCTAAATTGACATAATTAAGCCAATTGGATGTTGTTTCAGTCTAGCCAAAGCGAGCTATGTTTTCTTCGTGTTTCTCCCACCACAAAGTCCCTTTTTCAAAAGAAAAGTGTAGTCTCTTTCGCCCACAAAGAAGGGGAAATTGCTCTCGTATTCACATTTCTCAAGCAAATCAAGGCGACGCCGGGCGATTTCTCCCCCCGGCTTGTACCACATGTCAATAAAAGGGCAAGGCTTGCGAATTATGTCTTCATTCCACACGAAATGACATGAAGAGGGGAGGCAGACATTCCGATTCAGAAGGCCACTTCATTCAGAAGGCCACTTCAAGGGCGGGGGAGGAGTTTGGAGAACAGTGTTTTCGGAG
>OZ059902.1:16533596-16566096 GCA_964057215.1 Oscheius myriophilus
GAAGAGCTCGTCAGTTGTTCTTGGCTGACCGCCTCCGGAGGCTGTTGTTGTGCCTCCTCCCACAACCTGCGAAAACAGCGCAGCCTGCCAAAACATTATTATATTCTCTTGTTTCCTTCGGATAAGCTCGACTTTCGATTTGGCGTCTGTCAGAACACCGGCGCGAATTTGCAGGGACACATGTACTCTTAACAAAACATACGGCGAAAACAAGGATCGTCAGAGGAAAAAGCACGGAATATTCTCTGTTTCACTCTCGAAAACACGTTTTGAGGGCCTCGTTCCGTTAAAGTTCACCTCCAGAGAGTTTTTGCGACTAGTGTAAACGGATTAGTGCTAATTTTCTTTTGAACGACACTTCCGGCTTCCGTTTATGGAGTCGGACAGATTTAGCAGGTGTCTCTATCTCTATCTCTGTCTCTGTCTCTGTCTCTGTCTCTGTCTCTGTCTCTGTCTCTGTCTCTGTCTCTGTCTCTGTCTCTGTCTCTGTCTCTGTCTCTGTCTCTGTCTCTGTCTCTGTCTCTGTCTCTGTCTCTGTCTCTGTCTCTGTCTCTGTCTCTGTCTCTGTCTCTGTCTCTGTCTCTGTCTCTGTCTCTGTCTCTGTCTCTGTCTCTGTCTCTGTCTCTGTCTCTGTCTCTGTCTCTATCTCTATCTCTGTCTCTGTCTCTGTCTCTATCTCTGTCTCTGTCTCTGTCTCTATCTCTGTCTCTGTCTCTGTCTCTGTCTCTATCTCTATCTCTATCTCTATCTCTATCTCTATCTCTATCTCTGTCTCTGTCTCTGTCTCTGTCTCTGTCTCTGTCTCTGTCTCTGTCTCTGTCTCTGTCTCTGTCTCTGTCTCTGTCTCTGTCTCTGTCTCTGTCTCTGTCTCTGTCTCTGTCTCTGTCTCTGTCTCTGTCTCTGTCTCTGTCTCTGTCTCTGTCTCTGTCTCTGTCTCTGTCTCTGTCTCTGTCTCTGTCTCTGTCTCTGTCTCTGTCTCTGTCTCTGTCTCTGTCTCTGTCTCTGTCTCTGTCTCTGTCTCTGTCTCTGTCTCTGTCTCTGTCTCTGTCTCTGTTTCTATCTCTATCTCTGTCTCTGTCTCTATCTCTGTCTCTGTCTCTGTCTCTATCTCTATCTCTATCTCTATCTCTATCTCTATCTCTATCTCTGTCTCTGTCTCTGTCTCTGTCTCTGTCTCTGTCTCTGTCTCTGTCTCTGTCTCTGTCTCTGTCTCTGTCTCTATCTCTGTCTTTGTCTCTGTCTCTGTCACTGTCTCTATCTCTATCTCTATCTCTATCTCTATCTCTATCTCTATCTCTATCTCTATCTCTGTCTCTGTCTCTGTCTCTGTCTCTGTCTCTGTCTCTGTCTCTGTCTCTGTCTCTGTCTCTGTCTCTGTCTCTGTCTCTGTCTCTGTCTCTGTCTCTGTCTCTGTCTCTGTCTCTGTCTCTGTCTCTGTCTCTGTCTCTATCTCTGTCTTTGTCTCTGTCTCTGTCTCTGTCTCTATCTCTATCTCTATCTCTATCTCTATCTCTATCTCTATCTCTATCTCTGTCTCTGTCTCTGTCTCTGTCTCTGTCTCTGTCTCTGTCTCTGTCTCTGTCTCTGTCTCTGTCTCTGTCTCTGTCTCTGTCTCTGTCTCTGTCTCTGTCTCTGTCTCTGTCTCTGTCTCTGTCTCTGTCTCTGTCTCTGTCTCTGTCTCTGTCTCTGTCTCTATCTCTGTCTTTGTCTCTGTCTCTGTCACTGTCTCTATCTCTATCTCTATCTCTATCTCTATCTCTATCTCTATCTCTGTCTCTGTCTCTGTCTCTGTCTCTGTCTCTGTCTCTGTCTCTGTCTCTGTCTCTGTCTCTGTCTCTGTCTCTGTCTCTGTCTCTGTCTCTGTCTCTGTCTCTGTCTCTGTCTCTGTCTCTGTCTCTGTCTCTGTCTCTGTCTCTGTCTCTGTCTCTGTCTCTGTCTCTATCTCTGTCTTTGTCTCTGTCTCTGTCACTGTCTCTATCTCTATCTCTATCTCTATCTCTATCTCTATCTCTATCTCTGTCTCTGTCTCTGTCTCTGTCTCTGTCTCTGTCTCTGTCTCTGTCTCTGTCTCTGTCTCTGTCTCTGTCTCTGTCTCTGTCTCTGTCTCTGTCTCTGTCTCTGTCTCTGTCTCTGTCTCTGTCTCTGTCTCTGTCTCTATCTCTGTCTCTGTCTCTGTCTCTGTCTCTGTCTCTGTCTCTGTCTCTGTCTCTGTCTCTGTCTCTGTCTCTGTCTCTGTCTCTGTCTCTGTCTCTGTCTCTGTCTCTGTCTCTGTCTCTGTCTCTGTCTCTGTCTCTGTCTCTGTCTCTGTCTCTGTCTCTGTCTCTGTCTCTGTCTCTGTCTCTGTCTCTGTCTCTATCTCTATCTCTGTCTCTGTCTCTGTCTCTGTCTCTGTCTCTGTCTCTGTCTCTGTCTCTGTCTCTGTCTCTGTCTCTGTCTCTGTCTCTGTCTCTGTCTCTGTCTCTGTCTCTGTCTCTGTCTCTGTCTCTGTCTCTGTCTCTGTCTCTGTCTCTGTCTCTGTCTCTGTCTCTATCTCTGTCTTTGTCTCTGTCTCTGTCACTGTCTCTATCTCTATCTCTATCTCTATCTCTATCTCTATCTCTATCTCTGTCTCTGTCTCTGTCTCTGTCTCTGTCTCTGTCTCTGTCTCTGTCTCTGTCTCTGTCTCTGTCTCTGTCTCTGTCTCTGTCTCTATCTCTATCTCTGTCTCTGTCTCTGTCTCTGTCTCTGTCTCTATCTCTATCTCTATCTCTATCTCTATCTCTATCTCTATCTCTGTCTCTGTCTCTGTCTCTGTCTCTGTCTCTGTCTCTGTCTCTGTCTCTGTCTCTGTCTCTGTCTCTGTCTCTGTCTCTGTCTCTGTCTCTGTCTCTGTCTCTGTCTCTGTCTCTGTCTCTGTCTCTGTCTCTGTCTCTGTCTCTGTCTCTGTCTCTATCTCTGTCTTTGTCTCTGTCTCTGTCACTGTCTCTATCTCTATCTCTATCTCTATCTCTATCTCTATCTCTATCTCTATCTCTGTCTCTGTCTCTGTCTCTGTCTCTGTCTCTGTCTCTGTCTCTGTCTCTATCTCTGTCTTTGTCTCTGTCTCTGTCACTGTCTCTATCTCTATCTCTATCTCTATCTCTATCTCTATCTCTATCTCTGTCTCTGTCTCTGTCTCTGTCTCTGTCTCTGTCTCTGTCTCTGTCTCTGTCTCTGTCTCTGTCTCTGTCTCTGTCTCTGTCTCTGTCTCTGTCTCTATCTCTATCTCTGTCTTTGTCTCTGTCTCTGTCTCTGTCTCTATCTCTATCTCTATCTCTATCTCTATCTCTATCTCTATCTCTGTCTCTGTCTCTGTCTCTGTCTCTGTCTCTGTCTCTGTCTCTGTCTCTGTCTCTGTCTCTGTCTCTGTCTCTGTCTCTGTCTCTGTCTCTGTCTCTGTCTCTGTCTCTGTCTCTGTCTCTGTCTCTGTCTCTGTCTCTGTCTCTGTCTCTGTCTCTGTCTCTGTCTCTATCTCTGTCTTTGTCTCTGTCTCTGTCACTGTCTCTATCTCTATCTCTATCTCTATCTCTATCTCTATCTCTATCTCTATCTCTATCTCTGTCTCTGTCTCTGTCTCTGTCTCTGTCTCTGTCTCTGTCTCTGTCTCTATCTCTGTCTTTGTCTCTGTCTCTGTCACTGTCTCTATCTCTATCTCTATCTCTATCTCTATCTCTATCTCTATCTCTGTCTCTGTCTCTGTCTCTGTCTCTGTCTCTGTCTCTGTCTCTGTCTCTGTCTCTGTCTCTGTCTCTGTCTCTGTCTCTGTCTCTGTCTCTGTCTCTATCTCCCTATCTTGCTCATTTGATGTGTCATAATCTGTTTTCGAGCATATATTTGCAAGTTTAAGCACTTTTAGACGTATATCCACTTTCTGCTCTTATTTTAACGTTGTCCTAAAGTAAGACTTCGTCTGATAGAAAATTTAGTATAAAAGAAGTGTAACTAGGTATGCGGTCAGCCCGTGTGAAAAGCCCAGATCTACATTATGTCTCTTTCCGTTTTCTACGTTTTGAAGAAAATGAGCCTATTTTCTTACTGTAACTCTGGCGTCTCTCGATTACCCAAGTTCTCTAACCCTCTAACAGAGGGTGGCCCTTTGCGAAGAATCAGTGTCAGAACCAAAATTCGCCCTTTTGGACAAAAATCTCCAGCATCTGTTGATTTTTCGGTCTTGTATACGGAAACCTGTATGTCCTAGGTTAAGGCTTCGTCTGATAGAAGATCATTACTATAAAAAGGAGTAGAAATAGTATGGGGCACGAAAGCAACGTCTGCTCCACAATATCGTTTGTCTTAAAAACCAGATCTGCACTGTTCCGACAGTATTGTCTCCCTTCTCTCCTCTTCCTTCTTTCCCCGTTTCTCTCTATTTCTCTCCCTAAATCTGTCTCTTTTCGAATTCGTAACTTTTCCTCTTCTATTTGAAGCCGTACCACTCCAAATGATGGCCGTCGATGCGCCGAAAAGGTCCGGATTGAAGAGGAAAACATTTTGATGGGCCCTGCCTCGGCTCAAAACAAGTTGCTTGTCGGTTATATTTAATCCAGGAGAGCAGCCGCTCCTCTATTTTCATCTTCTGGAGTCTCGTAGACACTGAACCCTTGGCCGTTGCATGACTTCCAGTTCCCCAAAGACTCCCCTCACTCATTTGGGCGACATTGTCAGTCGGACTTGTCTTTCCCACGTGTTCGCTCCTCAAATTCATGAAAAACGCTCAAATTATGGCTTAATTTCCAATATTTAAAGGCAGAGGCCCACGTAAAATGAAGAGGGAGCCTGTCCATGCTAATCGTAAAACTCTCTGCATTTCACCATTGAAAATGACACTCTCTCGCCTACGTTACGTCATGGACAGGTCCTTTTTCATTTTCCTGGGCCTCTGCCTTTAAAGGACTAAGGAATATTTGGTCTGGTTCTAAAACCCCATACTAGGGCGAATCCTAACTTTTGCGTAGTTTGTAGTCATTTTCCTCGAAAATTTTCACTTTTCGATGTGATTTCGATTTCCCTTATCAATTTGATTTCCTGGTGATCATTCGGACACCGATGTCTAGGACAACCCCCGCCCGGCGCGCTAAAAATACACTAACCACAAATTAGAATCATTTTTACGAATCGCTTATGAAAGGGCAAAGCGAATGCCGAAAAACGAAACTTGTCATTTCAAAGTTGTTGAAAACATAGCAGAACTACACCATTTGCGTTGATACATCGAGTACAGAAGATTACACTTCGGTGGCAAACATGACGCCTTCTGAGAAAAGGTTACTCCGCTTTGTAAAAAAGGAGATGTTGTTAAATGGGGCTTAAAAACATCTTTTTTTCCCTGGATTTCTTTCCACATCCTAGAATGTAGCCTACATTTAACCAGTTTGATAACAAAATCCACGAACGGTGAATTCTGCAAAGCATGCGCTCTAAAGCACGTTAAACTGTCAGCGTTCACACTAAATTCAATGAAGCTGGGCGGTTTTATCAGATTCGAAGTTGTCATTTCAACGAAAACCGCGAACAGATGATGGTGGCTTCTCAAAAAGTGCGTGGGAGCGCAGGTTGCAAAAGACCACTTGTGAAACGGGCTTTTCAATGAATGATTGAAAAGCCCACATTTAGACAGTTTTGAAACACTAATAGGGGGAAATGCATATTGGCTCGATACGGTTTAAAATTAACCGTTAAAGCTTAGCAAGTTGTTCAAATGTAGTATTTTTTGAGGCAAACAAGTGTTACAAACAAATATTGGCTCTCTCAGGTGTCCTTTCCACATTTCTGCAGCTTTTCCTCCGCTTGCAACCTCCAATGGCTGGCCAATAACACTTGAATCCCCTCCAAATGACCCGCCCTCTTGCAATTACGCCTCAATCGGAATGGGCATTGATCGTCCGTAACACCTCTGTCCAACCATTTCTCAGCCCATGATGTGACCTTCTCAGAAACTTTGGCCGGGAGCCGTCTCGGACATTCCTTATCAGCCGGCGAAACAAAGAACTACGCCGTCGGTGCAGGAGCGCTGTTGTAATAGCCTTAGATGGCAATTTCCTAGATAAGATCATTTCGGAGAAGGGCAACACGCGGGGGACTGACAAATTTATAACTCAACAAGGACAATTCATAAACACGCGATGATCGGTCGGGAGAGAGGAGGTCACAACAAGAAACAAACAACAGTCTGGAGTAATCGTGGGTGGTAATTGGTACGCGGAAATGTGAACCATGCGGAGGGAAAAACAACGACGATTAGAAGGCGAAGCGCGTGCGGATATCCTCCAGCTTCTTTGAGATCTGGAAATACGCAATTATTTCGTTTCCGAGGAAGTTATGGAGGCAGAAGGAGGCGCTCTTATTAGCCTCTTTGCCGCCCGTAAACACATTGTGTCATTTCCTTGTTCCTACCTCGCTAGGCGTGTGGTCGAGTTCCTCTCCTATGCCCTTCTGCTTCGGCATCTCCATCAGACCGAACTGCTCGCACAGGTCGCCGTCGATGACGCTCTTGCACGGGTGGTAGTAGGAGCGGAAGGTCAGGTGGTCACGACCGCACAGCGGCGGGAACTCTGACCGCATGTGCATCTCCAAGTTCTCGAAGAACGACGTCTCCTAAAACAAAACATATTAAAATCTACCTTTCAAAATACGAAATCTCCAGATTTTAGTCCACCCATTTTTGGATTTTCAATCCATGTTTGGCAACCCTTTTAAACGCCTTGTACTCATCACAAAATGAAGTTCCCAGCTAAACATAGTGAAACTCAATTCTCTCCGCTTAATGATGGATATACGTGGAAAGGACACGGAGTATTTAATATCTCCGGCCGCACCCACGCCTACCATTCTGAATCACACCAGAGCTCAAAATGCTTCACGCAGATTTCCAAACGAAACGGCTTACAAGCTTATTATTCACAAATCTATTTAGCTGTGGAAGAGGCGCTCGTAGACACTCTAGCAGAAGCAAACATATCCGATTTACTCGCAAATTTACTAAAAACTCTCCTGCAAGAAAAAAAACGTCACATTCAAGTCCTCGTGCGCTTTTTTACTTCCTTACAGCATGCCTCAGTGCGTGTAATTCCTCCGGTCGGACTGCTTAATTGTTCATGAATACACGTCTCGTCATTTGGTTGTTGATCAATCATGCGGACTCGGTAAAGTTATTTTTAAAGAATTGTCATCGACGCTCTATCCAACCCTCATCCCCACAAAATATCACATGTTGAATAACCCTTTTATAGCATGTTTAACATGACCTTTCAGGTGTTCCGTTTAAGGTCACACTCCTCGAGTCACAAGTTCGTTTCGCATAGAACTTGGGAGGCTTGTTGTGAGACGCCGTCAAACCGCATCGGGTCAAATCAGAACAATTCCCATTGCGATGTTGCCCACACGTCAACATCACTCGGAAGATTACGAATGCGGGATAACACGTGTCTCGGAGCAGTTGCAAAGAGATCTTTGCGCAGCATTTCCCTCTGACTCTGAGTGAGGTGCTCGAGGCTTCTTCCGGTCGAGAGTGCAGTTCCGTTGGCTAAAAATGACCAAAAGGCGGAGGCGACGGCCAACGTCATCTGTGCCCTTTCCCTAATAATTGGGATCTAATGCCCAATTACAACGTGTTGGACATGCGTTGTTTATGAGGGGCTTGTTAATTGATTGGGCGAAAGTAAACACAATGCCTGCCAATTTGAGATTTGAAAACAGGGATAATCTGCCGTCTAGGGGTTTCAATGGGCGACGGCCATTTGGGCGCATTGAAATTAGAACGGCATTGCGATTAGCACCCTCGCAAAGCTGTTGCCATGCCTATTTTAGCCGATAGCGCGACTAAAGCAAAGGTTTCCCTCTTACTTTTTAATTATTGTTTAAATAAATAATCATTTTTTAAGTTCTAACCTGTATGCACTGGACTGAAGCCATCTGTGACTAGGTTCAAAGGATCTTTTCACAAAACAAATTGTGCCGGAAATGTGTTCAGGGAAAAGCGTGAAACGTTTCCGCAATCTCACGTGTAACATTTATTGCTCCCTCGCATTAAGAGCTCTCTTTGCGCAGTCTCTCCTGGCGAGCGGTACGTGCGATTAGATAAAGTGCGCGACATTCAAAATAATAGGCGACTCGTCGTGTGCTCCTGCGACGCATAACAAGAATCGTCCTTTCCTCCTACTTCTTCTGGCGTCTTTCCTTCGCTTTGTGAAGCCCAATTCCTGCGAAAACACCTCCAGATTCCGTTTTTCAAAAGCAGCCGTCTGGACGGCGTGGCGTCGGCTGTTTCGGAATGCATGAGTGAATCGGCCGTAAAGAAATGTCAAACAAACTGCGTCTCCATTCAGACCCACACAGCTTCCTCCAAAAGACTCAATCACCGTCCTCTCCCTCCGTAGAGCATTATCCCACCAAATGACCGAAACATCATCCATTAGCCGTCTAATGATGGGTCTTTGGCGGACGTAAACAAAGCAACCCGTCTGTGTCCCATTTGGTTACTATGAAATTATGCGAAATTGCCATCTCAGAGCCTACGGAGATGGATAAGCCGCGTGTTGTTTAGCATTCTCGGTAAAATCCGCAACACCAGAAATCACAACAACCATCCTTCTCAGCTGGTTTTAATTATTTATGACCTGTAGTCTCAAAATATTCGATTCTATCCGCGTAAAACTTGACAACCCCCCGGCTTCGCAGCATTTTTGAAACTTACATCCTTGGACATGAAGGGAACCAGGCAGCCAATGGCTCCTCCGATCGTGGTGTAGACGATGCAGTCGCTTGCTCCGGGCACCAGAGACGTCTTCTGAAGGGAGGTGATCTGGTCTCCCACGTAGAAAACGGAGATCATGTCCATCTAAACAGGCGCATTTCATTCATTTTTTTTTCTAAATTTCCCTTACCTTCTGAGAGGCTCCATTGAGATGACCGCGGTCCCAGTGAGAACGCAGCCCAGTGGGGTCCTCCTGCACATCCTCGCTCACTCGGTCGGGCAGTCTCAGCTGAAAATTATCCCATTCAAAGGCGAATAATGTATTTTTGTTAGGCATTGCGTGTGTAAACAAATACAAATTAGCCAGTGTGACGACGGTGATTGCAAAACAAGTTGAGTGCTGCGCCCCAGCGAATTTTACGAAGCTTTGCCTTAAAACGTTTTCGACGATTAATCATTTCCCCTCGCGTCAGGATTATTGAGCGTTTCTTCAAAACACACGAGCGAGGCCTGGCGGATCAACAAATAGCCAGTAATTAAATCTCATCTTTGCCCGGCCGCTCTGAGGAAGTGTCCGCTGTTCCTGGAAACCATTCATTGCTTCTGACGTTTTGTGGTCTCTCAGTGTTGCGTGGTCATGAAATAGTCAGCAGCGACGCCCACAACCAGCCATTGTTCGCCGCTCTCGTGAATCCCACAAATAGGTGCAGAACGAGGCCTCTCTTGTCAATCTTTCTGGATGCTGGTAATGGAGCTACTTAGGCAAGCCATGACACCCAAAGGACACGTGAAATTAACCGAGAAATAGTGATTTATAGCTCTGACGAGAATCTGTCGCACGAAGATGACGAAGGCCATTGTGCCCCTTCGGTGACAAATTCTAATTTCACAGCGGCAAGATTACCGAGTAATCACGCTTTCTCCAGGTTTTCCGCCGGCTGTACTCCCACACATTGGCCAGTTTCATCCCGCAATTCATTATTATACCACATATTAAGCCCCTATTAACTATTAAATAAATAAGAATAGGGCATTTCTAGAGCCCAATGTACCCTAATCCGAAAATCGCGCGGCTTGTTATTCCCTGCCTAACCCGTGCCCTTTCCCTCTGATCTCAGAATAGCCTCCCTCTGAAAGGCCAGAGATTCGGTGTTGTTCTTCGGCGAACTCTGGCATAACCGGTGTTTTGGGCCACAACCACAGCATAATTACGACCCTTTACATGCGATGTTCATGAGATGGAGCGATGCCCGGCGTCAACAAGACTTTCGCGTCGAATCACGCAAATAAAAAATGCGAAGAATACTCTCTCATGCTTGCTCCCGTAGGCGTGCACATGCTCTCTGCCACGGGGCAAAACACGAGAGACATCTCCGATTCAAATCGAATCTGTAGCGATTTCGTTATCACATTTCACCATGGAGGGGATTCCTGGAGATTTTGAACGTTGTTCCTTGTATGTAAACAATGCGAATTTGTAAAGAAATATACCAAACATGTATAAATCCGGAATTAACCTTTGCTTACACAATTTAGAGACCTCCACCACCGCATGTATGTTCTTTTTGGTAGTTGCTTTCGTGGCGGGACCAAAGGCTCTTGAAGACTTTATCCCGTGATGTCGGCCATTAATGGCCAAAACATTCAAAAACCGCAGTTTGTCGACCGAATTTCCCCTCACTTTCTGTCTACCAATTCTTGGATCGGGCTACCCCGTGATCTACCTTGTTGACTAGGAATCACCCCAGCCTTTCCTGAGAAACGGTTGGGGAATGTGACTCCTTCTATAGACTGCGATTGAGCAGTGTTCGCCATTATGACGCCCATCCGTGAATGGGGAACATCTGGCTCTCTTTTGATTCACTTATCCCAGCAATAACCAGTCTCAGCAGGGCGAAGGAACGTGTATCATTCCAACGAGAAGCCCGATTTGCCGCCGTCCGAAGCGTAAATATTTTGACCTGGCATGCAATAAGATGAATAAATCGAATCATAAGGGACGACGCTCTTCGCCGCGTTACTGATTGAGCGTGCCACTTCGGCCACAATTCTCTCGCTTTCCAACAAACATTTCTTATTTGGAGGAGCCGACAACAACATTTCCGCTATGTGTTCTATCATCTGGACCGATTTGTTTGCAGTGCGCTGTCAATATTTTCGTCGTTGCGTAAACAAAATGCTTATTAACTAAAGCCAAGTTGCGTCGGGAATCGCGGTGAAGTGCTTTCGGCTGCAAAACACGAGATGACAGCCGTCATTTCATCACGATCGATGAGGCTTTTGATCGGCCAAGGAGCCCACCATCTCGTCATTTCCGAGAGCGAGTTCTCCCACTTTCATCGATTCCGGCCAAGTATTTCCAGACCTGTGAGCAACGTATTCACATCAGGCGTGAAGTACCCGCCCATACACAGATTCCGTCGACGACGCCCAAGTTGCGCCCCGTTTTAAACGCAAACTTCACGAAAAGTACTTTCCGCAGCGGCGGCGAACTCGATTACTCGCAGGATTCGGCAATCTGTAGCCAATTAGGCGGCTAAATCTGAATGAACCCCGGCCAACGCAGTCCATTCTAAGCAGTCTTTCCGCTGCTGAGACGATTCCACATGTACCACGGGCTCTCACGGGCCGGTCCGGGCAATTCCGAATCTTTCAGCTAAAACAACAACTTGCGGTCATAATAATTAGCTGTACCTTACTAATAATTAAGGCTATTTTGGGCGTCAACGGGAAAAGGGCAACCCCCAGGACAGCCATGCAAAACAGGCGAATAATTACCATTCTATCCCCCAAGTAAACAACCATAGTTGTCCTACACCGCTGGTTACAAATATTTTCTCTCTTCTCACTAATTACTTAGTTCTTGAAAATCCGTTGATTTTCTCTGGAACAACCACACCCTGAAGAGCAAATCCACTCTTCCCATTGTTCTCCAAGACCCCCGTGTGGAAATGCTATTTCTCAGCCTGGAAACTCACGATAGCAATTGAGCCGAAGCGGTCTCCGACTGCAATCGTGTTGTAGTCCAGGATGCACATGCAGGAAACGTAGCGCGGAGTAGTGTCATCACAGAAAACGACCAGCGAATTCTCCTGAAAATGCGATTTTCTCTAGATTTAAGTAAAAGAACGCACGGCCTTTCTGTAGCGGACCCAGTGGATAGACTCTTGCGAATCGGCGACGATGATCCTCTGACCCGTCGACTGGATGTCGCAGATTTGGACGGGGAAGTGCTGAAATTTCAAGTTTAAATAAGAACTTTTTAAGTATATTTTTGAAATGTATTCATTTCTATGTATATTCCATGTTTCCAGGAGTTTCAGTTATTACGAACCCACCATTTCCCTTCTAAATGTTTAACTCGTGATTAAAAATGTCATGTTCTCGTCATTTTTTGTACTTTCCTCTCTTTCACTACAACTCTCAGAAGTTCGTCCTTTTCAAACTCTCTGCTTTCAGGAATTCATGCGGCGGGAGCGAGTTTAACGCAGAATGTTAAACGACACACACTGCACCTTCTACGAATGGTCTCGTGATCCACAACACGCCAAATTCTTCCGAATATTCTCTATAATTTCTGTTCTGACGATTCTCGTAGTAGTGGTCGTGTTGGGAAATGCCCTCGTTATTGCGGCAGTTCTTTTGCGACGGCGGTTACGATCTCCTACGGGGTTGCTTATTCTTTCATTAGGCGTTGCCGATTTAATGGTAAGACAAAGTTAACAAATAAAGTAAATTGATTCAGGTCGGAACGGTCATTCTGCCCTTCAGTATAGCTAACGAAGTATTGAGTGGCTACTGGATCTTCGGAGAACTGTGGTGTACAATATGGGTCACAATGGATATTTGGATGTGTACCGCTTCAATTTACAACTTGGTCGCTATTTCCATCGACCGCTATATCGCTATAATTAAACCTCTGAACTACCCAATGCTAGTAACCAAGTACCGCGCCAGATGGACCGTGGCCCTCGTTTGGATCGGCTCTTTTGTCATCTGCAGTCCGAGTTTCTTCCTCGGAAACACCGTGACTAGTATGGACCAGGAATCTCGTTGCAAATGCACCCCTGCCAACGGAGGACGTGCCTATATAATTTTCTCTGCCTCAAGCAGTTTCTATGTACCGATGATGGTCGTCATTTTCGTGTATTTCCGTATTTATATTGCTGCTCGAGCAGCCACTAAGAGTATTTACTCGGGAATGATGCAGGTGAGCCTATTTCTAGCGCCGTGTTTTCAAAGAACACAATGAAACAATGAAACTTCCGCTTCCAGGTGACGGCTAATGCGAATAAAAACACGAAGTCATATTTGATGAATCACCCGAATGCGTTGGCGAAGGAATCACTGCCGATGTTACGTGTTCACCGGGGATCAGCTGCCAACACCGTCCGATCCACGCCCCAGATGATGGGCAAAATGTAAGATAACAAACATTTTGCACAGGGCCTGCATCGGCAAAGTGCCACTTCAAACTAATATCGATCATCGAGATTGACAAGTGTCAAGCGTACAAAAGTCATAGCGCAAAGTTAAAATGTTTAGGCAGAGAACCAGAAACACAAAAAAGGTAAATTTAGGCAAGGAGAGAGCGAAAACGGCATCGGCACACCCATACAACCACACAGGAGTGTGACAGAAGTGGCCCTGGTGCACAAGTGTGGCAGTAGATACAGTATCCCTCCTCCCAACAAGGAGAAACTACCAGAGCAGAAAAGGAGCACAGATTCCGAGAAATCCCCACCACCGTAAGAGGAAAAGAGATTCTCTTATGAAAACGTATTTACAGGTCACCGGGCGAAGAAGAACCACGAGAGATTAGTGTGAAAACAGAGAGTGAGAAAAGGCCGATGAATCGACTGCTACCGAAAAATCCATTCAAATCACTGATTCGTAGAGGACAGAGGAAAAAAGTGAGTTTCTAGTGAAATGCTCACATTTGAAACCATTTTTAGACCGGTTGCGCATATGAAAAACGCCTTTCTTTGGAAATCAAAGCAGCCAAAACAGTGGCCATCGTGACGGGCTGCTTTATTTTCTGCTGGCTTGGCTTCGCTCTCCTCTACGGTTTGGAGCTGGAGACGGACGAAGTGACATGGTCCATCGTTTTCTGGCTCGGATATCTCAATTCCGCCCTCAATCCTGTGATCTACACAGTTTTCAACAGGGAATTCCGCACTTGCTTCAAGAGACTGCTGACGTGTCATCATCTCAACCACCCGAATAACACCAAGGTAGGGAGTGATTGGGTACCATGTGACCGCCAATTGCAGTATACGAACAACAATTCTTACAACTCTACGGCGAGAGGAGTCAAGTCCTACAACGCAGTCTCGTGTCCGCCGCAGGTCGGAGGCAATTTCAACACACAAAGGCTGTCGAACAGCAAGTGAACAACGGGTATTAATCTAATTCTACGCGGTATAATTGAATGTACATATACGGACGAATAAAGACTTCTGTAATGAATTACATAGGTGCTTGGGAATGTCAAAGGAGCGGAGGAAAACAAGGCCATCCATGAGGGCAGAGATCACCCAAATATATTGTTTTCCCTATACTTTGTTATGTTTGGGTTCTATTGTTCACGAGCTTTTGTTTCAACTTACCCTGTTTTCGCACTTGGCCAACAGCTTCCGCTTTCCCAATTCGTAGACGCGGAGGAATGTGCCGAAACCGAGGAGGACGGTTCCTCGGAAATCGTGGATAGCACTCACAGGCTGAAAAACAACAAATATACATTTTTTGTTTCTTTTTCTCACCAGGGGAGTGTCGGTTCTGTGAAGGAGTTCGAATCGATCACCAGCATTCGAGAGGATGAAGGTGTAGACGAAACCACGGCGGGGAACGGTCGAGGCACCGAGGACCTGGCCCACTCCTCCTCCTACGAGGACCATCAGGGTCTCTGGACAGGCGGCGAATTGCACTATGGCAATGCTGAAACGAGGTGAATAAGAAAAATACAAAAATTATCGAAGCCGTACAAGCTGTACAATTTCGCATGTTCATTGCCGAAAATCCCTGACAAGAAGCCACGGGAATCTGAGTATAACGGGTCCCGACACGACGTTCTTTTTATACAACGTTGGACGTTATACCCAGATGAATCTGGGTATACCAACTGTTGACGTATAGAAACACGACTGTCACCAGCCAAATTTTGATACTTTAGTGTCGGGACCCATTACACCCAGAATTTGTTCTGACTTCTGCGACCCGAGCGCCATACAATAAAAAGATTTACCATTTGGCAGCCTCGTCCTGAGGCAGGGGGAAGTAGGACAAAACATCTCCGGAACGGGGGTGGATCAGCTGAACGGCGGAGGCCCACTTGGACGGGGCAGCCTTGGGCGCTCCAAAAACTGTCTCATCCGGCTTATTGTTCCTCATCGAGTTGGCTATTTCCTTGGCCAGATCGGCCTCCTCCGGGTCCGTCGCCAACTTCTCAATGTCCTGAAATGTGGAAACAGTAATAGGAGCCAAGAGCCTATGCACGGATAATGGCACACGCATATTTCACTTATATAGCAGTCGATCAGAAGGGACCGCTGAGTTTAGCCTGGGCATACACTAGAACCAGGTTTTCAGCCACTGCATACCGTAGTATCAAGTCATCGTAATCCCACTTACATTGGCCATTTCGTTGAGTTTCTGATCCTTGGTGTGGTCTGTGTAGGAGGCGTGGTCCGACTCGATGACCATCATGGTTCCGGCGGTCGGATGGACGACCATCTTGCGAGGAGTGAATTTCAGATTGAAGGCGATCTGGTTGAAGGAAGCGCCCAGCTTCTCAACGGCGATGATACTGAAACAGCCAAATGAGTAAGAAGAGGCATATTGTTTAGTCAGTGTTGTGTTTTACCGCAAAACTGCTGAAAATACTTACCGGAGTGTGTTGTCGGCGATGGCGACTATTCCCTCGGCGCACTGATCGGAGGTGAAGCCGGCGGCGTACTCGAGAGATTTGTAACTGAGCGGTGTGAGGTGGAACCTGTTCTGGTAGTGGTAGAGCAGCCAGGATCTCGAAGAAGTGCACAGAACCTGGAACAAACAAATAAAAAGAGTCCTCCTCCAAAAACTCACGGCGTCCTTGTTCTGGCTGCGCACGCGGAAGAGCTTGACGGGCCTCGTTCCGAGGTACCTCGTGCGTGTGTCCAACATGATTCCGGTGATATTGTCGACTGTGGTGCGCAGGAGGCAACCGTTCTAAAACGATTTGTGTTCAAACTATAAAACGGGGGCTACCTGAAGACCTATGTTCAGGTGGATGGCGGCGGCGCCCTTTCTGTCATCACTGCTCGTCTCCACGAGGAGAAGGGATTCGGGTTGCGAAGGGAGACTCTGCATACTAAAAACATAAATAAGAACGGAATTTATGAGAAACATCCAAAGATTTGAAACAAAAACGAACCTGAGGGGACTGAGGGTGTCGTTGTGGTCGAGAGAAATGATGCGCACAGTGTTGTCGTTGGCTCCGATGGCGAGGAATCGGGAGCGTATCTCTCCTTCGGGAATCTCCGACAGACTCATGCAGGTGATCTCGGCGTCGCGGAACGTCTTTCTCTCCGTGAACTCGTTCAACTGGCCCGACTGGTCAAGCTCAAAGTAGACTATCTCTGCTCCCGCCTGTCCAGCTCCCGAGAGAGCGATAGCCACCTGTCTTCTGAAGAAAATACGCCTTCAAACGCTTTGAAAGGGAACGGAACCTGTTCATGGCACACTTGACGATCTGTCGCTTGCCGGGCGTCTTCCACTCGTTGACACGACGATCCGAGCGAATGTGACGGATTCCGTCAGAGTAAATCTGTAAAACCCAGCTATTCATCGCTCAGAACTTAATTATACCTGGAGCAGGGCGTCGTCGCCGATGAGACCACACCCGAGAGTGGGAGCGGTGGCCAGGAATCCGGAGTCTTGCGCCTCTTCGACGGTCTCTCCAATCGTCAGCACCAAGGTGGCATTGACGAAGGACACGACGATGTACGAATCCTGGATGTCTAAAAAGCGAAGGTAATTTCAAAATTAAAACAAAAACAAACCATCTATGGTTTTCCTGACCGTCCAGACGGCGTTCGGGTTTCCGGGCAGTTCGGACACGGCCATCTCGGACACTTCCAGACCGTTTCTGAGAACCTGAAGAATGGAGATTGGGTTTATAGCCACAGAAATAATATGACACTGGGATTCAGTTACCCTAAATGTTTCGAGCCACACATGTACCGCGGAGGTGGCGTAAAACGGACACCATAGCTGGCTGGTTATTAGTTTGTGCCAGACACGCCCCATAACAACATCAATTGCCGAAATAAAACTCACTCTGAGGGTCGACCTGGGGCCACGGCCGCAGAGTGTGTAGACCTGAGGGGCGTCTTCGCGGGTAAGATCTCCGACCTAAAACCATGTCAATAACAAAATCTCTGAGAAGTAACTCACATGTGCTCCCAGCAGAGGGCACAGACTCTCCATCTTGTCAACTGGCACCAGACTCTTCAACTCGCGCACTCCGTAGAAGAAGCTCTCTCCCTCGGACAACGTCATCTTCGAGGAAAACTCGGCCTCGTCGTCATCCTCTCCCAGATTGGCGATCTGGTACAACTGACTGAAATCGTACTTTTTAATAAAAACAAATAAGAATGAGCTTACTGGTCTCCGAATTCGCTGGCAACGAACAAGAATCCGGTCTTCAAAATGCACATGGAATTGGCCGGAGGCACTGTGTCGAAATACTTCACCTTCATCTCGGTCACGAGGTCCTCTTCGGTTTCGAGAGTGACCTAAAGTTACACGTCGTATTCCGTAAAGAACAATAGGTGGACATGAGGTACTTGCGGTACCTACGTAATTTGGCGTTTGGTTGAAAACAGTAACAAAAAATTAAACGTGGGCTTAAGTTGCCTCAGAGGTATCATTTGGGGGACTTACGCATCGAGTCCCCCATACGCTGCCTGTCCAGCTATGGTAAAGAACACCAATAAACGCAGCTTTTGGCTGCCAAGCAATTTGAATGTCCTCGCCTCCAAAATATAAATGCAAAGACTCACCTTGAAAAGGTCTCCCTGCTCAGTCTGTACAAGGAAGAAGAAGAGCAACTTGGTCTTGTGCGTGGCAGAAGCGATGATCATGAGACTCCTGTCCGGGTCTTCCAAATCATTCTAAAATATCCGCATGAATTGGGAATAAAAAGGCTAACTAACCCTGCGGTGGGGAATGGCACACTTGATATCCGGCTGATCTCCCAGATTCTTGTAGACGAGGTAACCCTCGCAGCAGACGATTACACCCGCCGGACCGTCATTTCCCCCGGGCACTGGAAATGGCGAATAAGATAGGTTTAAGGAGAAAAGTTACCGGGAATCAACAGGTTTCCAGGTTCGGGCATTGGCTCTGCATACTTCCTGATGACGTGGTTCAGGCCGAGGTCCAGTTCGTAGAAGGTCAGCGTCTGCTGGGCCGTCTTGGCCGCTTCTCCAGTTGGGTCCTGGTCCAGCTCCTGAAAATGGAATGTCACAATACTGATCTGTTTTCTGCAAAGCGTGATTTCAACCATTGAATTTGAGTTTCTTAATGCCATAATCAAAGTTACGAACCTCGTAGTCGAATTCCAGACACGCGAACATGGGATTTTCAAAGCCAGAGTCGATTCCAGCTATCCCGTAGCAGACGGTAAACTGCTTGTGAGCCTCCAACGGGGAAGAAATGGTCAGGCGAGCTTCTGAGTCACGGTTCATCTGGTAGACGAGCTTCTGTCGTTCGATCGCACCTGAATAACCCAATCAATCAAGATTAGATGACAAAACTACCGATCATGATGGCTCGGCCCTTGGGATCAGCGGCGAGGTAGTGGCCGGGAATGGCACGGCGGACGCCAGACTTTCCATAGGTCTCCTGGTGAATGCGGTCGAAGCAGTTCTTCTCTGCGTTGTACTCCAAAATGACGATTCTTCCGGAATCCGACCCAATGGCGATGTAATCTAACAAAGAATATATTTTGAATTATAGAAATACCAACCTTTGGCGCCACCGGTGAGTCTGAAGGGAAGGAGGGAGCGGATGATTCCGAAGACTTCTTGACTGCAAATGATCTAGAAATATGGCGATTAGGAAAATAATGATGTAAATAAACGAACCTTAATTTTTCCCGTGTTGGGATCGCAGTATAATAGCTGGAGCGTCGTCCCTCTTCCCACGCATACTTCCTTAAAAGAGATTTGAAAACGGAAAACTACAAATAAACCTGAGACTGGGGCTTTCCGCTGAAATTTCCGTGGACGGCCTGGTTGATGGTCGACTGGCCTTGTAAGGTAAGGTGGTATAGGTGCATCACCGCCTGAAACGAAATTAAAAGTCAGAGAAAAAGCCAGTGAGAAAATTAAGATAGAGACAATTTTCGCGGAAAATATGACAAAAAAGTTTTTACATGTAAGGGCAAACTCAGTAGCGGAATAATGACTATTAAAAGAATGATTACTACACTAAAAGTGATGCGCGATAGGCCAATGTGCTGTTTTCAGAGTCAGCGAGTTGCTTTAGTTTTCGAGGGAAATGCACGAAGGTGATGAAGGAATATAACATCGTGCAGAGCTAAAAACAAATAACTAACTCCTACAAAGGCTTGATTCATCTAAAATGAAACCCTATTCAGGCAAAAATAAACTGGCACAAGTTTGAAACACAATTTAGGTTCGAACGTTCAAGTTGACGCATGGAACAACAAATGGCTATAAAACATAATTCCCAAATTCAAAGCGGGTATTTACAAAAGCTTTAAAATAAAACTAATAAAAACGCGAAGAAACGCAACCCAAGAAAGCTGCATTTTAAAAATTTATGAATTCGAATAAACGCAGTCGCAAACCTCACCGCGCTTGCGTACAAAAAAATTGTTACCGTTTTCTAATTAGAAAAACGCGATTTCGATTGAACATTTTCCACTTTAATTTTACTTTTTTGGGGGTAATAGTGAGAATGGTAAAAAATATAGAGTACTCACAAATGTGGACATCTTCCGTAGGATCCCGTAAGGAGAGTTGCCCATGGTCTGCGTAGTCATCTTCTACGGCGCACTCCATTTTCTCCGTCGGTCATTATTGCAGCTGATAATTTCGTCTGGACCAAGTGGTAGTACGTTGGCAGCTCTCTTGACATTTTCAACGGTAATCCATTTATGGTGGTCTTCAGAAGTTGTGATGGATGGGGTCTTTCCAGAATTGTCGAGTGTCGAGTTGATCACGTCTTCTTTCTTGTTCACAGGCGATGTCGGGGGAGGGGAGGGGAGAGAGATAGAGAGAGAGAGCGAGAGAGAGAGAGAGAGAGAGAGAGAGAGAGAGAGAGAGAGAGACTTGCACACACCCACACTCACACAAGCCCCACGGGCGGGAACATGTAAATGCTTGCTCACGTTAACTTACTCACGTTCACACTTTCGTAAAACATAGACATACACTCGCACACATCACGCTAACCTGTACACATACACTCACACACGCACACCCTACACTCACTCACGCGAGAGAAAGAGCGCCCGAATTAAAACCACCGGAGCAGCAATCAACTCCCGTCCGTGTGCTACTGCTCCTTCGCACCCTCGTTCACCGGCCCTGAGCATTTCCTCTACTTTTGCTGCCCCTGACCCCAAAGCCGTGGTGGAAATCCCGTATGCCGCTTGTTGCGGAGAGTAACGGCCAGAAGGCATAATTTAGGATTCGAGCGAAAGCCGAAAGGAGTAGGGCTCGACATCGCTTGACCAGGCTCTCCCGATGTCAAAAAGAACCGGATCCCGAGGGCGTATAGGCATAATTCAAGCGCTGGGACATAGAAGACAGGGACAGCGACGCAGGGACACTGACATAAAGACACAAGGACAGGGACGTAGAGAGATACACAGACAGAAATACAGGGACAGAGAAAGAAAGAAAGGGAGGGAGAGAGTGAGAGAGAGAGAGAGAGAGAGAGAGAGAGAGAGAGAGAGAGAGAGAGAGAAATTTAGGGGGAGGCCTGACTTGATATGGAGTTGTCGGGGAAGGCAGCTTCAGAAGACCACGGAAAAGTACAGCAGTGGACATTGGTGTTAGAAGAGAGAGCTGCTGGAGAGGCGACTGTCCACGGAACCGACAGGTGAAGGAAAGAAGGGCAACTGGGGAGGAACGCTTGCTAATGAGGTACCGTAATGAATCAAAATATGCTAATTCTTAGCCGTGGAGCAGATTAATAAATTTGAAATATGCAAATGTGGTAACAATACCGAAGACTTCAATCCTACTTTTTCAATCCACGCCCAGTTCTCGGAAGAGGTGCGACTGATTTTGTTGCCAGCGATTTGGGACTGATCGCTGGCTTCCAAAAATTAACTAGGGTCTCAAGGAGGCCCAGACATTAGCAATCCGGCGGCAAATTCGCGCCGGAATGCTGTGGTCTGATTTTTTTTGGTTTAATCTGCTGTCGGCGATTCTCCCGGGACTACCCCTTGAAGAGGCGCCGATGTGGTACGGGTGGAAGGCGCAAACGTGAAACTCCCTCTATATTTGCTTTTCTCTATTTTACTCTCGCGATTCCTTCCTTTTCTGACTATTAACGACAAGAATTGAGAATTGTGAGGGAATTTTACTGGCGAAATATTACCTAACATTCCATTTCGCTCTGTCAGTCATTCTTCCACTTACATTCACTGGAAAAACTAGCAATGGGTATATTTTTGCCAGCGTTCTGGGTCTGATCGCTGGCTTCCAAAAATTAGCTAGGGTCTCAAAGAGGCCCAGGTAGGTTTATTGACATTCAAGTGAGTGGTGTTTCCACTCAGACTACCCTCATCGGCGGTTCCGATTTCGTACGGGTGCGAGTCGCAGAAGTGCAACGGCGTATTGTCGCGCCTCTTTCCCTTCCTTCTCTCTTCCTCTTCTCTCTCTCTCTTCTTTCTCTGCTTTCCTTCCAATCTCTTCTTCGGTAATAATATCATCGGTGCTCCAGTGTTCACAATGAGCGGCTGGTTGTCAGGGACACCCCGCTCCCTAGGGGAAAGGAGGAATCAGTCTCTTCGACTATCCTCCCATTTTTAACATTCTCTTATTTTTAATTATTAATTTTTAAAATGGCAAAGTCTATTCTTTTGAAAGAGGAGCGTTTGAGTTCCCCTGAAATTTCAAAGCATTTGTATTGCAAACCATTATTCGCGCCCTTTTTCACCATTCTTTCGCCATAAATGGCTGAATCGCTCTTTATTTCTATCTATAAACGTTAGAATAAATTTCCAATTCACGATATATTACCTTTTTTGACCGATTTCGTGCAAAAAATCGGTGACACCTTGGCAAATGACGTCACTTTATTGCCATTTTATGATTACGGTTGCCACAGCTGTACGTGGTGTCGGTTTGCTTTCGTTTTATTTTAAAGCATTTTCGAATTTGAATTTTTATTTAATTTTGTTTGTTTGCTTTTCCTCATTTTTGTTTTCTAATTCAAAACTGGAAAAAACAAAAATATTTGATTTGTTGAGCACAAATTAGAGCGATTCAATTCAGTTTGGAACCTTTATAAACCCCGGAACGTGTTCCCCTTTAATTTTGTGTTCGTATTTTTGTTAAATTCATGTTCATATTCTAGCTTATTCCGTTTTAGAAACATAAAATGTCGGAGGAGGATCCTCTCGTCAACGGCCAGCCCCTCTCGTCGCTCCGTGTGGTGGACCTCCGCGAGGAGCTCGACAAGCACGGCCTCTCCAAGAGCGGCAACAAGAATGTGCTCGCCGATCGTCTCAGAGAGGTAATTTTTTTTATTTCTTTTAAAAACTATCGATAATGTTTTAGTTCCTGGTTAACGGCACGAGGGAGGACAGCTCTCCCACCAAGGAAAAGACGCCCTCGGCTCATTCATCGCCCACCAAGGTAATTTTGGCTTCATCTGTGTTTCCTTACAAAAGCTGTGAATTAAGAACAGTTTTTAAGCGTAAACCAGTTATTACGTTTTGACATTTTGTTGTTTCAGTCTCCGGCCGTTGAGAACCAAATGGTGGCTCAGTACAGGGCTCGTCAGCAGGCCGCTCTCAAGGAAGCCGCCATGGAGAAAGGTACTTTTCAGTTTGAAGTTTAACATTATTTTCGTTTTAGAACGTGCGCGTCGCCAATCGGAGTCTTCTGATCGACTGGCTTCCCCCACACACGCCAAAGAAGCCGCAGAGGAGGTACTTTTTCCAGATTTTTTTTTGGAGCGATTGGCTACGTATCCTTTGTGAAATCCGGGCCGGCCCGTGTTCTAGAGACTAATCGTTCTATTTCAGGCCGATGCGGCTGGTCAGACCGAAAGTGAAGCCGACGAAGCCCCCAAAGACGAGCCTAAGGAGGAGAAAGAGGCGGTGAAGGATGAGTCTAAGGAGGAGAAAACTGAGGCTACTCCTGAGGAAGAGGCGAAGGAGGAGGAGAAAAACGACCAAGTGAGACTTTTTACGTTTCATCAAGAATTTACTTTTTTCCAGGTTGAGGAGATTGAGAACGTTGCCACTCCCACCGACGGTTCCAACGACAATGTTAGGTAAGCGTTCTCCCAGCGTAAAAACTAATTTATGATATTTTCAGCTCGACGGACGCTTCCGATAAAAATGAGGATACCACGGAGGCCGAGAGCCCCGTCACTAAGTTCGTATTTACTCTGGCTGCCTTTTGATTTTTGTGACTAAATGCCGGCCAGCACGGGTTCTGCGGACTGTCGTGTGTTCTTTTTTGATTTTATTAATGTTTTTGGACTAATTTCTGGTTTTAGGGACCCCTCGCCGGCTCCTTCGCCGAAAATCACCGAAGAGAGCAAAAAGGACGCCAGTCCGGTGCCCAAAGGTAGGAATTTAAATATATTTTTGGAGTGGATTTTATTGCAATGCGATGCGTAAATGCACCAGATTCTGCTTTGGTTCCCCTATTCAGTTATTTTCTTTCTAGAATCGGTCGATGATACGAAGGAGGAAGGAGTGGAGCTGGATTACGGAGAGGCCGAAGACATAGCTATCGAGGAGGAACCGAAAGTGGAGGAAAAGAAGGATGAGGCATGTCTCTCTTTATTTCATGTTTAAGTCTCTTTTTTAAGGTTATGGAGACGAACAATTCCGAGGCTAAGCGGAAGCGCAGGATTTCGATTGAGGCGCCCAAGGAGGAGGGAAGTATCGCCAAGCGCATCAGACAGATTTCTCCTTCCAGGTTAGATTGTTTTTTTTGTTATAATTATTTTACATAGCCATTTTTCAAACGTTGTTTGTAAAAAAATGTTTCAGGTACCCAAAATCTGATATTCTGCACATTCGTGGTCTGATGCGTCCGTTCACTATTCCTCTGTTGAAGGCTGAGATTTGCAAGGAGGGAGGCGAGATTCTCGATTTCTGGATTGACAACATCAGGAGCCATTGTTTTGTTAAGGTTTGTTGGGTTACAAAAGCTCGGTTTCCCTCCTAGAAATTGTGGGCGCTTTGAAAATAAACTTTTGTTAAACGTCGAAGAAGAATAGAATTCCCGATCTCTGGAAATTGTCTAGATGATTAGTTTTTTTTTTGGGAGCATAGGGCGCACTGAAAGCACCCACGCCAACGAGTTGTGTTGTGTGAAAATGCCTCTACACAGCTCGCCGTTTGTACATGGGCGTAGCTCCGTCTCTTGTGTCGCGGCGAGACCCCCACACTTTAAAAATTGGCTTTTGGGGAGCCTAGCCGTCGTATAAAAAACCTTCTTGGCGAAGCCTCCGACTTCGCCATTGTCAGGCTGACGCCCATGTATGATTAGAGCGCGGACCGTTTAAAGGAATGCATGCGTTAGGTCAGCTAGGTTTCATGAAATAGTATGAATTAACAATTTGTAGCACAAACTGCCCTGTGAAAGCAGTGGAAATTTTCGAAAAGCTCTACCTCGGCGGAGAATTTTTCTTTTGTCATCAAAGGCCGTCCTTGACGGAAATGTCCTGTAATGAAAATGTTAAAATGTTAGCCCCGATTGCTTTGATTCGAGAACAGTTATTGTATTGTATCGAAAACCCCCGACTTTTAGCGGACCCTCCCCCAGTATGATCGGAGGTATATAAACATGAACGGTAACATTCCCCGGCAGTGTACGGCCATATAAAAAAGTTCTTTTCGGAACCTGGGGCAAGCAGTCCTTTAATTTCTTCTGACCGGTTGCGGCGAGTTGTGTTTAGTCCTATCTCGCTGCTAATTGTTCATATACTTCTTTTTCTTACGTCGTTCTGTTTCAGATGCGTTCCGAGGACGAGACTTCAGCCATCCGCGATGCTCTCCACGGCATCCACTGGCCCTCTTCCAACCCGAAGGTTCTCGCTGTGCAGTTCGATAACCAAGAGAACGTTAGTTAATCCAGTACTTCTCCATTAAAGTGCCATTTCAGATGGATCGTCACAAGAGTGGAAAGGAAGCCCCGGCTCCCGTGTCAGCCTCGGTTTCCCGTACCTCGGTCGACAGCCACGCTGCTGAAAAATCTGCGGAGAAGGAGAAACGCGAGCGACCGACGCTCGCCGCTCTCCCCGGCAGGAATGGAAGTCTCAGGGTTACTGTAAGTCTAGGGCACGTTTTGTAGTTTATTTTTTGTTCCAGGTGGAGGCTATGGTGAGGGACAATCACAAGAAGGAGGAGGAGGCTCGCGAGAGGCACGAGAAGGAGGGAAAGGAGCGGACGAAGGAAATCGAGAGGAGGATCAAACTCCGCCAGGTTGAGACAGCCGGCTGGCACGGAATAATGAGGGATTTTCAGGAGAAGGAGAAAGAGACGCAGGAGAATAAGAAGAGGGAGAGGAGTGAGACTCCTCCTCACAGTCGAGTGCTTCTGGAGGAGAGGAAGAGGGAGAGGAGGGTCACGGACGACAGGAAACGCGACGAGAAGAGTCGCATTGAGAGCGAGCCGGAGAAAAGGGAGGAGAAGCCGGTGAAGACGGCCGACGAGTTCTTCAAGAAGACCAAGGCCCAGCCGGCCGTCTACTACCTTCCTCTCACCGAGGAACAGGTGCGTCTCTCTCTCTCTCTCTCTCTCTCTCTCTCTCTCTCTCTCTCTCTCTCTAACCCCTCATTTTCAGGCCGAGGCGCGCGCCGCTAAGCGAGCACGCGACAGACGCTGAGCCCTCGAAGATCTCTCTCCATATCGCTGGCCCTCTTTTTCAGTAATTCCTGATCAGTTTACACGTCTTTTCGCTTCCTCGCGCGTGTGGGTGGTAAGTTTTCCCTTTATTGGGTTCATGTACCCCTTCTCTTCTCCTCAAGTGTTGGTTGATTCTGAAACATCATCCTATAAATTTATTTGATGATATTTTTGTTACTGTTGGACAAATAAAGTTCCGTTATTTTGTATCTTCTTTGTCTGCGTTCACACTGACAGTGACAGTTCTGTGGGCATTGAAACTCAGACCATAGTTATAAATTCTGGTATTAGTTCATAAAGCGGTACAATAATTTTCTGCTTTAAATAACTTAATAATATTTGTTGCTAACATATAAGTCAGAATTAGTTCTACAAAAAAATGTCACCGACCGGGATCGAACCCTGGTCGTGTGCATACTGCCTGGGTGTTTCAGGGTAAACGGGCCGGGCCTACCAAAATTGTCCAAATGGCCCGGCCCGTGAGAACGCCGTGTTGCGTGGCGAGATTTAGCAATCATTGGCATGCTATAGTTCCCTTACAGTTCTATTTTCCCCAATTCTATTTCCCACCCGTCCCACTCCATCACGTCCTCCACTCGTAGTGCACATAGTCGTTCTCTGTTTCTCGCATTTCTTATCGGTTACCATTCCGTCACTTTCTTAGACCATCTGTCGTTGCCACCTTTCCATGTCCATTTCATCTTTCGGTTCCACGCCATCTCCAACACATCCGGCAGTCGAGAAGGGTTCGTCTCAGCTCGTGGCAGCACAGTCAGACTTGGCATCACATCTCGGTCGCGCCGAGCTAAATTCCCTATTTGGGGGACTCGCGCCACCCGTCTCATTTGTATTAAGGAGGGTCGCGTAAAACGGTTCTTACAGGTAGCTGTCATCTTCCTCCGGTCTTCAGAACTTAAGCTCCACGCCGTTCAACCGTACATCATCGAACTTACGACACACCTCACAAACATTCGTCTCCTCTGTCTCATCGAAACGCTCCTTTTCGTCAAAAACAGTCTGTGGCGGTTGAATGAGCCCCATCCTATTCCGATCGGTCTAGTCAATTTCTGGCGCTTTCCTCTTAATCGACAGTGACTGACCCAAGTAGACGAAGTGTTGTACGACCTGCATCGGCCGTCCTCTCATATGCAGATTTTATTCTCCGGATTGTGAGAGACATGTACATACTTCCTTAAAATTTCCGTTTTGATGGAACATTCCGAACTTTTAGACTGTCGTGCATGCGCTTTATCCATTTCTCACCCCATGATGTATTATGTCTACGTGTTCCTACTTTTGAAGTGCATATCCGGGTTTCTCCAGGTTAAGGGTGGTCGGCACTACGAATTACCGATTGCTAAGAGTGGTTATGGGCAATATTGGTTTAATCCGGTGGGTCCATCTGTCGTCAGATCCAGGGTATGCCAATGAGAACTGAAAAAACTCATTTTTTTGTCTTCAATGATATAAATTTTTGTGAACTTCTTTCCAAATATGATAGATGCGCCCACCCGCAGAAAGTTCAAAGAATCACATCATTTATGCGTTTCAATTCCCGCTACAAGCAGATGTCATTATTCCTAAGACACAAAAAGTATGTCAAAGTAATTCTGCAGTGTTTAAATAATTGAATTCTACGACCTCAAAAAGCACAAACTACACGATTCACTGTCTTGGCAATTAACATTTTTTACTCATGAATATGCCAATGGAAACGGGCATAGTACGCGGCTGATTATTTCCTAAATGGGGTTCTGTCCTTGTGTTTCAGAGAATTACATCGGTTGAATAAAAATTACGCTTCCAATTATGTGAGTGGGGACATTCTACGTTTCTATGCAATTTAAGGAGGAAATGAATTTTGTGATTTCACGAACATCCACATCAAGTGACGATCGCTTCTACCAAGAAATTGTTACAAATAGTTATCTTCCGCCTATATTTTAATGCTTCTCGCTATCTTATACTCATCACTCTACTCTCTGTCTCTGTCTCTGTCTCTGTCTCTGTCTCTGTCTCTGTCTCTGTCTCTGTCTCTGTCTCTGTCTCTGTCTCTGTCTCTGTCTCTGTCTCTGTCTCTGTCTCTGTCTCTGTCTCTGTCTCTGTCTCTGTCTCTGTCTCTGTCTCTGTCTCTGTCTCTGTCTCTGTCTCTGTCTCTGTCTCTGTCTCTGTCTCCGTCTCTGTCTCTGTCTCTGTCTCTGTCTCTGTCTCTGTCTCTGTCTCTGTCTCTGTCTCTGTCTCTGTCTTTGTCTCTGTCTCTGTCTCTGTCTCTGTCTCTCTCTATCTGTCTCTCTCTATCTGTCTCTCTCTCTATCTGTCTCTCTCTCTCTCTCTCTCTCTCTCTATCTGTCTCTCTGTCTGTCTCTTTCTCTCTCTCTGTCTGTCTCTCTGAAGCTCTTTCTGTTCCACCCATCCCTTGTCCACAGTCCCCCTTTTCGCGTGTTCTTCGCTTCTCAAAGCGCAGCAGCCTTGGCCATTTATGCGTCAAGTACACAGCAAAAGGAAAAAAGTGCACGCGGTTCATTTCAGTTTTTGCGCCCTTACATAGTTTCGTTCGCGTTATCGCCACACATAATCGGCCGAACGCACGAACACCCGAACGACCAAGGGATACGGTAGCCCCATTTCGAAAACCGATTCACGCCTTGAACAAGGAAGGCGGAAGTTTCTTCAGAACGAAGGATGAAACTGATAAAACATGAGGGTTTGAAGGTTGCATGTGTCAATAGAAGCTGTCGTAGTTGGTACCACCCTTATAGCTCAACTGTAATCAGCGAGAGATCGACCTTAAGGCCTCAGAGCTTTTCGCGGCAGGACCCAAATGCCAATATATACCTTTAAATTTGGATCATTCTTTCAAAAGTAAGGAGCTTTATGACCATCTACGAGAATTCTAAAAATGCCCACCTATTCCAAAACACATGACTTCGTGTTTTGTGATCTCAAAAGTGCACAATACGCTTCAGAAAAACGATCAGAAAAACGAGCATAATTATGCATAGATTGTTCTTTGTCCGGAGAGTTCATTTGCGATATTTTCATAGATCGGGAATTCAGCGCCAGCATTCTTAATTCTGATCTTTAGTGTCATTTTGAGAAAGGTTGGTGACATATCGGGATTTTGAACACAAGAATTCAAAGGAGTCAAAACAGAAATCCCTGGCCAAATTTGTTCGGTTTTAGTTTTATCCTACTACAGATAGTCAACTACTTTTCAAATCGACAGAAAAATTTAAAATGGTACGTATGCCTGTGAATCGCCATGATTCCAGTTTTAGCAAGATTTCGAGTTATCAACAAAATGTAATTTGCTGAAAAAAACCGAGATTTAAATATAGTGAGTTTCATTTCTTGCACCAAAGTATGTTCTTTTGTAAAAATGCTTTCCATATAACGCGCCGTTTCTATTTGAAGAATCATGATTCTCCGTGGCGGCACTTTGTCTCGACGTTCCGCATTCCGTTCCGCTATTTAAGAATTTTCGCTTTAAACGATTGGCTAACCGAACAATCTAGAACAAAAAGTATTCTTGATATAGCATGAGAAACACTTCTTAGAGACCAGATTAAGGGCTGCTGATAAGTAGGGAACACGGCCTTTGCAAATGGTACCTGGACCCCTCAAAAACATGTTCTTTTCTCCATTTTTTTTTAAATTTAATTTATTTAATTTATTCGCTGTGTACTCTATAGATCAACTATGCAGCGCCACGATTCTCTCCTTCCAAGTCTTCTTGTCACTTGCTGCTCGTAGGAAGTGGGGCCCTATCTTGGTCACGAACTCGTCTCTCCAGCGAACTCTAGGCTTTCCTCTTCCTCGCTTCGGTCCGCGTGGGTGCCACTCAGTCAGCACCTTAGCCCATCTCCAGTTCTCCATCTCTGCCAACCGCTGACACCACACGTATTTTCTCTTAATACACTCCGTCACAACGTCCTTTAGCTTTGTTCTCTCCCGAACCCACTCGTTCGCGCGACGGTCTAGCAGAGAAACCCCAATCATAACCCTCTCCATGCGTCGCTGAGCTACCGCTAAATTGTTAAGAGAGGCCTTGGTTACTGCCCAGGTTTCAGCCGCATATGTAAGCGCAGGGAGGACGCATGAGTGGAATAACTTTTGTTTGACTTGTCGGGGAACAGTCCTGTTTTTGAAGAGATCTCTATATCGGTTGAAAGCGAAGAAACCTGCTCTAATGCGCCTTTGAACTTCCCCCCGCTGTTTTCCATCTAGGGACACTTCTACTCCAAGGTAGATAACTTTGCTGACTAGGTTAACGGTTTTCCCACCTACTGTGACGTCCCCAGGCTTAGTGGTCATTCCCAAAGTTTTTGTACCATTGACTTGAAGTCCTACCTTAGCTAGTCCACGTTCTAATTCCTTCACCATACCCTGAATTTGCCTAGAATCGTGAGATATTAGTACTGCATCATCGGCATATAACAGGTGGCTAAGGAATTTTCCGTTAATGTTAATTCCCTTTCTGTCCCATTTCATACTGCGAAAAACTTCCGCTAGTACGGCTGTGAACAGTCTGGGTGAGAGACAATCTCCCTGACGGACTCCGCGACCAACTTTAATAGGGACTTTTCGTCCGTTAACAAGTATGCTAGAACTGCTATTTTGGGCTAGGTTTTGGACGAATGATATAACCGCACTATGCACTCCCTGGGATTCTAATGCTTCAAGAATAGCCGACGTTTCTACACTGTCGAACGCTTTGGAAATATCCAAGAACAACAGGTAAATTGGTAAGTTATACTCTCTACAGTTCGAAATCACATGGTGTAGCACGTGAATGCAGTCGATAGTTGAATAGTCCTTTCGGAAACCAGATTGCTCAGGTCCTAAGGCTTCCTCAAACTTTGACTCGCACCGTTTATTGAGAATTGCGGAAAAAACTTTCTGAGGTGTGGGAAGTAAACTTATGGGCCTATAGTTTTTAATCTGTTCAGAGCTGCCGTTTTTTTAAAATTTATTTTTATTAAAATTTAAAATTTAAAATTTTTTTTTTAAAAAAATCAAATCGCCTGCAGCTTTTAGTTGTGGGAGAAAGTCTCCTAGTCTTCCGCTATTCTAGGTAATTGACAGAATGCCAAATCCATTTTCTTCGTCTTTCAACTTTGGGAAAATCTCGTCTAACTAGCCGTTTATTGATTCTGTGACATTTTCCAAATGTTAATGTTCATAGAGACAATGTAAGCCACGCCCCTTTAAAATGTGAAATCGATTATCGACTTTCTCTTAGAGCTGTGAGCGAAATTCCAGAAGAAAAGCGTGCCGCGGCCTATTGTTGAAGCTTCTCGAAATCACGAATTGTGGGAGGGATAGAAATTGAAAAAAGGAAATTGTTTATCAAACATTTGTTTTTAGTTTATCCCTTAATTGAATTTTTCGCTAAAGTTCAAAATGTTTGTCTCCCTCTTTGTCATGTTTTAGATCACACAAATATGCTATTGTAAACTTTCGTGGTGCTATGTGATTTTTAGTTATGGCAGTGAGCTTATACAAATTTAATTCCCAAATTTATCAAAATTTCGGTCGCAGGTAATTTTGCCGGGTGACGACGGAAACTTTTATATGAATGTTCCGATTTTGTGATAATTGCGTAGAGCTCATTCTTCTTATTTAGAAAAGTATGTATCAATTTTTCAACCAAAATCAGCCGGAATGGGAGGTTTGGCTAAAATATAGTTTGAATTGCGCGCCACTCTGCCGTCTCTCGATTTCCCGCGCTCTCTCGCCCCTCTATCCATGTAACTGTGCACCCTTTGCATTTTCAGCTGTCTCACCGTGTAACCGTGCACTCTTTGCATTGTTAAATCATGTAAACGCGCACCGGTTGAAGTCCAAATAATATAAAAGGGATATGTTTCATAATAGACGAAATGGCATTCAATAAGATGTCATGAAACAAATTTTAAAAAATCAATTTTACAAAGCCTTTCCTATTTCAAATTGGGAACAGAGCCATATTTGCCATTGAATTTATGCTCCTTTTTCAAAATTTCATACTTTGTTTTCCCTTTTCCTTTATCCTAAACCAAAACAGCATAAAAAATGAATCATCCGAAAGTAATTCCCCTCGTGCTTTTTCAAAGTCATTCCCCTCCGCAGGTGCTTTCCCTGTACCGCTGATTCAATTCCTTTTCATAGCAGTACACCCGCAATTAAATCATTCAGCCGAGTGGGATTTTATTGAATTTCCTCCGATTATAGGTATGTTTTATTGCATCAGAGGAAGTCTAAATGTCGCTGCCTAGCCATGCACAGAACACGTTCACATCGAACATCAGCAGCAAAATTCTATGTGAAAAAAGGGGAATTCATTTGTTCATTTGATTCAACGTCACGAGAAATCAGTACAACTGGAATTTCGTTTAATTTCTTGCATTCAACCACTTTTACGATTTATAAAGTTCTTTATGCGTTTCTCCTAATTTTCCTTCTGAAGACCGTAACCCACCGGAAGTCCCTCCCATAAGTAGGTGTACAATCGTAATGTGAATGAGTTGCCTCTCACGCAACCTCTTAATCGGGCTCAATTTCGCTTTTTATCAATTTCCAATTTGTCCAAATGTTCATTGCCTTTCTAGTGGTTGTCCGGAAAGGTGAAACCTACTTGATATTTCTCCCAACCACCTTCGCCACCGGAGACACATCCAATTTGACGGCCCTGTACC